>OZ038487.1:8704303-8976803 GCA_964036315.1 Acanthosepion esculentum | reverse complement strand
ACCAGGCATTAAACTAACGCCTTTATCCATTGTGCCATGTGTCCTCAAGGCGATAGTTAGATCCAGTGACAGGACCCAAAGAGAGTGAGTTCAATACCCGGTTAAGGCAGTGGAGAACTTTCAGAGGGAAAAATTAACAGGAGATAACTGACAACTGACATCCATTAAAACATGCCACGTGGAACTAGAACAGTCTACCAAAGTGAGCGAAATAAAGGGTTCAGTTCGACATTACAACCACCTGAAGAACGCCGGAGGGTACAACGGCCGAAATGTTGTAATAAACATGGCGACAAAGATGAGGACAATAGTCCGAAGAATGTAAATAGTGTACATAATACCTCCTCTCAGAAATATAGACAGATACTGAAGGGCCGAAATGTTGTAATAAACATGGCGACAATGATGAGGACAATAGTCCGAAGAATGTAAATAGTGTACATAATACTTCATCTCAGAAATATAGACAGATACTGAAGGGTCGAAACGTTGTAAAACAAAGTAAAAATAAGTAAAATAATTTAACCCAAATAAACAAATAAACAAACCACACCCGCCAAAATAACTGCCAGAATGGACTACCCACAATGCACCACAGACCCGCATAAATAGTCGTTAAAAAAACAACACTCGCGGCCTGACTATTGCGTCTAGCATGGAACAGCCTGTTGCCTCTGAGTGTTGATTTCAATGTTCACTTTTATATTTACATACACACTATCTCTGATATTGAGCACTTCATCTCATAAATATAGCACACCTTAAAACTATATCTCTTCATAACTTTTTAAATATATACATATGTGTGTGTGCGTGTGTGTGCGTGCGCGCGTGTGTGTGTGTGTGTGTGTGTGCGGGACTCTCCCGTCGTATTCGACGTATGAGGGTCAAGCAACTCAGGTCCTAGGAACCGACAGTCAGACACCTGCACATATGATTGGATTATATTGGTGAAGGCTTTGTGCAGAACGAATCACACTTTCTGAAGGGTCGAATACAGGGACCTGGTACACTATGTTCCACAAGGTCAACCAAACAACCCTCCGCAGGTTTTGAATTCAGAGTTGTTCTTCTCCTAGACCAGTTGCCATCCAAATCTGTCCTGTTATTTACCCATAGATGGGGGGAGAGATGAAGAGGAATCACAACTTTCCCAAGGGTATTAGCACATAAATGAATGTCATGGATTCGACTGGAATATATATATATATATATATATATATATATATATGTCTGTGTGTGTGTGTGTGTGTGTGTGTGCATATATATATAAGATTTAATAATATAATAGGTCAAAAGTAAAACCGATATTTTCATATAGTGCTTAATATTAAAAAATATCAAAATAATATTAAAAATAGAGCAGTGATAATATATATATATATATATATATATATATATATATATATATATATATATATATATATATATATATATATATATATATATATATATATATATATATATCGCAATCTTCCATGATTCTCTCACGGACATTCATATCTGCCTATGGCGTATCCAAATGTAAGCAAATGACGTCACTCATTATGAAATGGGCAAAGTCCGACAATTATTTTTAAGACATTTTTATGTTTATACATTCTTTTTACTGATAAAATTTTTAAGTAAATCCTCTGTTTATAATAAACAGTATTAAACAACATTTACGGGCCTATATGACCGAGAAATTTTCATAGAAATTATTCGTCCTCCGACAGGAATCGAACCTGTACCCTATACGAAACCGTCATATCGCCTGATGTGCCTTTACAGTTTAAAGACAGTAAAATCGACGTTGCTGACCGAACGCTCCTCCGCGGCCAAATCGGTTAACGGCACGTCAGCCTATATGACGGTTCCATATAGGATACAGGTTCGATTCCTGTCGGAGGACGAATATATATATATATATATAACAGATAGATTATTTAACTGAAAAAATCAATTTTTGATTTTGTTTCCCCGACTTTTGAATTTCTTGAAATTATCCATTCCTCAAAGGGTCTCTTGCTTATTTCCAATTTTTTTTCAATTTTTCGCAAATATATATATATATATATATATATATATATATATATATATATATATATATGTATGTATATATATATATATATATATGTATGTATATATATATATATATATATATATATATATATATATATATATATATATATATATATATATATATATATATATATATATATATAATCAGTCACATAACAGAGTCTGGTCGTAGGTTCACTGAGCACTTAAGCAACTCTATAAGACACGGTGTCGTGCCAATACTTGTTCCTCTGTGAATAATCTTCCATTCCATTCAGTGACGTTGTCCGCTCATGTTTTTATTCTACCCGCCTCTTCTTTTGCCTAATGTGATGATATCTTATAGGATAGTAGGGGAAAGATCATTGGCTCTCATCATCTATATACATCATTTCAAGTTTAACTTCTTGATGATGGATATAAGGTTTCCCAACGGACCTGCTTCTTGTTTGATGGCATCTCGCATTGTCATTATGATGCGGTCAACGTAGAAGATGCCGAGGATGCTTCTGTAGCATTTCATTTCTAATGATCGGATTCTTCGCTATAATTCTGCTGTTAATGTCCAAGAATTTACGATTGAGAAGGCCAATGTACGCAACAATCTGATCTCTGATGTTCTTTTCTTTTCACAGGGTTATGTAAGGGTCGTGAACATATTTCCTGTCTCGTCGCTTTCTTGCGTGTTTATATATCCAAATATGTCTGCGTGTTTGTGTATTATAATCTGATTGTGTATGTATTTCCTTTTGCAAGATTTCATCCTGGCCTGTTCATGTCTTCACTCCAAATGTATCCAAGTTGTAACGGAGTTCAGAGCAGCATTAGATCTTAACGTTTATTCCAACTTAATTTCAATAAAAACAAAATAAATAGAAAAATATATGTATTTTTCCTTCAGTTTCTTCTTTCAATAATTTTATAATTTTAAACTTAATATAGATTAAATTTAAAATTGGTCATTTTTAATTATGAATTTTATAGTAAAATTTAATATTTATTAATTAGAATGAATTCTATTTTAGTCTAACCCTAACATTAAAACATTAATTATTATAACCAAGGTTCGTTGTCAAGTTTTTTGAATTCTCGTATACTTGTATTTTGATTGATCATTGCAGCTTATGTAACAGCGTTTCCATTAGCAAGGGGTGTTTGATTGATTTGAAACTTTTAAAACCCTTTATTCTACATTCAACACCATCACTTGATAAGACACCAGAAGTGTTGAAATAAAATGGCTATTTTTGTAGTGATTTTATAACATATTTATGTTTTATTAATTATCCGTTGGTATATAATCCCGGTGGATCCTAGTAATATTAATTATTAAAACTGATGTATTTATTTTAACAGGGCATATGTATTTTTTACAGCAAAAAAACAACAAAAATTACCTCTAAATAGAGATAGTGTATTTCAAGCCGTTCTATACACGTCTTAGGGGCTGATGATAGCTTTGCAGAGAACGGCTTGAAATAGACAATCCTCTATGTTGAGGTAATTTTTGTTTTTTGCTGTAATATATATATATATATATATATATATATATATATATATATATATATATATATATATATATATGTATGTGTGTGTGTGTGTGTGTGTGTGTGTGTATGTGTATGGTTATTACTGTGTAGCGATAAAAACATTTTAAATCAGTTAATTTATAATATATATATATGTGTGTGTGTGTGTGTGTGTGTGTGTGTGTGTGTGTGTGTGTGTGTGTGTGTGTGTGTGTTATAACGATATATAATTTTGTATAATTTTATATATCAACAAACGGTATTTAGAAAAATATGACAAACTGGAAAGTTGTATTTTTTGTCACAATTTCATCCGTTAGGGTTTGTTGACATACGAGAGACGCAGTTAGTTTCAAAATTTATTCAATATATATATATATATATATATATATATATATATATATATATATATATATATATATATCATCATAATCATCTAACCCTTGACTTTTGTAATCGTAGCGGGGGGGGGGCATCCGAATGCAGAAACCACACTAAATCTCCTCCACAATGACAGCCATCAGCAATTCTGCTACAGTCATACCTGTCCTATTTTTGATGTTGTCCAACCAGTTTTTGCGTTGGCATCCTCTCCTACAACCACCTTCTATGGTGCCTTGCATGATGGTCTTGCAAAGAGTGACGTGCCTTGTAAATGTGTCCAAACCATGATGTTTTTCTCCGTTTGAAAGTGGTCAGAAGAGGTTCCTGGTCACCCACAAAACTTTCAATACTTTTGCGCACAAACTCATTGTTTTTTTTTAGGGGGTGGGGGGTTGTTCCCAACAGAAAATACCAAGGAATTTTCTCATGCATTTCTTCTGAACTGCTTGGATCCTTTTCTCTGAATCTGCCAACGGTGTCCCACGTTTCGTGTCCATATAGGAGAAGGGAGACTACCAGTGATTTGTAGAGGCCGTACTTTGTTTGAAAGCCGATTTTGCTCCTCCATATTCTTGCCAATTTGGTCATCGCTGCCATGGCTGCGTCTATCCGTGTGCGGATTTCAGAGTTGCAGGGACCATCTTTAGACAAATTTACGCCTAAGTATTTAAAACTTTATATATATATATATATATATATATATATATATATATATATATATATATATATATATATATATATATATATATAATTATTTATTTAAAAATTATAACATAAATATTTTATAAAATCACTACAAAAATAGCCATTTTGTTTCAACACTTCCGGTGCCTTATCAAGTGATGATCATCGCTTGAAACAAAATGGCTATTTTTGTAGTGATTTTATAACATATTTATTTATCTGCTCTACTCTGTATTGAGCACTCTTTTAAGAATAGTAATTGTTGGTTATTGGAATTTATTCCGTATACACCAATCCTATACTTGTATATATATATATATATATATATATATATATATATATATATATATATATATATATACATATATAGGATCCATTGGTTCCCCAGCACAAAACGTCACGCTACATTTTGTTCATAGCAGAAAGTGTAAGTAGCTCAGATAGAACTTTCATATTTTACATACATAACACAATGACAGCATCCTTTGGCCGCACGCCCATTGATATCACCAGCTTCGCACCCCAGTGGGATCACCCACAACTGTTGAAATATAACGTGGTTTTGTTTTATAGACATGTTATCTGCGTCCCATGTATAACCATTCATTGAATATCAGAAATTTTCTCCTCCTAAACTGGTTGGCAAACACGACTAAAAATCCAAGTTGCTTACTATTTAGCCCTTACCTTGGGGAGAGAAGGTATTCCTTTCACAACGTACTCGTTCCGAGTCGCTAACCACTACACTATTTGCGCATCATCTTAAAATATGGCCACGTAAAATGTTTAAATTCATACGTTGCTAATTTCGACTTGGCACGTATCAAAAAGCATCAAAAAACTCATTGAAATCATTTAAATCATTTTTTTATTTTTAATGTTTGTTTTAATTCTAAGATAAAAATGGATAAAATCAGTCATAAAAAATAAAATTACTGTCAAATACTTAAAACAGGTTATAATCGTTGTTTTTTTTTCATTCCAAGTTAACTCGTTTGATGTCTGAAGACAGAAAAAAAGTAAAACCTGTAAATAAAAATTCCCCTAAAAATAAAGTAGGCATTATAAAAAAAAGGTATTGTTCGACGAAAATTAATGCAGTGGTTACTTAACTAGACTTTAAAAAAAAACATGTTTACAGCAAGTGTTTGTTACCTGTCACCAATTTCAAAGATCAAATAGATACTGAATTAGGTTTCTTTACCCATATGTGATGAAAACCCGTTTAAATTTACAAGCATGCATATTAACAAGTGAAAATGTGAAAACCTTACAAGACCAACAGGCAAAAATGTATTCCGTCAGATGACGGGTAAGACTGTAGTATTTATAAAATAATTGGCCCTGCGAGTATTAAAGAACACAAACGTAACTGAGCCAGCATCTGCGACTGGTATTAGAAGATGTAAAACAAATCAAGATATCAAGTCTATATCTTTCTTTCATTTCTATCCGTAATTCTTTATTTTCATTCACTTTAACTTTCCTTTATCTCAAGCTTTCTTACTTAACCTTTCAGCCGTTACACGTTCTTTCTTCTTCCTCCTTTCATTAGCTTTTGTTTTCATATAGAAATAAACAGAGAGGCAGTCCCTCGCCACTTCGCGCTTCGACTTTTGTGGCTTCACTATCGCGGTTTTTGTCAGACCTTTTCATTAAAATTCATATCGCGGTTCCTCACTGCTTCGGTCTACTACAGGGTTGGAAAAAAAGTTTTTGCCCAGATCTCAGGAGCAGACACACAGCCGATCCTTCAGTCGATGAAGGCAATGAAAATAATACACCGTGTGCTCTATTGGCTCTATTGCACTGCTATATTAAAATTACTGTAGGCCTATATATTCGAGCACACCCGCAAATCCTTCAACACCAGGTGCAGCCGCTCGACCACTCCTTGTGTGTGGGCAAGAACCTTTTTCTAGGCCTGTATTATTCAAAAATAGGGTGTGGCGAAACTAAGGTAATTAAAACATACTGTTCACTGATAGGCCATTGTTGCGGGCATGTCGTGGATCACTTGTTGGTGATGTGTTTGGCTGCTTGTTGGTACAAAGGAATAAACAAACAGAATTGTTCAGAAGATAGTAAGTTGGCAACAAATTGAGTACAAAACAACAAGGCAATAGTATTTGATTAAAATAAAAGCCAATACAAAGATATTTATCTAAATAGGATAATTCATTTCAAGGAGGTGCTGAAAACAAAACATCAAATTATGCTTATTAATCCTTCCAAGGAATAAAGAATGTTTATGCAAATGATTTCAAGGAGAAGTAACCTTTGTTGTGCACTACATCTCTTCACCATTGAACAAGTTGCATTATTTTCCTAGGTTCACACTAGCCTAGGTAAATAATGCAACTTCTTCGATGATGAAGCGATGTATGCATAACTTTGTATGTGATTTTAATGTATAATCATAAGAATATATTTCTCACATCTAATATGTCTTATTTTCTCTAACATATTGGGTAATATCTATGTAAAGGTGACTACAGACTATTTTATGTCTAGAGAACTCTTGTAATGTCAAAAGTCGTATTTAGAAGGACGTCAACAGGTTTTCTATGCTCTAACTACGAAAATATTCGATTTATAAATAAAGAATCCTACTTCGCGGAAACCCACTTATAGCGGTCTGGAACTGATTCATCGCGATAAACGAGGGACGACTGCATATATATATATATATATATATATATATATATATATATATATATATATATATATATATATATATCAAAAATACTCATTTTTCTCAAACCAAAACAAGGATAAAAATCCTTATAAACATGTCTGAAAATACTTCGTTTTTGAGTTAAGTTTAATAAAAGTTTATGGTAGATGGTTCTGTGTTGCCATGTAGACTAGTTTATATTTGTCATTCTTGTGCATTTGTAGCTAATCTGTCTTCAACGTTTAATTTAAAGCACATTTACCATGTTTTGGAGTCAGGAACCCCTCCCCAAAGTTTGTGAAAGTATTTTTCGATTGTTGCATCTTGGAATTTGCATTTAACAGCGTCTGCCGTAAACTTTAAATTTAATAACTCAAAAACTAAGAACTTGCTGATATATGTTAATATGGTTTTTTGTCCTTGTTTTGGTATAAGGAATGGTTGTAAAAGTTATTTGATACACTATAAATATATATATATATATATATATATATATATATATATATATATATATATATATATATGAAACTGACTGTCGACCCCTGGGGTTGATCGCAGTGTCCACTTTTATATTTACACACGGTCTATCTCTGATGTTGAGCACTTTTATCCATAAATATAGCATACTCTTAAAACTAAATTTTTTATAATATATATATATATATATATATATATATATATATTGTTCAGAATTTACTATATGCATGGAGAAAGTGTGGTCAAAGACAATGAGTTTGTATATATAGACAGTACAGACATAGAAACGACACTGCATGCTGACTGACAGTTTCACGTGATTATCCTCTGCAGATCAAAGAGGCATGAAAACGGCAGTCAGTATGAAGTGCTGATTTCCCCGATCACATTTCTATATGTAAAAATGAAGTCACTTGCGGATGTTTAATAGATGTGGGTTAAACGCAAAGATCTAAGCGACTGTGTGTGGATGTGTCTCTATATGCATCTGCGAGTGTGTGTGTGTGTGTAAGAATCATGTGCTTCAAGTGCTTCATGGGAAAGAAAGAAATGCTCTCTTTTGCATTGCAAAGCATGCGCACAAGAGACAGGAAGAGCTAGATAGATAGGCGGGAGGAAGTTGACTATAAAAAGAATAAAATAGATACTGATAGAATACGACAAAAATAGACAGAGATTGAGATAGATAGATAGATAGATAGATAATGAACAGACGAAGATAGATAAATATAGACAGATAAATAAATATGAAAAAAATAAAACAGATGGGGCATACATTAATGTAAACCACACCCTTTACAGAATCCCTGAAAATGAAGTGCACAGGGGTGAGATCCGACGAATTTACTGTATAAGTAATTTTGCAGCGATTATATATATATATATATATATATATATATATATATATGTATGTGTGTGTGTGTGTGTGTGTGTGTGTGTGTGTGTGTGTGTGTGTGTGTGTGTGTGTGTGTGTGGTTATGTATATAAGGTGGTGATACAGATCACATGGATATTACCTTGATCCTAAGCAATGCACGCAGATACTACACTGATCCCAGCCAAGAGATCTTAGATAATCCATTCGTAAATAATCCCGTTATTTTTGACGGGTACAATTTTTGTTAATATTATTATAAGAAACCAATTTATTCTTTTTAACTTTGTATAAGAGCTTGAATGAATTTCAACCAAATATTTTTTCATTATTTATATAGAGCGGACAATTTTCTAATAAACAATGAATTGTCGAAAGATTAAATCAGGTTTCGAGCAGGATCATAACTATAATCTATTGAAAACATTACTCAAATCCCTTATATAATTAGATGAACCGACCTGGGTATGACGATAAACTACATCCGCGTCCTGGGTAAAACGATAAACTACGTCCAATAGCAAGGCCTCTGATCAGGAGGCTTTGAGGTGCGTGCAACCGCCTCTTAATTGCTGGTGTTCCCAGGTTCACCCTGATCTGGGGTGGTAGCACCTGTTAGGGTCCCAGGTATGGGCAAATAGTTAACCCCCACCAAAAGGGATCAAAACACGATGAAAGTATAAAAATAGTTTTTAGTACCAGCAATACATTTTTGAAGAAAAAATATTACCAGCAATAAAAATCTTGTCGGTATTAAATAACCCATTGAGGTTGATATGCCGTAAAACCAAACGAAACCTAATTAGACGATGTGATGTCGGAAAGGCCCGAGACTAGCATTTTAAAGCTTTGCGGATTGTTCAGCAACGGTCCAGATTTCACGAATGTTTCCCATACTGCCTGACTCTAAAATGAGATTCTCATCAGGATTTAAATCCGATTTCGCAAGTCATGTTCAGCCTCAGTCCATTCCCCACACCTATTTTCGGCTTTGTGTCACAATTGTATTTTATCTCTATCTATAAAAGGCAGGATATGTGTGTGTGTGTGTGTGTGTGTGTGTGTGTGTGTGTGTGTGTGTGTGTGTGTGTGTGTGTGTGTGTGTGTGTGTGTCGAATGCACGGCTGCAATTTTCGACGGATTTGCACCAAAATTTAGATGCACATGCTCCAATTTAACGGTAAGGCCAAGACCGACTTTGCATTTCCCAACTCCCATCGATAGTGGAAATAATCGATTTTTTCATGCTTCTACGGTAGTTTTCATGTAGTTTGCTGCCATTTTCTACTGGCCAGAGTGATAGCCTATAGCTGGCTGCCACGAATAGGCAGGAAGATTCTATTGGCCAGCGTGAGGGACAACAGCTGACTGACACGAATGTTAACTAGCATGCAAAAAAAATCGTCACAAGTGGGGAAAAATTTAAATCTGCATGGCACTTTAATTCAATTGGCTCATTCGCTTGCTTAAACTCAACGTTGATTCTGATTCCACAGAACTGTGTTGGGTGTGAAAAAATATTTGTTGTTAACATTCTTTTTTCATTCGGTTTTTCCAGTTATGAGTCCTTTTTTAAAGCTGATCGTTTTGTGTTCATTTTGTTTAGTTCTTTTTTCGTAACAGATTTAATGTTTAGTATAGAGCTTAGAAAAAATTCGCAGTGTGAGATAGGCAAGAAGTAAGGCATGTAACAACATCCGCACGGCAAAGGGCACTCCTTTAAAGGCAAGGAAGGGCAAAAATATTTTAAGTCAAGTGATAGCGATTGCTGTATGAGTCGTACGATTTTTTAATCAAGCACGGGCAACGCCGGGACACGCTGCTAATATACAATAAATCTAGACACTAAAATGATATTGGAACAGCACTAAAAATGACCTGAAGAACGTTTCACTAATGAAGCATTTCAGGAATTTACCAAAGCCTTACGCAAAAGAAAATTCAGAAACGTTGCTTGAATTTCTAGTAAGAGATCAATATTTATTTCATTGAATGACATTTTGATATTTCAATCTTTATTTCCATATCCGGAAGATCTAAAATTTTTACTGAATTTTCAAGAAGGGGGTTACAGAAGATTTGGAGCGAGAGCAGATAGGAATGAAAGGGGAAAGGATGTGGAGAAGGGAAGTGGATAGATCAAGGCAACTGGAGATGTCGATTGACGTTACACTTAAATAGTTGGAGATTATATTTGTCAGGGAAACAGGAATAAGGAAGGGAGTTCCACAGGCGAGATGTGCGAGACATGAAGCTATTGGAGTAGAAGAGACGTCTACATCTAACAGTTTTAACGGTGAAGGGGTGGGAACGGGATGCCAGCCTCGTAAGACGCTTAAATTCATGAGGCCTGGAACCAGCGAAAGCAGCTCATCGGAGCAATTACCGTGAAAGTATTTGTAAAAAAGACAGAGCGAGGCAACGGCGTGTCTGTGAGAGAGCGACTGCAGACGAGATGACAGATCAGGGCCAATTACATTGCATATCCGTCTGTGGATCTTATCAAGAACCCTGAGGCAAACAGCAGGGGCTCCTGACCTTATATGGCAGCAATCTATTCAATAATTCTTTCCAACTCGAATTCCGATATTTGTTATTGTTAACACAATTCTTCGATTAAGGAAATCTCCACTCTTTCTAAAATACATCATAAAGCCATTTACACTATTTACATTGTTCGGGCTATTGTAATATATTGTCATATTCACGACGTTTCGACTGTTGTACGCTCAGCACTTCTTCAGCTGTTGTACGTTGAAATTTCGAATTGAACCCTTTATACCACAGCAGAGGTGAGCAAAAATTTGGGAGGTGGATTTTCTAAAGACAAGTAACTGAAACTGGGATATCCAGAAAAGGCATGGTACGTGGAACTAGAACAATCTACCCTGGTGAACGAAATAAACGGTTCGATGCGAAATTCCAACGTATATCACCTGAAATAGGCAGGAACATATTACGTGAACATGAAATAAAGATGAGGATAACAGTCCGAACAATGTAAACAGTGTAAATAATTATAATGCCTGATCTCAGAAATATAGGCTGACATAAAGGCGGTGAAAATAAAATTGTATTTTTTTAAAGAAATCATTGCCAACCATTATTATTTATCTTTCCTATTTACTTTCTTCATAATTTTCACATCCATTTTGTTGCAACTTTACACGGGTCGGCGACCTACGGTAGTGAATAGGCAACGCAGAACAGAAATAAAAGATAAGCCGTAGGTGAAAACCTGGTTAACTCTACCAGCTGCTCTTACCATTTGAGAGACTCGATTGTTACTAGGAATAGCGCTGTTGGGAAAACAAATATGGCGCCGAGAGTCAGAGAGAAAGAGAAAGAGAAAGAGAAAGAAAGGTTGAATGAGTGGAGAGTAACCTTTTATGGTTAGATTTTACCTTCCGTTAGTGTTCTTTGTAGTTCAGATGATAAGAGCAACTGGCACGGTTAACCAATTTTCCTTGCGACAAACGTGACATGTCTCTCTGAAAGATTAAACTTTACTTCCGATCAGCACTCTCTACTCACTGCTGTAGATCGGTGGTCAGAATAAAGTTGCAATAAAAAGTAACTCAAAAAGAGGTCAGAAAGTTACAAGCCAGAATTAATAATAATACACAAGCATTAACCTTCATGGTATTTCGAGCAGAAGCATTTATTCCGTTTAGGAAGGATCCATAACCCTAACCTTAACCTGTCATGTCTGGGCTCATTTGGGAGATTTTCAGCCATTGTTTTCTTTTACCGGTCCACTGAAGTTGTTTTCACCCACATTTATTGGCCAAGGATTGAACTCATATCTCCAAACAACGAAAATGCTTTCTACTTCTAGGATATATCAAAAACCGTTTTAATCAATCTGGAAGCTCTCACGACCGCCTACATCTTTTTTTAAGTTGATGCCGTGGAGTACATATTGCATCTTTGGTGGCTCCTTCCTCATCTGAATCTTCCTGGGTGTGACGATAAACTAAATCCTGCAGCACGGCCTCTAATTGGGTGATTGGAGGTTTTGAGGAGCGTGTAACCACCTCTTAACTGCTATTGTTCCCAGGTTCACCCTGACCTGGGGTAGTAGCACCTGTTAGGGTCCCAGCTATGGGTAAATAGTGAACCCCAAAACAAAAATCAACAATATATTTGTATAGTAAAATTACCAGAAGTACATTTTATGATCTACAAACTATGTATCTAAAAATCATACCTTTTAATCTGAAAGTTTAAAACTATGTACAAAATATTTAGATTTCGGCATTAAATAACCCATAGAGGCTGAATGCTGCTAAAGAAAATCAATCAACCAACAGGTATATGCACAAAAGCTGAGTCTTATCTACCATGTATTCAATTGTGAAAGCAGAATAACATATATCATATTTTTATTGCTTCAAAGTTCTCAAGAAAATTAAATTTCGGTATTAAATGACCCATAAGGAATTGATATGCTGTTAAACAAACAAACAAATCCTCATCTGAAAATTTTCAAGTACAGGTGTCTTTTTAAGATAATGGGCGTCCATTTCTGAGTTTTATTTTAAGGGACAAGTCGTCACTTCTAAAACACTTAAACCGGTTTTGGTATAATAGGCACAAGTCTTGCTTCCCCTTCTTTCCAAATTTTGTGAACGGCTTCAGCGGCTTTGAGGCCCAAAGTTTAAAATTAATGCGTCAGAATCTCAATATTTATGTCCTTCATTAAACAAAACGTAAATGAATTAATGATATGACAAGGGCACGTGGCCGAGCAGTTAGAATTCACATTCTGACCATGAGACCCGGGTCACCATGGTTGATTTGTCTGAAGGAGAATTCTTGATGTTATCGGGCTGGAGGGATCGATCCCAGCGTGCGGCACCTTTGGAAAGGGCCTGAAAACCATACCACGATTTGGCCCAAGCCTTGTGAGTGAAATTGGGTAAACGGAACCTTTGGGTGCCGTCGATAGCTGTGGTAGCACGAAGTCACAAGTCATCATGGCCGAGGGTTTGAGCGTGTTGGCCTTGTTCAAATTGTTGATCACGCTAGATAACACGTAACTGTGTTTATGGCCTGCTCAACATAGTTGCAGTATAAACCACAGGTGGCCTCTGTGGGTGTCGAATAAATATAAATGCGCCTGAGAAAGCGTCTGCAGTAGGGATTGTTAGCCGCCCTAGTAAGACGGGTATCCTCGAATATGAGTGGCCAGCTATACATAGATAATATTACATTTTTTTAATGATCTTATGTCCATTCAGGGCCAGAGACACTAATCGACTTTGCTATTTAACCCATTGCTGGATTCGGGAAGAAGAGATAGATTAACATTTTTCCGACTTGCATCAGTGCGAAAGTGAACGCAACAGACTCGCCTGGAATGTGAACCTGGTTCGCCGAACCTCCTTTTCCATGCCAATGGCAGTTACGCGAGCCGCACGTGCGAGTTACGCTGTCGGTCGTGCTGACCTGCTGTCTTCAGTATCAATCACTTTCTCACTGCCGCGATGTTGTTTCTTTTTGCCTCTCCTATAAATATTTGAACGGCAATTGTTCTCTATTTACATTATTCGGATTATTGTCCTCATCTTTGTCGCCATATTTTATTACAACGTTTCGGACGTTGTACGCTCCGGCCTTCTTCAGGTGGTTGGAAAGACGAACTGAATCCTTTATTTCGCTCACTGGGGTAGACTGTTCTAGTTCCACGTGCCATGTCTGATGGATGTCAGTTATCAGTTATCTTCTGTTAATTCCCCTCTCCAAGTTTCCCACCGCCAAAGACACATGGCACAGTGGAAAAAGGCGTTAGTTAGATCCAGTGACAGGAGTGTGAGTTCAATACCTGGTTAAGGTGGTGAGAACTTGGAGAGGGGAATTCACAATGCCGGAAACGTTGTGATATATATGGCGACAAAGATGAGGACAATAGTCCGAATAATGTAAATAGTGTACATAATACCTCATCTCAGAAATATAGACAGATACTGAAAGGCCGAAACGTTGTGATATATATGGCGACAAAGATGAGGACAATAGTCCGAATAATGTAAATAGTGTACATAATACCTCATCTCAGAAATATAGACAGATATATATGGAAATATATACATATATATATATATATATATATATATGTATGTGTGTGTGTGTGTGTGTGTGTGTGTGTGTGTGTGTGTGTGTGTGTGTGTGTGTGTGTGTGTGTTTATAAACATATATATAGATTGTCTCATCCTTTCACTGATGCAATTGCTTCATGTAACCGTAACTTGTATCTTAAGAATTCCTCCCTCCGCATTTCTCGCTTATGGAATTCTTTTGGGGCTTCTTGCTTTCCTGTCGACTTTGATCTTCAAAAATTGAAATTCAATCGTCATCTTCGGCCTCCCTGAATTCTGTTCTTTTATTCTCCTTCCTGTTTCTTTCACTCTCTTTAACCCTTTGCATCTTGTAGTGGTTTTTTATTGTTTTGTTTATGGTGAAATTATTATAAAATAACTAGAGTGACCGATAGTTTTTTCGTATGTACATGAAATAATCTTTTGAATAAAAGTCAATAGAAAATACTTTTCATATAATCTCATGGCACTGATATTCAGAGAACTTAAAACGATTACTTGGTTACTTATTTTAGTGCATCATTTTACTTAAAATTATTGCCACTTGATGCAAACAATAATCGGTGCATTATTAGCTGTAAATAATCAAGTGTATTTTTGTAGGCATTTGTCACTGGAATTGCTGCTAACTAAAACTGTTTTTTTTTACATTTATATAAGTAACGAAGTAATCATTCTAAGTAACTCTTTAATTGAAATAAGTGCTGCATAATTTGTTACAAAATCTAATAGCATTGGAGATGATAACCAATTCCTTAGTTCCTGATTATTGTATCCCTTTTTTCCGTTTTCCTTTTTCTCAAATTCTACTGCCTAAAATATTTACCGTATATACTCGAGTCTTTATTATCAGTTTTACTTAAAAATAGCGGTCGCCCTATACACAGATAATTTTTTGATAAGGTTAGACGTCATATGTTTTCTGTGACCGGTTGCACTATACACAGATAATTGTCTGGAGTGATTAAAATTCAGGCAATACTGTTCAGGGGTCACGCTATACATAAAGTCGACTTATACACGAGTAAATGCGGCTGGTCTGAACAATCCCAAAAGTGGAACCGACGAAACGAGTTCTAGCTGAAGTTGTTCGAGTTTCCTTTTCACTAATGCCCTCGAGAAATGCATGAATATACATGTCCTTACAGATAACTCCCCTCAGTACCATATAACCCAAAACAAACTGCTACATGTTGCTTGGAGACGAAAATCACCAAATAACCTCGATTGTCCCAAAAATGCAATGAAGCAGACAACATGGCATCTCGACACAATTTTAGAGCTATGGAACGATTAGATAGTTTGACCTGCTTTATGAGGAGATGGGCGCCGCCAAGTAACCTGCATTGCTCAGAGACAGTTCATGAAGGTTCAGTATGGTTAGCGTATAATTTGATCGATTTAAAGTTTAATACTTATTTCCTCTGAATAACAAATAAGACTAAGAAGATTGTATTACGCCAATGTTCTAATTGGAGCGGCCTTACTTGCCTTGAAAATCGGTATTCGAAATTTTAACTTTTAACAGGGCTCTAAGATTTTGCCTCTCTGCAACCTCTGTACAAACAGGCGCAACTTCGCCAGCTTATCGTTACTCCATCGCTATTTCCATGACAAATGTTCCAATGAGATCCAGTCTTTAGTTCCACTAATTACCTGAAAACGCCATCCTGCTTCCAAGAAATCGAATCACCCACATTACCCCCGTATTCCAAATGTAAGAAGAAGGTTCCACTCAAGTTTTTCACAAGAACTACTTGGGTCTGATAAAGAAAGGAAATCAAAAATAAACAAAATTCCTGGTGCACAATCTCTTCTAGTTTTTCCTTAAAACACGAGCTGTTTCAACCGACACAGCAACCTGCGCACTCCCAATGGTTTCAGCTATCCCCAAGGCGTCTTGCGAGGCAGAGAGATTATTATTATTATTATTTTTAAAAAATTTTTTGACCTGCATTTGTTTCATAATCCCATACCGGGTCATAACCTATAACCCTGAAGCAAACGAACGATGTGATGTTTTGGTGTTTCCACTTAACTAAACAAAAGACAGCTATTAAAAAACTTAAATGGACAAATCTCTTTGCAAGATATGAGCCGTGTTTGTTCGAACTATTTCGACCATTCCTTGTTTGGTGGCTTATCAACACCTCTATGGGTTTTTTAATGCCGAAATCTAAATATTTTGTATCTAATTTTATGCTTTCAACTACAGATATTTTAGCTTTAAGGGTCAAGGTATATGTTTCAGATATATATTTTGTAAATCATAAAATGTATAGTTGGTAATTTTATTATAAAAATGTATTTTCATATTTTTTAATGTTGCGTTCAATTTTCCTATAAAAATGTATTGTTTTTTTTATTATAAAAATGTACTTTTATTTGGGGTTCACTATTTACCCATAGCCGGGACCCTAACACGTGCTACCACCCCGGGTCAGAGGGACCTGAGAAGGATAGCAATTAAAAGGCAATTCTACGCTCCTCAAAATTTCCACTCGCCCAATCAGAGGCTTTGCTGCCGGGTGTAGAGAATCGTCATAGGACGATTAAACCATTGTTGTTGTCATACTTTAAATTATTATTATTGTTGCTGCTGTTGTTGCTATTATTATTATTATTATTATTATTGTTGTTGTTGTTGTTGTCGTTCTTGTTGTTGTTGCTGTTGATGATGATAATGATGTTATCCTCTAGTCGTCGTCATTAAAGTGTGCTTTTATCACCAAAAATAAAATGAAAACACAATATTGACTATATTTCCCATACGTACATTGTTTATGCAATGCCCCGAGGCGTGAAGTCCATTTTTGGTATCCAACTGAAAATGGTTGTCATCCATTAGACTAGCAAGTCACTAATTGGATTCCTCAGTTTTAACAATAGCACTTTCGTTAATAGACATCAGGCTCAATTTTAATAACCTGCAATGCATTGTGGGATACAACCAGCCGCCCTTACTACAAAAACAAAAATAAGACTATTTAGATTGTCTTTTCAGTTGCGAAGAATAAGTTGTAGAGTACTGAACAGGAGAACTTCATGTCAAAGGTTCAGGTAGGTGAAGCTCATTACAAAAGAAACAAATACGTTAGGGAATATCGCTTTTTATTTCAGCTTGCGAGCTTTGAACGGAAGAGATTTTTGTTTTTGGTTTTTGTCGAAGTCAGACTCGTTAACGTGAGTCACCATATTAGTAACAGTAACATATTCCTTGCTTTCCTGCAACTCTAGCAAGCGCGAAACGCAAACCAATTCGTTACTGCATAAGTATATATCTTCGGGGCAATTCTCTCGTGAAATGAGTTTAATCCTCACCAAGTGCTCCACTGCAATGACTTCGTCTTAAAATTAAATTTAATAAATAACCATTTATTCCCCCTCTGTTTACTTGCATACACAACTCTATTTTTTGTGTTTATATTCTAAAGTTCACAAGCCTCAAGAGTCCGTAAAGATAGAGCGTTAGTGTTTGTGATGAATAAGATGCGGTAAAAAGTGAAGATTATTGGGATAAGAGGGCTAGATAAAGATTGACCCTTAACTTAAGGGGATAAGACTGTAGTGTTTAGTTTAAATGTGGCAATAATTTTGCCATTAATTCTTTTATATTTTCACCGTTTTATTTGTCAGATTAAATAAGATAAAATTCTATTTCTACTACGTCAGCGGAAGAGACCAAAACATAGAGATTGCCCATCTCTATGTAGTTGACTTTTATGTTGACGTAGAAAAGCGTTGGTATATAAAAATATAGATGGAGAGATATGAATGCTAAAATGATACGAATTTACAAAATTAAAAATGAGAGTAGAAACGTTTGAAAAGCTCCAGTGTTGCCTGATTTTTTTTCCACGAGAAGATATGCAGTCAATATTAGGATGAAAAAAGTATGAAACCTAACATGACATTTACTTAATTGGATTTCATTCGAACACTTTCCTAATTACTTCATCACTGATTTGTGGATTCGTTTACTAAAATAAATCTTTATTAGTTCCAGAAATTATTTGTATCGGGTCACCTCCTCCTAATTTTCGAAACCGCTACTTGGGGACGCTTTCCAGTACGATAAATACTCGGCGATATCTTTTCTCGCCCTCTTTTTTCTCATTTTTCCGCATAGACGTCAACATGTAAATTTCTAGCGGAAGAACGTGTTCCCTTTTTGGGACACACATGAACAATAAACACACACACGTACGTATGCACCTTTCACTTCATTTTTACTAGAGCTTTCACCTACACCCAACTACCCGCACGCAAACAATTCACTAGCTTAAATGTTTTCTTCATTCATGTTCATCATTCAGTAATACAACAATATTCTATTGTGTATGTTAACCCTTTATTGTTAATACATTATTGTTTGTACATATATATTGGTCCTTGTTCTTTTCTTACATTTTTTAGGTGGACTCATACTCTGAGTCTGCCATGTTCATGTTCGTGTTTATCTCTCAACGCGTACCTCTGGCCCGCAACAATTGGTATGCACACTTCGTAGAAGATGTCACAGAAGATCTAGTTTATAAGGGGGTGCTGCGTACACTGGCCAAGGGTCACAAACTGCTCAAGCTCTGCACTAGTGAGATGTAGAAACAGTTTCAAGTCAAGAATATGTTGACAATTGTGAAGTTTCATTATGACGGTTCCTCATAAGGGATGCAGGTTCGAATCCTGTCGGAGGACGCATATTTTTCTAACACGATTTCTCGAACATTCAGGCCGGTAGATGAAGTTGGATTTAAGATACTGTTTAATTTAAAAACAGGGCTTCTACTCGAATATGAGTATCCATCAGAAATAAGGTTTAAACAAAATAAATTAAAAATTAAAGAATATGTCGGATTTAATCCATTTTCTAAATATGTATACTTATATTGTTCTGGTTCCCTTCCACCAGACTTTATTTTCGGTCTTAGCTAAGTTTAAAGAATAAACATTGAAATGTAGAGAGGGAAATTTTCGCAAGAATATACTATAAAGAAGAATGCTGACACAGATTAAACAAGAACTCAGTCACACTGGTTTCTGTGTCAGCGACATGCAGGTTTCCATTTCCTGTCACATAAAACATCGGCAGTGCCAATTCCTGCACCCTTTTTTTTTTTTTTTTTTTTTTTTGCTTTCTCTCATGAACTTCACGGCGGGAGAAGAACAGCTTCCACTTTTGTTGTTATTCACTAAGCTTAGCTGAGTTTAGCATCAGGTTCCAAGTATGGGGCACACAGTGAGAATCTAACTCAGTACTGAGTAGTAACTGTCTGTTCGACTTGTTCGTTAAACATCACCCACCCCCAGGACGCCTTTTTTTATTTACTCAGCTTAGCTTAGTTTGGGTACAAAGATTCAAATACGGGGCACCTAGTGAGGATCAGAAGAGTGAAGTAATGGCACTATGGCTGACAAGCAACGTCCGGTTTTGTTATTGTAAAAGCCAACTTCTTCGTGTGATCACGTGATTCATCATCTCTCCAAACAATTGTTTATCTCTGATTGCAGACGATCGTCTCTTGTTTTTTTTTTTTTTTTTTGTGTTTTATTTTTGTTTTTTACCACGTTCTCTTTCCGGCGTTTCTCATTTCGCTGACTCATTTCCGTTTCTTCTTCAATCCACTAAACCCAAATTAATGACCCCCCCCACACACACACACACACACACACAAAAATGCAGCCTACTCTCAGTCACGTGCTACAGCGCCACAATATAATTTTCATATTCTTCCCTCTGGTGTCTTTTGAATGAAAACATGGAGAATGGCAGCAAGAAGAATTTGTGAAACAACGAATGTTCCGACGGTAAAAAATACAGAATAATGGCCACCATGCGTACATATATTGCGGATATCTACTCGAGGCAACAGAAATGTGATGCTACAGAAGGATGTTGAGAATTCCATGGACGGAGTTAGCAATTGCGATGTCTTAAGGAAAATGGAAACAAAAAGAACAATTATACTCAGAATCAGGATGAGACACGTAATGAGGAAGGAAGGTTTGGAGAACTTAATCCTCACCGGGCATATCGAGGGCAAAAGAGGACAAAACATTGAGCAATCTACCTGACGAGCTTGCGTGATGGATGGGGGAACAGGCGCGCGAGGCTTGACAAAGGGATAAACGCTGCTAAGATCAACAAGAGATAGGGGCATTATTTACATTATTCGGACTATTGTCCTCATCTTTGTCGCCATATTTATCACTACGTTTCGGCCGTTGTACGCTCCGGCCTTCTTCAGATGGTTGGAATGTCGAACTGAACTCTTTATTTCGCTCACTGGGGTAGACTGTTCTAGTTCCACGTGCCATGTTTAATGGATGTCAGTTATCAGTTATCTCCAACCACCTGAAGAAGGCTGGAGCGTACAACGGCCGAAACGTTGTAATAAACATGGCGACAAAGATGAGGATAATAGTCCGAGTAATGTAAATAATGTACATAGTACCTCATCTCAGAAATATAGCCATATATTGAAGAGATAGGGGGTTATGGAGAGCCGTAATCGACTACGTCCTAAAGGGATACGGTTTATAGATGAAGATTCATTTTTGAATTTATAAAAATGGAACTGTGTACGAAAAACTAAAGGAAATTTAAAGCCAATTTTAACCAGATTTTCTTCTTTTTTATCTTGAAAAATAATTTGAATAAATTAAATTAAATAAATTAAAATATAATTTGAAAACTTCATATTTACATTTTTAAAGACAAGTCCCCAGAGAAAATCAAATCGGTTGAAAATGTAATTTGACGCTTCGGAAAATTATGCCCTGAATCCGAAAATAAAACTAGACATTGTTTTATTTGAATTGTTTGGAATTACTTTTAATAAAATATTCTGTCGATTTTTCGAATTGTGAAAAACATCGGTGATAAATTTTTATCTAAGAATTATTTTCACTTCTGTAATTATTAATTTTTTTATGAATAAATTCTGTTCTTCTGGGCAATTCTGAATTGTCGTTTTTAATTGAGAAATATAATGTTTAACAAGGCAATTTCAAGATAAGTTTGCTGATACAATGAAAATAATCACTGAAATGTACCCAGTTTAATCTTTTATTTTGGAAGCGCACAGGGTGGGGGTTCTTATTCTGTATTTTTATCCGACTAGATTTCAGTTGTGCGAAACAACCACCTTTTTAATCGAAAACAAGATCCAGACGTCAACATTTTAAAATAGTTATTAACCATTGTATAGACAAACAGCTAACAGCTCTCTCACTGATATAACTGCTCGCCTTTCCTTGTTCTATCAAAAATCATATCACTGGAGACCATCCTCTTCTTAAGACACCCCCCACACTTATTGCACGCAGAGAAATTGGTGATGGTAATATCTGATATGTACAACTTGCTTATATATTTCTGAGATGAGGTATTGTAATTATTTACACTGGGGGCACATGGCCCAGTGGATAAAAGCGTTGATTGGATCCAGTGACTTGACACAAAAGAGATTGTGAGTTCAATACCTGGCTACTGCAGTAGTGAACAAAAACTTGGAGAGATGAGTTAAAGGGAGATAACTGAGACATCTAAAAGAGGCATGGCACATGGAACTAGAACAGTCTATCCCGGTGGATGAAATAAAGGGTTCAGTTCGAAATTCCAATCATCTGAAGAAGGCCGGAGTGTACAACTGCCGAAACGTCGTATATATGGCAAAAAAGATGAGGATAGCAGTCCGAAGAATGTAAATAGTGTAAACATGTACGACTTGTCTGTAATTCCTTAGATATATTTTGGAAAGCCCCCATAAAAGAGGAAACCTAATATCGTCTTCGGTATCACATCGGCAGAATGTGACATGAGAGCGGAGACAGCCCCGACATTAAACAAATGTTTTTGTGCTGAATTTAGCACCAAGATGCTGGTTGCAACAAACTTTAGTCGCTGGTGTTATTTTCTTTCTGAATTTCTGAGATGACGAGTTATTATTATTTACATGCGGACTATTGTCCTCATCTTTTTTTGTTGTTATCACAATGTTTCGGTCCTTGTGCTTTCCTGTCTTCATCAGGGGTATGTTGATCCGGGTAAGCTACAGAAAATTCCGAACTAAACCCTGCCCATGTCTCGGTTATTGCTCGGCCCGTTTCTACTGAGTCCAAGTACACAATGCCTGCTCCAAGGATTGAACTCACAATTACTATGTTACCAAATTCCCTTTAATCTACTAAGCTATTGCCCCATCGGGCAATTCTGTGTGGAGAACTTGGAGCCTTAAACCTAACTTGCCTACTTGAATGAACTTGGAGCCTTAAACCGAACTTGCCTACTTGAATGCTGTCGCTGTAGCTTGTCATGACTGACTGCACTCGCTTTTTGTTACAGCTGCTACTGCTATTGAATACCTGCTGTCATTTGTCTCTCTTCCTTTATTAGCGGCTCCCATATCGTGTTTATTTCTGTGCCGGACCTACTAAGGGGGACCTCGCAGCTTAGTTGATTCTTTTAGAGGTCTAACTCTAATTTTTTTCCTTATCCATATATTCTCAGTTCATTACACAGGAGTTGATGACTACCCTTTCACTCCATACATGATCAGCCATGCCTGATTTTATTGTCTCTCTTCTCAGCTGGTGTTATGTAATACGGTTTGACCAGACGTAATTTAGTAACAGTATATATAGCTATATATATAGATGGCCACTCGTATTCGAGGATACCTGTCTAATAGGGCGGCTAGACAATCCCTATTGCAGACGCTTGCTCAGGCGCACTGGTGTTTATTCAACACCCACAGAGCCCTCTTGTGGTTTACACTGCAACTATGCTGAGTAGACCTTAGTTACAGTTTCTGGGAAAGAGCGTGTTATCTAGCGTGATGAACAATTTGAACAAGGCCAGCACACTCAAACCCTCGGTCACGATGACTTGTGGCTTCGTGCTAGCACAACTATCGATGACACGCAAGGCTTCCGTCTACCCAGTTTCACTTGGATCAATCCCTGGTATGGTTTTCTGGTACTTTCCAAAGGTGTCACACGCTGAGATCGACCCTTCCAGTCCGATAACATCAGGGAGTCTCCTTTCTTACAAATCGACCATGGTGAGATTCGAACCCGAGTCTCATGGTCAGAATGCGAACATTCTAACCACTCGGCCACGTGCAGTAATAGTACCATGTGAATATAAGAATTTTTGTGAAGATTATTAAATTGTCTAATCGACTGATTTGTTTTAAAGCTTATCAAGCCTCTGTGAGTTATTTAAATCTGAAACATATTTTGGATTGGAAAAATAATTATTTTTCATGGGTGAATATTGCATTAGACAATTCTTTTAGAATAACACTGATTTTACCAGATACATGCCCTACTATTTAACCCATAACTGGGGGCGATTAATTCATACCTTTCCAAAAGGGTATTTGCGCGTAAGTAAATGTAAGAATCCTGACTGGAATGAAAAGTATTGAAAGGAACACCTTTCATTTTACTTGCCATATTTGATATACTGAAAATCAGTTCTCTAAAGTTGACTATATTTTCTTTACTTAGAAAGCTGGAGTTATGTTAAATCTATTACGAACACCGCTGTCAAAAAATAAGGTTTCATTTTGAAGATTTCCTTTGTTTTATAATTCTGCGAGGGATGCATGTTTGCGATGACAACAACAAACATGAGGGCATTAATCCGACTGTAAATAAAGAGAATGTCTGTCTTTGTGAGTTCAATTCCTGGGTCGGGTAGTATAGTGAGATTAAACAATAACTGCGTTGTACTAATAAGAAAAGAACGAGTTATTTCCCTTGGATATGAACAGCAGGAAGAGAACTCCCGTAGATTAAATAAAGGATGCAGTTCGAAATTCGTTTAAGATTACTTGGATTGACAGATAACAGAAGACCTAAGAGTACTGAAACGTAATAAAAACAATAACAATGAGGATATTAGTTTCTGCATATGTATCAGCGTGCATGTGTTTGCGTTTATACATTTATGTGTATATGTGTACTTTGGTGTATGTTATTTGGTGTGTTTCTGTAAGTGTCTGTACATAAGTATGTACGTCTGTTTGCGATTGTCGTTCTGTGTCTGCAATTGCGAATGTATGTCTGCAAAAGAGTGTTTGTGTGTACGTGTGTACATGGAGATGTGCGCGTGTGTTTCCTTGTGCATGTGTCTGTGGGCGGTGTTCCTCACTAATTATTAAGCATTCCACCAAATCTTTCCTCCCACCCCCACCAAGCTCCCCACCATCACCACCGGATGAAGTCGTTCCTCATTTTGTTTTCATCAGTCCAGGTCGCTCAAAGTCATCATCAAAGCGACCCAAATGCCACTTCCTAGCAAACAACCTTTTCAGATCTCCGGTGCTGTCAAGTGACTCTTCAAGAGAACGGACTTCAACGGCCACACATCTCCCGCCAAAACTTAAATATTTTCATTGCATCAATTTAACCTGCCTCCTAATGTTTTGTATCCGCCTTCATTGTATGCTTGTAACATGCTTATTGATATTATTACTTAGTAATAATATTATTACTTAGTAATAATATTATTACTTAGTAATAATATTATTACTTAGTAATAATATTATTACTTAGTAATAATATTATATCACCGTAATCATCACGTTAAGTAATTTTTGCCTTGTTGGCAAAAGGTGTTAAATTAGTTTCAAGACAAGTATCCAATACAGAACACCGATAATAATAAAAAGAGAGAGAGAGTGTGTGTGTGTGTGTGTGTGTGCGTGCGTGCGTGCGTGCGTGTGTTCTAACTGATAATTATTAAGTTTATTATTTCATAGAACTATATTGAACCAATCTTCCAGGTGAAAAAATCCTGTTTGCTGTGAAATTCAGCTTTTAATTTTTCTTCCGAGCTGAATTCAAACGCAGAGTTCTGGCACTGGATTAAAAAAAAAATTTCTGTTCATATCCAGTTCTGTTCATATATAACCCTCACAGGTGTGTGTGTGGGGGGTATATTGGAGTTTTAAAAAAAGACAGAAGACAGTGAGCCACGTACTTGATGAGTTTGCTTGAATGGATGTCGGATGGGCTGAAGCCTTAGATAAGGTCGACAAGGGATAGGAAGATATTGAAGAGCCATGATCGCGTATGTTCTTCAGAGACGCAACACATAGAATATATAT
Source organism: Acanthosepion esculentum (assembly GCA_964036315.1). Classification (NCBI taxonomy): domain Eukaryota; kingdom Metazoa; phylum Mollusca; class Cephalopoda; order Sepiida; family Sepiidae; genus Acanthosepion; species Acanthosepion esculentum. The sequence continues at coordinate 8,950,917 of OZ038487.1, read as the reverse complement.
ATATATATATATATATATATATATATATATATATATATATATATATATATATATATATTGTCATCCACAGACAGACTGTTTCGCAGTATCAAAGCTCATCAGTGTGGCTAGACGTCCGGTTGCCTCTAGCTAGGATCGAAACCCGACTGAATTTGCGTCAGTCGGAACTTCTCCCACTAAGCCGTCAGTGCACGGTACGGGATGAAGGTGAATTTTAGCATGTTAATTTTTAGATGTAGATAAACACACAGTGACTGACAGTGACTCAATTCTGCCGAAGAGTCGTGCAATATTAGCTTAAATAGTCACTGTTTACAAATTCACACCTCAAACTAGAGGGCTCAACCGAAATTAATTTTTCAGGAACTAATATTTTTGTCATCCACAGACAGACTGTTTCGCTGTTTCACAGCTCATCAGTGTGGCTAGACGTCCGGTTGCCTCTAGCTAGGATCGAAACCCGACTGAATTTGCCGGAACTTCTCCCACTAAGCCATCAGCGCACGGTACAGGATGAAGGTGAATTTTAGCGTGTTTATTTTTAGATTTAGATGAACACACAGTGACTGACAGTGACTCAATTCTGCTGAAGAGATTATATCAAAGATACTTTTACAAACTTTGGAAATGGGTTCCTCACACCAAAACAAGAACAAGCCCACACATTAATCATAAACTGATGCTGGTGTCTAGCCTGTATTGTACAATGGGGATTCTGCTCTGCCCACAAATGTTGGTTGTGTAAATTTGCTATTCCATCTCTTCCAAATGTTGCCTCATCTGTAAACAAGATTGAAGCGACAAACAATGGATCGGCAGTTTGTGAAATAAATCATCAGTAAAAGTTCTCCTGTGATGAGTCATCAGAGGGGGAAATACCCTGCAGACATTGCAAATTGCTCTTGAAGTACCCTCCATGTTGTACTACAAGTTCTATGACGTGCTAGAGCAAATTGACGTGTACTAATACCTGGGATTGTCTCCAACAGCCTGAAAACCGGCTGAATTGGCGTCAGTCGGAGATTTTACCCTTAAGCCGTTGGCGCACGGCAGGGAATAATGTGAATTTAAGTGTATTTATTTTTAGATAAACACACAGTGACTGAGAGAACTCGATTCGATTTAATCGAAGAGTATATATATAATGTTAATGTATATATAAAGTTAATGAATTTTTGGTGCTACTATAGTATGCGGTATCAAACACTATAGTTTGTGTTCTACCTCATTTACTAATATACTATGGCGATCTACGGCGCTATCAAACACTATCGCATACCGAGCAGATTGTTCTGTCGTAAAAATACGACTGCTGTTTCCTCGGTCAAGATAAAACTTCTATAAAAGTCTTTCAGCAACATATTAATCTGAAAGAAAGTATTCAACTGATGTTAACGCTTTCAGAACTGTGGGGGATTCTGATGTGGGAGCTCCATTTGCTTCCTTTTATGTGGAGAGGACACACGAGAAGTGAGGTGTGGCGATGATAGAATTCATCGTGGTAGACCGCAGGTGGACGGCACAAGAGGTGATATGAGGTCACAGTATAATTCATAGCACGGTAAACCACATACCATGGTTATAAATGAGGTAGCCCGCATACTATAGTCGCACCTATTTTTCTCTATTTCGAATCTTTTTCTTTTTTTCCGGTACATATTTATATATAAATTATCCAATATCGGAATACCTGGGCCAAACTCTTTTATTATTCGTCGTCGTTTTTTACAGTTCATGTGATATAGCACATTTGTGCTATTGGTGAGTATTTGTGAGTACCTGTGTTTTTCAGTTGTGTTGCTATGTGGTATGTGATTTATCAGTTATCAGATAAATGACACGTTGAACAGCGCGATAAAGTAGTGGTTGTGAAACCAATGTATGTTTTTTTTTATTATTATCCTTCTTATTAGAAAAGCATTCACCAAGAAGTCAAGCGAATTCATAGACAACATCAGTTTGAAGCATTTATTTTTTTTTGTTGTGTCGTTTGTGATGGCGTTTATTAAATTATTTATGCCGGTTGTTTTGTAACTGCTGTAACATAGGGAAGGTTACTGAATAGAATAATCAAACGAAGGTTGGTAATGAACGATAATACTTAGGACAAGAACAACACATATAAGATTCGCCAGCGGCGCGTAGAAGAAATAGTCAACTGCTAGAAGTGAGTCAACTGAATTCCACAATGAATTTCCAACTCTAGGATATCTACCAACCGCCCCACGCGGTCAGATGTGACACAAGGCCGAATTTAATGTGGGATATCCGAGCCCCTAGGCTCGACCAAAAATTCCCCGTAGACCCCGTATAAAACGAGTTCAGGTAGCTGTTTCCTGAGATAAGGCTCTGCCCTTCGACATAGCCTCGTTTGGGGATCCTCTCTACCCGGAGGCAGAGAGTTTGACCAGCGCAGCTGGAGACGAATCTCCAACTGTAAACCAACATACAGTATTTACTACTGTAATTATGTGAATGGGGACATACCCATTCTCGTCCGTAGGTATGCTACAACAGTAACCATGTGGGCATTCACTGTTGTATTTTCGTCGGTGTGAGGTTTTTTATTTTGTCTGGATTTTTATAAACGGAACTTCTAGGGATTTTGCTATTTCGGTTAATTAGTTCGTCTAAAAAGACGATGTTTATGTTTAGTTCGTATGTGAAATTAAGGACGGAGTTATTTTTGCAGGTTCTTCTCAGATCGATATTGTTAGTATAAATGTGTCATCAACTTAGCGAGTGTAAACATTTTGTTTCGGTGTGTTTGTTTTTGGTGTTTTGTTTTTTATTTCGTTTTCTTAGGCTAAAATATAAAACTCCAAAATTGCTATAGTGGTTGGTGTGTCCATGGAGACGCCGTCGATTTGCATGTAAATTTTTTCTAAATGACCATAGAAAACAACTTGTGTGATAAAAGATAGCATTCATTTTTTAAAGAGTAGTGAACCAAGAGCTTAGGACCAACTCAATAAAAAAATATCCAAATGTTGGAGAATTTTTCTATTTATTTTCAGCCAAAATTAAAACAAACATTCGAACATTAAAACGAATGAAAGACATTCATTGTCTGTTATATTTAATAATATATATATATATATATATATATATATATATATATATATATATATATATATATATATATATATGATACAGATAGATAGATACAGTATGTTCACAGGAATTGACACTACATGGTGAGTGTTAGTTATATGCTTCAATCTTTAGACCAAATAAAGCGTGAAGCTGCCAGTTCCCATGCAGTATTGATTCCTATGTCCACATTGTATAAATGCTCTATCTCCGATATTGAGCTATCTCACTCTATAAATACAGCAAATTTTAAGATATATATATATGTTTATTACTATAAAACTATAAATATTATATTTAGTAGATACACAGTAGACGCCCTGTTTTAAAACACTGTAATTGAGTTATATATACAGTATGAACATATGAATAAACATTACATGGCGACTGCCAGTTTCAGACTTGGTCTGAGGATCACTTTGAGTCGTGAAACTGACGGTCACCATACAGTGTTGATTCATATGTCCACACGATCTTTATCTATAAAACTCTCTATCTCCAGTAGTGAGCTCTCCTCTCTTATAGCAAACTTTAAACAATATGTGCGTACGTATATATATATATATATATATATATATATATATATATATATATATATATATATATATATATATATAAAATGAAAAGGCTTAAACACTAATATTCCATGGTTGTAATTTATTACACTGGAATCGTAATTACGATCCAATTCATCAGACCTACAAATTCAAAAAGAAATCAGAAAAAATAACTCCGAGAATAAAAAATAAAATTTAGTGAGAGTGTATGTATGAGAGTTGGGGACGAATGTGAGAGTTAAATGAAAGCTATAGAGAGGGGTAACAGATGAGAGAAGAACAGGAAGGCCTTACTCTGTCCTTGACATTGAGTTCTACCTGGATTCTATCCTCTTGGAAATTTTTATATATATATATATGTATGTGTATGTATGTATATATATTTATATATTTTATATACATATATATACGTGTATGTGTGTGTGTGTGTGTTAACCACTAATATTATCAATATATATATATGTAAATATAAACGTGAACATAGAAGTCAACATTTAGAGGCGAGAGTCTGTTTCTGTTTCATACTAGACGCAATCGTCAGGCCACGAGTGCTGTTATTTATATAACAGCACTCGTGGCCTGACGATTGCATCTAGCATGAAACAGATTGTCGCCTCTTTCTTTATATATATATATATATATATATATATGAAGAAATATAGTCTTAAAGTGTGCAATATTTATGGGGTAAAGTGCTCAATATCAGAGATAGAGCGTGTGTAAATATAAAAGTGAACATAGAAGTCAACACTTAGAGGCGAAAGTCTGTTTCATGCTAGATGCAATCGTCAGGCAACTAGTGCTGTTATTTTTCTCGGCTATTTATATATACGGGTCAGTGGTGCATTGTGGGTAGTCTATTTTGGTGGTTATTTTACCGGAAGTCGTTTATTTGTTTATTTATTTATTTGTGCCAAATTATTTTGCTTGTTTTTATTATATTTTATTTTTATTTTTATCTTATATAATTTTTATTTTTTATTTTGTTCGGTGTTTTTATTAACGTAGTAAAAATTTGTTTATATAGCTTATTGTGGATAGTCTATTATGGCGGTTATTTTGGCGGAAGTCGTTTATTTGTTTATTCATTTGGGTCAAATTATTTTGCTTGTTTTTATTTATTTTTATTTTTATTTTTTATCTTATATATTTAATTATTTTTTTTTTTTTTTGATCGGTGTTTTTATTAATGTAATAAAAATTTGTTTATATAGCTAATTTAATAGTTTTGTTTTTGTTTGGGAAGATAAAGCTATTTGTTGAATTTTGGGGTTGATTGTTTTGGTTTGTTCTAACTATTATTTTGGCGGGAACATTTTTAATTTATTTATTTGGATTGATTATCTTTATTTGTTTTTTTCTAAACGGCTAGTTTATCGGTATCGGTTGTTAGTTTATTTATATATTTGGATGTATTTAGATCAATTTATTATACTTGTTATTTATTTGTTATTTTCTCTTTTTGGTTTTCGATTTTTAAGTAACGCAGTATTATTATATTATATATATATATATATATATATATATATATATATATATATATATATATATATATATATGTATCCTGTTCCGTTGATATCTTTCTGTCTCTTCCCCCACTTTGTCCATATTTATTTACTGCCTAATATCCGGCAGCATGAAACTGCTTTGAAAAGAGAAGTGTTGAAATTATCGATCCGTCCTCACATACACCTTCATCGATATTAATTTATTCTGTTCTACGTGGAATGCACTAATTATGTCCATTGATCGAATCCTTGAAGCATTTTTAAGTGCCAGGAAATACGAAGCGAAAGTGTTAGTGTAAAAGAATTTCCAAGAGGAAAGTAAGCCTCGTGTGGCTTTTGTAAATAAAATGTTTATAAGTAAATATTTTAATTTGTGGACGACATTTGATATGTTGCGTCACGTTCCTTTTATTTTTATCCATTTCTTTTTCTTTCTGTCCGCAAAATTTTCCATTATTAATTTTCGGCTTGTTCTTCTTTCATCTTATAGAGCTTGTTTTCATCGCAACACTCAAGCCCTTACATTCTTACGCCTGTTAAAGCAAACAGCGTGTCATAGGAATAAGTCTGTGACTCTGTGTAGGTATGGTTTAAATTTCTGTGGCCAAATCTTTCAAGACGGCATCTATATCAGACACTTTCTAGAGATGCGAGAAACGAATTCAAGTCTTACTATAGGCTATTTCTTTGTACACGAATCACGCAGCTCACTGTCACGATCAACGAATTTAACGGACCGAACGTTGCGATAAAAACAATAAGAAAGACAACTTTGTCAAACATTATACACACTTCTTGGGATATTGCGACAGATAACTATTGTGGTTTTCCCAGCATAGCTTAGATGTGACACAAGGCCGAAATTAGAGGGGCACCCAGTGAGAATCGAACTCACTACTAAATCGTAATTGTTCTAGCGAGACAAACTTACTAACCATTACACCACCTCGAGGTGCCGGGGGGATAGCTATTTAGCTCTTTGGTTTGGGACCACTGTCCATTTCATAGACCCTCATTTTTTTGCAAAATAACGTGTTAGAGATAGATTCTGATCGGAGACAGGGTTGCAGAAAAATATCTTCATCGCTAATAAAATGACATTTTGGAGTTGTGTGTGTCTGATCTGGGCCGTACCCGACATTTTGTCTTATAATTTTGCCTCATTTTCTGCACTTGCTTCCCTGTTCGACATTATTCGGTGTCGGCACGTGTCACATACCCAGACAAGAGGTACTACACAGTCACCACTTTATCTCTTCTTACTTTACATACAGGGTCTCCATAAAGTTCGTATGCACTTTAAAAAAATTATGACTTTATTTGTATTTGCAATAGAAATAATTTGTGAAAAGGATTAGAAAGAAGTAAATCTATATTTTTTAAAGTTTTATTGAAATTTTAGTTAAGTTTCCACATGTCCTCCATCATTAGGATTACAAAGGGTAATACGATTTTGCAGTTCACGGAAAACATTTGCCAACTGATTTACAGTAATGCCTGAAATCACATTAGTTATTTTATCTATACTTAAAACTACGTACATTAAACTTTATAACATTTTTTACAGATTATTTCTATCGCAAATACAAATAAAGTTATATTTTTTTAAAGTGCACAGGAACTTTATGGACAGCCTGTGTGTACACACACACACACACACACATATATATATATATATATATATATATATATATATATATATATATATATATATATATATATATATATGGACACCCTGTATAACATATTTAAAGACTTTGAATTTCTGTTATTGTCATAAAGCGCTTCGTAACGCTCATAATGTAAATAATGTTTCGGTTGCTTGCCATGACGCCTGTATTACTTAGTCTAACAGCTTCTTTTCTGGTATTTACCCAAACCTACCCACAAGGCCGGTTTTATATGGGACGATTCTGATGCCGTAGGCTCGGGCAAAAATTCCCCGTAGACCCTGGATACACGGAGTCGGGTTTGTGTACTTCACCAGACGAGATTCTATCCGTAGACAGAGCCTCGTCTGGGCTCCTCTCTGCCCAAAAGTAGAGAGTTCGACAAGTCAGCCGCGAGCCTGACAGCGAACTGCCTGACTCCAAACTCCTTCTTCTTACCTCTGACCTGGAGCTCTTTGTTTATAGTTATAGACTAGTACATATAGTCACCGGGGGTGTACTATTTACTCCACAACATCCCTCTTTTTGAGATTAATATTTTTTATGAATATTTTATTTTTTTATTAGTATTAGAATCTCCCCCTCTGGAGAATTCACCAACGTACTTGACTCGTTTCCGTCTCGGATTCACTTTCAGTACGCTTTCATTTCCTGGGACTTGTCCTTGTAGGTTCCATGACTTGTTGTGGTGCTGTCACATTGAAAACATCGTATAGCATTTTTATCGATTCTTCCGATGTTTCAAGTCTTTCCTCGATTAACCTTTTTTCAAATGATTATGGTGCCTTGTATGTTCAAATCTTTTCACTTTTACCATGTAAATCAACTTCCCGATTCTTGCTGAGATTATGCCGTCTTCCCACGTTTACCATTCTCATATGCTTTAAAGAACACTTTATCGTCGACCTTGAAACTTTTCGTGTCGTTTTTTGTTGGTAACAATTTATCGAACACCAATTTTACTTTTCTAGCAAACATTAATTCACCTGGCGACATGCCTAATGGCGTATTTGGGGTTAGGTTTTATCCGGTAAACTTTCAGAAAATTTGGAAGTGCTTCCTCATTTACTTTCTCAAGACTTGCTTCCTTTTAAGCTCTTTTGAACGTTCCCAAAAACTGTTCCGATTGTCCGTTCAACCTTGGATGACACGGCGGGGTCATAATATGCTCAATGGGGAACATCTTACAAACGGCTTCGAAATATTTACCTGTGAATTGCGTGCCGTTATCAGAGACAATGGTATCTGGTATGCCATATCTCGCAAAAAGTTCATGCAGATATTGACCACGGCATGCCTGTCTGTGGTCAAGGTTCTATCTTTATGATAGGTAGTTTCGCTGCCAGAGCACAACCTCTGCAAGATTTCACTATTTTTTCAATATCTTGGTCCATTCTCGTCCAGTATACGAACTTCTCATCACAGGTTTCATTCTTGAAATACCAGGATGTCCGCTATGAAAATCCTTCAATATTCGCTTCTGTAACTCACACTAGGTATTACAACATCTTTGCCCGAACATTACTACACCGTTGCATAGCGAGTAAGCGTTTAAGTCTGGATTTCGTTCTTTGTTACTTTATTTCAATTGTTTTTTTTTTTCTTTTTTGTTTGTTTGTTTTCGCAATAAAGACGGCATTTTCCGCTTTTTCTTTTATTTCTTCCGCGATAACTGTCGTCTTACATTGCACACATTTTTTTTTATTTCCATTTCGCTTTTTATTGCCGCAATGGCCGTGTCTTGAAATGGTTCCACAATTTTAGGCATTAATCTTGATAATCCATCTTCGTTAAGTATAAGTTTCCCATTTTGTTTCCATTTTCTGCAAAACCTCGTTATTGCTTACGTGTTTGGTCCATGGTATCCTTACCATTTTTCTTCAAATCCATTGGCATTAAAAGACTTGATATTTAAGATCCGGTGGCATTTAAAGACTTCCCTTGAAATCTGGTGGCATTGAAGAGCATGACATTCGCCAAATCTCTATTATCTGCACCGAGAGAATGCGAATGTCACCACTACATCGTACTTATTAAATCAGTAACAATCATCGAAACGTGCTGACCCATACTATACACGTCTTATGTACTCCAGCGCGGTGCATTTAGTTGCTTCAACCGAAAGAGAAATAACATTGGAAGAGATGTGAGTGAGCATTAAATGAAATAATTAATTCGAAGTCGGAAAGTTTCTCTTCTCTCTACTGTCGAATCTAGAAGCTCTTTTATTACCACCGGTTGGAAGCATCTGAGATGATTGTCACTGGTGGAAAATAGTGAGCAAAGGAGTGGGCTAAATAAAACTTACTTTCCCTGAATCTCAACACAAGAGAAATACAGCGAATCATTCGAAAACTTATAATCGACATTTAGAATTTCATATCTATTCACCTTTAATCGTTCCTTCGACTGAATATTATCAACGGTGGAGCAATGGATAGCGGCTCGGATTAGAGAACCGAGTTCGAATTCCAATCAAATTCATTACATTCACTAAACGTTCTAATACCTTTGGAAAAGATATGAATCTTCTTCTCCTAGCTATGGGTTAATAGCAGGACAGACTGGGTTCTATAGCCTTGGATGGCAACTGGTCTACCGCAAAGAGAAATGGTAACCTACTGCGGTAAAAATCTGCTTCGTCAGTCATGTATCGAAAGATACATGATCGCCTAAGCGTGTATCACGCATGACACATAACTGACTGAGAGTTTTAGTGTTGGACAATGTCAACCTTTTGACACTATTATTGGGATACCCACATCGAAGAGAGGGGTATGTGTTTCGTGTTTAATGACCAGCAACAAAATCTATGAGATATGGTCTTCAAGGTGACCGAAAGAGAATAAAATACATAGTGTGGATCAGGGGTTTTGAGGTCAAGCGACAACAAACCGGATATTGATGGTTCCCAGTTGCTGGTCTATATTAACTGTCACAGTTGGGATGGAAGTTATCAGTTATAATTCGCCATTGGGGAAGTACAGACTGTCCATCGAGTAGTTCCGATACCGCCCGTTCGTGTTGCCAGCCACGCGTAGAAATTATGAAATCGGCAGAGCGGTAGTAGGAGGAAGACTCGAAGCAAAGAGATGGGCTGTTACTCCAACATGGCAGAAATTGCACCAGTTGTCACCTAAGGAAGACCAAGGAAGCAAAACCCTGAATAAAATGCCTAAATATATTAGAAACCAGGTTGGAGTTCTCATTTCTCGACACTGCATTTATTTTCATCTTTCGTCAATGTGCAGTGGGTCCATCTCGCTTTTTGATGTATTCCAACACGAGCAAATATTAGAGATGCCACTTATGTTAGTCATGTCTGTCGCCATATTTAGGCTGATGTCTTTTGTGCGTGGTTTTCTTTTTGTTTGTTCTGTTGAGGGTTTTTGGTTTTGTTTTGGGTTTTTTGGTTTCGCCTTGTGTGGGAGTTGTGTCAAATTTTGAGGTTTCCCCAATCGAAACCTGATTAGATCAAAAAGAAAATAATAAAAGTGCGAATAATTTTTTGAAAAATGAATATGAACAACACGACTCAAAATCTTAGATAAAATCACAGCGCTAATGGATTTTCACAATAAATATCCTTTATTTTTTAAGCTTAAAATGGAAACTGCTTACACTTCCCCCGTCCCGCCATTTCTATTAGAATAACGATGATGTCTGGATGATGAATGTGAGTCATCCACTCAAAAATACTTTCTACCTAAGCATACATATGACTAAATCTCATGCAATCAGTTATTATCTACAACAGCTTAGAGGCACGTGACATATACAGGTCTTTCAATCTGTATAGAACTTTGCTTTACGCCATTTCGCTCTTACGAAAGTCCTGTATAAATAAATCTTTTCCCTGCTATCCGAAATGGCATAAAACGAAGAAGCAATTATCATTAATCTATATAGGAATTTTTTGGAGTGTTCCCAAGCTGGCAGAATAACCTTCTGTGTCCGCCTGCATCGAGTTTCGTCATCTGCTATGGCTGAGGTAAAATCTTTTAAAATATGACTATGTACTTGACTGATTTGCCTCGTATATTGTCCTACATTTGGTTTTTGGGGATTTTTTTGGGGTGGGGGGTTGTAAGTAATAAAAAAAATCTGCAACATTCCAAAATTGAAGTCATATTTTTTCTGGGGTCATTTCAACACTGTAAATCATAACGAAAATGGAAAGATTATGTTTTTGGTCCGAGAAAACTTAAAATATACTCATATCAATTAATAGCAATTTCTTCTTTTTACGACATTTTGCCTTACATACACACATACACTATCGCACACACGCACACACACATATGCGTGTATGTATATATATATATATATATATATATATATATATATATATATATATATATATCCAGGTAAAATGAGAACGAATAGAGTACAATTCCAACGTTCGTAAGATTTAATTTAAAAGTGGGCTCAATACAAAGTAGAGCAACATTCTTTATTTTAGGATATTATATCGAAAACATCAAAATCAATATGTTTTCGATGTAATATCCTAATATTATATATATATATATATATATATATAGAGAGAGAGAGAGAGAGAGAGAGAGAGAGAGAGAGACAATATTAGTGGTAAATATACACATACATATGCAATTATATATACACATACATATATGTATAAAATTATTATACATTTATATATATATATATATATATATATATATATATATATATATATATTTATATATATATATATATATATATATATAATTATTTTATTTCAGATATTAAAACAAAAACATTTTGAAATCACTACACAATAGCTTTCATGTTTCGGCACTACGTTGTGCCTCTTCAGGCGAATGGTAAGTGACGGGTGATTAAATAATTTTTTACAATTTCAAAAGAAAAATGTTACCTCTTTTCCAAAAGATAAGTGGGGGGGTAATAAAACACAAAGTCTGAATTTAAAATAGACACGTCGGTTTGTCTTGATCAACCAATTAAATGTCAGATCTACGCTAAATAGAAAATTAAGCTCAGAGGGTGGAGCTTTCCTGTGGAGCAGTTGTAATTCCGAAAACTCACATTAGGGATTGTCATTATTTGTTTGTTTAGCGGCATATCAACTTCTTATGGATCATTTAATGCCGAAATGCAATTTTCTTGGGAGCATTTTTAATTTCTTTTGCAAAACTGTATTGCTGGTAATTTTTTTTTTTTACTATGAAAATATATTGATGGTATTTTTACTATAAAAAGGTTTATACATTGATAGTGTTTTGACCCCACTGATAGTGTTTTGACCCCAGATTGGGGTTCGACTATTTGCCCCTAGCCGGGACCTAACCATGTGGACCTGGAAACAACAGCAATGAAGATGTGGTTCCACGCTCTTCAAAAACTCCCGATCACAGGCCTTGTGCCAGATGTAGTTTATTCTCATACTCATAAAATAAATTTGCCTTAGTATTCATATAATAGAATAATAGCCGGCCACTCGTATTCGAGAATGCCCTACTAGGGCAGCTAGCCAATCCCTATTGCAGATGCTCGCTCAGGCACATTTGTATTTGCTCAACACCCACAGAGCCCACCTGTGGTTTATGCTGCAACTATGCTGAGCAGACCTTAGTTACAGTTTCCGTAAGAAAGCATGTTATCTAGCGTGATCAACAATTTGAACAAGGCCATCACACTCACGCCTTCGGCCACGGTGACTTGTGGCTTCGTCCTACCACAGCTATCGACAGCCCCTAAGTGTTCCGTCTACCCAATTTCACTCAAAGGCTTGGGTGTGGTTTTCAGGCACTTTCCAAGAGTGCTGCACGCTGGGATCGGCCCGCTCCAGACCGACAGATAACATCAGAAAGTCTCCTTCCTAACAAATTAACCGTGGTGAGATTCGAACCCGGTTCTCATGGTCAGAAGGCGAACGTTCTAACCACGCGCCATACATACATACACACACACATATATATATATATATATATATATATATATATATATATATATATATATATATATATATATATATATATATATATATATATATATATATATATATATATATATAGTCTTAAAGTGTGGTATATTTATGGGATAAAGTGCTCAATATCACAGATAGAGCGTGTGTAAATATAAAAGTGAACATAGAAGTCAACACTTAGAGGCGACAGTCTGTTTCATGCTAGATGCAATCATCGGGCCGATGATTGCATCTAGCATGAAACCGACTGTTGCCTCTAAGTGTTGACTTCTATGTTCACTTTTATATATATATATATATATATATATATATATATATATATATATATATATATATATATATATATATATATATATATATATGTATAATGGACTCTCCCGTTGGTTTCGACGTATGAGGATCTGACAACTTAGTTGATTCAGTTATGAAATTTTGTGCAATAATCTTAAGTGGCACTTAAAACGCGCTAGTGATTTACAAAGAAGGTCGCATGTGGAGCAAGAGTGAGGATTGTGAGATGAGATCACTGTTTGATTGGCTGACCTTTTAGATCTTGCTCCCGCTTCTTCAAGACAATTCAGACAAGCAGATTGAAAACTGCTGAACCACGAAAACACGCTGATCTCCATTCTACCCGCTCCAATATATATATGATAAAATGAAATAAAGAAAAGTGTAGGAAACGAATCTCAATCTAACATGCGTTACGGCTGGCGCAACACAAAATAAGAAGAACCAGATTCGTAGAAATTAAGGTTGAAGAAAAAAGATTACATCTAATGACAAAATGCAGATTTTATTTTACATATAATACAATATATTTTAGAAGAATAGGGATGACGTTTAAAGTTAGTAAATGCTAACAAGTTACTAAGCGTTCGTGAACCCCGAAAGTAGTTGGCTTAACGTGTAACTATACAAGGGAGGGCGAGAGGAAATCCATTGTAGTTAAGATTAAAGCGAAGGAATGGAATCCGTCGCTAGTCAAAGAATTATATTATTTTCTTCTTTAAAATAGTTTGATTAATTCACATATATATGAAATAAAAGAGTTTGGTCAATAATATCAAAGAAAAAGAATGAAGTATTTACCGATAGCCTTTTCTTTTTGAGGACTGTCGGAACTTAAATTCTTTCGGTCGAAGCTTTGTTCATGAATCAAAATGGATCGGAGTCGACCTCAGTTGTCGTGGTTGTGGGTTCAGGAGGCAACTGGCTAGTTGGTACGAACTCCTGTTTATATATGTTTTTTGTACCCTCTAGAACCCAGTAGAAGTTTCTAGAGACTTCTAGAAAGTTTCATTCTATTATTACGAAATCTAAGGGGTTTGGTAAATGGGAGTTTTTCGTAAGGTAAAAAGGGCATCTAGCAGCTACAGATTTAAGTCATCATTTTAAGTTAGATTTTGTATCTTATAGTATAAGTGTGAAGAAATAGGATAAAAAGGGGCCTCGTAACATGTTTCACCTTCATTAAGGCTTCGTCAGAGATCGTGAATAGAAATGAAAAAGCAAAGCCTACCGGAACGTTATGTATTTTTGGAAGTTTTCATTGGTCAGACACGCGTCACGTGTATAAACTCAACAGATAATATATAAATATGTGTGAGGAACATTTAGGATGTTAAAATTTGTGATAGTGTAAGAGTGTGTAAGTAAAGAAACGCTTATGTGTGTAGGTGTATGTAGGACGATAACATTAATTCATGTAAGTGTATAAGCGTGTATGTGAGGCAAGTCTACAAATGTCACCCTCGTATTTTGTTGGTGAAATGTAGCGATTTGTTGCAAAATAGTTTTGTATTTGATTGGATTTTTATATTCTCGTGCATGTGTATGTGTGTAGGTAGAAGTCTGTGGTCGGCACTGCACAAACTGCACAGTATAGTAGGGTCAGTTGGGCACGGTCTATGAGAAAAAGAGCACCGTGACGCAATTCACTCCGCCAGAAATCTGGAAACGGCGTGCTGTGCTGTTTGGCATTCGCACTGGAAGCTCCAATACGAACATTTCAGAGAGTTTGGGTGTCAATCCGAGGACAGTGCATAGGATTCAGAAATAGTTGGATGAGTCTAATGGTGATTACGAAGGTGTTTGGAGTGATCACTAGTGATGACGACGTTATGCTTCCATTCATCTTCCCACAGGGCCTCGGGCTCAACACGGAGGCCTACATCAAGTGCCTTGAGGAGGTTGTGCTTCCCTGTGTCAAATGGCTAGAAGACCCTATGTCTGGCAACAGGACTCTGCACCATGCCACACAAGCAGGAAAACGCAGTCATGGCTGTCAGACAATTTCTGCGACCACATCAGCCCTTAAATCTGGCCACCTCCACTCCTCAGACTGCAAACCCTTTGATGTGGTATGCACGTTGAGTGAGAGACCCCAAAACTCGTTGTAACCCCAAAGATAAACAGAATGCAATGATTATGGCAGCATTCATCAACTTAAACAAGGAGATTGTCTAGAAGAGTTGCAGGAGATTCCGAAGTAGTCTGAAGTCCGTGGCTTGAAGCTAATGGCGATTTTATTGAATAAATTTAATCTTTAGTATTTCAAAATATTTATGCGTAATTTTGATAAATATATCTGATAAAATGAGATATCAGCGTTATTTTCATTTTCGCGTAATTTACACCCTCTCTCTCTCTCTCTCTCTCTATATATATATATATATATATATATATATATATATATATATATACTCTTGACTCTCCCGTCGAATTCGACGTATGAGGGTAAAGCAGATCAGTTCCTAGAAAACCGACAGCCCGATCACAGCACATGAGATTTAATTATAGTGGTGTAGGTTTCGTGCAGGACCAGCCACACTTTTTGAAGGGCCGAATACAGAGACCTGGTGCACTAAGTGCCACAAGGTCCCCAAACGACTTTCCGCAGGTTTTGAATTCAGAGTTGTCCTTCTCCTAGACCAGTCTGTCCTGCTATTTACCCATATATATATATATATGTGTGTGTGTGTGTTCACTCGAACTTTCGCAGAGATCAGTTTCACTCGTCATGGGACTTGATTGTAAAATAAAATTTATTTCTAGAAAATAATAATAATTAACAAAAACAATAATAATATATAAATATTCATTGGAAAAACTGCTAGAAAGTTAATTCTAAGTGTGGCTATTACCATAACTCCCAACTCCAGTCAAAATTGTACCTATTGGACTAGTTACGATTTCATAGATTTAATAATATTACGGTGACAAGAGCGTGAATGAAATTGGTAAATATTGAAGTCTTGGGGAAAGGGTAATTTATCGAATGAATCGGTCAATAATTTTGACTAGCAATGTTAGGGTAGAAGTGACTGGCCCTCCTTTTTTCCAATTTTTAAGCCTTATATCACGTTTGTTCTTTTTATCAACAACATTCTACAATAGCCAGTTCTTATTTTTGTTATTTTAACTTTCTCTCAATAAATGCAAAAACTTCGACTAAGATTTGCAATTTTTATATAACACTATCTTCCGATTTACCTAGCGTCAATTTTCATAAAATAAGGATTATGTATATTTGTTAAAGTAGAACTTTCTAAGAGAAAGAATGATTGATGTGAGTGATTATATAACACCACGGAAGAATACGAACAGCGGTAAGAATTTCGAAATAAATCTATTCGAACTGAAGACAGATGCAAATAATAGAAATGAAACCGACTTAGAAAACGCTTTGCTATGATTTATATTTACATTTTTGTCTGTGGATTTCTATTCAAGAAATGTTTAATAGATGGAAGCATTTTCCGACCATTCCATCTTTTCTTACTCTGTTTTTTTTTTCTTTATTTCTTTTTTCTTAAGCATCTTAGTCCTATCTTCTTTTTTCCCATTTCATTCTTTTGTTTTTTTCTTTCTTTTTCGCTTTCTTCTCAATCAGAATTTAATTTCTCTTTTCTCTTTCTTCTCCAAGTTGTCTTTTTTCTTTCGTTCTCACTCTATCTCTCCAGTTTCCATATTTCTTCCTTATTTCTCTCTCTCTCTATCTCTCTCTCTCTCTCTCTGCTTTTCTTTATTTCTCTCTCTATATATATATAATTCTTTCTTTCTATTATTTCCATCCTCTTTATATTACTCATTTCCTCCCTCTTTCATTCTATATCTATCTATCTATCCATCTATCTATTTCACTCTGTTCATATCTATCTATCTATTTCATTCTGTTCATATCTATTTCATTTTGTTCATATCTATCTATCTATCTATTTCACTCTGTTCATATCTATCTATCTATCTGTTTCACTCTGTTCATATCTATCTATCTATCTATCTATTTCACTCTGTTCATATCTATCTATCTATCTATCTATTTCACTCTGTTCATATCTATTTCATTTTGTTCATATCTATCTATCTATCTATCTATTTCACTCTGTTCATATCTATCTATCTGTTTCACTCTGTTCATATCTATCTATCTACCTATCTATCTATATATATATATATATATATATATATATATATATATATATATATATATATATATATATATATATATTCACTCTGTTCATATCTATCTATCTCTGTCCTTCTCTTCCTCTCACTTTTTATTTCAGTCGACCAACCTCCTTTTTTCTTCCACCATCTGGACCACTTCTCTCTCTCTCTCTCACACACACACACACACACACTCACTCACTCACTCTCTCGTCACATCCTTGTGATAAGAAGCTTGCTACTACAGTAGCCATACTTTGAAAGGAAGTCTTTAAATAAAACATTGTACTCTACAAATCTGCTAAGGAGATTGTTTTTTTCATTAAACAACAATTTTTTCACCCACGATGTGAAAACGTTATAAAAATAATAAAACATGTGGATATTCCTTTTTCAAACTGTATTTCTTTCTACAAAGAAAGCGAGGAAAAAGATTCATTCTTATATCTGTGATATATTTGTCAGATTTCTAAACGGGAAACTAGAAAGGCGGAAGACAACGCATCACATACTCTAATAATCACCTAAGGGCGGGAAACTGCCAGTTACCAGAGCAAAGGAAACAAACGCTAACATCAAAGTACAACGGAAGCATACAATTCTACGAATCAAACTTTGCTCAATGAAACTTCTTGCCTCGAACGACTCTTGGGACTAAATCTCACTCCAAACCTTAAGGGAATTCGTACCATTGTTAATGATGCTGGAAGAACGCTCGGTTTCCTCCAAGAAAGTACTTAACACCTACTGCCATGCACTATCTATACAGTCGGATCAAATCGGATCAAAACGGTGCATTGATGCCATATCTGGGATGGAGCCTCGGCAAAGTTCAAAAGCGAATACGCGTCCTTTTGGGTGATGAATTATTTTCTATCCTACAATCCCTTCCCCATAGACGAAACGTTACTAGCCTCTCGTTATTATTACCGTGACAAATGTTCAGACGGACTTCATTCCATAGTTCCACTAGTCCAGAATTTCACAGCTAGGACCCGTCATGACGCGTACGCGGCCCCAAGTCATTCTCATTCTCTTCGTATTCCTTTCGTAAGGATGAAGTTCCAATCAGTTTCTTCCCCAGAACTGTCCCTTTGTGGAACAGACTTCCTAAAAGATGCTTCTCCTGACTCCTGCAATCTTAAATCTAGAGGGGGGGTTCAACCATTATCTATCCTACATATCCTCATAATATGCACCTCTTCCTCCACTTCCCTTTACGTACCTACAACAATTTCATTCAATAGCCATCTACCTTGAGTTGCTCTTGGGCCTTATATTGGGTGAACATTAGTATAAAAAAGTAAGTGGTCATCTAGTTAGATATATAAATATGATTTCTCACTAAATTTCTGGGATGAGGGTTTATCATTATTTACACTATTTACATGTGGACCATTGTCCTTATCTTCGTTGTTATTATCACAATGTTTTGACCTTTGTGCTCTCCGACGTTCATCAGGTTTATACTGATCCGGTTAACCTACAGGGAATTTCGAACTACAGTAACCCTCTACCTTGAGTGGCTCTTGGGCCTTGTATTGGGTAAACAACAATGAAAAAAATGTCAACTAAGTGTAAAGCTGCTCCGTTCAACTTCTAGACAGATAAAGGACAGATACTTATTTCATGGTGGCAGAAAATGTTAGATTTTTTTTTTTACGTCCTTAGTCGATCGGTTCCTGCCGTTAACTGCCAAACCTCTAGCACTGCTGACGGGATTGATTCCGTTCGGTTTCCATCTTGATTGGTGGTGTTTTTCGTGACTCAATACCAAAGTACATTATTTACATTATTCGGACTATTGTCCTCATCTTTGTCGCCACATTTATTACAACGTTTCGGACGTTGTACGTTCCGGCCTTCTTCAGGTGGTTAGAATGTCGTACTGAACCCTTTACTTCGCTCACTGGGGTAGATTGTTCTAGTTCCACGTGCCATGTTTAATGGATGTCAGTTATCAGTTATCTCCTGTTAATTCCCCTCTGAAAGTTCTCCACTGCCTTAACCGGGTATTGAACTCACACTCTTTGGGTCCTGTCACTGGATCTAACCTACGCCTTTATCCACTGTACCATGTGTCCTTGAGGACAATACCATACAGGTAACATTTCAATACAAATCTCAGTTTGTTTTTTCTTTATCTTATTCATTTCTCAAACCAATTTTTATTTAAAAGAGAAAAAAGCCTTTCATGGAGCGATAAAAATGTTCGGATTAATAAGCTGATAAAGATATCACGGAATAATGATCTGGTTCATGAACTGCCTGGGGTTAACATAAAAGCAGACTGGGATCCTTAATTTTGGTTGGCTACCACTCTATGAGAAGGACAACTCTGAATTCAAAACCGGCTGGGTTTGGGGCTAGCAATTCTACTTCATAAAAAAAAACTACTTGCTACCAAAACAACTGCAGCAGCGTCGAGTGTAGTGCGACTGTGGCTCTTTACTCCGCAGATGAGTCTACGGCAATTACAATTTAAAAAAGTACAGTAAAATCTATGATTACTTTGAAATTATTTTCGTTCTTCCATTTTTTTTTTATATATTCTGCGGATAATATCAGCCCAGTGTTAATAGGTGTGAAATAAACAAAAAATGTCTGAAATGTCAATACTCGTAAATGTTATGGGAGTCCATTATTTGAAAGTAAGGTAATAACTTTCAGGAACGATCTGAAATTAAATCTTTCAGTCTTCAGCGCAACGTAAAAGAAGACTGAAATACACGTGTTATTACTACACGGTCATACATCGAAAGAGTGTCAAGTACGCATGCGCATTCTGTTCTTGAATCTCTGTCGCCATTTCACAGTTGTGTCGACTTAAAGCAGAGGTTCAGTTGGAAGTACAGAAAGAAAGAAAAAAAACGAAAAGCGTGGGCTTCGATCAATTCTGTATGACTTTCTCGGTTGATTCTGTCAAGGATAAAACAATTTGCGATTTTCATTAATTAAATCCCTAATTAAACGGATTATTGGGAAATGTTGGCGCTTCAACAAGTCAGAATCGTTGCATCGATGAGAGCGGAGCGCCACTTGGAGACTACGATTCGACGGACGGACAAGCATTCAATAATTGAATCGACTCTTGAAAAATGAAATGAGGGCATTTGATAGAGCACCTTCCTCCAAATACAAAAGAAATCCCGCCTTCTGTAAATAGTTTGATAGACTTTAATTTGAAAACAAGGCTGAACGTTTGCAATTATTCACTATATTCACTTGGCTTGTGAGACACCCAAAAAGGATCGCAGTCATTGCAGCAGAAATGGTCTACGAGACAAGTATCCTAACCAATATCCGAATGCGAATATAATTGAACACAAGTAAAGGAGCCCTACGATCGAACTCCCAAGAATTGTAACGGTTTAAATTGCTTCATACCATAGCGCGGTGATTATTTGGCAATTGATATTAAAGAAATTTTTTTGTTGTGTGTAATCAGACTTCGGTTTGACGGAAGGAGGTATACTTGTAAAACCCGCAATCATTCTTTTCAGCTCAAAATGGCAGTGACCTAGCAAGCAACTATAACGAGAAAGTTGATATGAAACAGGGCAGAATTTTATAATTAACAAAAGATTTCGCGCCTAAAATGTAACAATGCCTAACAAAACACAAACTGACAACAAATTGACGAGGGTTGAAGAATTGATCGGCTGAAACGTTGTACTAACGTTGTTGAATGCTGATTTTCAAGACAGGCAGGTTTTACCCACTCTTGAGATGGTTTTATTGTCATTTTATTTTCATAGGGCCTCGCTCATAGCTATGGTTTGCAACCTAAACAGGCCAGACGATTTTGCTTTGTGTAGCAAATTTGAATCTCATGGCCTGACTCGCAATTGTAGCCCTGTACCACGTCTTGTAAGCATTTTATAGGGATAGGCTTCTCGCTTGAAGTAGATATTCACCACCTGTATCGGTGCCTTAAGGTTATTCCCAAGTGGGTATTATTCATTTAACACTAATACACTTGGTGAAGGTATAAATCTACCTATTCACCTTCCGTTGATCGGTGAAATAGTAGGGTAAACGGAGCTCTTTAACTCTAACTGGAAACCAGTGGGGGAATAGCTCTAAATTCAAAACTCCTTAACATTCGTGTAAAAAGTCAACATCTTGATTATATAATTATTTTCCCTTCTAGTTAAAAGTGCTACCCATTTTAGTAGTTGCTGCTATTGGAAGTCTTCGTGTGATATTTTCGTTATTTGGTAAAGTTCTTTACTTTGTTTGGAATTCTGGAGCGCAAGTGTGTGAGATTTGATGTAGAATAGTTTCTTTCTTTGAGATCTACAAGGTTCACAGCAAATGCAACATGCTTCCTTAGAAAAGATGAAGACAGTAATACGAAGAATATGGTGAATATTAACATCCGCTATTTACATTATTCGGACTATTGCCATCATCCTTGTCGCCATATTAGACATTAGGTTTATAATACCCAGAACATCATTGGAAAATTCGTAAACTTAAGGAATCAGCACATATGCTAGGCCACAAAAATCTCATGAACCGACCAAGCATAGAAATGAATGCAATATGGGAACCAGTAATAAGGAGTGCCAGAGAAAAGCGATAATAACAGCAAAAATGGCAATATGAGCACTGGTAAAAAATGAAGCTGAAGACATTAGGTTTATAATACCCAGAAATTCATACACAGATATCCTCAAGGACACATGGTACAGTGGATAAAGGTGTTGGTTAGATCCAGTGACAGGACCCAAAGAGTTTGAGTTCAATACCCGGTTAAGGCAGTGGAGAACTTTCAGAGGGAAATTAACAGGAGATAACTGATAACTGACATTCATTAAACATGGCACGTGGAACTAGAACAGTCTACCCCAGTGAGTGAAATAAAGGGTTCAGTTCGACATTCTAACCACCTGAAGAAGGCCGGAGCGTACAACGTCCGAAACGTTGTAATAAATGTGGCGACAAAGATGAGGACAATAGTCCGAATAATGTAAATAGTGTCCATAATACCTCATCTCAGAGATATAGACACATATTAAAATCCGTTATGCGTGTTCTTTTTAAGCATATCAAATGTGTGAAGTTCATAGACAAATGTCAGAACTTCCATAAAACTAGCCAAGATTATATAAATGTTTCTATTTGACATTGCATGTTCTTCTAGATGCAAGTTCACATCTCGTCCGAAAATTATTTGCTAAAGACGCTGTGGAAAATGCAACAGAAAGACAAAGAAAAGATATATGGAATAATTCAGATGCTTCATTTCAAAGCCTGTAACAAATTATCATTTACTATTACTTTTAACGTGCAGCTACTGCTGATTTGTAAAATCTGTCTATTCTGAAGAAGTAAACACTACTTGTTTAAAATTAGAAGCTCTCAAGCATGGCTATCAGTTTTATCCTTGTAAATTCTTCAGACTGCAAATAGTTTATCTAACACTCTTCCTTGTAGACCTGTAATCCATTTCTCCTGCCTGCCTCAATATGGAATTGTCAGAGAAGCAGATGCTTTCTTTTAAATCTCTCTCTCAAAAAGAATACCGCGCTTCTTGAGTTTCGAATACACTTTTGTTCGTATCGTCTGCTTTGATGGCATCCATAATGGAATTGCTTATCGTAATGCACCAACTGTTTCTTTTTTCTTTCGTTCTGCCATTTTACCTTTATCTTCACTATTCCTTTACATTTTCTCGATTTAATTATTTTCTCATCTTTTGTTTCGCTTTCTTCATTCTTTTCTTTTTCTTCCACTGTTGTTTTGTTTTCTTTTTTTATCTGAAATTCTGAGTTTCTTTTCTTTTTTCTTTCTTTTATACTTGTTTTTGCATTTTCTTCTTCTTCTGCTTTTCTTTCTTTCATGATCATCTTTCGCTTGCTTTTGTTTATTCTTTCATTCACTGTTCTCATTCAATTTACCTTTTTTTCTTTTGCTTCTATGTTCTTTTATTTATTATTCATTTATTTTTTAATTTGATTTTTCTTCTTTCTTACCTTCTTTTTCTTTCTTTATCTTTTTCTTCTCTGTCATCTCTTTTAATTCACTTTCTACTTTCCTCTTTCTTCTTTTCTTCTTTTTCTCCTTATTTTCCTTTTTCTCCTTTTCATCCTATTTATGTCTTTACTTTCCTTTTTTTTTCATGTGCTTATTATCATTCGCTTTTTCGTCTTCTTAATATTGTATTGTCTTTCTTTTTTCTCTTTTCTGATTTTCTTGTTTTTTTCTTCCTCTTCCTTTCCTTCTCTTCCTCTGTCTTTATTTTCTTTGTTTTCTTCACTCCCTCCTCTTTATGTCTTGCTTTGCTCTGACTTCTCCCGACTCTCCTGTAACGCCTACTCTTCCCCCATACACTCCTCCTCCTCTGCCTTCTCAAATCATATTCAATACTGTTGCCCTTCGTCCGACATTATAACAAACATTAGCCAACTTTATATCGTCTGGTTCTTTCCAATTTTTTATTCACATTTTCCACAGTTCCACATTTTTCCCCGTTTTGCTTTTCAATTCTTTTTGTTCTCGCATTCTCACGTTGTATTTTGATAATGGATGACATTAATATTTTTTAATACAAAACACGAAATTCATCTCCTGTTCTGAAGAAGCTCTCAAAGCCAGAGACTTTATGAACACACCTCCCACGTATGTCAGACGAAAGCACCTCATCCCTCAAATTGACAGACACTCCTATAAAAATTTAAATATAAAGAGTCGTGTAGTCTATGAGGGTCGTTGAGGCACTACATATTCTGCAGCAGGTAGAAACGGTGATTGGTTTTCTATTCAGAATTGTCCTCCTAGACTGGCTGCCACCTAAGGCAAGACGTCACTGCCATTTGCCTTATGGTTGGAACTGTTTCGATCCCTTTGATTAAATGCCCTAGTGAAACATTATCGAAATAGATTCAGTCATATTTTTAATTTGATATATTGATTCTACCAATTTATGCAAATCACATTTCTTTAAATATCTTTTTAATGACTGCATGTATTTGAATTTAATTCGATCGAATTATTTGTAATAATGACATGCGCAATTGTGTTCAATAATACGTGGTGCTGTGCAATATTAAACAAATGGTAGCCATTTTGTTAATAATCTTTCAAATGTTCCATGGTCATCAAACAACATTAGAATTTGAGAATTTCATCGCAACTGATCATCATACGATCAAGAAACATATAACAAATGCATCTGCATACAGTGTGCAATCTGACAACGGGTAGATGCAGAAATATTTGATGTTCATTCGACAAATGGAAACCCAATTAAAAATGTAAATGTGCCAACACTTATTTAAGATTAGTAAAGAGTTATTCCAACCCACGTGTGGTTCCAAATGTACCTAAAACTTTACGATGCCACAAAGTCAAACGTTTAGTAATATGTACTAAACCAATTTTTCACCCACATTTGGAGTCGAATCATTTCATTAAACATTCCAACTGGGTTAAACTGTATGTGTCTATATTTCTGAGACGAGGTATTATGTACATTATTTACATTATTCGGACTATTTTCCTCATCTTTGTCGTCATATTTATTACAACGTTTCGGCCGTTGTACGCTCCGGCGTTCTTCGGGTGGTTGGAAAGTCGATAATAACAACAAAAATTGCAATATTAGCTCTGGTAAAAACATGAGGTGATGATAGCAAAAATTGCAATATGATCACTGGTAAAAAAGGTTGCTGAATGGTTGTTTATAATACCCAGAAATTCATACACATACGTCCTCAAGGACACATGGCGCAGTGGATAAAGGCGTTGGTTAGATCCTGTGACAGGACCCAAAGAGTGTGAGTTCAATACCCGGCTAAGGCAGTGGAGAACTTTCAACGAGAAATTAACAGGAGATAACTGATAACTGACATCTACCCCAGTGAGCGAAATAAAGGGTTCAGTTCGACATTCCGGCCGGAGTGTACAACGTCCGAAACGTTGTAATAAATACAACAAGGATGAGGACAATAGTCCGAATAATGTAAATAATGGGTTAAACTATATTTCCAGGAAATATTATTTATAAACAAGTGTAAGGCAACGCTGGGTCGCCGTGGCAGTTGGTGAAATGTTCGGTGCGTTTTCTAGGAAGTGGGAGGGTTACTTTTTGGGTGGGAATCATCGGTAATTTGGTTAGCCGTTGGAAGGTGAACGGTGTCGTAAAAATCACACCACCTGCCTACATTGAAGGCCAATCTTCAAACATCGTATAAATCGAAGACAGTGGCCTCCTTTGACTTTTGTCATTTTCATAAACGACATCACTTTATGCTTGTACAATAAATAATACTTAGACAAATTTGAGTTCAGAAAGGAAAGGCTTGTGGTGTGTCTGCCATCTACCGCGGATCTAAACCCCATCAAAAACATTTCTAGCATTATTGAGAGACGTATTTATGAGGAATGAAATCAATTTGTATCCAAAAATGAACTTTCGAGGGTAATTTTAAACCCCCAAAAATTTGAAATCAACTTCACAGAAGGTTCTTTAAGTTATTAGAATGGATAGTATGCCAAGATGTGCGCCGTAGTGTAATGGGTATCGAAAAATCGGAGAGTCGTGTTCGAATTCCAGTCAGGTATATTACATTCACTTACAGGCAAATATTCTTGCAAAAGGTATGAATCCATCTCTTCTCTCCCACCTCCAGCTATGGCCTTGATTGGCAACCAGTCTACTGCAGAAAGAAACGGCAACCTACTGCGGGAATATCTTCTGCCTAGTCAGTCATGAATCGAAAGAGACATGATCGCTCAAGCGTATATCACGTATGGCTTTGGTTTGGCTTGATTTACGGCATATCAAACTCAATGAGTTATTTAATGCCGACAATTTTTATTTCTGGTAATATCATTTTTTTTCAATGTATTGCTGGTAATTTTTTTTAATGTATAGCTGATAATATTTTCTCAAAAATGTATTGCTGGTAACAACGTATTGCTGGCAATGATTTTTCTTGAAAAAAATTTATTGCTGGTAATAATTTTTTACAAAGTATTTCTGGTATTAAAATCTATTTTTACACCTTCATAGTGTTTTGACCCCAGTTTGGGATTTTAACTATTTACGCATAGCTGGGACCCTGACAGGTGCTACCACCCCGGGTCAGGGTGGACCTTGGAACATCAGCAAGTAAGAAGTGGTTCCACGCTCCTCAAAACCTCCTGATCAGAGGCCTTGCTGTTGGACGTAGTTTATCGTCTTACCCTGGACGCGGTTGTAGTTTATCGTCATACCCAGGACGGTCACGTATGGTAATTTGACTGACTGAGTATACCAGTAATAATATTATTTTGTTTTTTATTAGGTCAATCATCGTTTGGGTTTTAATCCTTACATAACCTCATATTGATTTCTAAGAGGACTGTATGAAAAAACGATCTTATACAACGACCTAAAATGTCAAAATATTCTACCCCCGCAAAAGAAATATTTCGCCAAACTTTTGTAACTTTCCAATTATTATTTTTATAAGTATTTTTATCGTATTGTTAGCAAAAACCCGATCACTGTCTGATCCCTGATCGAGGAATCAGACAGAGATCGGGTTTTTGCTAACAATACGATTTCCACTGGAAAATACCCCATATTGAAAAATATCTGTCAGCGAGTACTTTCCATTTCTCTGTTTATTCTTCGGTCCCTGGATGAAGGACACAGGCGTGTCCGAAAATTCCGAACTTACGACCTTTCTCTCTGTGCTTCATTTCTGCCATATGGTTAATAATTAATTAATATTTAATAAATGTTTTTCATATTGATTATATTGATACCCTTTCGTTTCTCCTTGTTTAACCTATCTTATATATATATATATATATATATATATATATATATATATATATATATATATATATATATATATGTATGTATGTATGTATGTAATTCTGTAAAATTTATTTTGTGTGTACACGTGTTTGAGCATGTATGTATATTTCTGAAGAATTAATAGATTCATTTTTAATCCGATATTTTTATTACTTAAAACGTTATTATAGTGGATACTCGTATTTGAAATAGAAGCCCATTTTTATTTTTACTTTAGACAATGTGCATTGCGTCTATCAAGCTCCGTATTCAAGAAGTCTTAATAAATATCGAAACAATGATGTCGACAACTATACGTTCTTGAAACAATGATGTTGCCAGCTATACTTTTTTGAAACGATGATGTTGCCAACGTTATCCTTAAATTACATTTACAAAGTATATATATTTAATAAATATGTGGATACTGGATCTGGCATTAAATAATCCATACTGGTTGATA
The DNA here is from genome assembly GCA_964036315.1 of Acanthosepion esculentum. Taxonomy (NCBI): domain Eukaryota; kingdom Metazoa; phylum Mollusca; class Cephalopoda; order Sepiida; family Sepiidae; genus Acanthosepion; species Acanthosepion esculentum. The sequence goes on along the minus strand of OZ038487.1, from coordinate 8,923,428 downwards.
TGCCATAAAACCCCAGACAACCAACCAACCAACCCTCCATTATCGGAGAAGCCATCATTTTTTCCGGCGTGCTTTACCAGCCTTACTAAAGGGTGACGTTCTTTGTTGCCGTGAGGTAAAGTAGGCCGAATCAAACGATGGTCTCTCCGATTCATACCTTGCGTTCTGTATATCATACTTGACAAAGTCAGGGTCTACTTTTAAAACATTCTCGCAACCACGCAAAAAGCTAAACTCAGAATTTTAAAAAAACTTCGAGACTGAATTTGGCGAATAGCTATAGTTGCTCTCAAGCACTGTCGATGTCTTACGAATGTAACCGCAATATTATTATCACTAACACATCATGCAAAAAAAAACAACAAACGTAATGTCTGCAAGATATACACACACTTACAAATATACATATCATCTGAATCCCACATAGACAAACTAGAATTGTTTTACACTTACATACATAAAGCAATATTTACAGGGTTTTTTTTCTGTTAGGCTTGGAATTCGTTAATTTCTTGAAACTTCGGACGGACGCGTCGTCTCTTCTTGAATTCAGAACGCTGCAAATTCGAACGCACGTGAAACATGAATGACCAATGAAAATCAAGCAAAACAGTAAAAATACCAATTTTTCTTTTTTCTTTCAAATTTCAAAGCAAGCAGACTCACGTAACTTTGAAGATTGACACAACATAATAGTCTTCAGCCCGTGACCTCGTGCCCGACTAAAATAATATTAGTAAAATCTATCAGCGTAAAAACTGATGAATTAAAATCTATTTATCTAGTCTTCTATTTATAATCGAGAACAGATGCGAAGAACAATGGCTCGTTTTATAAAAAGAGAAAGCTATTTAGCCATTTCTTGCATAGAAATATTATCTATTAAAATAGCTGACTGTTTCTGTTTTTGCATATTTTTAAATGTGCACTGAACACTGACTAACAGAAAAAGAAGTTTTACCGGTTTGCATGCATGACACTGAATATTGGCTTGTGCGCATGCGCGTATGACTGAATAAAAAAGGGTGTTTTGATAAAGCGATTATTTGTTGCATTTTAATGAAAAAACAGTAGCTTTTAAAAGACGCCATTGATTTATCTAATACACAAATATGCCACAAAATACTGTTTTATTCACAATCGTTATTCATTTTAAAAGGAATAGAAATTATTCATTTTGCTCTCCTTTGTGTGTCTATAAGATCCGCCATGTCTTGCACATTGCGACAAATCATCCAATTCCCCTCGTATTCCATTAATAGGAAGGAAGTTTCATTCGGACAACATCTTCTTCAAAAGAACTTTCTAGAAGAGTCTCCCAAGTGGCTACTTCCCAGATTGTTAAAATATTAACCTCTTCAAATGTAGAGTTAACCTTTATCTTTCTACATACTCTCATAATCTGCACATCCTACCTCATTCAGTAACCCTCTAGTTCGAGTGGCTTTTGGGCCTTGTATTATGTGATCAATGAGTAAAAAAGTTAGCGACGTAGCAGAAATAGAATTGTTTGTTATTTCAAAAAAAAGACTATCACTGATTTATGTTTTCAATTACATTTAGTTCCTAGATTAATTTTGAGCTTTCAGTTTATGTGGAGGATGGTCACTAACTAGGGACTCATTATTCTAGCCATCACTTCGGTGCCAGTACAACCATCGACAGCTTCTGAACAGTTTCGGCTTATATGCAAATTTTCCTCACAAGCCTTGGATCAACACCTGTAGCATGACCTCCACGCACTTCACAACGGTGTCTCACGATGGGATCGTCTCCCTAGACCGATGATATCAAGATATCACCTACTTGCCAAATCGATCATGGTGAGATTCAAACCCGAGCCTGAGGTCGAAATACTAATATTTTAACCACGCCTACTTCATAAATGGATAGCAAATTTGTAATTACACTGTACTTATATGACATTAAAAAATCATTGACGTCATTTTCAAATCACTAGTTTGAACGTCTATATATATATATATATATATATATATATATATATATATATATATATATATATATATACACGATGCAATGAGAACGAAAGTAATATATAAATTCTAACGTTCACTGCATTAATTCAAAAGAGGGCTCAATACCGATAGTAGAGCGATAATTATTTATTATAATTTTATCCTATAGACAAAAACAGACTACTCACTACAAAGATGCAACTTCGTTTCGGTGCATTTCAATTGCAACTCGACTGGTGAGAACCAAAAAAATCGAAACTGGACAGATTTGGCATCAGTCAGAGATTCTACCCCTAAGCTCTCAGCGAACGGCAGAGAAAGGGAAAAATTTTAACTTATTATATACGTGATATATACAAACGCCATACCAGATAGGGGGCTTTTATGCAAGCTCCTACAGAGGGATCCTTGATTGGGCCTTCGGACCAACAATAACACTTCATGCATTGAGTACATATTAAATTTTATTAAACTTGAACAATATTTTTCAAACAACAGTTTTCATCAAAACAATAATATAATTTGTCTATTTGGAACTTATTGCAAAGTTGCATAACAAACAACATTTTTGGTTTTCCCATTCGGGGTCAGTGCAAATAGCTTGTTTCCATTCCCAACCCTTGAACAACCAACATAAGAGCTGGCTGTGAGAAAAGAGGGTTCCATCAGATGAAGTCTAATTACTTTCAGTGATTGTCCTTGGGACTTATTGATTGACATTGCATAGCTCACTCTCGCTGGAAACTGAAGTCTTTTGAACTCAAAATGAAGATCTGGAGGAATTAAGGACATTCTTGGAATTAAAACTCTTTCCTCCTTTCTTGGACCAGTAAGGAACTCTACTTCCAAGAGATGAGGAAGCATCTTCTTGACATTTAACCTTGTTCCATTACAAAGCTTTTGAGGATCCAGATTTCTCATTAGCATAACTGACACATTTTCTTTTAGTTCCAGCTTGTGTAATGGCATTCCAGTTCGGGAACTCTATTGGATAATTTACTTACTGCTCTTGTTCAACCACAGTGTCAATGGAAAAGTACTTTATGATTTCTTTTGTAATTTCTTGGTGAAGTTTCCAGTCGATGCTATCAACAGTTTTATTTTTGGGAGCTAATATGGCCCTCTCACAAAGCCAGTCTGAATCCATAAAATGTAGTTTAATGTTTGGATAAATTAGGTCTTGGATACTTGAGACTGAAACTCCACAAGCATTTGGGAGTGAAACATCTCCATTTTGGTCCATTTTGATGGATCCATTGCTAAGCTGCACCAGCAAAGCAGCAGCAAATCTTCCTGCTTCAAAGTCACCTGTGATTCTAACTCTCATGTTTGTTTTCAGGCTGAGTCTTTGAACATGGCTCCAGATGTAAGAATTTTTCAAGCAGGCATTGATTTTATCAGCTAGAGTACCCCTTGCAATGGGAGTAGCACGATGATACCTCCCATTAATTTTGAATTCTATCTAATGTCTTTGAGTGTTTTACCTGTAGCTCCAGGTGCATCCAAGAAGAAATTCACTCCATTGTTGTTGCTGATATCATCAAGGACTTCCTGATACACTTGCTGTTAGTCTTGGTTCAACTGTGGCACATTGTTTTGAACACAATGCCACAGTTCTTCCATGTATCTTGTTTTTCTCAAAATTTCTCTGTTGATTTCTCCAGTTTGTCTGTTTGGCAGACGAAAATTGCTGAGATCTCTTTGAGCCAAGTTCATCTCTTTGTCTTCAATTTCACAGAGAGCTAAATTTGCAATATATATATATATATATATTTGGAGCTTGTCAATATTAAAACGTTTGATGAAAAAAAATGCGTTAGAAATGAAAGTTAGAAGGATTGAAAGCATAGACTAGAAATCCATTAAAACTCCTTCACCATGTTAGACTTTTTTCATATACCGGGTGTAACAGCAAAATTGTCCAAATCACGTAACAACAAAATTGTCCAAATCGTCTCATAGCTTAGGATAATTTTCCACACCACAAAATGTTTAATATCTAAAATGAGTTTCCTTTTCTCCAGGTTTTCAGGTAAGACATTTAACCATCTTGACACCATTTGTCGTAAGAATCACTGAAAAACACTTTGGGTTATTCACCAAGAAAGAAAATATATTAAAATCGTTTTGTGTCCGCCCCACTGTCTTTCCGAATGAACTATGATGAGAGGAAAAGATCATTCAGGCCTTCAGTAATGGTACCAATATTCATACTCTCGCTTCCATCTTCAAAATCCATTCAAGAACCATCAAGCGAACGGTGAATAAGTTTAAAGAGGGAAGGGTAGACAGGAAAAGTGGATCAGGAGGTCACAACAGGAATAGGGATCATCATTTTAACTAAGAGCTAAAGAAATCAATTAGAAAAGATACAACTCATTTCGTAAAACGTTTGGAACGTGAGAGAGGAGTTTCAGCTATGACAGTGCAATGAGCAGTGAAAAAAGACTTGAAAATGAAATCATACGTGAAACGTGTGAAAGATCTTGTTACTCCAGGACAGAAATTTAGAAGGTTAGAGAGGGCGAAGATCATCTTAAATAAGTTGGGAAATGATTCTGGAATATATATATATATATATATATATATATATATATATATATATATATAAACTTCATTTCAATCCTTCATAGGTTTCCGATCCTTAATTAATGATGAGGATGTCCTTTTCGTTTACGATTGATTCCATCACGATTCTTCTGTTAAGCATGAAGAGTAATTATACATTCTCATCGCTCAAAGTAGAATCCAATAGCGTTATAAAAAACCTTGAAGAATTCCAGTAATATATCTTTAATCATTTCTAAGATGCAACGTTTCAGACCTTAATCTAACAATGGTATAATTTGGCTTGTTACACCTGGTATAAAGGTTTTCATTTCTTAGCTTTCCAGCCATACGGTTTTCTCTTGTTATATTTGTTATAGTTTTGTTTTTCTATGTCTGAAAACAATTCGATCTCTTACTTTGATATACTTCTCGACCATCGACCATTTTCTGAAAATCTAGCACAAATGTCTGCATATCCCCCCATCAAATAATTAATACCCATGTATGAAAGTATCAAACATTGTTAATGGTCAGAATGTCTAATTCTGTCTGTTTTCAAGGGAGGCAGGCTTGGCCTACTTGGGCAGATGTCGCAACACGATCATTCTTTCACGTAATCTCGTGCCAGATTTAAATTAAGCCTATTTAATGTCTATCAAAAATGGTGCGATAAAATACAAGAGCTCTCCGTGAAATATTTAGACATTATATCTCGAGAACCGTTTGCGCGGGCGTGATGCAACTTGGTAATAAGTCAAAGAAAATAATCATAAATAAACATGTTCTTGTGGAATAAATGAGTCGGCGATGATACACCTGTTAGTGAGCTTGCGCACTGTGTGATCTTAGCATTTATCAGGCGAATGCATCTTTCCATTTTCACGTCGTTTAGAAATCGTTTACCAGCATCCCTAAAGCCCAGATGTGACCCCTTGTGACGTCTGGAGTTTCCCAAAGCTAAAATCCCCATTTAAAAGCCACGGACAAAATTAAGGAGAACGCGATGGGACAGCTGGTGGCGATACCTAAAAATAACTTTACAAACTGTTTTGAAAATTAGGTGCGGTCCCAAAGAGAGTACTTTGAAGAAAATAAGATGACATTGGTCATTAAGTTGAATGGTGGGTATTATTTTTCGTTAATATTAAATGGCTGGATACTTTATAAACAAACATCGCATAGTCTATTTTTAGTCAAGAAGAGTTACACAGGAAACTGTATTTCTGAAAGAATTATTCTCTTTCACTTCAATGAAGCTCTGAACTAGACTTAGCTAGATTTGTATTAAGAATTCTATTCTTGATCTTCAAATAAATTTTCTTTATTCCTTTCAGAACTTGCTGTATGCATCCATTTTTACAAACAACAAATTTTGTTTTGTTCTGTTTTTGTTTAGGTTTTTGGTGGGTATTTGGGCTGTTTTTTGTTGTTGTTTTTTTTTGTTTTATTTTTTGCTTTTTTTTTTCATTCCAAAAACACCGAAAAGGGTTTGCAGTGATCGCTTTTTCCGGCAGTGATCCAATTACAATATTGATTCCATTTCCAATATTCTGAACTGCGATTGGTCCGAGATCAGCAATATTCTTAGTTGTTTCAAACTTTCAGTATTGATCCTGGATCAACTGAACAACAAACTCTCTCTCTCTCTCATTCTCTCTCTCTTCCCCCCCACTCTCTCTCTCTCTCTCTCTCTCTCTCTCTCTCTCTCTCTCTCTCTCTCTCTCTCTCTCTCTCTCTTTGTCTTAGACATTTACAAAAGCCCGATCAATTTACTGATCAGCTTTTTTCCCTATTTTCCCGCTTGATAAAATTTTAAAAATAAACGCAATACACCTTATCCGCTGATCCGTGTTCATCGACTTCGGCTACCCGCGGTCAACTCCGAAATATGTTTTACTTAATGGCCCCAAAACGCAAAAGTAATGGATGCTGATAATTTGGACCGCGGCTGTAAAATGCTAGCCATCTGCCATTAGAACACACAGGAAGTGTTTAAGGCCTTAAATGAGTTTATCTGAGTTTAACGTGTCTGGTGTTTTTATATCCAGAAGTGAACTCTATGAAGTAGGATCTTCAAATCTGCCACCCACTTGACCAAACGGGAATAAAATAATTAGTTAGAAAGTTCCCATCACAGGCTTATATAAAATGTTACAAGAAGAATTGAGGTAGTTCTGAGACGGCCTCTTGGCTACCCGTCGGAGCGAGTTTCGAAAAAGCCCATTGGGCGGTACAGGTCGTCCGTCGAGACGGACGGTGATCCGATGCTACCCGTAACCAACTACGCGTAGATAAGGGCAGAAAAATGGTAAAAGAATCAGAGTTCGTGTTAGTTGAAGGATTATAGGTGATCCGTTAGTCTGTCATGACAAAAATAGCAGAAGCTGTACCAAGTGTCAATTACAAGAGACAGTGCAAGTGAATCTCTAAATAAATAAACAAATCTATGGAGAACAGGAATCGCCTTTTCATTTCTTACTGTGGCGTTAATTTCCCCTTTCGTTTCTCTTGTGCACGTACAACGGACCTTTCCCAGTATTTTTGCCCACCATGCAAACGAGAACGGTGGGTTAATGTGGAGTTATTTGTCTGGTCTGTGAAAAGCTGAGAGAGGGAGTCGCTATATTTTTACATAAGTGAAAGGTGAAAGTTCTCGATTTAATAAAGAAAGAAAAATGAAGGTTTTCATCGGCTGTAAGAACAGATCTTCCATCCATCACTTTAGTTTTAAGTATATTGCTATAATTATTCTATTTTATTATTATTTACTAGCAGTATGGCCCGGCGTTGCCCGTGCTTGATTCAAAAATCGTATGACTCATACAGCAATCGCTATCACTTGACTTAAAATATTTTTGCCCTTCCTTGCCTTTAAAGGAGTGCCCTTTGCCGTGCTGATGTTGCTACATGCCTTACTTCTTGCCTATCTCACACTGCAAATTTTTTCTAAGCTCTATACTAAACATTAAATCTGTTACGAAAAAAGAACTAAACAAAATGAACACAAAACGATCAGCTTTAAAAAAGGACTCGTAACTGGAAAAACCGAATGAAAAAAGAATGTTAACAACAAATACTTTTTCACACCCAACCCAGTTCTGCGGAATCAGAATCAACGTTGAGTTTAAGCAAGTGAATGAGCCAACTGGAGTTAAAGTGCCATGCAGATTTAAATTTTTCCCACTTGTGATGAATGCAGCTATCGATTTTTTTTGCATGCTAGCATGCTAGTTAACATTCGTGTCAGTCAGCTGTTGTCTCTCACGCTGGCCAATAGAATCTTCCTGCCTATTCGTGGCAGCCAGCTATAGGCTATCACTCTGGCCAGTAGAAAATGGCCGCAAACTACATGAAAACTGCCGTAGATGCATGAAAAAATCGATTATTTCCACTATCGATTGGAGTTAGGAAATGCACAGTCGGTCTTGGCCTTTTTGCTAACTTGGAGCATGTGCATGTAAATTTTGGTGCAAATCCGTCGAAAATTGCGGCCGTGCATTCGTTACACACACACACACATACACACACACACACACACACACACACACATCCTGCCTTTTATAGATAGAGATTCTTGTTATTTTCTTTTTTGTGCCTAATGTATAAATTAAAACTCATCATAGTTATATGTGCATAGGAAAAAACAGGATATTATCTACGGTTTCAGGTGCATCCTTCACAAAATGCCTTACTTTGATGAGGACAAAAGCTGTTCTTCATGCTGTTGCCAAACAGTGTGTATTTTTAAAGACCTTTTCAGTTTCCAGCTTTATTATTATTATTATCAAAGGAACGTGATTTTAAAAATCGTCAAACTGTTTGACATATAAAATTATTTATATATATATATCTTTTTCAGGACAGAACAAAGAGTGATGGATTTTGGCAGCACCCCAAGGCATACGGTAAGTTCTTGACTTTTCCTCTGTTCTGCTGTTCAACTCCCAAATCAGAAACAAAGGCACCTGAGTCAAAAATCTGCTGCTTTTATATTTTGCGATTTTAAAATATCTTGACATTTTAATTCTTTCATAATCTATTATTATTTTTTGATAAATTTTGTTTCTTATTCCAACGACGCCATAAAAATGCCTTGGCCAATTATCTAATTTCTAATTAATTAGAAAACTCTTGTTGAAAGAAAGAAAAACGTGACAAAAATTATTCTTTCATAGTGTTTATGATTTTACAGAATATTTTTAAATCAACTTGCTTGCCTCCCTGTGTCTTTTCTACAAACACTTTCATGTCACTTGTTCGGATGAGCTCTTCGCTATGGTATTTAGAGTTTGTGAATTTAAGCTCAGTACTTGACTGACGTCGAGATTTCATCAATTTATAGATGAGCTGGCTAGATGTAACTGTAAGTTCTATGCTAACAGTTTCTTTTCTCGCACTTCTCGCTTGTGGAACTCTTTTCCGGGCCCCATGCTATCCGACCAACTTTAATCTGCAAAAAATTAAATGCAATGTCAATCGCTATCTACTGTCCTCTTGAGTACTCTTTTCTCTTCCCGCACATTAGTAATGTTTCTGTTCCTAATTCTCTCACAGCCTGTAACCCCTTGTGTAGCGTTACTACCTTGCATGCAGTGATACCGATTTAAAAAAAAACAAAAAAAACACCCCCAAGCAAGACGATAATGCCACTAAGACGCAAGGGGATCTACGGGATGTGAAAGAGAGGAAAAAGACTTTAGAAAGAACCGGAAACCCAATCATAAACAGGAAGCAAGGGATAAACCTCTACTCCTGTTCAAAAAACTGGGGAGGAGTGTGAACCGAACGATAGACGATCTTATTGTGGAAAAAAATAAATAAAATGAATACAAAATTAGACTTTTTATTATTTTTTTTAAGAGTTTCACCCCAAGCAAGGCGGGAAGCTACTAGCACGCAAGGGGTTACAGAGAATTGGAGCGAGAGCAAATAGGAGTGATACAGGAAAGGGTGAAGAGAAGGATAGGGAATAGATCAGGGCATCTGGAGACGTCGATTGACATTACATTTGAATAGTTAGAGATTATAGCTATCAGGGAAACAGGAAAAGGGGAGGGAGTTCCACAGGCGAGAGGTGCGAGACATGAAGCTATTGGAGTAGAAGAGACGGCTACATTTAACAGTTTCGGCAGTGAAAGGGTGTGAGCGAGATGCCAGCCTAGTAGAACGCTTAAATTCATGAACTCTGGGAACCAGCGAAAGCAGCTCCTCGGAGCAGTTACCGTGAAAGTATTTGTAAAAAAGACAGAGGGAGGCAAGCAAATTCCAAAATAACTTTAACAATATCCGTATGGATTCATTTCTACAGAGATGATAAGACTGCAGTCTCGATTAAGGTATATTTGGCGTTTTATCTTGTACGAATGTAGTTCTAGAAATGCAAATTGTCACTACGCAACCATTTTGGTTGTCTTGTTTAAGAAGTCAACTCCATCACAAATAAGAAGAAGACACAATCCGATCGGTTGCGAAGAAAATGCGAGACATTTCGTTGATTGAGCTTTCATCAAGATTCTATATGGTTGAAGACCAATCAATAATCGATTTTCTTTTTCTTTTTCCCTTTCTGGTAATTTTCTCTGGAAATAGAACTGAGAATAAAGGAACGGTAAATACGATTGTTTTGTTTTTTTGAATTGATTACATCAACTGTTATTGAAGACATTCTTCCCACGCGCGGAGTCTCACAGTTTAACACAGAAAAAAAAGGGCGCGTTTTTACTTCTTAAGAATTGAGCTAAAAGCTTCGAATCGTCGGAAATTCGCTTGTAACTCTCATCAAATGGATTTAGTTTTCCCATCCCTGACCTTTCACGGGGAAAAAAGATCTCTAAAGATAATACCCGGATTCAGAAAAAAGATCTTTTATAACCTTGCATACATCTGATGTATTCAGCCTAAGAGGGAAAAAAAAGTGTCCTCAACGCAAACATTATTCCAATGATATGAAATACTAGATCCATAATTGACACATCTTTGACAATCTTTCATCTCCATATATGTGTATGTGTGCGCACGCGCGTACGTGAAAATTCATATATATATATATATATATATATATATATATATATATATATATATATATATATATATATATGTATGTATGTATGTATCTGTAAAAACAACATAAATAAAAGAAACGATAAAATGAAAACTTTTCGATACCAATGCCTTTTGTTTCTTCAGGAACCTTATCAAGGTAAAGATAAAATTATTCAAGAAATGAAACGCGCTTTTATGGAAAAAGATTTTCCTTTTCTCTTCTCTTATACAGGGTGCGATGGATAAATTGTCGCCATTTTAGGTTTGTTTGTTTTTTTGTTAATTTCGCGCATGCGCGTGGTTTGTTTTTGATTTTGTCGACTGCACAGTATAGTAGGGTCAGTTGGGTACCATCGATGAGAAAAAGAGAACCATGACGCAATTCACTCCGCCAGAAATTTGTAAACGGCGTGCTGTATTGATTGTCATTCGCACCGGAATCTCCAATATGAACATTTCAGAGCGTTTGGGTGTCAATCTAAGGACAGTGCAGAAAGAGTTGGATGAGTCTAATGGTGATTACGAACGTGTTTGGAGTGATCACTAGTAATGGCGACGTTATACCTCCATTCATCTTCCCACAGGCCTACATCAAGTGCCTTGAGGTAGTACTGCCCTGGGTCAAGAGGGTGACTTCTGGAAGACCCTATATCTGGCAACCGGACTCTGCACTATGCCACATAAGCAGGAGAACCCAATCATCGCTATCAGACAATTTCTGCGACCACATCACCCATTACATCTGGCCGCTTAACTCCAAAGACTGCAACATTCTTGATTATTAAGTGGGGGGGGGGGTACGATTGATCAACAAAACTCTTCGTAATACCAAAGATGAACTGAAGACAAGGATTATAGCAGTATTCACCAACTTAAAAAAAAGACTGCCCAGAAGAGTTGCAGAAGATTCCGAAGTCGTCTGGAGGCTGTGGTTGATGCTAATGGGGATTTTATTGAATAAATTTACAATTTTAGGATTTCAATATTTTTTGGTGTAATTTTGGTAAATATACCATCTTGCCATAAATATATTTTCCAATATTATATTGGTCGAGCGATTTGGTGTGAAATACCCTCTTTTGTCATTGTTGTTATATATATATATATATATATATATATATATGTGTGTGTGTGTGTGTGTGTGTGTGTGTGTGTGTGTGTGTGTGTGTGTGTGTGTGAGGAGGTAGGGAGAAAATGACTGTTAAACCTGTTGGTGAATTTCTCCTGGTGACTGTTAACAACATAAATGATGCATTGGTATCTCTCGACTTGTAAACAACCAACAATGGTCGGAATTACTCGGGACATAACACACAATTTCGGCAAGTACTTTTACATGTTTCCACTTGACATCAAACAACTTATTCGACATCAAGAAAAGCTCATCAAAACGCTTAACAGATATTCTCGGTTCGTACTATTCAATAGAACAGGCTTAAACGAAGAATTGCTGCATATATATATATATATATATATATATATATATATATATATATATATATATATATATATATATATTCAAAAGATACATATGCATTATATCAATTTTTAATTCGGCGGCTGCGACCATGTAAGCGACTCAAAAGAACCTTTCATTTCTGTGGTTTCTTCTCTACAGATTTTACTGTATGACTAGCAGATGAAAGAATTTTGTATGGCCTTCGAGTTTATCTAAAGGACTAAATAAACACGAAGGCCATACAATACACTTTCACGTAATTCTCCTAACCTGCGGCTGACCCGCCTACTTTGTCATATAACTGATATAGATTTTCTGTAAGTTTTTGTTGTCAACTTATTCTTCTTGGGATTACTTACTGTCATGAGATCTTAGATGACAAGCAAATCTCGCTTTGAATAAAAAGACCCAACCTCAGATTTTGCATTATTCCCAAACTGAAGATTATCTAAGATTTTAGGTCATGTCCTGCTTCCTAGAACTCGTTTCAAGATTGCATGATCAACCCTCCTTCCCAGGAAGGATTTACAACCATCGCTTACCATTTTCTTCCACACTAATCGATTTTCTGTCAAAGTTTCCCGGTCCTCAGCATCAATGCTATGAGTTCTAAGATTGTTTTAAACAACATCCTTAAAACATTATTTTTTTTTCCTTTTTGGTTTGTATTTCGGGTGTTTAGTTACCTCGCCGTGAAATATCTTCTTAGTTAATCTGTCATGCGCAGAAGAATTAACAACGACAGTATATGACTAGAAAGCCCAAATCATAATGGGAAGCATTAAAAGAAAAGAGGAAAAAGAGAGAAAGAAAGAAGTAGGAGTGAGTGTAAAGTGAGAGAAAAACGACGAAAAGGACAAATAATAACGACATTCTAAACGTACGCACATACGCACAGTCGGGCGCGTGGCCGCACACACGTGTTCGCACACATATACTATGAAAAAAACTTGCACCAATGAAAAGTGAATATAAAAAAGAAAAATTCTGATGTATAAGCAGTGAACCCCTTTTACCCCTGACGAGTGAACGGAGTGATTCCCGGAGCGTCCCTCTACGAAACTCTGAATGCTGAAGGTAACATAAATCAGCTAAGCGACAAACCTTTTACTTGTATTAATTCTATCTCTCATATATATATATATATATATATATATATATATATATATATACACACACACAAGTGTAAAAGAACGAAGAATAAAATTCAAACGTTCAAAACATTAATTTAAAACAGGGCTCAATACAAGAGTAGAGCAATAAATATTTATTATAAACTGTTACATTACAACATGTAAGTTATATGTTCTAATGTAACAGTGTATAATATATATATATATATATATAGAGAGAGAGAGAGAGAGAGAGAGAGAGAGAGAGATATTATGACATTTTTATGTTTATACATTCTTTTTTATACAAATATTTAAGTAAATGATCTGTTTTATGTACATTCATATCTGCTCGATATTTGTATCTATAAAAAAGAATGTATAAAAATAAAAATGTCTTAAAATAATTGTCGGATTTTGTCCATTTCATAATGTGTGACGTCATTTGTTTACATTTGGATACGCATCGAGCAGATATGAATGTACACGAGAGATTTATGGAAGATTGTAGTTTAAAAACAGTAAAATCGACCTTGCTAACCGAACACTCCTCTGTGGCGAAATCGGTAAAAGCACGTCAGGCTATATGACAGTTCTGTATACGATACAGGTTCGATTTCTGTCGGAGGACGCATATTTTCTATGACAATTTCTCGGACATTCAGGCCGTTAAATGTTGTTAAATACTGTTTATTATAAAACAGAGCATTTACTTAAATATTTGTATCTGTAAAAAAGAATGTATAAACATAAAAAAAGTCTTAAAATAATTGTCGGACTTTGTCCATTTCATAATATATATATATATATATATATATATAGTGCAGGCGTAAATTTTTTCAGAGTGAGCACAGGTACTACACTGATCCTGTATTTACATTCGTCCTCAACACTTGTAATATGTGATACATGGTTACTTTAACATAGGATGACCATACTCACGCATCTGAACCATGGACAACAAATTCCCATAACTACTACCACTTTGATGCAATGGGGGAGGTACTGTCGCTAGGTTGGAATCTACGGAACTAGGCTCCCCTCACTGCTAAACCATGATCTACACGAAATCAAAGACATGGCTGAAGAGGACTTATACTAAACTGATGCTAGTCAGAGGCACCAGAGACCGTCACAGATGATCAAAACTTCGGCAGAAGTATTGGTCTACATGTAAATAATCCTATTAGTTTTAGTTTTAAAGACGTGACGTCTTATACAACGAAAATATGGTATTTACGCTATTTACATTGCTCGGACTGTTGTCCTCATCTTTACTATCACATTCACGACGTTTCGGCTGTTGTACGCTCCAACCTTCTACAGGTGATATTTGTTGGCAACCGGACTCTTTATTTTGTGCGCAAGGCTAGATTGTTCTAATTCCATGTACATGCCGTTGGATATCTCAGTTTTAATTGATTTAGCTTGATAACTCTCCAAATTTTTGTTCTCTCCGCTGAGGCCAAGGATTGAACTCACAACTCTTTGGATCAAGTCACTTTTTGGATCAATCAACCAACGCTTTTATTCAGTGAATAAAAGTAAAGATGAGAACATCAGTCCAAACAATAGTGTAAATAGTTACAATACCTCATCTCAGAAATATAGACAGATGTTGAAAATATTGTACGTGAGTAATTTAGTCTGTAATTTGGACTTGGAATAATTTACTAATTCCTACCGTAAGAAGACACGGGAGACAAGCGTTGAACGCACGTCGGACGCACGTCGGACGCACGTCGGACGCACGTCGGACGCACGTCGGACGCACGTCGGACGCACGTCGGACGCACGTCGATCGAGGCCGCGCGGCGGAAGTTCGTTTCAAAGAAGATGGTTTCCGAGAGGTCTCCTCCGAGTTTATTCACGACTGTATTCAGGGAGAAGGTGAACGTCATTTCCGTCGACCTTACTTCTTTTTTTCTTCTTTTCTGTTTCCCTGCGTGCTTGCTAATGTCTTGTTCCCCACCTTCTCCTTCATTTCAGCTTGTATGATTTCCCTTCGATTTTTCGTCTGTCGCTGCAACCGGCGACCCTTAGCTGGGTCGATCGAGGTTTTTCATTTAGGCGGTGCGTCTCAAGTGTCCCAACACAAGCTCGGCGAAGACATAAACCTTGCATAGTGCAAAAGGGCTATAGGTATTCATTTTTCCGGTATTCATTTTTCGTACTGAAAAGAGTTTGCGTGTTCGCTTGAACGAGCGGCTGTGCTAGACTGCATTTATGCAATAACGGCTCTACACCGTGACTGCAACTTGTGCTATTGGGGTATTACGAACGGAATCTTATTTTGTTCCTCTGGAGCTTGGCATAGCGTTCGTCGTCAGGAGTGGTACTAGTTGTGGAGTCGGCGGCACTCGTCCTTGCGGCTTCTTCAGCTGTTGTCGCTTCGAACGTGGTGTCGTCCACGAACGTACCATCTGACTTGGCTGTCGCGGATGACAGTCAGGATTTTGCCGTCGTCTTGTTTCGAACCCCCGCAGTGCGTGAGACGAGTGATCGCTTGTAGATCGCTTCACTTCAGACTCGGGGTGTTGCACTTTAGGAACTAAACTGCCGCCTAAAATCTTCCCCACTTCTCATTCTCTTTAACTCCCTTTAACCCCCACTGCGTTTGAGTGATTTTATCGCATTGCTTGGAGTAAAATGATTAAAGAAAAAAATATATCACACTGCCATCTATTGAGACTAAGCTTGCGTCCATCTTGATTCGTTCTTCTTTAGGGATAACTACTTCGACTGGGACGCAGTATTTTGTTTCAAAACATCCATCCCATCACGTGGTGGAACTCAAAACTAGATTTTCGCAGTTTGTGATTCCAGTAAAAGTTTTTCTCCTTTTGAGTTCATACACAAAATGTTTATTTTTGCTTTTACCATATAATTAGTCCTGGGTAAACTACATCCGGTAGAAAGGTCTCCAATCGGTAAATAGTATTTCTGCTATTTTTTTAACTATGAAAATGTATTGCTGGTATTTTTACTATAAAAATGCATTTTTACTACTTTTATAGTGTTTTGACCCCAGTTCGGGGGCTAACTATTTGTCCATAGCTGGGAACCTAACGAGTCAGGGTAGACCTAGGAACAACTGGAATTAAGAGGTGACTCTACGCTCTTCAAAACCTCCCGATCAGAGGTCTTGCTGCTGATGTAGTTTATCGTCATACCTAGGACGACAGAAAAAGTGGTCTTTAACAAATACATAAAGTTTAAAAAGGGAACACCCTTAAAAGATAAAGAAAAGATACTACAAAGACGGAGCAAATACATAGGTGAGTTCTTCCATGACAACAATAGCCTGTGGTAATATCGACACTGGCGAAGATAAACAGAAACAAAGCAACATCGCTAGAATGGGTTGATTCTGACATTTTAAAACGATTCTCGGATCGACAAGATTACTGAAATAAAAAAATGCTGTATATGACAGCGGAGAAATACCGGAAGGTTTCAGAAGATCTATCTTACGATGACAAAGTAGCCGGTTGTAAATAAAAGGCAAACTCCATAGGACAAATATCTAAAAGAGCCACATAACTACACTTATCAATACAATTATAATGGGCATAAATCGTAGCAGAATTAGATCAGAAACAGTGTAACTTTTTCAAAACACTGGAACAAGAAATACTATTTTTATGAGCAATACAAATGCAGAAATACCTATGTTTTATAAAGTACACAAAAGCATTTGATAAGATACAACACAAAGAGTTTACATATCGAAAGATATTCGAGCAATCCATAACCTCTACCGGGAACAAACAGCCAGTATCCGGACAGGGAACATGTTCAGTGAATATAGACAAATAGAAAGTGAAGTATGAAAAGTATGCATGCTTTCACCGAAATTATTTAACTTATTTACCGAGACGATCCCACGAGAACTAAAGGGCCTACTCGGATTTATTATCTGTGGACATAATCTTAAAAAAATAAAATATGCGGGTGATCCTGTGTTGATGGCAGACTGAAAGTCATCCGAGATAAGGTAGTAAAGAAAAGTAAGAAGAAACTGTCAGAAAACAGAATGGATGGTTGTCAGCAAAAGGGCCATGCGCAAAATGTGAATTACATGTTGGGGACGTCCAAATCAAGCACGTGTCGAAATTCAACTGTCTGCGTAGTGTAATAACAAATAAAAGAAATGTGACATAGAAATGCGAATACGCTTGAATACGCATAGGAATAGCGAAATATGCTTTTTAGAAACTAAGCGAAGTTTGAAGAGATGGGAAAATTTTGTGTATTTTATTGAACTTTTAACAATTAATTTCACAAATTGGATCTTGCCTTTTGAAAAGTGTTTGGTTAATCGTACTCTTCAAAATTCAACTGTGATAAAAAAAAATAACTGTTGATACATCTCAGACGTCAGCCCCCTATACCAACCATTGAGCCACATCTCGAAGTGGACAGGTTAGGCGAGTCATTTCGTCAGGTTATTGTTCTTCGATTTTTCCGGCAACAGAGAAATCGATTGAATATCGAACTCTGGTCGAAGTAAGTATTCTTCTGTCTGTCTTAAACTGAGACAACATTAACATGTCGTTATCACGCACAACGTCAAAATAAACGAAGCCTGCAGCCATGAGAATAGAATATTACAATGAACAATAGCCGAGAAGTGTTTCTATGTTAGTTTTCCTGAACAATTCTATGAGATTTGATTGTTATCACTTGTGTTTTGGCTTGATTGTCATTTCTTTTGGAAACTCTGAATTCGATGCAATTATAACCTGTCGGGTTAAGTTGCACAGCCCGCCAGTGGTAAATGCTTAAGGGTAGAGGTTTGACTCAAGTAATGCCTAGTGAAACAGTCAAAAATTCTTATTAAACTATTAGTTTCTTTTTAAATATTTAAAAAGACTTTTTGAAATTTTGTAAAGTTACAGACGTAAAATATATTAAGCAGATCAGCCGATTTCTCAGGCAATTTTCGACAAATAGAAAAATATTTTTTCTATGCACCGATGGTAATAAAAGTTTATAAAGTGTTTTGCCTGTTTAATTTACCGTATTTAGGGTGATTTTCTAAGCGCAGCTTAGATGTGGCAAAAGGCCGAATGTATGGGGTGCCCAGTGAGGATCGAACTCACCACTCAGTCGTAATTAGTTCTATCGAGACAAGCTTGCTAACCGTTACACCACGTCGAGGTGCTCCAAAAAAGTATTGCTTAGATGTGGCACAAGGTTGAACTCACTATTTAGTTGTAATTGTCTTAGCTAGACAAGATTGTTAACCATTACATCATGTCGAAGTGCTCATGGTGACTTTCTAAGCGTTGCTTAGATGGGGCACACGTATGGGACACCCAGGGAGGATTGAACTCACTATTCAGTCGTAAATGATCTAGCGAGACAAGCTTGTTAACCATTACACCACGTCGTTATGCCCGATTTACCGTATTTATGGACGCATAAGTCTCACTCTTTTATACGAGGTTGGGTGAAAAGTTCATAGTCTCACTATGAAGGAGTGATGCTAGAACTGTGAAATCTTACATGCATTAATTTCAACTGTTCTTATTAATAACTGCAGTGTTTATTCTCAACTAAACTGACATCTGACTGCTCAAAGAAAAATTCAAAGGAAACTAGCAACGAATTCTCTTGAAAATGGACAAAATTTGGCATCGTGGTGTTATCAAGTACCTAGAGAAAAAGTGTTTAACCCCCAAGGACATTTATGATGACATGGTTGCTACATACGTTTATGGTGCTCCTCCTTTATCAACAGTGCAAAAGTGGGTAGCTGAATTTAGGAGGGAAAGTGAGTCTTGAAGTTACCCTAAGGTCTGGATGTTCTGCAACTGCCACCACCAAGGAAAACATTGATCATTTTCACCACATGGTGATGAATAACAGGAGATTGACTATAAGAGTTTCCTACCTAACTTATTGTTTAAGGTAATGTGGAAAGCCAACATCTTGATTATATTATTATTTTCCCTTCTAGTCACATGTGCTATCCATTTTAGTTGTTGCGGCTGTTGGAACCTTTCAACTGATGTGTTTTTTGTTATTTGGTAAAGTTTAGCCGATCGTAAACAACAGGGTCGCTATGACTGAACAACAAATTCTTTGTTATATTCCATTGAATTTTATTGAACACTAGACCATATATAAACCCGTTGGGTTCCCTTTAAAAGCAGTTCATGATACAAAATGATGAGGTAACAACATTATCAATTTTATTATTAATTACACATATTTTGATTTGTATCTGCAATACGAGTTATTGTAACAGTTATTCTGAGTCACATTATATAATATAACTTAAATAAAACACAATAAGAAATTAATAACAAAAAGTTTACTTTTTTTTTAGAATCTAGTTATAAATTAATATCACACTATAAGTCCTTCCATTCAATAATAGTAGTTCCGGGGTGACAGTTTATACCAATTTTAGTATTTACCATATTATAATTTTCTAAGGTGAAAGTCATTCAAAAACAAACAAGCAAACGGTAATCATCTGCTTAAGGAGATTCATATTTATTGAAATAACATAAAATAAGGATGCCTTCTTTTTGTGCACTTAGTTTCATTTTTCTAGGTAATCGTTTTAAAAAAATAATTGTTTTTATTATACGTACTTGTTTATTCTTCATATCTATTTCAAATACGTAACAGCGGCAAACTAGCATGCATTATTTAGTTACCATCAAGTCATGTGACAAAATTTTCCAACCATACAGACTACGTTTTACAATGACACACCCACATAGCCTCTTCAGAGCGTACAATGTCCGAAACGTCGTGAACATGACTACGCGAATTGATATATGAATGTGTATCGAAGACAAATACTGAATTTCCTATTACAAATGCTACAAAAATAGAAAAATGTCCCTAGCTCAAGAACCACTTGTCTAATTTTAATGACATTTTGCACAGCAATCGCCAAGGGTTCAAAGTGCAATATGCTCCTAAATTGGTTGGGGTATTATGTATGGTTTAAGCTCTAGCTCTACAGAAAACACACATACAATATTAGAGTTTTAGTATTATATAGATAATAAGAGAAAAATTAATTTATAGTATAAACTATATACTGTTCCTTATTGTATGATTTAAGAATGCGATCTCAAATATAAATTGTAACTTTAAAATGTATCAGTGTTTATTCTAAGGTTTGTTCAGACTACTGATCGAATTCGTTTTGGTTTTATTGTTACTGCGTTTCGGCCAATTCATTCTTCGGTCTTCTCCATATGTATAATTTATAATAAAGAGGAAACGGTTTCTTTTTTTCGAGAAATAGAAAAAAAACACAAGCAAAAATTACAAATGTACTAATGTAACCAGTGCACTCTGCTTATTGTCACAGAGTATCCCGTGCAATACGGGCGAATCCAAACTATTATTGCTGAAAGAGTCTATCAAGCTTTTGATAAGAATGGTGAAGTTGTTGCTTTAGTTATCTCGAAGGCATAATGATATAATGAACATGTTGACTTTCCACACTACCTTAAACAAAAGGTTAGGAAGGAAACTCCCATCAGTACTAGAAAAAAGTGATGACAAGGGACTTGAGGAATCTGTTTTCTTGAAAAACTGTTTTAAGAAAAAAATATTATAAATTTCAACCGACAGTTAGGCTAAATGTTCGGCCAATAAATGCCGAAAGTTCCCTGTATGGAAACGGTCATTCTTACCATTACCATTTTCTTATTATATAACCGAAAAATGTTATTTGGGTAAATGGAACGAATTTTTGAGTATTTCCTGGCAGTAGAAATCTGCAAGACGTGAAAGAACTTTTATTTTAAACCCGATTACGTGAAAACTGACTTCAGAGAAATTAAATCTAGCACTGCATTCGGCTTTGGCGCCAATCCTATGGCTACTGATTTTCAACTGCAAAGAGAAATTCTCTTTCTTTGATAACTCTGGAGCTGATTTTTCCGACCAGACTATGATTTCTTGTGACACGCTCCTGAATTGTGTCGGAAATAATCCGAGATCAATAGAGAAAAGTCCAGAACATCTTTTGAAGTCAGGATGGTGGAATAGGTAGCGGAAGTACCATGATGTCGGTACACGGATTCCGAAACTGAAGACGAGTATATTATTATTATTATTATTATTATTATTATTTTACTCATTGTGTTTTTACACCAGTTGTAACTGGTTTCTATCACTAGAGATCAAGGGGTAGCAAGTCTCTTCATTATTTCAGCGCTTTTCTCGGCTAACTTTCGTAATGCTGTCGTCTGAATGATTTCGCTTCTTCTACGAATTACTAAGTATTACAAACTCTTTACAAAACTGTTCACTGATTGTTCCAAATGCTCCAATTAAGTACAACTTTCACTATATTCCAATAGTTTTTTTTCAATTCTCTGACAAAGTCTGCATATTTTTCAAGCTTTTCTCTTTCAAGATTACGCAGCAGTCTGATTGGCTGGTTGTTTTTGTTTAGCGAGATATCAACACTTTGCAGGTTATTTAATGCCGAAATCTAGATATTTTCTACACAATTTTTTTTATTTTGTTGAGATAATAATGTTTTAGTGACACAAGTCTTACTAATTAATCCATAGCTGGAGGAGAAGAGGTGAATTCATACCTTTCCCAATGCACGTAGGTGAATATAACGAACCCAACTGGAATTGGAACTCGACTCTCCGATTAACAATTCCGAGAGATTAGACATTAAAGCACCTGATATTCCCAAGCGGTCACCCATCTAAGTACTGACCAGGCTTGCCATTGCTTAACTTCGGTGATCAGACGGGGCCGTAAACCACAGCAGTCTGGTGAAATAGCGAAATTCATTGATCAATTTTCTTCTTCTAAGACTACATGTGATTTTCTGTCTGTTTCGTTTTAATTTCAAAATTCCCAGATAATTCTGTGGCATTTTTTATTCGCTAATAAAAATATTATTTAAAAGCTAAAATGATTTGAATTTGCACAATTCCTGGGTGATCGCCATTCCCACCCAGCCATGTCTATTTTTACTCCTTCTAAGACAAATTGCCACAATTGCTTATATTACATGATTGGTGGTCCTATTATTATTACTGTTATTGTCGCTACTGCCATTGATATTATTGTGAAGAGAGAAAAGACCAAAGACTTTATTGTAGTAGTGTTAGGTATCCCAACACTCAGCTTACAGCCGATGAAATTCTTAACTAAACACTAAAAAATGCATATATTCAACTTGCCGTGTTATTTCATTCAATATCTCCATAAAAAACATAATGCATACCAAATAAAAGCTTATTTCATGAACTTTGTTTCTGTCTTATTTATTTTTATATGTACTACAGTGTGCGAGGAACATTTCAGTTTGAAAATAGAGACATTTTGGTGATTTCGCAAAATTTTGGTCATTTTTTTCACTGACGGCAGTTTAGACTTCCTCAGATTTTCTAATATGCGCACTCCGCAGGGTTTATTACAATTTTGATAATACGTTAGTTTGAAAGTTAACATTCTAAGCTTCATATTTATATATTTTATATTTTTTAATTTTAATAAAATGTTTGTAAACAATTCAAATGAAAAGTTTGATCGTAAAATTTTAAAAAACACATAAAATATATCATTAAAACGCTCATTTAATAATAATTTAATAATCTATAAAACTAAATCAAAGTCAAATATGAAACAATAGCTCCATTTTGCGCGTGTGCGATTATGTGTAACCATGTGCGACTGGCTCGGCCATCATTTCAACTCCACGCGATAGTCAATACACAGCGTCAACACGGACACAAAAAAATCAACAAGCATGTTTTCTATGGACGAAATTTTCAAGGAAATTGGTAAGAATTTGTTTTAAATATTAATTTTCTATGATATGTAAAATGTAAATGGGATTTAAAAACTGTTTTCGTCATAAAAATATGAAACAAAAATCGATTTGTTTACTTTACGCTCAGATTCAAATCACGAAAAAAAACTTAGGACTTATTGACCGAAAAATGTTCATATTCAAAGAATGAGATAAAAAAACATTCTACAAAAAAATTCTAGAATGTCTTTTATGTTTTCGCAGTATTCTCACAATAATTATCAGCATTTCAGTTACCAAGTAACATTTTATTTTTGTTTAAAGTTACCCTTCAAACAATTTTCTTACTTTTAAAATTATTTAATGAATGGATTTTAGTTACGATTTATTGCTATCTAGATACAAATTTATGATTTAATATTCATTTTCCTAATTTATTATTATTTCTTAGTAATATTTATTTCATACGGATTATTAATAATCATTAGTGGGTATTGCTTGGCGTGTGTTAAGCTTCTCTCTCTCTCTCCAGTGACTGTACTTGTTCAGCATCTGCTCCATATACATTCTAATCTGTTGACTTTAGGTCATTTAAACCATGATAAATGGAAAGAGCACCCCCAGAAATGGCTAGATATGAAATTTGGTATTTCTAGTGTAAGAAGTATTCATTTTATGACACAATTCAAGCAAGTCTAAAATCGGCCTTTCAAATACCTTGTGACGAAAGGTTAAAAAGCAATTATTTTCAATTTTGAAGTGGAATAATACAGAATATATCAATTCTATCACTCCTAAAAAAACTTAGGCATGTTACTGGTATAGTTATAATGTGATATTTGAAATTTGGAATGAATGTGGGTCTTATTTCCAGTTTTATGAAATGTCAAACTTCAAGTTATGAGTTGCTTGCACATCGTTGCAGAAGTTTTGATTTATAAAATTTGCATATTCAGATTGAATTTATTTAAGACATATGCAGTGATACTATCTGTAATTTTATTATTAATTTCCTTGTTATGTACCTAACAGGCTAGTATAATTTTAACTTTTGTTCTTAATTGCGTTTTTAAATATAGGAGTCCAAATATGGTATTTTGTCCTAATTCATAATAGACAAAAAATGGCTGTCGAGCACGTGTAAAAATAAAAATAAATCTGCCAAAATTAAACGGTTTGAGATATTTTGATGAAATAAAAACTGCTAAGTTTCTTTAATCATGTAGATTAAGAAAATGCAATCAGATAATACCTAGTACCTATTTGAAATTTTCATCTGTGATACCTAGTAGTAGTAGTAATATTATACGTGATACGTATTCATACTACAATATTAGCATTAAATCTTAGTGCATTAAAAAATAACCGTAATATTTAAGTTTTTGATATTTTATAGGTACAATGTAAATTTACAATACATTTATTTGCGTGTTAAAAATAATTTCAAAATTAAATAAATTATAGCGCTTTATTTGTCAAGGATAAAATAAAGGAGAATTCTGTTTCTATTACGTCATCTTCAAATTTTCAGAATTGGTTAGCTCTAAATGTTTCAGATCTTCAGAACTGACAAGCTCTTTGTAGCGGATTCTGAAGAATTCAATACACAGAGCCGGGCAATTCAACCATATATATGTAGTGGACTATTCTGCTGGGGTAGAAAAGTTTCTCCATCGCCATTTTCCTAACAGATGTTGACGGTTACCAGAGATGAAATTCCAGCAAGTCCTTAAATTATCCTCATGAAAAGTGGCTGACCTCAACAATGGCGTGCTTTGCATTGTCTCAATTCGTTCCTGGATCTCCAAATGTTCCAGTCTCTTTGCAAAGATCTTTGATATTTTTTCTCAGATCGCGACCACGTTGTTATATTTATTATTAGTAGTAGTAGCAGTAGCAGTAGTAGTAGCAATAGTAGTAGTAGTAGTAGTAGCAGTAGCAGTAGTAGTAGCAGTAGTAGTAGTAGTAGTAGCAGTAGTAGTAGCAATAGTAGTAGCAGTAGTAGTAGTAGTAATGTGACAAGTCTCTTACTGCTCTCTCGCTACTTTCATGGAAAGTGCACGGAAGAACAACATTCAAGGCAAGGACACGCTATGCCACTTACATAGTAGGGAAACAACCCACATTCCCACCGTATTCCATCACAAACACCTTCTTCCCGCGAACCACTGCCCTGGTGGAACAGACTCCCAAGAAGATGTTTCCCCGATCACTACAATCTTAACCTGTTCAAGTCTAGAGTTAATCGTCATCTTCCCCTCCTATCCATATAAACTACCCCTTAACGTGACCCTCTACCTTGAGTGGCTCCCGAGCCTTGTACAGGGTGAACCTTACTGTAAGGAAAAGTAAATAAAAAATAAAGAGAGGAAAAATGAACAGACGACAATTGTTGCTGTAGCAGCCCCCCCTCCCCCAAAAGAAAGAGACACAATTCAAAAATGCTGGACTTTCAAAAGTAATTGAAAATGCCCTCCCCCGTTTCTGTGTCTATTACTTCTATCACAATAAAGCAGATATATAAAATAAACGACTGAGTTTCGTCGTGAATTGAACGCATAACTTCGAGGTAAAGTAGACAACATATCCACCATGCCATTGTTTTATTGAATTAACAGCCAGCTAAAATTAACTTACAAAATCTAAGATAGAGTGCACAGATATTAAATTGATTAGGAAAAAAGAATAATATTTTGATTCTAGAGCGCACTGATGTAGGACAGAAATGATGATCCAGACGTAAATAATTCCATCATTTTTGACGGGTTGTATGCTAGCATATTAAAAATATCTAATCTTAGAATTACTGAAAAGGAAAAAAAAACGTTCAGCTGGTTGTTGTCTGATTCAATCAATTTTTTTTTCTTCTTTCACCTATTTTAATAACTTCAAAATTTTACTTCGTTTTTTAACAAGAATCCGTTCTTCAAAATATCTTCCTCTTCCTCTTTTCTGCCCCCCCCCACTCAGACTTTAAGCTTCTGTTTGCTCCTTTCTTACACTTTCTCACAGATTCTCGCTCTCTTTCTCTCTCATTTATTTCCCATGCCTACTCTTAACTCTCTTTCTTTTCCTTTTCCTACCACTACCACCAATTAACCCCCTCTCTGCTTACTTCTCGCTCTATCTCCTTCTCGCTCTCTCTCTCTCTTTTCCCTCCTTTTGCAATTTCTCCCTTTCATTTTTCTCCCGTTTATCTCAACTTCTTTTGCTTTACTTTCTTGCCTTTTCTTACTTCTCTCTCTATCAATCTATCTATTTTCCTTCTTTTTTATTCTATTACATTCCTTTCTCTCTTTCTACTCGACTTTTTTCGTTGCTTCCATTTTTTCTCTATTTTCTATTTTTCTCTCTTTTACATTTCTTTGATTTCTCTCCCCCTCTTCCTATTATCTCCTTCCAATTTTATTTCTCTCTCTCTCTCGCTCTCTCCCATTTCACTTCTTTCTCTCTCCCTGATTCTCTCTCTAATCTTTTTACCGCTTTTTTTGTTTGAACTCCTAGCTATCAATTCCCTTCTCTCTGTCACTAACCTTATCTCTCTAAGCCTTCTTTTGTTTTTCTGTCTCTCCCTTTCTCTTTCTTTTTCACTCTCTACCTCTCTTTCTCTCTCTAACTCTGAAGCTCTCGTCTCTCACTCTCTCTCTCTCTATTCTTTATGGAAACATTTTTTCTTTATCTCTTTTTCTATCTCTACATTTTATCTAGACACATTTCTCCCACTCTCTCTCTCTCTCTCTCTCTCTCTCTTTCTCTCTTTCCCTCTCTAACCTTCTCTTTCCATCTCACTTTTTCTTGTTCAGTCTTCTTCTCCCACTTTCCTATTCTCTAGCCTTCTCTTTCTTTCTTTTTGATGTTTTCTTCCTCCTCTTTTCTCTCACTTATTTTCCCTCTCTTTCTTCCTTCACTTCTTCTGTCTTCTCTTTTCACTTCAACTTCATCTAGGCCTTTCTCTCACTTCCTCCCTCCTTCTCTACCTTCACCCACCCCAGTCTTTCTATTTTTCCTTCTCTTATTTCCTCCCCCCCCCCACCCACTCAGTTTTATTATATCGATTCTAGCCATTATTTTTATGTTATTTATTTTTGGCCTTTGAATCTTTTCAGATAATTTGATAGATTAAGAGTTTTGGTTTTACCAAATCTATTTTTAAAAAAATGGAATTTACTTTCTTCAATCGATTTCTCTCTCATCTTTTCTCGTCTTTAAATACCCCCTCTCTCTCCCCCTCTCTCTCTCACACACTTTCTCTTTCTCTCTCTCTTACTTTCTTTCTCTCACTTTCTCTCTCTCTCTCTTTCCCTCTCTTTTTCTCTCTCACTTTCTCTCTCTCACTTTCTCTCTCTCTTTCTCTTTCGCTCTCTCTTTGTATATATCTCTCTCACTCTTCTCCATATCTTTTTTATTATATATAATATATAAACACACACACACACACACACACATACACACACACATACATATATATATATATATATATATATATATATATATATTATGAAATGGACAAAGTCCGACAATTATTTAAAGACATTTTTATGTTCAACATTCTTTTTATAGATACAAGTATTTAAGCAAATGCTCTGTTTTATAATAAACAGTATTAAATAACATTTACCGGCCTGAATGTCCGAGAAATTTTCATAGAAAATATTCGTCCTCCGTCAGGATTCGAACCTGTATCCTATATGTAAATATATATATATATGTGTGTGTGTGTGTGAGTGAGTGTGTGTGTATATATATATATATATATATATATATATATATATATATATATATATATATATATATATATATATATAAAGGTTTAATTAATTTTTATTTAATTTTTCTTGTGTTCTTATAAATTTTTCTTTTATAGACTAAGGTAGGCTTTCCTATCGCCCGGTCAATACTCTTCCCCTTTCTCTTGAGCAACCACAGAGTCTCACCCCTTGTTTCCTGTTTAGGAAGAGGTTCCCGGAACTTTTCCTTTCCTTCTCTCTGGCCTCCGTAGTAGTACTGTTGTGATTCTCTTGTGGTGAGTGCAGTCTATGGCAACGCCTATTCATTCTAAGGGTACCGGGTTGACTGTTTTCTGGTTGCTGTTCTCGACTGGTAGTTAGGAGCCCTAACTCTTACATAGCGTCTTGAGCGACCGCTCTGATCAACAGTTGTATAATATCGGGGTGCCTGTAGTGCCATGTCGCGCATGGAAGTGTGTCTTGGCACGCAACTCCGGTGGGCAACCCTAAGGCTACATCATGTTGCAGGCTGCGTCAGCTCCTTTCTGCCCATGTTACATACGATGACTGTCTGCTACTTCTACTTCAGGCCTTCTCATTTTCACTACCAACATGACAATAAACAATCAAAAAAGTAAACCTAAACCAGCTCTAAAAAAATCACCAAAACCCTTTAACATTTCCTTTTATAACGTCCGTGACATTCGAACCAACTTCTGCAGTGTGGAATCGTTCCTCATTGAGAAGTCTCCCGATATACTGGCTCTCTGCGAGACCAACCTCGACTCGTTTATCCCCTCCACTGACCTCTCAATCTCCGGTTACCTTCCTCTCCTTAGAAAAGACTCTCAAACCCACATGCATGGTCTGAGAGTTTATGTCTAGGACCATATCCCACTGGCTAGGAAGATCTCTCTCTCTCTCTCGATCTCTCTCGATCTCTCTCTCGATCTCTCTCTCATCTCGAATCTCCAGACCATTCATACATGTGTCTCCGTCTATCTCTCTTCAATAATGTAAACTACCTCTTCTTCTTCTATCGCTCTTCATCCTCCCAAGACTGTGGTGTACTCGATAGCAGTTCCTTCAATATAGACAAGGCTATCTCTCTCCATCCGTTTGCTCATATATTCGTGTTCGGTGACTCTAACGCCCACCATACCAAGTGGCTTAAAAACTCTATAACTGACCTTGCTGGCGTACGAACCCTTAACTTTTCAATTACTCGATCCCTCACACAAATGGTTGACTTTCCTACACGCTTCCCCAATAACCAGGACGGTAAAGCTTCCTTTCTTGATCTCTGTTTCACCTCTATCCTTGAGTCTTGTCGTGCCACGCAGCCCTTCCCTCTTGGCAATTCTGATCATGCACCTTTCTGTCTGTCAACATTTCCTTCTACTCCACCCCCAGCAAAGAACCTCCTACCAACAGACACATCTTTATGTTATCAACGAGCATGTCCCTTAGAAGGTGGTCTTTAATCTCCCCGTTCAAAAATGCGCTTCCGAGGTTTCCTCCTGGGTAAAAGCTGGAATCGAGGCTTTCATCCCCGCAAGGAAATATAAGGTTAAATCACGCTTATCCCGTTGGTTCTCTGCTGCTTGCACAGCTGTCATTACCCATAGGAATCACTTCTTCCGCCTGTACCGTAGCGACATGTCAGATTGCAACAGACGTCTCTTTGTCTCGGCCAGTAATGAGTGCAAGCGTCTCCTCAATGAAGCAAAGTCACTATTTGCTGAAAGAAAGAAACGACGTATTGCATCTCGCAAATTCGGTTACAAAGATTATTGGCGTCTCTGCCAGAGCGTCCTAAACAACAGCAAACCCACAACACCTCCTTTGTTCAACCAATTTGAGGTCCTGACTGCCTCAGCTGATAAGGCTGAATGCTTTGCTCGGAAAGTCTCATCCAATTCAACGCTCGACTAATCCGGTGTACCCACACCTGATTTTCCCCTAGAACTGAGGCTCTATTGAGCGACTTGCACATAACCTCATTGATGGTAATGGGCATCGTCTCTAAATTAGACTCCCATAAGGCTAGCGATGGGGACGGTATACCAGCCGTTGTCCTGAAGAAATGTGCTCCTGCCCTCTCCAAACTATATAATCACTGCCTCAACAACTCTTGCTTTCCAGCCTGTTGGAAGTCCTCATCTATTGTACCTGTCTTGAAGAACTCTGGAGACCCTTCTGACCCATCTAATTACCGTCCTATCAGTCTCCTACCACTCTTCGGCAAAGTCTTTGAAGCCGAAGTGGTTAAGCATCTTACATCCTATGATCTGCTCTCTGACAAGCAATAGGGTTTCCGCTCTGCCCCGAGCAACCGCTGATCTGCTCACTGAATTTGTTTACCAAGCACTTCACAATAACGGATAAGCTCGTGCCGTGGCTCTAGACATCTCAATAAGCGTTTGATAGGGTTTGGCATGCGGGCCTTCTTTGTAGGCTTCAGGGATACGGAATTTCAGGACGGTTATTTGACTTAATACAATCATTCCTGTCAAACCATGTAACGAATTCTCCTTCAGTTCCTTTCTCACGAACGCAGGTTCTATCCTGGGCCCTACGCTGTTCCTTATGTTTATTAAGGATCTTCCTGACGTCATCAGTTCCCAAGCAGGCATCTATGCAGACGACAATTTCTATTTACTCCTGCCTCAGAAGCAAACCTGGCCGTTAGTCTCGAAAAGGATCTCCAATCTGTTGTTGACTGGGGCAAGACATGGCTGGTTAACTTTAATGCTACAAAAACAAAATTGTTCTCTATTACCCACCACTGTGAATCCTCCCTGCCTCCCATTAAAATGTGTGATGCTCAACTCCACGAGAGCACCTCTCTGCGACTGCTTGGACTCACACTCTCCGCTGACTTGAGATGGAATAAATACATTGAATCAATAGCTTCATATACCGCAAGGAAAGTTGGTTCTCTGTGTCGCGCCAGAAAGTTTTTCTCGCCCGAATCCATCCTTCAAATCTATAAATTAACTATTCGCCCTTGCATGGAATACAGCTGCCATATATGGTCTGGAGCCCCCGCTGTTCGTCGTAAGGTCCTCGAGAAAATCCAGAGACGGATATGCAATATGATTCAAGACAGATACTGAAAGGCCGAAACGTTGTAATAAATATGGTGACAAAGATGAGGACAATAATCTGAATAATGTAAATAGTGTACATAATATCTCATCTCAGAAATATAGACAGATACTGATGAAGACTGGAGTGTACAAAAGCCAAAAATGTATAATAAATATGGCGACCAAGATGAGGACAATAGTCCGAATAATGTAAATAGTGTATATAATACCTCATCACGGTCCCAACCTTTCACTGTCGAAACTGTTAAATGTAGCCAACTCTTCTACTCCAATAGCTTCATGTCATGCACTTCCCGTCTGTGGAACTCCCTTCCTCTTACTTGCTTCCCTGGTAGCTATAATCTTTAAATATTCAAATGCAATGTCAATCGACATCTTCAGGTGCCTTGATGTATTCCCTGTCCTTTGCTTCATTCTTTCCTCTTTCACGCCTCTTCACTCTTGCTCCCATTCTCTGTAATCTTTCGCGTGCTAGTGGCACTCCCGTCTTGCTTGGGGTGAAATGCTTTAAAAAACAACCAAACTCACCAAGAGAGGGTAAATGCCTGTACAGCCAAGATAGAAATGCTGAAGAATCATCATTATTTAGGGGAAAGGAAACCACTCACCAGAAAAAAAAAATAAAAAGCATGTATAGAAAGTGCTCAATAGTATGATAAACAATTGATCCTCAGCAAAGGGGCATAATGCTAAAAGCAAAAATAGTGGTCAACAATATAGGGCCCTCAAAGTCCCCTATATTTGAGAATATGATTTAAATAAAGTACAAAGTAAACAACCCCTAAGGAAGTATACTACAAAGGTACCCTGGACAAATATATAAGTGACAAGCAAAAGTATTGGACACTGGAATTTTTAAGAAAATTATAATTTCTCATTTCTGTCAATATATGGCTACTGGATTAACTGTTGGTTAAAATATATCTGTTTCCCCTGGCAGTCTTGAGTTCAATCTTTGGATTGGATAATGTAGAAAAGTCATATGCTCTGGTACAGTGGAAGAAACAGAAAAGGGGATACGAAGATGAATAGACTGGAGAGTGTTAACTGATAAGAGTTATCTCCCCTATGCATGGAATGCAGAATGATAATCTCCTCCTGTAGATTGAATAAAGTGTTTGCTTTAAAGTTGCCAGAGACAACTAGAAAAAAACAAAGGATATAACAGCCAAAATCTAGTGAATATAACAATCAAGATGACAATACTCGGCTGATTGAAATGGCATATAATAATATTATTAATAATAATTTCTAATTGCTACTGGTTAAGTTGAGTTTAATACAGTAACTAGTTAGGTTATACTATGCATCAGGAGAGATAAAGAAATGTATACCAACATAAATTCATAAAGGCAAAAGGGAACACACAAATGTTTGGACGCATCAAATTGTTGATCACCCCAGATTATGAGCTCTCTCCCAGTAACTACTTCCTCAGAGTAGTTGAAATATAATCCACAGGTTGGCTCAGTGAATGTTGAACAAATACAAATGTGCCTGAGCAGGCATCTGCAACAGGGATTGTCTAACCAGACTAGCAAACCAGTATATGCGGAATTGGGTGTGCAGCATCCAACTAAATAAAGATAATTCCTCCACTCAGAAAAGAACACAAAAATTTGTAACTATAACAACCAAGATGAGGACAATAATCAGAATAAATTCCTGTAAAATAATGGTAAGACATCATTTCAGAAATTGGTAGAATAATTACACTTATTTTGAAATTTTTATCTAAAGCATTTTCACTATTTTTAATTTACTACTAATTTTTACATTATCTTTTTATCGTTGCTTTTCTTATATGCATCATTTTTATTTCTGTATTTTAAATATCTGTCTATGTTTCTGAGATGAGGTATTATGTACACTATTTACATTATTCGGACTATTGCACCCATCTTTGTTGCCATATTTATTACAACGTTTCGGCCTTTCAGTATCTGTCTATATTTCTGAGATGAGGTATTATGTACATTATTTACATTATTCGGACTATTGTCCCCATCTTTGTTGCCATATTTATCACGTTTCGGCCTTTAAGTATCTGTCTATATTTCTGAGATGAGGTATTATGTACATTATTTACATTATTCGGACTATTGTCCTCATTTCTGCCGCCATATTTATTACAACGTTTTGGCCTTTCAGTATCTGTCTATATTTCTGAGATGAGGTATTATGTACACTATTTACATTATTCGGACTATTGTCCTCATCTTGGTCGCCATATTTATTATAACGTTTTGGCTTTTGTACACTCCAGTCTTCATCAGTATATGTCTATATTTCTGAGATGAGATATTATGTACACTATTTATATTATTCAGACTATCGTCCTCATCTTTGTTGCCATATTTATCATAACATTTCGGACTTTCAGTATCTGTCTATATTTCTGAGATGAGGTATTATGTACACTATTTACATTATTTGGACTATTGTCCTCATCTTTGTTGCCATATATATTACAACATTTCGGCCTTTCAGTATCTGTCTATATTTCTGAAATGAATTATTATGTACACTGTTTACATTATTCGGACTATTGTTCTCATCTTTGTCGCCATATTTATTACAGCGTTTTGGCTATTGTATGCTCAGGCCTTCTTCCGGTGGTTGGGATGTCGAACTGAACCCTTTATTTCACTCACTGGGGTTGTCTGTTCTTGTTCCACATGCCATGTCTAATGGATGTCAGTTTTCAGTTATCTCCTGTTAATTCCCCTCTCCAAGTTCTCCACTGCCTTAACCAGGTATTGAACTCACACTCTTTGGGTCCTGTCACTGGATCTAACTAACGCCTTTATCCACTGTGCCATGTGTCCTTCAGTTCTGTATTTTAGTTTGCAATTTTAAACTTCCAGTTTATTAAAATAAAAAAACAGAGAACTGAATGATAATTTGCAATTTTATGAAAAACTTCATGACACATTCTTATATTCTTATTGATTTCTTTTAATTTTTTATATAATGAGAGTGACAGCTGTCAATAGAGAAAGGCCAAGTGTACAGAGTTGATATTATAGGCTATAATAATAAAAAGCAATGACCTGCATTTTCATTGACATTGTAAATCTAAACAATGCAAATCTCATTGCAAAGAAGAGAATAATGCAGTCCTATGACCTGACGATTGACATTCAATGAATGCAAAATTCAAGTATCTGAAGAATTCCAGTTTTCATTGGAACGCGAACCTCTATTGCATTTAAAAACAAAGGATGTTTCATTAAATTTTTTTTTAAATCAGCAAAAAATGCCAAATATGTTTCTTTCATTATTTTTTTTATTTATACACTTTCCTGCCTAAAGCAAATTTATTTCTTTAGGTAACTATATGCAACCCATTTATTTTTTAACACAATATACATGTACAATACCTTCATGTTGAAAGTGTTAGTCTATGGGTAACTGTGTATACAGTCATTATATAAGTCAAGCTGAGCTTACTTTTTGCTGATGCCAAATTGGGATATTACGGTGTTAAGAACTCTTCAAAGAAAAGGAGAGAAAGGTCACAGCATGCTTTCTTTACAGTCATCTTTTTCTGTTTTTTTAAACCACCTTAAAGGTATTCAGTCTCAATTCTTGCTGAAAGCTACATTTCCTTTAATAAAACTTTTGATAATCTAGGCCAATAGACATTAATGTGTTTGTAAATAAACAGGGACATCTACTCAAATGCATGAATCTGTATAAATAATGTTTATAGAAATAAAAAAATAATGTTGGATTAAAAATCAATTAATAGCTTAAATAACTTTATTTCTGTGGCCTCTATAATTTTGCAATTTACACATCTTTCAACCTTTTGATTCATTTAGTTATATCAAAGAATTGATAGATATAAATTGAAATAGAAATGTATACTGGTAGATATACATGCTGTAGAGTAACTGTAGATTTTTCAAGTACAAGAATATATCTTAGTGAATAAGAAGGTAGAATTATACCATTCTTCTAAAGAAGTTTGGTATACTTCCCTTGAAAATAAGTAAAGGATTTGTGTTAAATAAGAATAAGTCTTCTGTCCCTCCTCTCTTCACTCATTTTGAGGTGTTAACATCTTTTGCTGATAAAGCAAAATGTTTTGCTTGTAAATTCTCTTCCAATTCTACTCTTGACTCATCTGGAATATCTTTGTACCTTCTCAGAAATATCAGGTGAAACCAAACTCTTCTGATTTCCCATCTGCCTGTTCAGTCGCTATAGCCCACAGAAATCACTTTCTCTGGCTGGTTCAATGTGATAGTTCCAATCACAACAGATGCCTTTTTGTATGCTTATAATAATTGAAAACATGTCCTCAAAGATGCTAAGTCTTTCTTTGCTGACAGAATGGCACGTTATAGTGTGTAACAATTTCGGTTCTCATGACTACTGGCAGCTCTGTAATAGTGTGTTAAATAAGAGAAAGTCTTTTTCCCTCCTCTCTTCACTCAATTTGAGGTGTTAACATCTTTTGCTGATAAAGCAAAATGTTTTGCTTGTAAATTCTCTTCCAATTCTACTCTTGACTCATCTGGAATATCTTTGTACCTTCTCAGAAATATCAGGTGAAACCAAACTCTTCTGATTTCCCATCTGCCTGTTCAGTCGCTATAGCCCACAGAAATCACTTTCTCTGGCTGGTTCAATGTGATAGTTCCAATCACAACAGATGCCTTTTTGTATGCTTATAATAATTGAAAACATGTCCTCAAAGATGCTAAGTCTTTCTTTGCTGACAGAATGGCACGTTATAGTGTGTAACAATTTCGGTTCTCATGACTACTGGCAGCTCTGTAATAGTGTGTTAAATAAGAGTAAGTCTTTTTCCCTCCTCTCTTCACTCAATTTGAGGTGTTAACATCTTTTGCTGATGAAGCAAAATGTTTTGCTTGTAAATTCTCTTCCAATTCTACTCTTGACTCATCTGGAATATCTTTGTAGCTTCTCAGAAATATCAGGTGAAACCAAAATCTTCTGATTTCCCATCTGCCTGTTCAGTCGCTATAGCCCACAGAAATCACTTTCTCTGGCTGGTTCAATGTGATAGTTCCAATCACAACAGATGCCTTTTTGTATGCTTATAATAATTGAAAACATGTCCTCAAAGATGCTAAGTCTTTCTTTGCTGACAGAATGGCACGTTATAGTGTGTAACAATTTTGGATCTCATGACTACTGGCAGCTCTGTAATAGTGTGTTAAATAAGAGTAAGTCTTTTTCCCTCCTCTCTTCACTCAATTTGAGGTGTTAACATCTTTTGCTGATAAAGCAAAATGTTTTGCTTGTAAATTCTCTTCCAATTCTACTCTTGACTCATCTGGAATATCTTTGTACCTTCTCAGAAATATCAGGTGAAACCAAACTCTTCTGATTTCCCATCTGCCTGTTCAGTCGCTATAGCCCACAGAAATCACTTTCTCTGGCTGGTTCAATGTGATAGTTCCAATCACAACAGATGCCTTTTTGTATGCTTATAATAATTGAAAACATGTCCTCAAAGATGCTAAGTCTTTCTTTGCTGACAGAATGGCACGTTATAGTGTGTAACAATTTCGGTTCTCATGACTACTGGCAGCTCTGTAATAGTGTGTTAAATAAGAGTAAGTCTTTTTCCCTCCTCTCTTCACTCAATTTGAGGTGTTAACATCTTTTGCTGATGAAGCAAAATGTTTTGCTTGTAAATTCTCTTCCAATTCTACTCTTGACTCATCTGGAATATCTTTGTAGCTTCTCAGAAATATCAGGTGAAACCAAAATCTTCTGATTTCCCATCTGCCTGTTCAGTCGCTATAGCCCACAGAAATCACTTTCTCTGGCTGGTTCAATGTGATAGTTCCAATCACAACAGATGCCTTTTTGTATGCTTATAATAATTGAAAACATGTCCTCAAAGATGCTAAGTCTTTCTTTGCTGACAGAATGGCACGTTATAGTGTGTAACAATTTTGGATCTCATGACTACTGGCAGCTCTGTAATAGTGTGTTAAATAAGAGTAAGTCTTTTTCCCTCCTCTCTTCACTCAATTTGAGGTGTTAACATCTTTTGCTGATAAAGCAAAATGTTTTGCTTGTAAATTCTCTTCCAATTCTACTCTTGACTCATCTGGAATATCTTTGTAGCTTCTCAGAAATATCAGGTGAAACCAAAATCTTCTGATTTCCCATCTGCCTGTTCAGTCGCTATAGCCCACAGAAATCACTTTCTCTGGCTGGTTCAATGTGATAGTTCCAATCACAACAGATGCCTTTTTGTATGCTTATAATAATTGAAAACATGTCCTCAAAGATGCTAAGTCTTTCTTTGCTGACAGAATGGCACGTTATAGTGTGTAACAATTTTGGATCTCATGACTACTGGCAGCTCTGTAATAGTGTGTTAAATAAGAGTAAGTCTTTTTCCCTCCTCTCTTCACTCAATTTGAGGTGTTAACATCTTTTGCTGATAAAGCAAAATGTTTTGCTTGTAAATTCTCTTCCAATTCTACTCTTGACTCATCTGGAATATCTTTGTACCTTCTCAGAAATATCAGGTGAAACCAAACTCTTCTGATTTCCCATCTGCCTGTTCAGTCGCTATAGCCCACAGAAATCACTTTCTCTGGCTGGTTCAATGTGATAGTTCCAATCACAACAGATGCCTTTTTGTATGCTTATAATAATTGAAAACATGTCCTCAAAGATGCTAAGTCTTTCTTTGCTGACAGAATGGCACGTTATAGTGTGTAACAATTTTGGATCTCATGACTACTGGCAGCTCTGTAATAGTGTGTTAAATAAGAGTAAGTCTTTTTCCCTCCTCTCTTCACTCAATTTGAGGTGTTAACATCTTTTGCTGATAAAGCAAAATGTTTTGCTCGTAAATTCTCTTCCAATTCTACTCTTGACTCATCTGGAATATCTTTGTACCTTCTCAGAAATATCAGGTGAAACCAAAATCTTCTGATTTCCCATCTGCCTGTTCAGTCGCTATAGCCCACAGAAATCACTTTCTCTGGCTGGTTCAATGTGATAGTTCCAATCACAACAGATGCCTTTTTGTATGCTTATAATAATTGAAAACATGTCCTCAAAGATGCTAAGTCTTTCTTTGCTGACAGAATGGCACGTTATAGTGTGTAACAATTTTGGATCTCATGACTACTGGCAGCTCTGTAATAGTGTGTTAAATAAGAGTAAGTCTTTTTCCCTCCTCTCTTCACTCAATTTGAGGTGTTAACATCTTTTGCTGATAAAGCAAAATGTTTTGCTTGTAAATTCTCTTCCAATTCTACTCTTGACTCATCTGGAATATCTTTGCCTGATTTTTCATTTGGAACTGAATCTCTATTGAATGTTATTCATATAACTCTGTCCTTGATTTCTGCTGTCATCTTTAAACTGGATTCCCACAAAGCATGTGAACTTGATGGTATCCCTGCAATAGTGTTTAAGAAATGAGCTTCTGTTCTGTCTAAACACTGCAATAAATGCCTTGCTACTTTTGCCTTTCCTGCTTGTTTGAAATTTTCTTCTGTAGTTCCTGTTTTTAAGAACTCTGGTGAACCATCTGATCCTTCTAACTACTGGCTTATCTCTTTTTGACAAAGTACTAGAGGCACTAATCAACTCTGAATTGGTTAAGCATCTCACCTCACAGGGTCATCTCTCAGTTGATCAATATGGCTTTTGCTACTCTAGGTCATCGGCTAATGATTATTGCTGAAAGTCTATCAAGATAAGAATTGTGATGCTCTGGCTGTTGCTTTGGGTATCTCAAAGGCATTTGATAGGGTTTGGCATACTGTCACCTTCACAAGTTAAAAGGTTATATGTCATCAGGTCTCAACTTGGTGCTGATTACAACTATCTACTCCTGTCTTAATGGTAAGTTTGATTGGTTCTGATAAAGTTAAATTGACAGCTGATCTAAAAACTGGCCTTCAATCTGTTGTTAATTGGGGCAAGAAATGGCTTGTTAATTTTAACACCTCCAAAATGAAACTGCTGTCTTCTGTAGTTCCTGTTTTTAAGAACTCTAACCTTTTACCTCTTTTTGGCAATGTAATTTTTTTAAGTATCTCACCTCACAGGGTCATCTTTCAGATAATCAATATGGCTTTTGCTTCTCTAGAATGGTGAAGCTCAGCCTGTTGCTTTAGCTATCGCAACAGCCTAATGATATAAGGAACATGTTACCTTTCTATGCTACCTTAAACAAAAGGTTAGGAAGGAAACTCCCATCAGTACTAGAAAAAATGATGACAGTGAACTTGAGGAATCTGTTTTCTTGAAAAACTGTTTTAAGAAAAAAAATATTATAAATAAACTGACAGGCTAACTGTTCAGTCAGTGAATGTTAAATATTTCCTATATGGAAACAGATAATCTCACCATTACAATTACTATCTATCTATCTATCCTGGGTATGACGATAAACTGCATCCGCATCCTGGGTAAGACGATAAACTACGTCCAACAGCAAGGTCTCTGATCAGGAGGCTTTGAGGAGCGTGTAACCACCTCTTAATTGCTGGTGTTCCCAGGTTCACCCTGACCTGGAGTGGTAGCACCTGTTAGGGTCCCAGCTATGGGTAAATAGTTAACCCCAAAACTGAGGTAAAAAGCATTATAAAATATTACCAGCAATACATTTTTGGAAGAAAACTATTGTCAGCAATACATTTTTGAAAAAATGTTACCAGCTATATATTTTTGAAAAAAGAATATTACTAGCTATACGTTTTTGAAAATAATATTGCCAACTATTCATTTTTGAAAAAATAATATTACCAGCTATATGTTTTTGAAGAAAAGAATATTAACAGAAATAGATTTTTGATAAAACAAAAATATTACCTGGGAAAAAAAAAGTTGTCAGCATTAAATGACCCATTGAGGATGATATGCTGTAAAACAAAACAAACCAAACCAAGCTATCTATCTATCTTGGTCAGTTCATATCTACAAGCAGTTGCTGAAAAGTTCTTAGCAAAGACTTCCAAAGTATAACCAACAGGTAAGTTTTTTTTTTTGGTTGGGCTGAGATCTTTTCAGCATCCATTTCTATTTATCTTAGTTTCTATAAATATCTATCTTGTTTGGAAGGTGAGCTCCTTTTGAATTTTCTTGTGGTCTCAGTCATCATTTTTCAAGCCAACATAAAAATGGGATTTCATTTTTTTTTTTTATAATTTCATTCCAAACCAGGCAATAAAGCCACTAAGATGCAAGGTGTTATTGAGTGTGAGAGAATTTGAGAAACAAAAATCATTATTAAGGAGAGAGAGGACAATAAAAGAAGAGGAGCCAAGAAGTCAGAAGATAACGATTGACATTGCATTTGAATTTTTGAAGATCAAAGTTGACTAGGAAGCAAGGAGTTGGAAGAGAGTTTCACAAGGGAGAAGAAACTGTTAGCAAAGAACTTATGGTTACATTTAGCCATTTCAACTGTCAAATGGTGAGACCTATCTGCCAATCTAGTACTGCCCTTAAATTCATAAATCTAGATACCAATGAGGATAGTTCATCAGAAAAATTGCCATGAAAATATTTATAGAAAAGGCAAAAATGCCAGCTGAGATGCCAGATCATTACCAATAACATTGTAGATTCTTCTTTGGATTTTATCAAGAATCTTTAAATATATAGCAGGAACACCAGACCTGATGTGGCAGCAGTACTCAAAGCAACAACAAATGGTAGACTTATAAATATGTAAGATAGTTTCTAGCATGACATAGTGAACCAACTTTTCTAGCTGCAGACTTAGCAATTGATTCAATATAAACTCTTTCTACTTCATGTCAGCTGAAAACGTTAGTCTGAGAAGGTGCAATGAGTCCCTCTCCTGGGGGTTAGCATCAGCCATGTCGATGGAAGGTAAAAGGGAGCAGTTTCATTTTGGAGGCATTAAAATTAACAAGCCACTCCTTGCCCCATTTAACAACAGATTGTAGGTCATTTTTTAGATCAGCTGCCAATTTAACTTTATCGAACTGATCAGATTTACTATCAAGACAGGAGTAAATAGTTGTCTTATCAGCATAGATACCAAGTTCAGAACTGATGAGGTCATTTAGGAAAATTAGAAACAACATAGTTCCAAGGATACAGCCTGGGGGTGGGGACATCTGCATTTATGCAAAAAGATCTAGAAAAGTGGCCAGTCAAGACGATTTTTATTTCATGATTTGATAAGAAAGACTGAATCAGTTCAACTATTTATCCAGAAATACCATAACCTTTCACCTTGTGAAGAAGACCAACATATCAAACCCTGTCAAATGCCTTCAAGATATCCAAAGCAATAGCCCATGCTTTACCATTCTTATCAAAAGCCTGATAAACTCTTTTAGTAATAATCATTAATACATCAGCAGTTGACCAAGAGAAGCAAAAGACATATTGCTTATCTGAAAGGGGACCCTGTGATGTGAGATGCTTAACCAATTTTCAAGTTAATTAGAGCCTCAAGTATATTGCCAAAAAGAGGTAGAAGTCTAATAGGTCAATAGAAGACTCAAATGGATCTTAAAGACAGGAACTATAGAAGAAAATTTCCAACAAGCAAGAAAGCAAGAAGCAGAAAGGCATTTATTGTAAAATTTAGAGAAAACAGAAGACAGTTTAGGAGCACATTTCTTAAGGACTATTGCAGGGGTGCCATCAAGTCCACATGCTTTGTGAGGATCCAGTTTAGAAATGATAGCAGAAACCGTGGATGGATTTATATGCCCGTCACTCAATAGAGATTCAGCTCTAAGTGGAAAGTCAAGCAAAGGTAGTCCAGATGAGTCTAGAGTAGAATTGGAAGAGAATTTACAAGCAAAACATTCTGCTTTATCTGCAGAAGACGATAACAACTCAAATTGAGTGAAGAGAGGAGGAATAGAAGACTTACTCTTATTTAACACACTGTTACTGATCCATACACCAGATAGATAACTAGAAAAGTTAATTATATACAGTTCTATAAATATCACTGGATTTATTGTCAGCAAGACACTATCATTATCTCCAATACTTACCATACTGGTTTAATTAAAATTTATCTTTGAAAAATTTTTTTTAAATCTTCATATTTTTGTGTAAAGTTTAATTTAATTTATTTTTTTTTACTGAAATGATCTGTCTATATTTCTGAGATGAGGTATTATGTACACTATTTACATTATTCGGACTATTGTACCCATCTTTGTTGCCATATTTATTACAACATTCCGGCTTTCTTCAGGTGTTTGGAATGTCGAACTGAACGCTTTATTTCACTCACTGGGGTAGACTGTTCTAGTTCCATGTTTAATGGATGTCAGTTATCAGTTATCTCCTGTTAATTTTCCCTCTGAAAGTTCTCCACTGCCTTAACCGGGTATTGAACTCACACACTTTGGGTCCTGTTGCTCTAAGTAGCTGAAAATAATGTACTGAAATGATGTATCCTCCTTTATGTATCATGTTCTTTCAGAAAATGAACGATCATGACTCTCCGCAACGTCCTGTGTTTCGTTGCTCTAAGTAACTCTTGCTTATTTTCTTGTCCCTCTTTGCTTTTGTCATCCTCCTCCTGGCATCAAACTTGACAAGTAGGTTACTCACTCTTTCTCTCTGCTTCTCTTGCCTGCGAGTGTTAATTTTTCCAAACCTTCTTTCCTTATGTGTTCCAGAAATTTAAACTGTCTCTTTCTGATTGTTGAAGTTCTTATTCCCCTTAAAACTGCCTCGTTTCTCGTATGCTCTGTGCAAGAAGAAATCGGTACATTATCTTATAAGTTAATCAAGAGTTGTTTCCCTTGAGTTGTTTAACAATTCGGTACAAATTAAACCCTTTTTATTTATGTTTAATATTTTATATAAATTATTTTCTAATATTCTTTTTACATTTACAAGTGTTTTCGTGGACAAATCCTAATGTTTTAATTTCTTGTTAATCAGATTTACTTCACCAACTTCAAACTTTAGAGTTAATAACTCTACGAATGGTTGGTATAGTTGAATATAATAAAAGTGCAAGGGAGGCAACTCTGAATTTCCTATTTCTCTATATTTCTCGCTTGCTTTGTCTCTCTCTCTCTCTCTCTCTCTCTCTCTCTCTCGCTTTCTCTCGATAGATAGATAGATAGATAGATAGATAGATAGATAGATAGATAGATAGATTGTTCATATGCATGCTGCTCTCTCATAGGTAGAGAGAGAGAGAATTAAATTAAGAGACAGACCAACAGACAAATAAATAAGTGAAATTCAAGCAGATAAAGCAAGTGTTTCTGCAATTATAAAAAAGTGCATCCCAATCTAATCTTAGGTGAGTCAGGCTCTCACTGAGTGTCATGCTTCAAAATTTGGACCTTATACCAAACTAAACAACAACAACAATATATGTACTTTAAATTGTTCCACTCTGTCAGATTTATTCATAATAAGTTATTATTTCTGAGACAAGGTATTGTAATTATTTACACTAATTATTTACATCATTTGGACTCTTGTCCTCATCTTTATTGCTATATTCATGACGTTTCAGTCGTTGTACACTCTGACCTTCTTCAGGTGATTAGAATTTCAAACTAAAGCCTTTATTTGAGCTCAGGGAAATTAACTGAAACTGGCAAAGGCATGGCACGTGGAATTAAAACAATTTACTGCTGTGAACTAAATAAAGGGTTCCAGTCAAAATTCCAACATACCTGAAGAAGGCCGGAGCATACAACAGCCGAAACATTGTGAATATGGCAATAAAGATGAGGACAACAGTTCAAATGA
This sequence comes from Acanthosepion esculentum, assembly GCA_964036315.1. Taxonomy (NCBI): domain Eukaryota; kingdom Metazoa; phylum Mollusca; class Cephalopoda; order Sepiida; family Sepiidae; genus Acanthosepion; species Acanthosepion esculentum. Next base: position 8,879,954 of record OZ038487.1, on the reverse strand, counting down.
TGTAAATAGTGTAAATAAGTTATTCTTATCAGCCAGTTTTTCTCTTGATAAAAAGAAGAAAACTTTGCATAAAAATACTTACCATTTCTCTATTAATTTTGAGACATTACTGTTTGGATCTTTTCTTTTGTTTGCTAAATTTTGAAATGCTTTTCAAATGACCCCTTCTTATATCAATTCAAATCAGCCCTTATATCAATTCAAATCAGCCCTTATATCAATTCAAATCACCCCTTATATCAATTCAAATCACCCCTTATACCATTTTAAATCACTGTCTTATGTCAATTCAAATTACCCCTTATATCATTTCAAATCACCCCTTGTACCATTAATTTTGGACACAATTTTGATAAAGCAATCAAAATGTTCTTTCAAAAATTAATTGCTTTATTTCTTCCTTCCAGTCGGGTAAATAACAATCACTTATGATTATTCATTGATATAAATGATAATCATATCAAGGCGATCCTTGAACCATACACATACATCAGTAACAACTGTTATGATGACAACATTTATTTTATACAATTTCTTCAACATAATTTTCTTTGTCAATGCACTCCATTCAGTGCTGAATATTAATCACATAGTTTGAACATTATACAGTGAACATTTTTCAAATCAAAATTCTGTTAACAACAGCAGGTTGAATATTTACTGATCCAGCCTTGTAATAGACGTATTGTACCAGTAATTAATTCCTGACCACTGACAATGCTTTCCTTCCCAATTTTTTATGCATATCCTCAAATGAGTGCTCAAATACAAAATGATGAAAGCTAAGCAAAGTAGTGATAATGTCTGTGGGTAATATTAACAAAAACTGCTGAAAACTTTTCAAATGCAGCCAGTGCTGAAATAGAAGCATGATGTTTGCTTAATTTTTATCCCCTTCTGCCAAAATTTGCAGTCACCATCGATTCATCCATATGCCACTCTTCCATTTTGGCTGGAATGGAAACAAAAACAGGAGACTAAATTTCTTAGTTTTGCTTCAGTCTATGACAATTCTATTGAGCTGAGTTGTATCCTTTGTCTAGAATCATTCAAGTCAAGTTCCATACGTGATACGTGCTTGGGTGATCATGTCTCATTCAATTCATGACTAGGCAGGAAGATTTTCTCATAGAAGGTTGCCATTCCTTTTTTTAGTAGGCTGGTTGCCAACCAAGGCTATAGAACCCAATCTGTGCTGCTATTCAAACCAAAGCTGGAGGGAAAAGAGATGGATTCATACCTTTTCCAAGGGTATTTGTATGTAAATGAATGCAACAAACCGAGTGGAATTTGAACTCAGCTCTTAGATTTCTCATTCCGATTTGTTATCCGTTACATCACACACCACAACACCCCCACCACACACCACACTACACCACCCCACCCCACCAAGCCACATCCCATGTCATGAACTGCCATTAATTTTCAGATTAAATCAGAAAACTTCATCTTTTTCCTTTTTTTTGAAACATTGCCTTCTCAAACTCCTATGTAAGTTTTATATGTAGAAAAGCCAATAGGTTTTATATGTAGAAAAGCCAGTAGGTTTTATATGTAGAAAAGCCAATAGGTTTTATATGTAGAAAAGCCAGTAGGTTTTATATGTAGAAAAGCCAATAGGTTTTATATGTAGAAAAGCCAATAGGTTTTATATATAGAAAAGCCAGTAGGTTTTATATGTAGAAAAGCCAATAGGTTTTATATGTAGAAAAGCCAGTAGGTTTTATATGTAGAAAAGCCAGTAGGTTTTATATGTAGAAAAGCCAATAGGTTTTATATGTAGAAAAGCCAGTAGGTTTTATATATAGAAAAGCCAGTAGGTTTTATATGTAGAAAAGCCAATAGGTTTTATATATAGAAAAGCCAGTAGGTTTTATATGTAGAAAAGCCAATAGGTTTTATATGTAGAAAAGCCAATAGGTTTTATATGTAGAAAAGCCAATAGGTTTTATATGTAGAAAAGCCAATAGGTTTTATATGTAGAAAAGCCAATAGGTTTTATATATAGAAAAGCCAGTAGGTTTTATATGTAGAAAAGCCAATAGGTTTTATATATAGAAAAGCCAGTAGGTTTTATATGTAGAAAAGCCAATAGGTTTTATATATAGAAAAGCCAGTAGGTTTTATATGTAGAAAAGCCAATAGGTTTTATATGTAGAAAAGCCAATAGGTTTTATATGTAGAAAAGCCAATAGGTTTTATATATAGAAAAGCCAGTAGGTTTTATATGTAGAAAAGCCAATAGGTTTTATATGTAGAAAAGCCAATAGATTTTATATGTAGAAAAGCCAATAGGTTTTATATGTAGAAAAGCCAAAATAGTTTTTTTCAAGCAAATAATTAGAAATAAAGAGTGAAATTAAATTTCAAAACAAAATGTTACAGTAGGATAAAAGATCTAAAATAAAATATTAATTTTATGTGAGGAATTTGGGGAATATTGGGACTAGAATCAAGAATTGTTAAAACTTAACATTTGACTTAGTTTCCCACCCCTACTTTCAACATCTAATGTAACACACCTTACATTTTATTTGGGGTCAAAATGCCTGTGTCACTTTATATGTAATAATTAGTGTAAGTGAAAGTTTTTGATATATTTACTTAATAAACCCTGCCTGCGATATCACAGGTCACATAAACAGTTAAATAAATCCTACCTGTAATATCAGTGATTAATGACTTATCTTAAGTACTGAAGTTCTATGATTTAATATTTTTATGATAAAAAAAGAAAATATGATAAAAAAATTAAAGAATTGATGACCAAAATCATAAATTAAAAAAGTAGTAGAATTGAAAACAAAAAAGCTGCTCAAAGAAATTTGCAAGAATTTTATTATTTCAAGTTGTAAAAAATCGGTTTTCGTAATTTATTTCATTTTTAATTCAATCGTTTCAAAATATCCCATTCATATATGTACTGCAATTTTTGGTGATGCAACTTAAAATTAAAATAATATATTGAACATACTATTCCAACCAGTTTAGAAGTTTTATACTATTTTTTTCTAAACATTTATTTAATATTAAAAATTAAAAAATAATAGTAAACCTAATCCTACATAAAAAAAAAAAAATGAAACACGAAATAGACGCAATAATAAAATGCACTTTGCTAACAGAAATTAAAATAGCAGAAATTTAAGAAAATTCTACCATCCATCAGGTGTGAAAAAGGTTTTACCAAAATTACGAGTATACTCTATAATTTTAAATTAAATATATTATTTTTGCAACCTCCACAAACTGGAATCTTTTCCTCAATATATTAGTAATATATTAAATTTTTATCGCAAAAAAGTTTTGAATTTTAAAAATCTATTTTAGATGAGTTGAGGTGATAAAATAAATGTCACCACGATATGCAAGGGGAAGTAACTCCTGATCTTTTAAAATGTAATACAATGATGTTCTTAACCTGTGGCCTGACCCCCATCTCATTCTATAATCCATGTTGGAGTACAGATATAAAAAATAAAAAAAAATTAAAGACAGAATTTTCTAGGCAGGCAAAGTTACCCCACTGGGTGATTGGCGTAACACAATCATTTATTTCTCATTTTATCTTTGTATTATATTAAGCAAAGCTAAACACAATGCAGTCAAAAGGTTGGGAAAATGTCTAAAAAAACCATACCACAGCTAGACCCAGGCCTTGTCAATTAAATTGGATAAATGAACTTGTTTGGAAGCCTTCAGTGGCTGTGCTAGAATAAAGTCATAAGTCATCATGACTGAGAGGGTTCAAGCATACTGGTCTTGTTCAACAATATCCAAATTGTGAACTCTTAAACAGAAACTGTAACTAACACCTGCTCAGCTTAGTTGCATAATACATCACAGGTTGGCCCTGTGAGCATTGAAATGTAGCTGAGCAGGCATCTTCAACAGATTAACTGCAGTCCCCCAAGCAAATGGGCATTCTCAAAAAAATGAAACCCATCATTACTTGCCTATCACAGCATCCAATGACTTTTCAAGGGAATGTCAAACAGATACATATATTTGATCCATATGAGTATGTTACCTTCCTAACTTTCCTTATTCTGTCCAATACTCTTCCTAAAGCATATCAAAGAGAATGTGATATTTGATCCAGGTGAGTATGCAGGTCTCATTGCTTTACTTGTCAGGTCCAAAGTCCTTCCTTGGGAATGTTAAAAAGAATATTAAAAAAAAAAAACTTATTTCATTCACATATTGTTCTTATCTATTTTCCTGTTACATCCAGTGATTTTCATCAGAAAAATCAGAAAATTGAATTAATAGAACATTTCTATTCAGCCTTCTTCATTCATGATAAGCATTTGACAGAGGCCTTATGATACATAAGGCGATGTTAGCTTAGTTTAAACAATATATCAACTTTTGGGGTTATTTAATGTCATATATTAGTTCTATAGGATATAAATCACATTGCATTCATAGAACAGTAGACATACATCCTGATTACACTCACCCCCATTTTTGGTGAGAAGGGGTCGTACCTAAATCTAAGGGGGGAATAGTTGATGCATTCTAAGCCCCAATGACGGAGCATTGAGATGAAACTGTGAAAGTAAATCAACAAAAGTAATGAAATTCATTTGTTCTCACTTTTTATATCCAGTCATATCAAAAAATATTTTTAAAATCCATTTGCAGTAATTTATTTTTTTCAGCAAATGTTGTCTAACTAAGTGTGTTACTGTATTTTTATAAAAAAAAATATCTTTCTGATATACCTGCCCCCAAAAATACCTGGTAGAAAAAAACTTTTTCTTACACACTTCTTCTATGTGCTGTGTCCTTTCTGGATGTAAAATGTTTCCTTTATTCCTTACAACTGTGTTAATTTGTAAGCAACGTCTCCATTTGCCTCAGCTCCTAAGAGTCCCTGTTCCAGTTCAGCCTGCAACAATTAAATTTGTCTCACATTCCTAAACTCGGATGCAAATTATTCCTTGAAAAAAGAACAAAAAACAATTATAAGAAAACAAAATCAACGCTAACTAGTTCGGCTGGCATGACAGACAGACACAAGAAGACTTAAAACATTTAAAAACACACCATGAATTACACATAGGAACAGCCATATTGTTCTAGCATTATCCAGTTAAAACAAAACAATAAATAATTTTGAATAGAAAAACCTAAAAATGTCTACTTTGATTTTATTTCAAAGTACTCGTATATAAAACTCGAAAACAGACACACAAAAATACAGCCAGAAGCCATTAATTCTGTGGGCGTAAAACGTCATCATTGTCTCATGCTTGAATTTTGTTTACAAAATCTCAGCTTCAATATCTCTTTATCTCTATTATTAGCCATGTTCTTTCAGAATTCAAAAACATGTACCCACGAAAATAATATTTATAGTAATAAAAAATTATATCAGATTATGAATTTCTTTAATTGATTAGATAGATAGATAGATAGATAGATAGATAGATAGATAGATAGGAACAGACTAAGATAGATAGATAGATAGATAGATAGATAGATAGATAGATAGATAGATAGATAGATAGATATGAACAGACTAAGATAGATAGATAGATAGATAGATAGGAACAGACTAAGATAAATAGATAGATAGATAGATAGATAGATAGATAGATAGGAACAGACTAAGATAGATAGATAGATAGATAGATAGATAGATAGGAACAGACTAAGATAGATAGATAGATAGATAGATAGATAGATAGATAGATAGATATGAACAGACTAAGATAGATAGAGAGATAGATAGATAGGAACAGACTAAGATAAATAGATAGATAGATAGATATGAACAGACTAAGATAGATAGATAGATAGATAGGAACAGACTAAGATAAATAGATAGATAGATAGATAGATAGATAGACAGATAGATAGATAGATAGATAGTGTAATCAATTAAGCACACCTTATCTAAAGAATACCACACTTATTAAAAGAGAAAATAACTTACTTAGAAAGAAAGTTCTTGAGTATGCAGCCATTGATTTTTCCCAGAATGTTAACTTGCGCCATAGATTTTTTCAAAGCTCTCTTTTATTAAAAGGAAATCTTCCTTTCAAAAGCCAACATATATGACCATTAAAAATCAAAAAATTAAAAGAAAATAGTTAACTCAAATCTTTCTATTATTTAAAATAATTATATACATAAATTATTTATTAAATTAAAATGAAATAATGAATAATAATTACATTAAAAGAATAAATATTTATCAACAAATAAGAAAATAAAATTTGACAACAACATTAACAACATTTACACACTTTCATTTAAAAATTAATTAAAAGTTAAATTACATCACATAGTGTCTACCATAGTTTATCTTTTCTTACACAGCTTTAAGAATATTTTGAGTGTTCTTAAATTTAAAAATTTTGAAAACTTAGTTTTCCTTTGTTTTTATTCATATTGTCTTTTTATTGTTGTATTTTATCTATGCCTTAATATTTTACACACACACATACACACACGCACACACACACACACATATATCTATACTGAATTTTTACATACATATATAAGTAAATTTTGTTCAATTCTTGACAAAATGTTAACTTACACCCTGAATCCTTTTTCAGATATCTCCTTTCTTAAAAGAAACATTCTCAATCCAACATTGATGACCATAAAAAAATTTTAAATTAAAAGAAAATGATTAACTCAAGACCTTTAAATATTTAAAAGAAAGAAATTAATACACATATAATAAAATAAAAGACAAACACATACAAATAATACACTATTTACATTATTCAGACTAATGTCCTCATCTTTGTCGCTATATTTATTACAACGTTTCAGCTGTTGTACGCTTCAGCCTTCTTCAGGTGGCTGGAATGTCGAACTGAAACCTTTATTTCGCACACTGGGCTAGACTGTTCTAGTTCCACATGCCATGTTTAATGGATGTCAGTTATCAGTTATCTCCTGTTAATTCCCCTCTTCAAGTTCTCCACTGTCTTAACTGGATATTGAACTAACACTCTTAGAGTCCTGTCACATGGCACAGTGGATAAGCGCATTGGTTAGATCCAGTGACAGGACCCTAAGAGTGTGAGTTCAATACCCAGTTAAGGCAGTGGAGAACTTGAAGAGGGGAATTAACAGTGTGCGAAATAAAGGGTTCAGTTTGACATTCCAACCACCTGAAGAAGGCCGGAGCGTACAACAGCTGAAACATTGTAATAAATATAGCGACAAAGATGAGGACAATAGTGCGAATAATGTAAATAGTGTACATAATACCTCATCTCAGACATATAGACAGATACATAGAAATAATATTAATAAAAATATTATGCAAGTCATCTTTTTATTGTTACTTGACTATTTTGGTGTTACATTAAGACAGTAGTATAAAAACAGTCATTATAAATGTCTGAGACTGTATGTAAGTCTGCTACATTTTGTTGTGACTATTGTGTATACTTCTGTGATTTTGGAAGCTGATAATTCAAATTCAAAGTATGTTATATATATATATATATATATATATATATATATATATATATATATATGAACTGGCTCCTGTAAAGTTGATAGGCTTATTTTCTAGATCACATGATTAATTATTTTATGACCAATTAGATTTCATAGATCATGTCATCAAGTATTTTCTGGCCAATTAGAATTAACTAATGAAGATCTCAAATGGATTCACTTTTTAATAAGAAAACCATTCACCTCACTACAAATGCAATATAGGTACACCACCAAATTTCGCATAACTGATGACTCAACACATCTTTTTATCCAGACAAAATTAAGAGCAGACATTTGAATTTTTAACACCTCTCATGCTTATTCAATTTTATGCCCACCAGGTGGCGTTGTATGTGCCTTTGCACCATAAAGACTTTAAATTAGAACATATATATAATTGCAGTGAAGGGTGGTTTCCAAGTTTTAAGAAATGTCATGGACTCTTCCTGCATAAAGTGTGTGGAAAGAAATGGTTTGCAAACCACACGGGTAACTGCTGTGTATGTATCCAAATTTACTAAACTTTTGGATAACAAGAATCCAACTCTGAACTGGTTAAGTATCTCACTTCATACGGCCTTCTTTCAGATAAACAATATGGCTTTCACTTCTCTAGGTCAACAGCTGGTATGTTAATGCTTATTAATGAATTTGTCTATCAGGCTTTAGATAAAAAACAGCAAGGCTCAGGCTATGGCTTTAGATATGTGTTTGACAGGGTTTATCATGCTGGCCTTCTGTACAAGCTCAAGGGATATGAAGTCTCTGGCCGGATATTTGACTTAATTAAATCATTCTTAACTAATCAAGTAATGATGGTCGTGTTGAACAGCCAGACTTCTAGATTAATGCAGGGGTCTCCCCCAGAACTCTATCCTTGGATCTACATTGTTTTTGATCTTCATCAACAACCTTCCCCTATGGCATCATTTCCCAACTAGGTATTTATTCTGATGACACAACTATTTTTAGGTCCAAGAAAGTAAAACTGGCAGCTGATCTTGAAAATGACCTCCAATCAGTTGTTAATTGGGGCAAGAAGTGGCTTGTAAATTTTAACACCCCCAAAACGAAACTGCTGTCCTTTAATCATCATAGAAAACCACTTTTGCCCTCTAGAAAGGCTCAGCTGCTAAAGTGCAGACATATGAAAACTTCTTGACAGCTTGCCCATCATCCTCTTGAGGAGCCTGTTTTGTTCTGGGATAAAATATAATTGGCAAAGTTTAAACTTTGAACCGACAAAAAAATTTTTTTTTTTTTCTCTTGACAACACTATTATTGTATACTCTCTTGACTCCTTTGGCAATGTTTATTATTTTAAAAAGCAATGATTAGAATTTTAATAACAACAAAAATTCTATATACTATTGATTTCTTAGATTATTTATTAGCAAGATTAATTTTATATTTATGAGATTCTAATAGGATTATTATTCTGTTTTCGTTTAAATACTTTCAAACATCTCAGTCATTATCAAGAACTGAGTGCTGTCACAATGATTGACAAAATTTTGTTATCTCCAATCTGGATTTTGTTTTGTTTCCTTCTGGAGAAGGGAGAATGGTTCAATCTAAATTAATTTAAATATACAAGTATTTGATAAGAGACACCATATTTAAAATGGTTTTCTCAGACCACCAGAAAAGACTGCATCAAATATAAATGTATTTATAAATACATTTTTTATACACTTTAAAATACTGTCTCTTGTAGTCAAAGATACTTGATTTAATATGAATTGTTTCTTTTGCATAACAATAGCTTTGAGTATTTGGCATTTGTCCTTGTCTATGTATTATTTTGGTATAAACTACTAATACTTGTCTTATGTTAATAGGTGCATTTTGGTTGTTCATGTGATGAATATGTATACAAATTGTACAATGTGACAAGTTAACCTACTAGAGAATATGGTGTTTGTGTGACTAATGGAAGAATTTAATATTTTTTATTATTGATATTAGAATTACAATCTCCCATTCATAAACAATCATTTGCGGGGCGGTGGGGGGTTAAATCTCGAGTTATCAGTGATAATTAGACTAGATATTTTAAATTTTTAATAGTAAATGATAGCACTAAAATATTTATTGCAATCTTTAAGTGATATTTATCAAACAAATTATATTTTTAATCATATTGTTTACAGTGAGCATTCAAAGAAATGTATAAGCAACAAAGATTTGCCCTCTCAACAATCCTGAGAACATTCAGTTCTTGATAATTATTGAAACAGCTGAAAGGATTTGATCCCAAAAAACAAAAACAAAAAAAGATAAACATTGAACCCAGAATTTTGATATAGATGTGTAACGTCTTATTTGAAAAAATGGAAAAATACAATAAAAACAAAACAATCAAATTTTAATAAAATTGCTGAAATGAATTCTTGTTGCGAAAATATATATATATATATATATATATATATAAAAGTGAACATAGAAGTCAACACTTAGAGGCAACAGTCTGTTTCATGCTAGTGCAATCGTCAGGCAATCGTCAGCCTGACGATTGCACTAGCATGAAACAGACTGTCGCTTCTAAGTGTTGACTTCTATGTTCACTTTTATATTTACGCACGCTCTATCTCTGATATTGAGCACTTTATCCCATAAATATACCACACTTTAAGACTATATTTCTTCATATATATATATATATATATATGAAGTGGACATTGAAGTCGACACACAGCAGTGACAGTCTGTTCCATGCTTAAACTCATTCGTCAGTACTTTCAATCATCTCAATGAGTTTATACATGAAACAGACTGTCACCGCTGGATGTTGACTTCACTTTTATATTCACATAAGCTCTATCCCTGATATTGAGCACTTTAACCAATAAATATACCATACCTTAAAACTATTTTTATCATACATGTATATATATATATATATATATAAAACTATATATATATATATAAAACTATATAACTAAAATTTTTTTGGGGGGTGGGGGGGTTATTGAATAAATATGTATTAACCCATCCCGTTGTAGAGTTACTGTTTATTTGGGGTTTTTTTTGGTTTTTTTTAGTCACATGGTCATGGTTGTTTTATGTTGTAGGCTATTTATATTCTGTTCTAATGTTACCTCTTTGGCCAAGCGTACCCTGACGATCCTCATAGGTGAAACCTAGGTAGGTTTGCCTGGCTCTTTAGGTTCATAGTTAGATTTGCTCAACTTAGTGTATTGAGCACTTTGCTTAGTTACTTTTGTTTTACTCGTGTCGGAGGTTTTTTTTTCTTTGGACTCTGAGTTTGGATTCTGGATGATTGTTTTCGCCTCAATTACATGTTCTTAGTTCTTTCTTTTTTATCCCTTATTTTTCCTTGGGTATTGGTTTGTTCATTCACAAGCCAAAACACCCAAGGTTTTTCCAGATGAGTATAATTACTTATATTTATATTATTATTATATATATATATATATATATATATATATATATATATATGAAGAAATATAGTCTTAAAGTGTGCTATATTTATGGGATAAAGTGCTCAATATCAGAGATAGAGCGTGTGTAAATATAAAAGTGAAAATAGAAGTCAACACTTAGAGGCGACAGTCTGTTTCATGCTAGTGCAATCGTCAGGCAACTAGTGCTGTTATTTTTCTCGGCTATTTATATATAAGGGTCAGTGGTGCATTATGGGTAGTCTATTTTGGCGGTTACAAAATAGACTACCCATAATGCACCACTGACCCTTATATATAAATAGCCGAGAAAAATAACAGCACTAGTTGCCTGACGATTGCACTAGCATGAAACAGACTGTCGCCTCTAAGTGCTGACTTCCATGTCCACTTTTATATATATATATATATATATATATTTGAGTATTTAAATGTTATGTACATATTTATTGATATGATATTTTGGGGACAAACTTCTTTTTCTGGCATGTGTATAATTATAAACAGTTACACGTATGCTGAGACACTTGCTAAAATTCTATGGCTAATCAGTTACTCACACCAGCTTACAACTAACGGGTCTCAATCCTCATTGGACGACTCTTTATTGTGGATCCTGTGTTATACTAGACTTAAGAGTGCCTACACTGACAGGCTGTCTCAGATTAATCTCCGAGTTTGATTTTCATTAGTCACCCCATAATTTTGACCTTGTACCAAACTAATTATCCAAAATTTCGAATGTTGATTTTAAAGCAGAAAGACTGTTTTTATTTGCAAGTCTGGTGCAACACAATCTTCCTATCTCTATCCGCCACCTCCAGTTGGACCTTGTACCAGACAAGCTGAAACGTATCAATGAGGGAATTCTCCGTATTAGTAAAAGAATAATTCACTGTTCAACACCCCTCCTCTTTGCCTGACAGTTCTTTCCTTTCCTCCCCTTCACCCGATTCTTACTGCTGCTTCTTCCTAAGAACACCCCCCCCCCTCCGCGTCTTCTCTCGACTGCCTGACTGACAAGATTCAGCTTGGCCATTCATTCATTCATTTTTCTCCTTACGCTGTGACGACACACCCTAGAGTGAACACAACAACAACAACAACAATGATTCATTGACTGGCCTCCCCCGAAAACGTCTCTCTCTTTCTCTCTCTGGCCACCAGATGGGCAACGGGGACTTGTCGTTTGTTTTGTATACAACACCAAATTGAAATTCGTGGATTCCTGTACTACCAAGACCTCTCTGTGTTAAAAAGTCGACGTAGAGATGATAAATGAATGCTTCGATTTTCAATATAAAAGAAAACATCAGTAAAAAAAAATAAAAGAGAAAGAGAGAGAGAAAGCGATCCTATTCTTGCTCTTCATATTTTTATTTCTTGTTTCCAAAAAATCTTCCCAACATCTTAACAAAACAAAACACCTCGAGGTTGAAGAATGAAAAGAAGACAAGCTTCTTATCATTGAAAAAGGAGATCTTCCAGATGAATCTTCTTTGTGGAATCATAATTTCATCGAAGTGTCTATCTATGTTGTTGTTGTCCTGATGAAGAAACTGATGTCTGTGTTTTCTTCCTATTCTCAAAAAAACAAACCGAATTAACGATAAAATAATAATGTAATGATAAATTCTTTTGTTTCATTATAGAAATTAAGAGAACTGAGAAATGGTAAACAAAGAAATTCACATTGGATATACAGAAAAATGTTTCTTTTTTTACCCTTCAGGGAATCAAAAGAATCCCTGATAATGAAAAAAAATAACAAAAAACTTCGATGACACTTCAAGAATAAACAAAAATACTATAGGAAAAACTTAACGAAAACAAATAAATAAAACGAGAGAGGATATCTCTATTTCCCTGGAACATTAATTTCAGTCTTTAATTGTGATATTAGTTTTTCTTCATAAAATTCTTTCATTGATGTTCAACTGAAAAGAACAATACTTCTCGGCTTGTGTACAACAGGTGAGGGTTTCGCTTTTTTTTCTTTTTAATTTAAAGTACTTTTTATTTTATTCTTTACCAAACATTTCATAAATGAAATTCTAATAGGGAGTCTCTTTCTTCTTCCTTTGTCAAAATCAAAAAGAAAACATGTTAAATAAATTATCTCTGTGATAGACAAGAAAGTTTCACAAGGCGTTTAAAAAATGTACAGTTGTCTAATCATTTATCATGACGTTCATGAAGTTAGAAGTGAAACAAAAACGCACTTGGCCTTTCTCATTTTTATTTATTTATTTTCATTGACTTGAAAGAAAACTATGCAAAAACACGTCCAACCTATAAAAATAATTATTTTGTAATTTCCATTTTTTTAGAAAAAAAAAGTTCATTTTTTAATTTTATCTATAATTTAATATTATTATTAATGATGTCAAAAAGTTTTAAGTCGCATTTGAAATATGAGCAATAGTAAAAAATAATTATTTTAATAACGTCAGGTTCACAATACTTTTTTTTTTCTTTTCTAGAAATTTTCTAATGAAAGAACACATTTGCCTTTTTATTTTGAGTTTCTTTTTCTTATTTCTTTAAACACGCGCTTTTCTGTTTCGTGACTGAACTGAGGGGGGGTCTTTCTTACTTTTCATTTTTTCTTTCATTTTTTTACATTTTTTCTTTCTTACATTTCATGAAAATTTCTATCCTAAATTTCTTTTTTATATAAAAAGATTGAGAAAAAAATACAAAAACAAAAATTCTTGTTAAAAAAATGTCTTATAAATTATTTTTTTCTTTTTTATGAGGAGAAAAATATTTCTGTATTCAACAATGTGTGTGTGTGTGTGTGTGTGTGTGTGTGTGTGTGTGTGTGTGTGTGTGTGTGTGTGTGTGTGTGTGTGTGTGTGTGTGTTACAAAAAGGATTTCCAACTGCTTTACTTAAATTATAATGAATTTAATATACATTTTGCAATACGAAATAAATCAAAATATGAGGTAGGGTTAAAAAGAGTTTGGAGCATTTAGCGGTTAGCCATATGTATGATTATTATTATTATTATGTACGTGTGTGCGCGCGCGATTTTCATTATAGCGGAAAAACTGCAAAGGAAATAATTATATTTAGTGTCCAAAAACTATTTTAATAAGAAACTCTACAATTTCTACAGAAAAAAAAGTGCTGCTTTACTGAACACATCCATTCTTGTCTGTTGTATTTTCTAAAGAATGGATTTAAATAAAACGTTACATTTTCAACATTGGTTCGCCAAAAAGAAAAGGAAAAAAAAGCGTGCATCTGTTCGTTATGAACTGTTGCCAACAATTCAGCGGGAATTTCGATTATTCGCCTTTTAACGAGCGTTAAAGGTTTTTTGTAAGGACTAAGAAAAAAAATGAGGTTTTTAGAATCAGTTTTCAAAATGATGTTGAGTTGAAGTCTCATTTTTTTATTTCTTTTTAAAAGCGGGTTCATTTTATTTTTTTGTTTTTTCTATCTGACGAATATACGTCCGATTAATAAAATCATTTAAATCTTTTGATTCAAATAACAAACAGCATTAATGATTGCAGTGTTGATGTCTTTTTGTGACTGCTATCATAAAAATGACACACATGCAGGGAAAAAAAGGTGTTTCTTTCTCGACATTGATGCGGAACGAGACGAACAAAGTAGTAAAAAGAGATTTTTTCATTTTTTAATGAATGAAAGAAAATCGAATCCTATTAAAAATGAATGATGTTCTTTTTGTATTTTTCTTTGTAAGTTTATTGAAAAAACAACGCACTTTTTTCTTGTCTTCCATTTCGCTGACCTTTTTAAATAAAATTGTTTGCTTCAAAACATTTTTGTCAGTCATATTTTCGCCTTTTCCTTAAAGAACCTCCTGACGCTTCTTGCAAACGTTCTCTCTCTCTCTCTCTCTCTCTCTCTCTCTCTCTCTCTCTCTCTCTCTCTCTCTCTCTCTCTCTCTCTCTCTCTCTCTCTCTCTCTCGTCCTCCTTCCTTCCCCCTCCCTCTTAGTCTTCCTTCCTACTCCCTCCCTCTTAGTCTTCCTTCCTACTCCCTCCCTCTTAGTCTTCCTTCCTACTCCCGCTTAGTCCTCCCCCTCCTTACTCCTCCTTCCCCTAGTCCTTCCCCCTCTCCTTCCCTTAGTCCTTCCCCCTCTCCATCCCTTATTTTTCTTCTTTTCTTCCCTCCCTCTCCTTCCCTTCATCCCACTTCCCCAACTTCTTCTATTCCCCTCTTCCCCCCATCTTCCTCTCACCCCCTCTCTATCTCCCACTCTCTCTCTCTCACTCACACACTAAAATGGTGGGGGGAGTGAATTTAACAGTTAGGAAAAATGTTTATTTCTTTATCATCATCATTATCATCATCATTATTATTATTATTATTATTATTATTATTATTATTATTATTATCCAATCGCATTTGTCCCAATAAGCACTAAAAGTGTCGGATGCTCAGTGATAATCCTGCTCACATCAATACTTCACACGTCACAGTTTCTTTTTCTTCATCTTCTATGTGCCGTATCTCTTTAGGATGCAGACGATCATGGCTCTCTACAATTTCCTGTCCTTTTTGTAGCACTTAGTAAATTTTATCTTTTTGCTATCTCTCCTAAAATAAAAACCCTATTCAGCCAACCATTTGCTCGTTAGGCAGATAAATGCGATGTCTTCCACTGTCCCTCTTGCCTTCATTCAATGTGAGCGTCAAATTTTCTAAGCCCTCTTTCCACATTATGTGCTTCAGAAATTTCAACTGTCTCTTTCTGATGTTAAGTATAAATGTCCTTTCTTTTTTCTTTTTTTTGTTTCCATTCATCGTCGCTCACGTGTTCAGTCCACCGCATCCTCAGCATCCTTCTGTAGAATCGCATTTCTGTTGCTTCCAGTCTCTTCTACATCTGTGAACAAACGCCCTTAAAAACTAATTTTCTAAAAAAGTGTTTTTAAAAAAAAGAGAAACAGAGCATCCTATTTCATAAACATGTCCAACCAAATGTTTTATTGGCAACTTTTGAATTTTTATTGTTTTTTTAATCAAACTCCATAAACCACGAACAATAATGAATGCTCCCCATTGTGGTTTAAAATGGTTAGTGAGCTGAACTTGTTGATCATGGATTCGATCCTCACTAGGTGCCTTCGAGCCATAATTACGCTATGCTTGGTAAAGCGCCTCGTTGTAAGTGTAATTGTCAGCAAACTGGACTGGTAGATCAATCAATATCATCAGTAGTGAGTTTGCTCCTCACTGTGTGCCTCTTGTTACTTCTGGCCTTATGGCCAGAAGTTACTTTTTAAAAACTTAAACAGCATAAGAATCAACAACTAACGTAACTTTGGAATAACGATTGACTTTTTTCTGGAAGCACTTTTAAATTCATTCACATCTATAAATTAAATAAGCATCATTTTTTTTATCATTTGGGAAGTAAATTCATCCATATTGATTGAAAAAGAAAAGGATAAAAATTGAAATCCGACTGAACTTACTATCCACGGCTTGGGAGAGCAAAAAAGTATTACAAAAACTAAAAAAGTATTATTGTATTTTTTTAAATTAAACGAATATGCACACGTCTTCTTAATTCAATTTTTGTTATTGATGTTTCGATCTGAAATGACTTCTTTTTTTTTTTTTAATTTTACTAGTTTTATGATTTAGATCACGGAATTGATTTTTTTTTTCTTTAGGAAGCTTTCATTAAAACACATTTGTTAATAAAAACAAAAAAAATTTTTTCTTTAATCCACGTTTCGATATTCTCCGGTTTTCTTCAGAGGAACATTTTTTTACAATTTTGCAACAAAGCTGAAAACAAAAATACACCGAAAAAGATGGAATAATAATTGAAAATGAAAAATACTTTAACTGCGAACTTAGGAAGAAGAAAAATATCTTTACTTCAACAGTTTTCTTTTCTTCTCCCATTAATGAACAGTCTTTTCTTTTATGTCAGAATTTTGCCATATAAATCTTTCTTTTAGTTTTAAATAAATGTTTTACTTCCTACCATTTTCATTTTTCAAATGTTCCCTAGTGTACATCACTTTTCAAATGCATTTTTAGTTTCCTTCTTTTATTCAGTTTATATATATATATATATATATATATATATATATATATATATATATAAATATAAATATCTACTATTCTTTTCTTCTCCAAGAATCGATTTCTCATTCTCTTGATACTGTCTGCTTTTCGTTCAAACCAATATGTGTGTATGTGTATGTATATGTGTGTGTGTGCGTGTATATATATATATATATATATATATATATATATATATATATGTATGTGTGTGTGTCTGTGTGTGACTGTTTTATTTGAATAACTTGCTTGTCTTCTTTCCCAAATCGCTGTGAAATCTTAAAAAAACGTAAGAAAGGACAATACAAGGAAATGTAGCTTATCTTTTAATTTAGTTTTATTTCTTCTTACTTATGTCAGGTTTTAAATTCATTTCTTTTTTGTTTTTTGCTTTTTTTTGCGGGGGTGGCCCTAACGTAACAATATTTATTTCATGACTGTTAAAATGTAGTACGATCTTTTACACCTTTTAAGTTTTAAGACCCACATTTATTTTAGGAGGCTCAACCCTGACTCAGTAACTGAACTCTATTTTTGTAATCTCGTTGTTCTAATTCATTAATTTTTAATTATTATATTTTGTTAATCTGATAAGCCAACGCTTCAGAATTATTATCGTTAATCAATATAATATTGACGTTTTTTTAGTGCATTTCTTTAATGTAGCTAAGTTCATTCGGTATTGATTGCGATACAGAATTGTTATTACTAGTAGTACTAAATAAATTCATCTACTAAAACATACTAGTATTAACTAGACTCAGTAGTAGTCGTAGTTATTGACGTTTTTAGGAACGAGTAATTCTCAAGAGTCGATTGTATGTAACGTCGTCAATTTCAATGTGATTACATCTTCCACCTGTAGAGTTGTTGAGCGATAGAACTTAAGTTCCTACCCTTGTTGTATTGTATTTATTTCTACGACTTTGTTTCTTATTTCATCCCATTATTTAAATAAAAACTAAAAACAAATTAGTGTTGTTGTTCTGCTTGAATTTCTTTATTTCAAAAGGTTTATATACCCTAGTCTTCTGGAGGAGCATTGGTTACTGAGATAGGCGCAAGTTCATTTAGTTTTGATTGCTCTACTATTGGTACCCATGTGTCAGGACTAAGCTAAGCTTATTAAATCTATCTTCATGCAGTCTATTAATAATAGACCTGTTTTTTTTTCTTGTTTCACTCAATACAAGAGCCACTCACAGTAGAGGGTTATTGAATAGGGTTGTTTTATGAACATAAGGATATGTAAGATAGATAACAGGATTTTTTTTCTGTTAATTCACCCCAAAATAAAAAGAATTTATATTTACTAAAATTCACACCAGAATTCTAGAAATGTCCTTTAAAATGTGTTCAAAAATGCATTCATTGTTATTTTTTGCCTTACATTTCCAGAGAAACTCAAACAAATAAGAATCTATCATAATGTGATGAATCCGAAATATGGACTTATTCCTTATTTTGGCGTTCCACCAGAGGTACTTTTGATTGTTTGCATGTCAGCTGATGTTTCTGGGCCCATGAAATTCATACTGTGATTTACAGTCAGATGAATGTAATTGGCATCATCCTTCAAAGAGGTATATCCTTTCCAACAATTCAACATAATCGTAGTCCCAGATAAAATACAGCTTAGGGACGTGTTCAATAATGTGGGAGTTGTTGTATCTGTCCCACAGCATGTTCATTTTCATGGTTTTCTCTCTCTTGACATTCTTTTGTTTCACGACATATGCCCCCAAATATCCATTGGTTTCACAGTTGGTGTCCAACTTGGTTCTTTTAATGGGAGAAACAGCTCTCATCTATCTTCACAATAAGTTCTGGAGTATCTTTAGTGCATTTCATCAATGTAGGAAGAATATTTACTCTCTGTACGAAACAAAAACACCACTCTCCTTGTCGCTACATTCTTATATTGACTCTATCAATTTCATGGCAAGTGAAATAAATTTTTATTTATAATTTCTTGGAGTGAATTAACAGAAAAGATCAAATAACAGCTGACACCAGATTTCAAAAGATTAATATTGTAGTGGCAAGGTAAGCATCCCCTCAGGAGTTTGTTCCACAAATCAGCAGCTCTTGGGGGAAGAAGTTGTCTGAATGGAACTTCCTTCTTACCAATGGAATATGAAGGATGGTTTTTCCTCTGCGTACACAGCATGGTGAATTCCTAATGAAAATAGCTCATCAGAACACCTGCCATGGAAATAGAGATAGATCAGTGACAGGATTGTCATGTTGCATTTGTCGGGGAGAGGTGGTAGGATGGAAAATAATGAATCCCCCACAAGGCTGCATAAACACTTTTTTTGAATTCTCTCTCATCTGGAAAGCGAAGTCTCTGCAACTCCAGTCCAGATATGGCAACTTTGGTTACCCCACCTTGTCTCTGCCAAAAGGACTCTCTATATAAATCAATCAGTTATGTGCCATGCGTGATACACGCATAGGCGATCTTTCGATACATGACTGATGAGGCAGATATTTTTCCTGCAGTAGGTTGCCATTTCTTTCCGTTGCCATCCAAGGCTATAGAACCCGGTCTGTCCTGCTATTTACCCATAGCTGGGGGGAGAAGAGGAAGATTCATACCTTTCCCAAGGGTATTAGCACGTAAATGAATGTAATGGATTCGACTGGAATTTGAACTCGGCTCTCCGATTCCTCAATCCGAGCCACTATCCATTACTCCACCGGGCCTGATAGGCAATGATATTCTCTCCCCCTCTCTTTTAGCCCTTTTTGACTCTGGCTTTCATATGGAGTCGCACATGGGCAAAGTGTCCCCCTACTGGGGCATGTTCATTTTCATGGTTTTCTCTCTTGACATTTGTACTCTCTCACATACACTTGCTACACACACACACACACACACACACACACACACACAAACAAGCACATACCTATTATAGCTAGTTTCACATTTTTTTCTTTCATCACATGTAATTCCTTTTGTAAATACATTGATTGTCATTTGTTTCATATTTATTGGTTTTTGTTAATTAATTTTACCTGGACTCATATTGAAATCCACGAATATTGTTTGTGTGATAAATTTTTCAGGAGCCCGTCAATAATTACCCTCAAAAGTGTTGATTCCTGCAACATAATGTTGACCAATATTTACCCAAACATACTAATATCTTGCCACACAAAATACTCCATTTTTTGAATCTGATCCACTCCTTGTAAAGATAGAGCATGGCTGGAGGAGTCGGATACTTTCTGGAGTCGTAGAAGGTGCCGGACATTTTTCCAGCATCATTAGCAATGGATCATACAGATAAGTGCGACTTGTGGGTCTGGGGTGAACTTGAGTCCCCAAATAAACATTCAAAGCAAGGAGCCTCTTTGAGAATGCAGCCATTCATTATGAATTTAGGGTCAGTTTGGTGGTGATGAAAGGTTTTGTTGAATCATTAAAAGTCTATGTATCTACCAATTAATTAAAAATATGGTTTGACTGCAATTTACTGGGCCCACAATCCTCTGGAGGTTAACAACAATTGGATTAAAACAGTTTTCCTTTGAATTCATTCTTTACCACTGTAATTATCTCTGCATTGTACGTGTGTTTAAAAATTCTATTTAGTCATCTGTTTTATTCAGGGCTGGTACAAGTCTCTTGTGCCGACCCCCACCAAATCTATGAGATGGGGCCTCCTATTCTACTACACCTCAATTTTCATAAGGTACTATTCATATAAAATACATATTTTATTGTAACCTAATTATGTACAATAATGGATCATATGTAATATATGAACAATTCAACTAGAAAAATTGGAAATAAATCCAATGTATCTAAACACAAATCAGAGACATGTCATAATAGACCATTCTATCTTAAATAATTACAGACATGTCATAATAGATCATTCCATCTTAAATAATTACAGACATGTCATAATAGATCATTCCATCTTAAATAATTAAAGACATGTCATAATAGATCATTCCATCTTAAATAATTAGAGACATGTCATAATAGATCATTCCATCTTAAATAATTACAGACATGTCATAATAGATCTTATCTAAATCAATGTTTTACAGCAATTTTTAACATCACCTTGAGATTTCACTTGTCAAAAGATGAAGAATTTTAATTTAACATATTCAACTTTATGGATAAAAAATAGTGAATTTCATATAACATTTTTTTGAGACTTAACATAAGAAAAACAGGGTTTGACAGGTTCTAATGAAATGGTTACTGATTGAAGACTTATGGATTTCTGAGTGACAACAGTAGTCTGTGTTCAAAACCAGAGCTACAAATAAAAGCTACGATTTCGAATAATGCCGATTATTGATTTGAATTCCAAAGCTGGAAGATTGGCAAAACAATTCATGTGTCCTGTAACCCATCAGAGTCATTAGGACACCACACATACTGCAGCTATAGCAGTAGTAGTGAGAGTCCAGTCAACCCTATTATTTAACCCATAACTGGGGAGAAGGCAAGAAGCGGGATTGACTACCATTTTCTAGGCCCACAGTTGATTAAATGAAATAAGTTTAAATGACTAAAATAACAGATGCAACCTCATCAGAATGTTTTGACAAGTACAACTTCTTTGGCCTCATTGAACAATTCGATCACCATTAATTAAACTATTGTTTCTTCATTATTTTTCATTAATTGTTATTAGTTTGAATATTAATTGTTTATTAAAGGTGGATATAACATTAATAGGCTAGGTCATCTTATTTCAATTATTAATTGTTACCCTTATTTAAATTCTTTAAGGTTTTCTTTAAATTCCTTCTTCACCACCGTAACTGGCAACAATGTACGTGTATTTAGAAATTCCATTCAGTCAACTGCTTTATTCAAGTCATCATCTTCCTCTAAAACTGTTGGCCAGGTAAACAGTAGCCAAAATGGATTCATGCCTTTTCTTTTTCCAAGGGTGCTTCTTCAAAAGTAAGTGTATCAAACTTAACAGAATTTGAACTTGGTAAACGGTAGTCAAGTCAAAAATATAAGTTATATATTTTAATTTTATTAAGGGGAGGATACCCAATGAAGTGGCAGTAAAAGGAAGCCTAGTTTAAAGAAAACAGAAATCATTACCTCCTTTTACAATTTTAGTCAAAATAACTTTTAAATTAATATCTTCACAGTTCAAAAAATGTGATGATCAATAAAAACTGGGACCATAACAAACATTGAAAATTAATGACACATTTGATTGGTGGCTGAGATAGTTTATATATTTTCAATTAGCACACACAGATAAAAGTTAGAATTTGGAATACTGATTTTCAAAGGAGGCAGATTGCAAGATTGGTGCAACACAATCTTTCCATTTGGCTTTGTTCTGTACGACACAAATTGATCATATTTCCTGGCATTGAATAACGAGTCTAAATACTTTGCTTTAAAAAGAAAAAAGAAAAAAGGCTTACATCAAAAAAAGAATATGGTCTTATTCTTTCCAAAAATCATTTGAACAAATCTGGAGATTGGTGCTGAAAAGAAATGGTAAAAGTAAAGTTTTGTAAAGAGAAAAAATAGAATTTAAAAAAATCCTAATGGCAAAATGAAAGGCAAATATATAAATGCTAGTGATTTAAGGTGAAAGAAAATCCATATAAAAGTTAGTAAGTCAAAACTGACTGTACCTCCAGCCAGAGACTTTTTATTTATTTTATAAACGTCATTGACTGTAAACTACTTAGGATTTTTCACTGGTGCTGATAAAAAAAGAACTTTTGGAAAATATAATATTCACATTTTAAATTAATAATAAAAGGAATAAAAAGCAAATGGTTATTTTTTAAGTGACAAAATTTCTTTTTAAGACAGAAAAGGGAAAAAAATATACAACTGAAAGAAAAATTCTGATAAAAGAAAAAGTAAAAATGCCAAAACTCTTTTTAAATTTTTTTTCATCTACACTGTCATCTCTAAATGCAATAAAAATTGATTGGTAAAAATTGATCTTAGTACAGCAGAGTTAGTATCTCAACAATATATGAATTTCCCACAGATAAAATTCTTTTACAGTCTAAGCATAACACTAAAACCTCTAAAATTATTTCAGATATTAAACAGTTTTGCATACAAGTATAATAAGACCTCATGTCGATGATAACTTCTTAAAAAAAAGAAAAGAAAAAAATCTTTTATAGACAAAACACTAACTTAACCTTTTTCAATCTGTATGTGACTTTATTTGCTATGCAAAAAGTTTATCCTACCAGTAAAAATGACTCTGATCCCTGAATTTGTTTGAATTTCATAGTTGTGTTGTCATATCCTGCTATGGCAACAGAAAACACCTTTGAGTGAAATTAACAATAAGGATATTGCAATTGAGAAACCTTGAAAAAGAATGCAATGGAAAGGAAAATAATATTAATAATGCAGTGTGCCAAAGGTAAAGAAATAAATCACAAAACCTTTTATTAAATACTGGACAAGTTCTTTCAAATTTATTAAAAATAAATAAAGAAAAATTATATTACTTTTTATAACATTGGTTCTAAACATTAAAACATAATGGTGAAATAAACATTAAAACATAATGGTGAACTAAAAATAGAAACACTTAAAAAATAAAGAATATGCTTCTA
Organism: Acanthosepion esculentum; assembly: GCA_964036315.1. Classification (NCBI taxonomy): domain Eukaryota; kingdom Metazoa; phylum Mollusca; class Cephalopoda; order Sepiida; family Sepiidae; genus Acanthosepion; species Acanthosepion esculentum. The sequence goes on along the minus strand of OZ038487.1, from coordinate 8,856,398 downwards.
TTTATTAAGGATCTTTGTGCTTATTATTTACACTATTTATTTGAATTATTGCCCTTATCTTTGTAGCTGTAATCACAGTGTTTTGGTCATTGTGCCCTCTGATTTTCATTAGAATATTGATCTGGATAACCTGCAGGGAATTTGGTAAGCAGTACTAAAAATAAGAACTAGACGAGATATCCTTTGACATGGGTATGAGAACAGTCTACCCACACCTGTAGATTGAATAAAGGGTACAGTTTGGAATTCCCTCTAGGTTACCTGGATGTAAGCCAGAGGGCACAATGGCTAAACTGTTGTGTTAACAACAACAAAGATGAGGACAATAGTTCATGTGTAGTGTAAGTAATGGCAACCCCTCACCCCAGAAATTCAGAGATCATTTTTTTTGTGTTTATCGTTATAACAGCATCAATAATGATGATGATGATTGTAAGGACTTCCGGTTACACTAGGGAATACTGGGATCAAGGCGGATCAAGCAGGCAGTTAAATAAATGAGTTTACCTCATGTCTTGTGCTTTTTGTGTTGCTTTGAATTTTCAGTGGCCAGTCTCATGTAATATATCTTTCTACCCAAGGCCCATTGGAACATTTATTTTGCATTGCTCACAGATGCGAACATTGATTCAAGGTCTTTTTTGCCTAAACGTATGTTGGTTCATCAGATTTTGTTATAAACATCACGATATAAGGCTGACTCTTCTTATTGCCACAGAGAATTGAATTTTGGGAGATGGATCATTAGTCCCCAGATAACTCATTTTCTACTTTTTCCAAAACTGTTGTTCATTCATGTAAAAATAAAGTTTGACTTTTTTGACGTTTTCTTCTTGATGTCAATTTTAAAAAGAAAAATACATTTATTTTGTTTTGTTTTGTTTTATAAAAATTTGATTCCTAGTTCTTGTGCCAGACACAAAATCTGAGTAGAAATAGCAAGTCATAATAATAGTTGCAAAATTCCCAAACAAGTCAATCTTTGCATAAAATTTTAAAAACAAAAACACATTTATTTTACAACACAATTATGCAAAAAGGTACAAAGTTGGCCCAAAATTTTCTTTTTGTGCACCTATTTCTGATAAAAGGATTGTTAGCAAAAAATGGAAAAAATTACAGCTTGGAAAAAGACAAGGATTTGAAAATGTCAAAAAGAGAAAAACATTACAAGAAGGCAGTAAAAAACAAAAGTGCAACAGCCTTTGAGAGAAAAACAAAAAGACATACTTTCACTTTCACTTTCACTTTCACTTTCACTTGACCCACATGCGTTTCTGGGACTTAAAATAATTTTTTTTAAAGTCCCCTTTTAGTTTTAACTTCACACAGTTCGTGCTTCGGAAAATTTCTTAGAAATTCTTTCATTTTGGCCGTTCAACCACAGGAGAATTTTCACTTGTAATTTCGGTCTCTCCACATCTGGCTGGCAACTGGTGCCTTCTTTGACGTTCTCTTCCTGATAGTCAAATGCCTTCTTTGACGTTCTCTTCCTGATAGTCAAATGCCTTCTTTGACGTTCTCTTCTTGATGTCAAATGCCTTCTTTGACGTTCTCTTCCTGATAGTCAAATGCCTTCTTTGACATTCTCTTCTTGATAGTCAAATGCCTTCTTTGATGTCTTCTCCTCCCATCTACTGACCTGAGCATGTTTTATTTTAAAAATTAGGTTCACCCCTGTCTCAATATTTGGGATGTTATTAGAGCTTGAGACCACGTCTCTTATAGGTCAATATATATGAAAAATGACTTGGAAATGGATCCTTTAAAAATTTTGATGGGTTTTAACCACTGAGCCGAAAAAGATGTACAATTGTATCAATTTTTAATAAAATCCGTCTGGCCTTCATAAAAATATACTACTCTCAAAAGAATGTGTATTAAAAAAACAACCTAGACAATTAAATATTTATACAATCCTGACATTTTTAAAATAATAAAAATAAAATTTTTATAGTTTTTTTCTTTATCTGTGCTGCTCTAAATCAGGGGTCGGCAACTTTTTGCTATGTGTCGACTTAAGGTTTTAAAATCATTCAGGGCGCCAACAGCATACGTATTTTTATACAAGTCAGAATAAATATACCTGTTCTACAATATATTTTAGATAGTAATCAAATTATAGAAAGAATCGGCCTGCGAAGCACATTGTCCTTATGTACCTTGGGCAAGCCATATAACTGGGGGTATTGGGAACCAACAGGCCTAATGCGGTTGTACACAGTCTTGGAAATCAGATTGATTTTATATTGAGAAAGCAACAGTCTCTGTATTCTCATCTCTATTTTTGTTAGTATTCTCAGATACATCTACAGAAAAATCTTCCTAAATTTAGAGGAATCATATAAAATTACTTCCATTTTATCAGTATAATCCTGTCTATTTAGAAGTACCACACCAGAGCCTTTATCCAGATTGGTGATATAAATATCACTTCTAGACATTATAAGACTTAATAGTCTGGAAGTGAACACTCTGCCAAGCAAGAAAATCATGATCTGCAGAGAGAAAAGAATATTCATTCAATAATTCAACTAATCTAGTTTTACACAAGGAAAACTTGTCAGGAGAGGAAGGTTTATATAAATTTAGCTGAGAGAATAATAGTTCGAACTCAACAAAGATCTGTTCTTTGTTTACTTTAGAAGGGGGAATACAAAAATCCAACCCTCAAGAAAGAACAAGCTGATCAATCTCTGTAAGAGTGACGATGGAGAAATTAAATATATGTTTATCTAAATTTCCATTTTCAAAACCAAATCTTTTGGAGACAAGAAAATTGAGGTAACTCTGATTTTTTTTGATTTGATATGCTTTTCAAATTGCAACTTAATTGTTACTAAATAATGAGAAAAGCAAAATAATATCAAAGAAGGGTGACTTGTTCCTAATATCAAAGCTGACCAATATAAACACAATCTTCATGCTCAATATTCAGATACTTTACTTGACTCGTGCTTAATAAAAGCTCATTCAACTGGAAGACAGGATCCTATCTTGATTTTTAACACCCTGTGTCTGATAAACGATGAGACAAAACCACAAGACAAACATGACTGGAGAAAAAGTGGTTTAGCTCTAAGGGAATTGACCTCATGCCAAAGCTGGATAGATTTAAGGTCGTCGATAATATTGTACATTTTCAAAGGTAACCATTAGCACAAATCTGTTTTAATTGTGTTTCAAATTTCCCCCCATTTACTATTTTTTTTATTTGTGAATATTATCCCTGGTTTTGTCAGATTTGTGCAAACAATTAACTTTGAAAAAGTTTTGACTGAAGAGGATTTCCTTTAGGAAAAGAAAGAATCAAAAATGTTGTCATGTTTTTTTAAAATCAGTTTTATATTGTGGTGTCAAGTCCTTGTTCCAACATATATATATATATATATATATATATATATATATATATATATATATATATATATATATATATATAAATATAAATAAAAAGACATTTTTATGTTTAACATTCTTTTTAAGTATTTAAGTAAATGTTCTGTTTTATAATAAACAGTATTAAATAACATTTACTGGCTTGAATGTCCGAGAAATTTTCATAGAAAATATTCGTCCTCCGACAGGATTTGAACCTGTATCCTATATGGAACTGTCATATAGTCTGATGTGCCTTTTTAACCGATTTGGCCACAGAGGATCGTTCGGTTGGCAAGGTCGAATTTACTGCTTATAAACTACAATCTTCCATGAATCTTTCACGTGCATTCATAACTGCTCATGGCGTATCAAATGTAAACAAATGACGTCACATTTCATAATATATATATATATATATATATATATATATATTGTGTCTAGCATGAAACAGCCTGTCGCCTCTGAGTGTTGACTTCAATGTTCACTTTTATATTTATATTTACATACACTCTATCTCTGATATTGAGCACTTTATCCCATAAATATAGCACACCATAAAACTATATTTCTTCATATATATATATATATATATATATACATAATGTAAGAACAACAATAAGTCCATGGTATAATGATAGGAAAACATTTACTTTCTGCAACATATATTTATTATAATTACCATCCTTGATACTGCACATAATACATTAATCCTCTATTATCCATAAATCAAACCTTATACAGTGGAAATCTCAAATAAAAATTCCATCAAGCTACAGACTTATTGATCCGCACTCATATTCAAATCTGTTTTATTAAAATCAACTAACAAGGTTTACTTATTTTTTTATTAAATTTTCTAGTTTGCATATAAGATGTCACACATTGAGATAAAATTTATGAAATGTCTAAAATAGTTTCTTATAATTTTTAACTTGATGTGTAACAAATATATGCAAATTAGAAAATGCCTTATATGCAAATTAGAAAATGCCTTATATGCAAATTAAAATGCCTTATATGCAAATTAAAAAATGCCTTATATGCAAATTAAAAATGCCTTATATGCAAATTAGAAAATGCCTTATATACAAATTAAAATGCCTTATATGTAAGTTAAAAAATGCCTTATATGCAAATTAAAAAATGCCTTATATGCAAATTAAAAAATGCCTTATATGCAAATTAAAAAATGCCTTATATGCAAATTAGAAAATGCCTTATATGCAAATTAGAAAAAGCCTTATATGCAAATTAAAATGCCTTATATGCAAGTTAAAAAATGCCTTATATGCAAATTAAAAAATGCCTTATATGCAAATTAAAAAATGCCTTATATGCAAATTAGAAAATGCCTTATATGCAAATTAAAATGCCTTATATGTAAGTTATAAAATGCCTTATATGCAAATTAAAAAATGCCTTATATGCAAATTAAAAAATGCCTTATATGCAAATTAAAAATGCCTTATATGCAAATTAGAAAATGCCTTATATGCAAATTAAAATGCCTTATATGCAAATTAAAAAATGCCTTATATGTAAATTAAAAATGCCTTATATGCAAATTAAAAAATGCTTTATATGCAAATTAAAAAATGCCTTATATGCAAATTAAAAAATGCCTTATATGCAAATTAAAAAATGCCTCATATGCAAATTAGAAAATGCCTTATATGCAAATTAAAATGCCTTATATGCAAGTTAAAAAAAATGCCTTATATGCAAATTAAAAAATGCCTTATATGCAAATTAGAAAATGCCTTATATGCAAATTAAAAAATGCCTTATATGCAAATTAAAAATGCCTTATATGCAAATTAGAAAATGCCTTATATGCAAATTAAAAATGCCTTATATGCAAATTAAAAAATGCCTTATATGCAAATTAGAAAATGCCTTATACGCAAATTAAAAAATGCCTTATATGTAAATTAAAAATGCCTTATATGCAAATTAAACAATGCCTTATATGCAAATTAAAAAAATGCCTTATATGCAAATTAGAAAATGCCTTATATGCAAATTAAAAAATGCCTTACATGCAAATTAGAAAATGCCTTATATGCAAATTAAAAATGCCTTATATGCAAATTAGAAAATGCCTCATATGCAAATTAAAAATGCCTTATATGCAAATTAAAAAAATGCCTTATATGCAAATTAGAAAATGCCTTATATGCAAATTAAAAATGCCTTATATGCAAATTAGAAAATGCCTTATATGCAAATTAAAATGCCTTATATGCAAATTAAAAAATGCCTTATATGTAAATTAAAAATGCCTTATATGCAAATTAAAAAATGCTTTATATGCAAATTAAAAAATGCCTTATATGCAAATTAAAAAATGCCTTATATGCAAATTAAAAAATGCCTTATATGCAAATTAGAAAATGCCTTATATGCAAGTTATAAAAAATGCCTTATATGCAAATTAAAAAATGCCTTATATGCAAATTAAAAAATGCCTTATATGCAAATTAGAAAATGCCTTATATGCAAATTAAAAAATGCCTTATATGCAAATTAAAAATGCCTTATATGCAAATTAGAAAATGCCTTATATGCAAATTAAAAATGCCTTATATGCAAATTAAAAAATGCCTTATATGCAAATTAGAAAATGCCTTATATGCAAATTAAAAAATGCCTTATATGTAAATTAAAAATGCCTTATATGCAAATTAAACAATGCCTTATATGCAAATTAAAAAAATGCCTTATATGCAAATTAAAAAATGCCTTATATGCAAATTAAAAAATGCCTTATATGCAAATTAAAAAATATGATAAAAAACGAGACAAACCTTGTCAGCAAATTTCAGCAAAATGTATTTGAATGAATCCTTGTTTGCTAACTTTGTGTTCATTGCCTTTCACTGATTTTGATTGTAAGCAATGTTTGATGAAACGTTCTTTCTCCAAGTGCAAAGTCTGGTTGATAAAGACAACGCCATTCTTCCTCAGGCATTTCTTATCTGTGTGCATCCACTTGCAAATGCATTCATAAAAGATTTTCATAATGCAAACGTTTTTTAATCATCAAAGGCTACATAATTAATTGAAATCTCATTATTCTATTAATTAAGAGCTAATATTGATTAAGATAGGTCATGGAAGGACATTTTGGACAAACATTTGGAAATTTAATTTACACATTTTTAATTAAAATAATAAAAAAGAAAAATAAATTATTTAGCAGTTGAATGTTTCAAGTTAATATTTATTTATACCATACGGTAAAAATTATCTTCAGAAAATTTTGACATAATTCTTAAGGGAAACGCCACAAAAAGGAAAGAAAGATGTGATGATAAATTAGGCCTGAGAAATCCCTCAGGAAAGTTAATCTGTATGTATGTTAACCTTGTACACTCCCCTGGGAATTATAAGTCCATAGCCTCACCCAAGTAAGCACACAGCCTCACAACATTATGTGTTGCTACTCTAGTTTCCATAGTAAATAGGTTTTTACTTGGTAGATTTGCTAGCCCCATGTAAGACTGGTTTTAGATTAAGAGTTTTTCTTCTCCTAGACTGTTTGCCAACCAAGGCTGGAGAGGTCCAGTCTGTGCTGTTATTTAATCCCTAGTTGTGGGGAGATGGATTCATACTTTTCCAACAGTAGTTTTTTGAGAAGTCAATATATCAATCCCACTTTCTGCATGAATAAATGCTAATTTCTTATACTAGCTGATGAGACGTCCTATGAACAGAGAAAAGTAAGTTGTCATAAAAGTTATTTTACCCCTCTACAATTTCTAAATTAACAATATTTTCAGCAAGACATCTATTTTCTGAAGTTCTTTGTCATTCTGCCAATTTCTGACTCTGGACATTGCTACATAAAAAGCTGATCACGAGAAAAACATTTGAATCATTTTCTAATGTTTCTATTAAAATATAATAATAATAACAAAAACTTAATTCTGCAAATTTACTATTTTTTCACTTGTTTAAATAATTCATAATAAGAAAATCTAATTAATTTATTTTTACTAAAAACTCTTTTGTCTTTCTTTGACCCTTTTTGTCGTTATGTGGAACATCAGGTGACAACAATGCTTATTTTTATGAATGCTTCAGATTTTCTAATAACTAAATTTTGATAAGGCAGGGTTAAATTCTTTCTATACAAAGGTGGACTTAAAAGAAAAATTATTGACAAAAACTTTGTTTTTATATATAACAATTTTTAAAATTTGAATTAAAATATGAAATAGGTTGCTTTAAACACTATTTGTTAGTAATATATATATGAATACAGAATCTTTAAAAATCAGGTGATAGTTTATTTCGTGGACTCAGGCATCCATCTCTTCAGACCAAATTTTACAAAATAAATGGTGATCAATTTTTTTTAAAATGTGGTCAGAAGAGATGGACATCCAAGTCCACGTAATAAGCTATCACCTGAATGGATTTTTAAGGTTTCTGTATTCATTATTATATTTGCTCTGTTCTTACATTGAGCTCTCTTTCGATTTATATCCCCATTGGAATTATCCCTACTAATTATCAAGTGATACATACATACATATATATATATATATATATATAAGACTAATAGTAAGTTCTTTATGTTATTAGCAGTAGGGACTGCATTGTTTTGTTCTACTGATGTTGATGGAAGGTAGAGATATAGACAAAATTTAGCCTTACATGAATTTATAAAAGATGAACAAACAAAATCATTTTTGTCTTTTACATCAACAAGAAAATGATATATGATGTTTATTAAAGCAAACAATGATATATTATGTTTATTAAAACAAACAATGATATATGATGTTTATTAAAACAAACAATGATATATGATGTTTATTAAGACAAACAATGATATATGATGTTTATTAAGACAAACAATGATATATGATGTTTATTAAAACAATGATATATGATGTTTATTAAAACAAACAATGATATATGATGTTTATTAAAACAATGATATATGATGTTTATTAAGACAAACAATGATATATGATGTTTATTAAAATAAGCAATGATATATGATGTTTATTAAAATAAACAATGATATATGATGTTTATTAAAATAAGCAATGATATATGATGTTTATTAAAACAAACAATGATATATGATGTTTATTAAAATAAACAATGATATATGATGTTTATTAAAACAATGTTTACTTAAAATTTTCAAGAATCCAAATTGTTACAGCAAATCAGAAATCAATATTTGACTATTAGACAATAAAACAAAGAACTGAAATTAATTTTGTTAATCTTTCTCTGTTTATTCTTTTGCTTCCCAGAACATTATCAATTTTCCATTCAAAGATTCTTAAAATGATGTGAATACATATGAAAAATAAAAATACATCAAATTTGCCTCATTTTCTTGCTAGCGACTTAAATATTGATTACCTGCAGGTGTGTTTCTCAAAGTTGCTTTCATTCGTTAAATTGAAAATGACTTACAAAAGATAACATTTAGAAAATAAATATTTTTTTCCAATGGAATAAATCACAGAAAAAACTTTTTCAGTTAAAAGGAAAAGTTAATAAATATTTTCAAATTTGTAAATTGAAGAACTGAATTTTCATCTATTTTTTTAAATTTATTCTCTTTTTCCTATTCATGTCTATATTTTTTAAAGTTTATAGATATTTGCTGACTTGAGATAATAATCATTCAAAACCAGATTTATGGGGTATCCAGTGAGTATCTTAGTATTGTATAGGGTTACTAAAAAGTAAATATAACACTTTTAACTAAGATTTGCAAATGTATATTATTTAATGTGTATACATATGAAGGCATTAGCATATCATATAATCTACATATTTAAAACAGTAAAAAGTGTTGATTTTTTTCAAAAACTTTAAGCTAAAGTATTAGCTTGTGGAGAGCCATGATTGTCCAAGTCCTGAAGCACTTAAATAATGATGTTTCTGTGATATGAATGCAGAGGTAGTGTAGTAGTTTATCCACACAGATAATAGGAAAGACAGGCTGAGTTCAAGTTACAGCTGTGTCAATTCTATTCTCTTCTCTCCTCAAACACAGCAGGGTAGACTGGATTCTTTAGCCTTGGTAGGACAACAAGATATTATGGAGAATGCAACAGGAGACCACTCTATTACCTTTCCCAAGAATAGTTATAACAATTCAGATATTGACTCTTAACCCTTGCACATACTCAAACCCACCCTGTAAATATCGGCTTTCAAAATCTCAATGTTTGCGGTTACAGTCTCACTGTTTGTGTGACTTCCCACAGTATTTGCAATGATGTCATATATTATGGCAGAGTATACATGGGGTGGGTTATGGTATATTTATGGGGCTAGTTTGGGCAGTTTGAATGCTGAAGGGTTAAATGGAGGGTAATATCCGTTGATTTTTTGTCAGATATTAATTGACGGTTTAAACTTTTTCCAATGATGCAGGCATCATTCATTCATGATTCAAGTTTAAATGGTTAATCGGTAATTCTAGAATTCAAGAGGTTTACTATTTGTACGGAAAGTCATGCATCAGAAACATGTTTGCTAACCGGATGATGTCAATGGTTGAGGCTTATTGATAAATGCAATGTGCAAATTGGAAAGATTGATCACCTCTGAAAGTGTAAAAATGGTCTAAGAAGCTGTTTTTCATATACCGTATATACTTGCATATCATGCGACTTTTGAAGACCTAATTTTGAATCTAATTTTAAGGGTGTGGGGGGGTTTACATCATACACAAGATATAAAATTAGCATATGTACTGTTGGCCCTGGCTACGCCATTGACCAAACTATGTATCCATTTACTGGAGTCAAATTTGCTTAAAATTAGGTCTTCAAATGTCGCATGATATACAAGTATATATGGTAAAAAAAAAATCCCTATAGATAATCAAAGGAAGGTATGGTAAAAAGTGGGGGATCAGTTTTGTATTGTTCTTTAGTACTAAACACATCCTCCATTTCTTGGCCATAGTAGAGTCATAGAAGAAATTCCAAAACATCCTTATAGATACTCAAATGAAAGGATGATAGAAAGTGAGGGATCAGTTTTGTATTGTTCTTTAGTACTAAACTAATCTCCCATTTCTTGGCTACTGTATATGCTATCCATCTCTATAATCTAGACAGGATTTAAGTAACTTTCAAAAATTATTCTAATAGTTTGGTTTGTTATATATACTGTATGTATTTGCGTATCATATGACTTTTTGAAGACCTAATTTTGAAGTCAATTTTAAAGGGGTCGCATTATACATGAAATGTAAAATTAGTGTATGTACTGCTGACCCTGGTCATGCCATTGACTAAACTATATATCCATTTACTGGAGTCAAAAAGTACAGTGTATTTAAAATAAACATCACATGTTACACAAATGATATGTATATACAGGACTACTTTTGAATAGCTAAACTCTTTCTTGCTTGTAAAATGAGTAGTAAACCATCTTTTAGAAAGTTTATCTACAATACAATCTACTAATAGTTAGAGAAACATGGAAAACCAACCCACACATCCCACAGAAGAGCAGAAATGATGCCCAGGCATTTATTTGTCATCATTTCTTGGAGAAACTGGAAGAAGAAACAATGCACAAATCGATTGGGCATGAAATTCTTCAAGAAATTTTTCCTGGAGAATCATAATGATAAAAATTTATCAAATTTACAAACCTATTTGTTTTATTTCGTTTTTACTTAATTTTAAGTAAAAAAAAACGTTAAAATATTTATACAGTGACCATTGAAACTATACAATGATATGTTTTGTCCTGACTCCATCAGGTCCTTGTTGATCAAGGTAACCTACAGGGCAACAGGGGAATTTCTAACTGAAACCTTTATTTAATCTATAGAAGAAGATTATTTTCATTCTGCTAACCATATCTTGAAATTGTAAGGTTACAAAAGGCAATTATCTTTCTCTGGCCGAGATAAAACACATGGGTCACATGACAGAAACAGTAGTCAATTTCATTCAGTTTACAGCAACCTAACCAAGCAGTTACTTATTTTTTCAGCCTGGGGCCAAGGAGCCCTGGCTGAGGCTAAATCTGCCAACAAATGCTACAGCTTATATGCACATGGCACCATTTCACTTTGGGAATATATCTTCCCCAGACATAGAAAGAAACTCCGGTTTGCAATCCTCAATTTGGAAAAACCAAAGACTCACCATTTCCAGTTCGTAGAATATGTATGTCCTTGCCTGGGACATAGTAGATGTATCCAGACTGTATGAATCTGGAGTCCTAAACATCATTTCTCTAGAAGCACAGAAGAATCTCCATATTATATGTAAAACTATCTTTTTGTTCTCCTTACACTCTGCTTGCCATGTAGATATATGTGATATATTTTTCTCTGCGTGGGAGATGTCTAAATAGTTTTGTGTGTCTTAGTGGTATAAAAGTCTCTCGGCGAACAAAGCATGTTCATCATTCCTTTTTATTTCAGCCATTCCATTCTGTCTATGAAATATGGTGTTATTATGGATAATGCCCATAATAGGGGAAATGTGAACAGGAGAATAAGTCTTTCTTCCAAGCTCTCCTGTTATAGAATATTTTGCTCCGTTATTTCTTGCCCCATTTCTACTGTCCTACCCTTATTGATTAAAGGGTCCAGTTTAGAATTCCCTGTAAGTTACCTTGATCAACATACACCTAATGAAGGCCAAAGGGTTCAATGGTCGAAATGTTGCTATGACAACTCAGATGAAAGCAATAGTCTGTGCATAAATAATAGCACGTCATCCTAGAAATTCAGACAGAAAAAAAGTTAAAATATCATTTTATAAGGTTTGTATGCAATTAAATTGAATATAAGGATATAAAAAAATTATCCTTTAAAAAATTAAGTTTCTTAAGTTTTTTTTTTCCTTTTTGGCAACACTTTTCTGCTGTTTGTTGTGTGTTAGAAAAGGAAGCTGTGGAGAGGGTTATACCATTTAAAGATGTTCCTGTACTTTAACAGTTTTTCAGAACTCTGGCCATTATGTTGACTTTTTTGTTTTAATTATTTTATACTTGGGTTCCTGTTTTTATGCTTAAGAAGAAATTACTGACCAATGCCAAATTGAAATTCCCTACGGCTTCTTGCCGTGCTTGACTTCCTATCTCAAATGTTGGCATATTTGATAGAGAATATTTTTTTAATGGAACCTCTTTATCTACCAGCAAGTACAGTAAAATCAATTCTAATTATATAAGTCTTTCTGTTACTAAGCCTGGAGAGCTTTGTGACTTTACACTTGATATATGACTGAATAAAACGTTCAGGTCTGTTTGATGATGAGATGTAAGGCATCTTTTTATTTTGTTTTATTATCATTTCTCATTGAACCATTAATGCCCCCAGAGCATTTAAGAGAACATTTCATTTCCTCGCTTTGTAACAATCAACTGAAGAAGGAGTTAATTTGGTTTCTGTCAGGGGAAACGGTAAAAAGAAATCAAACACAATTACAGGATTATGTTCAATGCTGTTTACTTACAAACAAAAATAAAATTTATATATTTACTCTTGACAACAAAGTTGGACAGGGGCTACGTATGAGCTTCCTCTTGTCTGTACACTCAATATGTCCCAAAGTTCTCATCATTGCTTAAATTAGAGGGTAATTTAATTTTTTTTTTTTTATTAACCAAATAGGCTCAAGAACCACTCAAGGTAGAGTTACTGAATGAGATTATTGCAAGTAGATAATAGTTAATCCTGGAGAGGTTTAGTAATTATGGAAGTATTCCATGAGTCTATTCCATGAAGTAATGGTTCTTGGAAAGAAGCCATCTGGTTGGAAATTCCTTCTTGCCAAAATTTAAAAAAAAAAAACAAACTTGTTTAACATTACCAAATAGGACAATTTTTAACTATTTATCTAGAAACTAAATTATCAAAAATAGATGTGGGAAAATCAAATTTCATAATGTCCCTAGTTATTCCAAGCTTTTGTCATGACAGTCTGGGATCTATAATCTGTGTGTTTGGTTTTTAGTAACAAAAAGAGGGATAAGGGTTCAAACCCTACCAGAGAGCACATTTTCTTTATTAAGTTTCTTTAATGTGCAGGCCAGCCGACGTAATACACACTGTTTAAAAAAACAGGGCATACTCAAGCATGTGTATTGACTAAAAATAAGATTCAAAGTAAAAAGACACATGCTCACAAGTAATAAGTCATACGGTCAAACTAAATAAAATATAAATTCATTAAATTCCTTAGAAATTACTATATATATATATATATATATATATATATATTGATGCATGTTTCATTAAATAATATAGACAAGTGTTGTCTATTTATTTTATGTAAATTCTTTTCATATCGTCTGATAAGCTTAATAATATTATCATTAAATGAAGAAATAAAATCACAATATTGATACATATTTTTTAATCTTATCTAAGCTTTCAGCTTACATAAGCCATTATCAAAGATGACAATTACATTACAATATATTAAGCAATACACGGACAAGACAGTGATGATAGTCTATTTCTGTTTACATGGAAGATTTCCAAGCAACGACAAACTCGTGCATATAAAGACGCTGGAAGCGAAAATCGCACCGCAGCTCATGACGTCACACATGACTACGCGAGAGTGAATTCGAGAAGTATTAAGTATGGGAAGCCTTTGGTATAAACAAATGGCTTCTGTTACCAATTATAGGCATTTAAGAATGTTTGTGGAGATTTCATAGTTTATTTTGTTCAGGTTAGGTTTCAACTGTTTTATGTATATAGCTTCAAGAATTTTTAGTTTTTGTTTATTGTTTTCATGTTTAAGTATAGTAGTGTTTTCAACAAGGATTTTCTGGAATTGTGTATGCGGCCAGGCATGTTGTTTTAAATGCCTAAATGGTAACATAGGTGAATCGAAGTCCGCTAAAGTGGATCTTCTTTCTTGGCATTCAGTCAGGAACCCCAAACGGCACAATGAGACCAACGATAAACAAACACAAGACGAGGGTATTCAATTTAATAAAACGTTTATTTACAACAAATACATATATAATTAACAGTAAAAAAAAGGTTCAACTATTATAGAAGAAGGAGTTGAGACAAATTATCAAATGAGCAAATAAAACGAAACAAATTCAAATCAATCAAAATGTACTTATCTTTTTTACGTTTCCTTTCTTTATATATTGTTATGGCTGTTAGACAATTTCTGCAACCACATCACCCCTTACATCTGGCCACCTACCTCTCTCAGATTGCAACCCCATTGATTACTTTGTGTGGGGCACAGTTGAACAAGAGACCAACAAAACTCTTTGTAACACGAAAGATGAACTGAAGGCAAGGATCATGGCAGCATTCACCAACTTAAACAAAGAGACTGTCCAGGAGAATCGCAGGAGATTCCAAAGTCTTCTGGAGGCCAATGGTGATTTTATTGAATAAATTTACTCTTTAGTATTTGAAGATATTTTTGTGTAATTTTGGTAAATATATCTGTTAAAATAAGATGTCAGCGTTATTTTCATTTAGACGACAATTTATCCATCGCATCCTGTATAAAATGACAAAGTGGAAAAATTCTATTTAACACATTTTGTCCTCTGAAAGATTTATACTAAAGTGAAAATGTATAGAAAGTGCACTGATTGTTAAAATCATCCAATGGTAAATTTACATGTAAGTTCTTACATTTCACCTTGGCAGATCTTATGTTATCGCAATGTGGGATATTTTAAAAACAACAATAAAAATTTATACAATTTATACTAAAGTGAAAATGTATAGAAAGTGCACTGACTGTTAAAATAATCCAATGGTAAATTTACATGTAAGTTCTTACATTTCACCTTGGCAGATCTTATGTTATCGCAATGTGGGATATTTTAAAAACAACAATAAAAATTTATACAATTTATACTAAAGTGAAAATGTATAGAAAGTGCACTGACTGTTAAAATCATCCAATGGTAAATTTACATGTAAGTTCTTACATTTCACCTTGGCAGATCTTATGTTATCGCAATGTGGGATATTTTAAAAACAACAATAAAAACAAAAGCATAGGGAAATTGAATAAGATCAGCTATGCTGCCTCTACAGACACAGTTGATGCGCAAAAGAAAAATTTGAATAAATTATAATTTTTTAAATTTTAAAATTAAAAATTTTTTAATATAGTGATCCCACATCTTCAACGATTCCCCTTTAGCATCTTGCTAACAAACATTGATAAATATGCCCACGATACCATACTATTTGCACTATTCACAAATCCCATATCATTTATACTTATATATATATATATATATATATATATATATATATATATATATATATATATAATTATCACTTAAACATTACTTTTAGTGGATACTCATATTTGAGTAGATGTTCCTTTTATTTATTAAATGGTATATTTGTTTATTTTTGTCTACAGACCTGGATATTCAAGAAGACTTAAAGAAAAATATACACCCCCCCCACCTGGAATGATCCAAACTTGCACCCACCTTGGCAGGGGAAACTGTTGTTAGATTCAACATGCTTATAGCAACTCAGCCACAAAGGACATTTGTCATATATTTTTCTTCAATAAGATTTCTGAAATATTCAAGTGAAAATAAACAAATATATTATTTAATAATTAAACGGAACATCTACTGAAATATGAGTATCCACTAAAAATAACATTTAAGTGATAATATCTATCAGATTATTAAATAAAAAATTCATTACTTTTTCAGAAATTGCTTTGTTTACATTTGGATACGAAACTGAACAGATATGAATATTTCAAGGTATTTGTGACAAGAAGGATTTTGCTTAAAGGCATTATTCAACCATACTTGATTGACAAATGCCCTTCATGACTGAGTCCATATAAGCACATCAGATATAACAATGGTTTCCGCTGTCAAGGGGAACACAAGATTGGTTCCTGTCAGAGGGCACATATTTTTCTTTAATAATATTTCATGATTATTCAGGCCAGTAGACAAAAATAAATATGCCATTTAATAAACAAAGCATCTACTCAAATATGACCATCCACCCAAAATAACATTTAAGTGATAATATATATATATATATATATATTAGTATAAATGTTATGGGGTTTGTGAATAGTTCATATGGTATGGGATATAAACAGCATATAAATGGTATAGGACTTGTGAGTAGTATAATGGATATTGGTATAGAAAGGGAAACTGAGTTCAAATTCTGGACTAGTCTGTTGCATTCACTTTTACACCAATACACTTGGGAAAGACATGAATCTATCTCTTGTCCCTCCTGCTATGGTTCAGATAACAGTGCAGATTGGATTTTCTGGCTCTGTATGTCAACCAGTCTAGAAGAAAGAAAACTCTGAATTCAAAACCTGTTGGAAGAGAGATGGGCTTCATTAGCCTATCTTGCCCTAGATACACCTATTGCCGCTACAGCTGCACTACATGTGGTGCACCAACGACCCTCATTGGTTACGATATTTATGGCGAGGCTTATGATGATTTATTCTTGTTCTAAGGGACGGAAGCATCTAGAAATAAAGGTTTAGTTTTCAAAAAGGTCACAGGTCACAGTTGTTGAGTTATCCTGAACATACGGTAAAAATTTGTCACGAAACACATAAATTCGTGTCGAGGGGAAAATACCTCTAAAGAACAAAACACCTGTCAGGAAGTTTGTGGATCAGATGTACCAGCATCCGTAGTTGGTTTGTTAAGTCAAGTCTATTTTGCTTGGAGGAGTTTTGTTTTAAAGATATCAAGTAACAATAAAATAAATGAAACGTTTCATTTCTCTTCTTCAACAAATCAAAGACTGCATCATTCGTTTTCACTATAAATAACAACAACAAGAAAGAAAGAAAAAAATGACTAGAAGTGTAGAAAACATGTACATGTGTTCTCTTTACACTTTTAAAAAGGATGAACAAAATAACCTGGATTCATGGATAGGAATATTTACTTCATTTTGAAGTGAGGTAATGATTTTGATTCCAGGCTGTTAAAGGTAAGGCTTGTAAAATCACAACACTGCTGTCAGTAAAAAAAACCAAAGAATAATCTATGTTCGGTACCTCTTTTTTTTTAAATTATTCTTTTTTCTTCCCTCGCAGTGCACCACAACTTGGGGTAAAAAATTCAATTTTGTTGAAAAATTTGGATAAATTAACTTCTTTTTTTTTTTTCAAATGGATAGTAAAATTAAAAAACCTAAAACTAAAAATAAACCACAAATAAATTTCAATCACAAAGCAACATATATTTTTTTTTTTATTATTATTATTTAGCATTAATTTGCCAAATTTATATCTGGACATTAACCTCTGCATTATTCACTAATTTCCTTTCTACTGCATTTTTCATTTTTTTTTTTTTCAAGGTTCCTTGATTTCAGTCATGATCATTTTATGTTGCCATAGCAGGATATGACAACACAACTGTAAAATTCAAACATGCCATCATTCATTCATCTGAGTCACTTGCAGTGGCAGGATAAAATGTTTACTTTGCAAACAAAATCACCTCCAGAATGTTAAAGGTTAATTATTTTTATAATTTTTATTGGCAGCACTCTAAAATACAAAATGCATTCATTCATGATTTGCTAATATTAAAAAGAAAAATTTGATGTTTCAACAATTTATTTGAAATAACAACACATTTAATTCCAATCATTAAATAAACCTAGTATTTCCTTTTTTTTTTCTTTCTTTATTTTGCTTCTTGTATGATTAAAAATGATTTAATTTCAAAACCAAAAACAATTAACACACAAGCTACATGATCCACTCAGTGTCGTGTTTTTACTTGACTTTTTATCAATTTCAGTCTATAGTAGATTTTGCCTTCACTTAGGCCCACACAATTATAGCCTTGTACCTGACTAAGCTATACTTAACTTCACTGTTGTACTGAGCGCGCCTTAAGAAAGCAAGAAAGAAAGAAAGAAAGAAAGAATGAATGAATGAATGAATGAATGAATGAATGAATGAATGAAAAAACGGTGTCCGGTAAAATTCAAAGTGTCCCTTATTTTGCTAGCAACAAGAAGATGATCTTCCGTCGCGGTAAACAACAGCCACTGATCGGTAATAAAAGTAATGGAACAATCCCAGTTACCTTGGCGACATGAACATTACAGCCGCATCGACATCTACTACACAGTGACTGTGGCAGCAAGGCGACCAACTTGATGTCTTTCAGCCGACTGACAGTGTTGTGGCTTAAGTCACAATCAGTCATCACCACCCAACTTACTTTTTTTTTATTATTCTTTTTTTTCTTTTGGATGTTGGGGGTCGGTCGGCGTTATTGGTTTAAATGCTCATCACCAGGGCTTGAGATACAGAGAACGCTCTTGGTCAAAGATGGCATTTTCAAAAAGCACTTCACCTTTTTCACTATCTTTTTCTTTCAGTGTGCTTAACTCTTTTATGAGATTCAGATGTGCATGATGGAGATGGGGGTCGATGTTATTGTTACTAAAGCTCAGTGATAAGTCGATGGTAGGTGTTTCCTGCTTCTTGACATATCATTTGTGTTAAAGGTCAAGCTGCGGTAGTGGAGGATTCGTTGCATCTGAAACATACACACACACAGAGGCATAAAAAAAAGAAGAAAAAAAACTACATTATTAAAAGCTAAAAAGTTAGTTAATTGTTTCACTTATAAAGAATGGCAAACTGATGGGAGAACAAACAATTTGCAAACATTCTTTTCAAATAGATAAATTAGGTACCTATCATAGAACTATTTAAATATAAACTGGTCCCCTCGTAAAAAATAAGAATAACTTTTTGGGAAATAAATTTAGCACAGTGGTATTCTTTTTAGACAATTTGTCATGACACTTTTTAGTCAGAATAAAAAAAATATTGATTTTTTAATATATAACTTAGAAGGGGGTGCTAAAATCGATCCCTGGCTTTTACAAATTTATTGGACCCAGCTATTATTTACGAATGTCAAGTTTGAAAGTGTGGTAACATCATTTATGCCTTTTTTTTTTAATTCTTTTTTCTTGGCAAACATAGTCCTTCGTGCCCGCAAAGAGTCTAGCAAATAAAAAACTCAGTGTCAAAAGGTCGGTTTTTCCCATGACACCGCTTCTCTTTTAATTACCTTCACTCCTCGGCAATGTTTTTAAGGCAATGATTAAAATTGTAATAAAATCTACATGTGGAAAGTGAATTTAGACATTTTTTTTTTGTTCTTGAGAATTTACAACGAAAATATGAAACACTTACTATTTATTTATTAGATTGTTTATTTACAAAAATTATTTTATATTTAATTTATTCATCATTTACCAATTGATACAGAAATAAATATGAAACCAATTTTTTGTTTATAAACATTTACTAAACTATGTAAAGTTTATAAACCAACTATAACGAAATCTTTTTACCATTTTTTTTAAAAACCTAAACAATATAAACATGAAAGTGAGAATTGAGAACAAAAATAATAAACATTATTTATTTATTAGATTTTATTTTTATATTTGTACTATTTATTTATTTATCGTTTATTGGAATGGTTGGCAAAACATCGACTAATTGCCAATTGATTCAAAAATCAAATTTTAAAATTCTAATCATTGCTTTTTTAAAACAATATAAACATTGTTTAAAAGTGAAAGTGATTAAAATAAAAGCGGTGTCATGGGAAAAACTGTTTTTTTGACAACCGTTTGTTTTTTGTTTTTTGATGGTACATGTTTGCTCCCCCCACCCCACCATTTAATTGTTTTTTTAAAGCTTTTTTCTTTTAACTTTAAAAAAAATTAAAAACATTTTTCTGTATTGGGATTTTATCAGTAGCATATGCACAAATTATTTGAAGTTAATTATTTATCTTAAATGAAGAATAAACAGACTTTTATTAATTTATGTAAATTTTTGTTTTTTTATTAATAATGCATATATACCCATTTCTTCTTTATTTAAAAGTAATCTTATTGTACTCCTCCCCTAAAAACATCTAAGCCCAATAACTTTGTAAGCGTTAGAGATCGATTTGACACTGAATCAATATGATAAAAAGACCCTACTTCTCGAAATCAATAAAAAAAATTATTTCAATTCTGACAGGTGTCACAACCTAAGGATGATTTAAATAATGCTAGTGAAATATATACAAATTATTACCAAAAATTGTTTCCTAATTTTTATGAGTGCATTGTGGGGCCGATAAGGATGTCACCCCCGCAAGCTTTTAGAAGAAAGGTGTGAACAGCCAAGACAATGAGGGGACAAAGGAAGAGGTTTAAAAATAATAAATGTCGATTTTTCTTTATCCAAAATGTACACGAGTGTACTGTCTGGAGAAATATGTTTGTATCAGTGTCGGGTCTGGTATGACTGGTTTCCTTCAGGGGAAGCTGATTCGGTTGTATCGGTGAAACAAGTGTAGAGTTGTCAGCGGTGGTAGCTGGTTGACTGCCGGATTGAAGAGTTGTTGGAGGCAGTAGCTGGTTGATTGATGACACATAAAGATTCGTCAGGTTGGTTAGGACGAGTCCCTAAAGAGGGCCGAGTCAGTGTAGTGATACGACTTCCGGGATGGATCAACCGCAGAGGCGTGATCATGCCGAAGTGTAGCACTTGATGAAAGCGGAATCTCTAAACAGGGCCGAGTCAGAGTAGTGATACGACTTCCATGGCGGATCAACCGCGGAGACAGAATCGCGCCGAAGTGTAACACTTGACGAAGCTGGATTCAGAGAGGCGATACGTCTTCCAGGTCAGATCGACCGTAGAAATGGGATCACGCCGAAGAGTATCCCTCGATGAAGCACCGGAAGCTCACAAAGGTAGCGTACTGCACTTTGATCCAGGCCACCTGGGTTTGGACAAAAAAAAGGGCTAACAATATGCGGAACGATTTGTTCAAGTACTCCCTGGCTAGAGGGAGTAGAAAACTGTAGATATAAAATTACTCCCCATGTTGTTCAATGTTTGGGAGGCACTGCCTAATCCGATGCTCACGGGGTACAGTTTTGGACTCAATCTTATTGGGCCAGTCATCCAGTTTCTCACCTGCTACTGGACTTAAATCTACGAGATCAGGGGTTGTGAAGGTCAAGGTTGTTTTCAAATTTCAAATCAAAATTGTTTGCCTATTCAGTTTAGGTCTAGGGGTCATAAAAATGACTTCAATGAGCTGCACATTTCACTTTCAGCATAATGCCCTTTTCCTGTTATCAAGGGGTTGTTGCTAGATAAGGATCTTTTCTGTTAAATTCACCCCAAATAATGTAAAGTTACTTATCATAAACACTAATTCACCCCAAGAAATTATAAATATTAAATCAAAATTTGTTTAGCTTACCCCACAACAACTTCAACCCTCAGAATGAAAAATTACCAAAAATCAGGGTGGTATTCTCATTTTGTAAGTGCAGATAATATTTGAGGTACTTACAAGGAATTTTTTACAATTTAAAAAAGGAGAAGAAAATATCTGTTTTTGGCTTGTTTATAAGGGTGAGCGCAAATGTAGACCCCACACTTAGAAATAGTGCACCCGAGTCACCCACATTTGAGGCATACGCAAAGTTTAACCCAACCAGAGTGCAATGGAAGGGCCTCACTCAGAGAATTTGGTATGAATTTTAGTAAATATAAATTCTTTTTAGTTTGCGGTGAATTTAACAGAAACAATCACTGGACAGAAAAGTAAATTAGCCCTTGTAAGACATTTTCCTTTTGCAATTTAATTGTATGTATGTCATTTGTATGTGCACATGTATATTTTAAAACTTGCACATGTATATTTTAAAATTCAGTGATAGACTTAAACTAAAATATTTCTACAAAATTAAAATTTAAAAAATGAAAAAATAATTCAGTAAAATTTTATAATTATGATAAAATAAATTAACTGATCTCAATAGATGGAAACACTGGAATTGAAATAATTTTTTTTTTTTAAGCATTTCACCCCAAGCAAGGTGGGAATGCCACTAGCACACAAGGGGTTACAGAGGGGGTAGAGAACAAAAGTAAAGAGGCGTATCTGGGGAGAGAATAAAGAGAAGGATGGGGGGAACAAGATCAAGGTATCAGAAGATGTCAAAGTGAGGTAATCCCACAAATTAAGAAGTTGATGAACATTAAACTGTTAATAGGTTTTCCTTTTATCATTTTGTCCCCAATTTTGATTTCATTGCTCAGCCCAGGACAGGGGCTGTTCAGACTGTGTGGGAGGTGAACGCATTTTTCCAATGTCTTATTTCAAACAAAGTCAATTTGTGTGTTTGTATGTGTGTGCATGTACTTGTGTGTATATTAAAGGCAAATGTAAGTCACTCATGCACAACATAGACATACGCATACACATTGCATACACGCATACACATTGCATACACGCACACTCCCTACAACTTCCTATCTTTTGTGGCACTAAGTAATGTTTCTCCCCTTACTATCCCTTCCAGTCCCTGTTTTCCCATTCGTTTACACAAGCTTGTTAATTAGGTTGATCATGGCTCTCCACAACTTCCTACTCTTTGCAGCACTAAATAATGTTTCCTTACTATCCATCCCAGGTCCTGTTCTGTTATCGATTTACACTAAGATCAGTTACTCACAGTTTTCTTCTTGCTTTCAGTATGTCCAGTGAGTATCAAATTCTCCAAGCCTTCTTCTCTCATTATTTGTCCCTGATATTTCAACATTCTGATTTTGAGTATGTCCTTTTCATACCCATTTTTCAACGGATTTTATTAAGTTTTGTATTTGGAGAGGAATAAAAATAACTTAAAATTTGGATATATACAAAAGCATAAAGGCTAAAAAGAAATCAAAGAGAAGCACATGTAGAGGATGAAGATTTGATGAAAAAGCGATGGTGTGCAGGTGGTGTAATGGATAGCTGTTTGGAATGAGAAATCGGAGAGCAGAGTTCAAATTTCAGTCGGGTTCATTACATTCACTTATGCACAAATACTCTTGGAAAAGGTATGAATCCATCTTCTCCCTTCAGCTATGGGTTAAATAGTACAATTTTTACCTAAGAAAACAATTTATTAAATTGACTCGCAAAAAATAAGAACTGTTCTTAGAATCCAAAATATGTTTGGGTTTTAAATAACCCACAAATGCCGCAAAAAGCAAATCAATCAAAAGTTGTTTTTTTTGTTTTTTTTTTAAATGATTTGATTAACAAAAAGATGTCGATTTTTGCTGAGATTTGATTTATACAGAATAAAACATTAATGAAATCATAAATATTTCTTTTTTTTTTGGTTGATCAATATTTCTTGAATGTTGCTGCTTCATTTGGTCTGCTGCTCCTGCGGCTATGCATCTTGAGATTTTAATTGTAATTCTTCTGATGAGCTTTCCTCTTCATTACCTCAACTTTATGAATTTAAGTGTAGTACTAGACTGGCAGTTAGGTTTCATCATTTTACAATTGAAATTGCTAGATACAACCGTAAGTTCTATGCTGACAATGGTTTTCTCTCTCACTTCTTCCTTGTGGCACACATTGTTCTTCAAAACTTTAAATACAACATCAGTTGTTATCATTTGTCTTCTTAATTCCTTTTCTTTTATTGTCATCTCTTCTTAATAATACTTTTTACTCATAATGTCTTTTTACAATTTCAGTCAATTTTAATTAATTAATTTCTGCTTCTTTCATGCTAATCTCCTTGTGGAATGCATGAGTCCCCCTAGCTATGGGTTAAATTTCTCTTGCAGCTGATGTAGAAAAAGAAAAACTTTAAATTCAAACCATGTCTTTTCAGGTTTTATTTTTAAGTATATGTACAGTTATGGCAGAGTTGACAATCACTTAATTCTGACTCCAGATAAATTGTCTTCCGCCAACAAAAACATAGCCATGTCAAAATTGAGTGAAAATAAAAGGTTGAAATTAAATTCAAAAGAAAAACAAGACAAAAGTTGTGCTTCCATAACTGTTGTAATAATTATTTTTAACAAATGATAAATATTTTCATCTTTGGAAACAAGATGGTGTGAAGTAAAATGTATATTTCTTACTAAGCAAGAAATTATAGTCAATCACTGGAGAGAGGAAGTCACACAAACTTGGTGAATGTATATGTGTTTGGGTGAGTTGCAAAGTGAGTGTGGCTCTCTTTGACTTGATGACTTCTGTTTTCAGAGAGTGTGTATATATCTGTATGTGTCAGAGATATGAATGAACAGATTCAACTCTGACTCTACTGGTGGACAGCATTCCTTATATAAAGGTTAGTCAGATAAGATAAGTTGTTTTTTAGGGAGCCATTCTTATTTGTCCATAAACCTAAGAATAGCACTTCTTGTCAAACTATAGCAACTTATCTGAATGTTGTCAACTGAATCCTTTGAAGCCCTAGTTAGAAGCTTTTTAGTTCAAAAGAAGCTTTTCTTATTGGCTCTAAAATAATTGTTTATTAGATTGGAATTTAGTTTTGCTTCAAGTCACTACAATACTGTTTTTTGTTTGTTTATTTTTTTAGAGTCATTCTGATTGGTCCATAAATGTAAGAAAGGAGTTTCTTTTCAAACTAAAGCAGCTTATCTGAATGTTGGCAGCTGAATTCTTTGAAGTCCAAATTAGAAGCTTTTAATTTGAAAAAAGCTTTTCTTATTGACTCTAAAATAATTGTTTATTGGATTTTAATTTGGATTTGCCTCAAGCTACTACAAGGTCCTTATTTTTTTTTTTTATATCTTAAATATTTGCTCCTTGCATGGAGGTTTGGACCAACGATTAGCAATAAAATATATTCAGTATATTAAATTTGGTGCCTCTTTTGTCTCTATATGTGTGTGCATGTATGTTAAGTATGTATGCATGATTGCTTGCATACAGTGCCTGATTTACCTATAGGCTTAGCAGGCTGAAGCCGAGGGTCTCAAAATCTAGGGAGACTCCAGCCAAGGTGTATAACATTTTTGACACTGTCATAGGCTTTTCTTACACATACTGTCATAGAGCATTGTGACTCTAAACAACCCTTCAGTAATTTTAAACATCGTCAGCTTTACTGAAATCATTTAATTTAACACTCTTCCATTTTCCTCTACTCGTGAGAATGCGGGATTTTGAGTGACAAGAGAGATAGTCTAGGGCCTCTCTTCATCTAAATCCAGCCCTGCTTGCATATGTGTGTACATATGCCTGTTTGCATGTGCAAATATGCTTAATTGCATATCCATATACTTAGCAACAGTCGTCCTTGATTTAGTATTTTATTTAAATTAGTAACACTTAGACTTTGATATTATTCTGTGGCAATAAAACAAAGCTGTTCAAAGAATTTCATAGCACACTGTATACCATTTGTGTGTTATCAGTTTTTCTGAAAAGTGTAACTAGTTCTACACAAGCCTTCACAGCCATAACAAAATAATTTGTGTGAGTATTCAAGCGGTTCACTTATAAACTGAATTTTTGGGTCGAAATCAAACAATTGAAAATCATATTATTGTATTTTTCCACCTTTTGGGCGCACTCTAAATTTAGCATATAATATGTTGAAAAATGAAAGATGTTTTCTAGAGCCTGCTTCAGATCTCACTAAAGAAAATTTGCAAGTTCGAAATTTAAATTTAGACTTGATCTTCACTTGGTAGGATATAGTCTTACATTTTGAAAACTATATGCCATAAAATATTTTGAAAACTATATGCCATAAAATATGTCATATTTTCAACATTATTTGTAGATATTGCACACACACAGAAACATCGGGGCTTTCTCTACATCTGTCACACGCCTGTCTGTGATTATCAAGACCAGTCAGGGTTTTTTGGGGTTTTTTTCTGTAATAAGTTTGGAAGGGGCATCAAGTTTTCAAACATTCTAATATTTTCATTAATCTCCCTAATCTTTAATTTTTGGCGGGGATATTTTGGATAATCTATTCTTCAACTTTCCTCCTATGTAAATTTCATTTTCTCAACATTATTAAACTGTTGTTGTTGTTGTTGTTGTAATTTCATATTATATCATATTATATAATTTCATATTATATAATTTCATATTATATAATTTCATATTATATAATTTCATATTATATAATTTCATATTATATAATTTCATATTATATGTTATGGTGATGTTATACCGGAATTGTGATGAGTATAGATTAATAATAAAAGTAGACGAAAGAACAACACATTAACTTAATGGAATAAGACATTCTTTTCTGTTGTATGTATAGATCTGCATCAGTAGTCTGTGATGTCATAACTAAAGGACTTTTTCAGTCACTTAAATCACATAAAGCCACTAAGGCGCATGATATAATGGGTTAAATTGTTATATAGTAAATCATATATAGAAAAGCCAATTTTCTGAAGGTCACATGACAACCCATGAGTGATGATAGCCCGTTACTGATTACCTCTTGAGGAAGACAGATTTGATCGTCAGTGGTATTTAGAACATGTGTCCTAAATAAGGAACACAAATTATATCATCTGGGTTGGCTGTGTCTATCCAGAAACATGACATTCATTTAATGATTGCAATGATTACAACTATGACCATCTTTATCCTTTCAAATACTTTTTTCATACATGCAATAACTTCTCTACGTAGGACAAATTGTGATAAATATGGAGATATTTGTGTATAACATTGTTTGACACTTTCGTATATTTTAGTGCTGCATATAAAATGTTTCTAAGTGTAATTCATATTTGGAATTAATTTCTTTGAGTCCTTCCTTGTATTGTGTTATGGTGTTAAACTGTTTAGATATCACATGTATACTAATGCCTAATATGGGCTTTGGAGAGTGAAGAAAAATCAGAATATTTTTTCTCTCTTCCCAAGCATCACATAACAGAAAAATAATAAATTCATGTAATACTGTCAGTTTTTTTTTGCTTGAGAAAAATAAGTGGAAAGTTTTATAATTTAAAGGAATTTGTTTCTAAGATGAACTCATTCTTAAATGATTTGTTAATTTACCTGTATGATTTTTATGTTTATCACAAACTTATTTCAGCCCAAAAGTGAAAGTGAATAACTGTTTCCAAAGCTATTAACATTTTTGTAAAAAGTTCTGTAGTGACTCCCCATAAAAATAAAATATAAAATGAATTCAAATTAAAATAAGGCATTTGTGCTTTCCTTTATGTTAAGGGGTCTCCCCTTTTCACACAAATGGACTCAACCAAAGTATACATAGACTACCACTAGTGAATACCCGGGGTATGTTTAGACAGTCGAGAAGTCCGTAAGTTGAGTAGTATCAGAGTAGTATTAGAGGAGGGTAACCCAAGAGTCACCGTCACAGCACCTAGACTCAGTAAGGAGTCATACCGCAATACTTCAATACCAAGACTATATATATATTATTGCTACTAACCTGCATTCCTGGATCTACTAACCTGTATTACCAGTTTGTATTATTACATTAATACATTTATTTTCCTTATCTATTCCTGGCGTTTGTTATTTATTGATATTGGATTTCATCCCGGAATCCACAACACTTTAAAAACCCTTCTCTCTCTCTGTCTCTGTCTCTCTGTCTCTGTCTCTGTCTGTCTGTCTGTCTGTCTGTCTGTCTGTCTGTCTGTCTCTCTCTCTCTCTCTCTCTCTCTCTCTCTCTCTCTCTCTCTCTCTCTCTCTCTCTAAACTTCTCTTTTTATACTTCTTTCAACTAACGAAAAGGCAACTGTCAAATAAAACGAGGAAAGAGAAAAAGACAAGACTGAACCCGACCAAAAACCACTGGAAATTTGCAGCATCAGAGCCTACTTGTTTGTGGTTGAAAAATACCAAAAAGCAAGGAGGCTCCACGCATAGTTTCCATTATGAAAAAAGGAATAAGAAAGAAACCCCGGAAAATAAAATAATTTTGACCAATCAAAAAAATTGTAACAATGAATGTTTTGATGTTAGCCAAAACCAATGTTTTCACCAGAATCTTGGCTCCCGATCAAAACAGATATAAACTGAAACCTCTCAGCTAGAAGAAGAAAAGACAGCAAAAGTGACGAACAGATACACCACCATGGAGAAACCAGCCATGTGTAATGCATAAAGAAATAATTAAGAAGTCATCTGCTAATGATATTTCTGTCCTGCTTAGGGCCAAGAAAAACACAATAGGTTAACACAGACCTATTTATAATACTACTACCCTTATCATGGTCTGACTTCAAAATTATCACTAATGAACAATTTTCCAGATTGCTAGTAATATCCATATATATATTATATTTGCAATATACCCTCACTCCACATTTTATGTCCTATGTTTCTGATAAACATCACCAAGGATATCCAACCTACCACCTCATCCACACTGGTGACCTCCCAACATGAACACAAAGACCACAGTTCTATTATGTATGTAAAAAACGAAATATTAAAATGTGTGTGTGTTTGTATTTATAGTTTGTTCATTGGTTTTTATGCTTTAAGAGAGATTCTAATTTTTCATCGTAGTCGTTGGTGTCCATGTTGACTACTCTGCCTCCTTTATTGGATGGCGTTATGATTATGTTTTTATTCATAGATAAGTCTTTTAATGCTAGTAAGTATCTTCTGGGCAGTAACATACAGAACGAGGTGGGTGCAGAGGGTGCAAACATCCATATCGGGGGGGGGGGGAGGGGCATCAAATCAAAGAGTTAAATAAAAAATTTATTTTATATTTAATTTGAATAAAGTGTTTATTTCATGTTTCATATGTTTATACATATTTAAAGTGTCTTCCCTTCTCACATTTCTCAGTATTAGGCCCTATGGCCACCCCCCACCACTTGAGTCTTAAGGGCATACAATCAAGGACTTGGCGCCGAGTATTGCCAAACATCACTGCTCCTAGATATATAATTTAAATGCCTTCTTTGAACTTAAATGTCAGTTCTATTTGAATGATAATTGTCTAAATACTCTAAAGTTAATCTAAATTAAAAAAAAATTAATTTCCAAATATAAATAATCTTTTTAAGCAAATTTAAAATTCTCTTTAAAATCCAATATTTTTCCGAGAGATGTTTGGTTTGGTTTGTTTTATGGCATATCAACCATACTTATTTAACACTGACAAAATTTATTACTGGTAATATTTTTTTTCAAAAATGTATTGCTAGTAATATTTTTTCCTTCAAAAATCTATTTCCAGTAATATTTGTTCTTCAAAAATGTATTACTGGTAATAATATGTTGCTGGTAATAATGTGTTGCTGGTAATAATATGTTACTGGTAATAATGTGTTACTGGTAATAATGTGTTACTGGTAATAATATGTTACTGGTAATAATGTGTTACTGGTAATAATATGTTACTGGTAATAATATGTTACTGGTAATAATGTGTTACTGGTAATAATGTGTTACTGGTAATAATATGTTACTGGTAATAATGTGTTACTGGTAATAATGTGTTGCTGGTAATAATATGTTACTGGTAATAATATGTTGCTGGTAATAATGTGTTACTGGTAATAATGTGTTGCTGGTAATAATGTATTACTGGTAATAATATGTTACTGGTAATAATGTGTTACTGGTAATAATGTGTTACTGGTAATAATGTGTTGCTGGTAATAATGTGTTACTGGTAATAATGTGTTACTGGTAATAATATGTTGCTGGTAATAATGTGTTGCTGGTAATAATATGTTGCTGGTAATAATGTGTTACTGGTAATAATATGTTACTGGTAATAATGTGTTACTGGTAATAATGTGTTGCTGGTAATAATGTGTTACTGGTAATAATTTTCTTACAAAGTATTTCTGATATTAAAACCTATTTTTACACTTTCATAATGTTTTGACCCCAGTTTGTGGGTTAACTATTTGCCCATAGCTGGGACCCTAACAGGTGCTACCACCCCGGGTCAGGGTGGACCTGGGGACACCAACAATTAAGAGGTGGTTCCACACTCCTCAAAAGCTCCTGATCAGAGGCCTTACTGTTTTATGTAGTTTATCATCATACCCAGGACGGCCTAGAGATTCATTTCAAAGTCTATTAGCAAATTTAAGAATTAACTGAATTTTCTAAAAGTAATACTTACCTTTTACTTAAAACAGAATGAAAATAATGTTTTATTTCGGCACACCAGTCTGTGAAGTGAAAGGACAATGTAGAAAAACATTAATTCTCCACCTGTCTACCTAAGTCCAAAAAAATTGTGGGGAAAAGTAAAAATAAAACCTAAAGAAGTATGGAAGACCAGCAATGCAATACTCAATAAATTGTTATTTATGTTTAAAACTAATTCTTTTTAACTTTATATAACCAATAGTTCAAGAATATATTTTTTCATTTTATAAGCCTTTATTAAACTTACTATAATTAATAATTTTATTTTTTTATAATGACTGAACAGGAAATATGAAATTGGATTAATATCATAATACTCTTCCAATACTGAATAGTAGTCAGTCAACATGAGATATCAGAATTATTTTCCATTTTATACATCCATATCAAAAATAATCTAACAGTTACTAAAAGGAAAAATTATAATAAAATTCTTTTGAAAAAGGTTTATACTCAAAAATGACATTAAATATTACATTTAAAAAAATCTTCAAACATGTCTTTATTTAATAAAATAAACTCTTGGGACAAACAGTAATGGGAGTAATTTCAAAATTGCACTGAAAAATTACAAGTAATTTTTGTTTAAATATTAAATTTAGATTTTTTCTGTTGAATCTGAAAGAAAATAATGTGTTTAGTTAAATTATGCAAACACTAATTCTTAAAAGATATTATTTTTTGAGTTTTATTAAATTAATTTTGGCAAGACACCACAAGCTGAATTTTCTGTATGCTCACACTCAATATTGTATATGAAAACTTGCATTTCTACTACGGACTGCTTATTCACGTTTTTCATATATAAACTGAAGGGAAACAAAGCTCTTAATGTCAGTTACATATGTTCATTTTCTTGTTTGGTCCAAAAATTAGGCCAAGTATGTATAAGCATTGTATTAATGATTGAGCCTTGCACAGACTTGGACTTACTTTATTGGGCCTTAAAAACTTGTACTTACTTTATCATTGAAGTGTTTAAGCATAATTATAATGGTATGTCCATTTTCTTTTTCTTGGTTCAGAAGTATGTATAAGCATCGTATTAATGGCGGAACTCAAATCAGCCTTGCACTGAGTTAGAATGACCAAAGAAAAAGTAGATTTACTTTATAGATGGAAGTTTTAGAAGACACAGGCAAACACCATGTGTTGGAAAATTGGAAAGAGAGAGTTGTCAGACCGAGTAAACTAATGTGCTGCGGCAGGACCACTTGTTTTCCACATACTGTTACATCTTGAAGCAAGGGGTGAAAGAGAATGAGGCAGAAAAATGCCTTTTTATAGATTTAACCTATGCAGCACGTAACAGTGTTTGACAAAGGCCAGTTCCTTTACTCTTAGCATCAGAGAAAAATGTGTTTGTTTTTCTTCTTTTTTTTTTAATTATTCATTATTATTATATCATTATTATATTTTATTGTTTTTTTTATATTTTATTTTATATTTTATTGTTTTCCTTTTTTTTAATTATTCATTATTATTATATCATTATTATATTTTATTTTCCCACATCAGTGATAGAAAGTTTAATACTAGAGATGTTGTAAACAAGGCTCGAGTTACCAATCTTCCTCCATATACTGCGGGTGTAAAGGTTATGAAGCTTGTGTTTCAGGTGATTTATTTTTTTGCTGTTTATACATGAAATTGTCTCAAGCTTTTGCCGCTGGAGTCAGAAAAGACATTTTCACTAGCATTTTGCTGATCAAAGCAGCCTTGTCATTAGTGAGATTTTTATCATGTTTGAGTCCTTCTGTGAATGTAAGCAGGTAGTTGTGGATGTATTTGGGGAAAATATCTGTTGTGCTCTTGAGTACTTTATAACTGTTTTGGGGGGATGACTTTCACAGCAATGCAATTGAGTAGGACATTTCATCTGTTTCTCAGCAAGTAACCTGATAATAGGAGTTGTTTTTATCTATAGACAAATAGAATGGTGTTGTTGTCTTTTTGAAATAGTTTCCATGTTCAAACAAGATGAATTGGGATCAAATACAAATCAAATATGGATCAGAATTTGACAGAATGATAGAATAAAGAACAAATAAATCATGTATGTATGTATGTATATATATATATATATATATATATATATATATATATATATATATATATATATATATATATATATATATATATATTATGAAATGGACAAAATCCAACAATTGTTTAAAGACATTATGTTTAACATTCTTTTTATAGATACAAGTATTTAAGTAAATGCTCTGTTTATAATAAATTATATGACAGTTCCGTATAGGATACAGGTTTGAATCCTGTCGGAGGACGAATATTTTCTATGAAAATTTCTCAGAGATTCAGGACGGTAAATGTTATTAAATACTTGTATCTATAAAAAGAATGTTAAACATAAAAATGTCTTTAAATATATATATATATATATATATATATATGTATATATATATATATATATATATAGAGAGAGACAATATTAGTGGTAAATATACACATACATATGCAATTATATATCCACATACATATAAAAATAATTCCAAGAGGATATGATCCAGGTAGAACTCAATATCCAGGACAGAGTAAGGATATAATAAAAAGACTTAAACACTAATATTCCATAAGTCTTTTTATTATATATATATATATATATATATATATATATATATATATATATATATATATATATTAAAAAACAACACATTAAATGCAATAGTTGCTCACCATAACAAGACTGACCACAATTTTGACATAAGAAATGCTACTCAAATCAAAAGAGAAAATAATCCCTCAGATGAAAGTGCTTTAATTGCTAGTTTATCCACAGTAAATTTGTGTCCAAGTTCTTACAGCATTTCACCATTCTTGGCAGATCTGAAATGGTTTACCGGGGTGATAAAAAAAAGTACTCATGTTATATGTATGAAACTGGCAGTCATGTTCGGTCACTGCCCACTTGAAATTTGACATTAAAATACACACACAGACATATATATATATATATATATATATATATATATAAAACCCTTTTCAAATTCTGTGTAATTGAATTTATGGTTTTCTGGTTAAAGTGTTAAGAATATCTTCTTTTATTATTCCAGTTGTAAATTTTAAGCCGAGATTTAAAGCCTCCATCTCAGTGATAGAAAGTTTAATCCTAGGGATGTTGTAAACAAGACTTAAGTTACCAATCTCTCTCCATTTAGTTCTGGAGCTTGAAAGGGTGTTTTCACTATGTAGCATTTTGCTGATCAATGCAGCCTTGTCATTAATGAGATTTTTGTGATGTTTGAGTCCTTCTGAATTGGAATCAAATATAGATCAGAATCTGACAAGATGATAAAATAAAGAACAAATAGGAAACGTTTAACAATCTAACATGTTTTACTTTATTAAAGTTTCATCAGAGAATGTGATAAGGAAGAGAAAAAAATTTTCTGTTATTTTTATTTTTGTGTTGTTTGCTTTCATTGGTTGAACAGACTTCATGTGCAGTTGTCTAGAGATTGGTAACCCAAATCTTGTTTACAACATTAAACTTTCTATCACTAAGATGGCAGCTTTAAGTCTTGGCTTAAATTTTGCAACTGGAATAAGAAAAGGTAACACTCTTACTACCTTAACCAAAAAGCATAGATTCGATCACACAGAAATTGAAAAAAACTGGACAAATCAGCAGAGAAATTTTGAGAGAAACAAGATACAACATGGAAGAGCTGTGGTAATGTGTTCAAAACAATGAGACCCTGTCAAACCCAGACCAACAGTAAGTGTATCAGAAGGTCCTTGATGACATCAGAAACAATAATGGAGAGATTTTCTTCTTGGATGCACCTGGAGCTACTACTAAAACTTTTGTAACTAAACTTCTTTATCTGCAGTGAGACTCCAAAGAAAAGTAGCTCTAGCAGTAGCATCATCTGGAGTTGCTGCTAGTCTCTTGCCTGGAGGGCATACAGCACACA
This sequence comes from Acanthosepion esculentum, assembly GCA_964036315.1. Classification (NCBI taxonomy): domain Eukaryota; kingdom Metazoa; phylum Mollusca; class Cephalopoda; order Sepiida; family Sepiidae; genus Acanthosepion; species Acanthosepion esculentum. The sequence continues at coordinate 8,822,079 of OZ038487.1, read as the reverse complement.
ACACCTTCAAACTTCCACTGGATTTGAACTACAATAAAATCCCTATTTGCAACATCAAAAGAGGAACCAACTTGACTAAGCTAGTGGAGGAGACAAGCTTTATTGTTTGGGATGAATGTACCATGGCACAGAAGTTGAGCATTTGAGGCTCTGGACAAAACACTCAAAGATATCAGACAGAATTCAAAAATCATGGGAGGTATCACTGTTGATTTTAGATAAACATTGCCAGTCATTGCAAGCTGATAAAATCAATGCTTGCTTGAAGAATTCTTACATCTGGAGCCATGTTCAAAGACTCAGCCTGAAAACAAACATGAGAGTTAGAATCACAGGTGACCTTGAAGCAGTCTCAGGTATCCAAGATTTAATTTATCCAAACATTAAACTACATTTTATGGATTCAGACTGGCTTTGTGAGAGGGCCATATTAGCTCCCAAGAATAAAACTGTTGATAGCATCGACTGGAAACTTCACCAAGAAATTACAAAAGAAATCATAAAGTACTTTTCCATTGACACTGTGGTTGAACAAGAGCAGTAAGTAAATTATCCAATAGAGTTCCCGAACTGGAATGCCATTACACAAGCTGGAACTAAAAGAAAATGTGTCAGTTATGCTAATGAGAAATCTGGATACTCAAAAGCTTTGTAATGGAACAAGGTTAAATGTCAAGAAGATGCTTCCTCATCTCTTGGAAGTAGAGTTCCTTACTGGTCCAAGAAAGGAGGAAAGAGTTTTAATTCCAAGAATGTCCTTAATTCCTCCAGCTCTTCATTTTGAGTTCAAAAGACTTCAGTTTCCAGTGAGAGTGAGCTATGCAATGTCAATCAATAAGTCCCAAGGACAATCACTGAAAGTAATTAGACTTCATCTGATGGAACCCTCTTTTCTCACAGCCAGCTCTTATGTTGGTTGTTCAAGAGTTGGGAATGGAAACAAGCTATTTGCACTGACCCCAAATAGGAAAATCAAAAATGTTGTTTGTTATGCAACTTTGAAATAAGTTCCAAATAGACAAATTATATTATTGTTTTGATGAAAACTGTTGTTTGAAAAATATTGTTCAAGTTTAATAAAATTTAATATGTACTCAATGCATGAAGTGTCATTGTTGGACTAAAGGCCAAAATCAAGAGCCCTCCACAGGAGCTAGCTTAAATGCCGCCCTGTAGGGTGGCTTTTCAGCTAGTTACCAATATTTCCTTAATGTCTTTTTTTCTGGATTTTTTAGCTCATTAATTGTAGGAGTATGTTGAAGCATATTTCAATTAAATGGATCAGCCAGTACCGACAAACATCACCAGTAGTTACAATAATTCCTCACAGTGACAGCATTAGTAGTAGTAGTAGTAGTAGTAGTGATATCTCCTAAACATCACAAAGTTAAGATGACAATTTTCCTTATTGTTAGGCTGACTAAAATTTTGAGCAACACTCATTTTAATAAAAAGACCTTCAAACTTTTTTTTTTCTTTGAAGGGTAAGCCCTAAAGTCAGCTACTCTAATTAATATTTTAAAGAGATGCTCCACATTTTTGGTCTTGTAGTTTGTTAAGAGGAAATAAATCAAAGAATTTATTTTAAGGGTCAAAGTGACATAAAGTGAAAAAATCCATTTGCTACATTTTGTTAACAATTATTTAAAAATTGCTTTTTTTTTTAGCCTTTTTTGTAATATTTCATTAAAGCTGCTAAGCAAATCTTGATTTTATTTTAAGAATAATTGCTGTTTTCTTAAGCCTCTTGGATTATGCACTTGCATATAACAGCACAAACCTCAAATTATTAGATTTGACAAACAAAATGCCGACTCTATCCAGCAAACTAAACAAAGATTTGAGACACTGACTCTTTACATATTTTACAAACACTGAATGTAATCGTGAAGTACATACATGTAAGGAATTAACATTTTCCAAATGCATTTGTTTACAATGAAATCTAATAATACTAACTGACCATACATAAGTATACATTATTAAATCAAAGTACATACTGACTTTTAGGCAGTGTACTTTGAAATTAGCAATGTATTTTGTGATCTTTCATCAGTAGATGATCAAATTTTGTATACCATATAAAATCAAGCAGATATGAATGTTCAGTGAGCCATTTTTGACTCAATGAGCTTAAAGTGGAGGAAATCGATTCATTTAGTTCTGATGGCTCCACTGGCGGCAAAATTCAGACTACATTCAAGAGGTAAGAATCTGATGCTGATGCAGTTATATTTACAATATTTCTTTTGCATTTTTCAACAGTTTTACTGCATTCGGTTTACACAGAAATTATCTTCACTTGCTGTATTATCTGCCACAGGTATCTCCGTAATATCAGCCACAGTAATTCTCTCTTACAAGAACTCGCTTTCATGTATTAATAACACATTTATCCATAAAATGTTTAATGATTTAATTTACATACTGCCTTCTGATTATCTTTCTTAGCAATTATGTGTTTATCCATGTTTATTATTGGTATTTTGATATGCAACTTTTTCCTAAAACCTCGGTAGACAAAAATCTACATAGTACTGGCTCTGCTAATACAGTAATAGTAATGGTAGACTAATGAAATCTAAATTTAGTTTTTATAATCTTGTAGTATATCTTTACTGCTATTACTATGATGTTGTTTCATCACCATATTTGATTAACCAACAAGAAAGTGGGTGATACTGACCCAGAAATAAAGAAAGTGATTTATTAAAAGTAGCTTTTGATGTATATTTTGTGATGATCTTGAATACATCAGTGATATAGGGTACTCTGCATATACTGACCAATTCTTTATCTAATGTCTATGGGTTGCCACTTCTGATTTTGCTCAATGTCGTAAGCCGTGGACAATCCCTTTCTTTATGCTGTATGGATGGTGGGTGTTGAAATTGAGGTACTATCCGGTGAATGTTGGTTTGCGGTATACAGAAAGAAATATAAAGGGGAGACAAGCTGCCCCCCTTAAGGTAAGGCTTCAAGAACACCAAAAAGCTGTAACATGAGGGGAAGTGGAAAAATCAGGTGTGGCTGACCACATATAGAGAGAAAAGGGAGATCACTGCCCTCTGTGGGATCAGGTTGAAATCATAGACAAAGAACATCATTTGAAAATTCGTAAACTTAAGGAATCAGCACATATGCTAGGCCACAAAAATCTCCTGAGCCGACCAAGCATAGAAATGAATACAATATGGGAACCAGTAATAAGGAGTACCAGAGAAAAGCAATAATATATACTAGCAGTTGCCTGGGTGTACATGGCTGCATTTGTATAAACACACCCCACTGTATAGAAATATCTGCCTGCGTTCCCACTTGCATGCATCATCCATTGGTATACTAAGCTACTCCCACCCCTCATCTTTTTTACAGGATGTTCTTTGTAAGTGTCTGATTGTTCTTCATAAAGGAATTCCATTGATAAAACCTTTTGTGGCCATTGCTTGGAGTTAAATTGTTTCAATGTTTTAGATATTCAGTAAATTTCCTATGGCTGTAATAACTTTCAAATAGTATGGCATTGTTCACAAACATAATAATCAAATAAAAACAGGGATGAAGCATCAGAGCTTGATTCAACTGCAAGGGTAAATGCATGAACATGCCCCCTCCTTATTTACACATTTACTGTGAAGCTGGGGTTAATAAGAGGTTCTTTAGGAATTTTTCTCTTTTAATGCTTCAATAATCCTTCTCAAACAATCTCTGCATCAAATGTTGTTTGAATGCCAATTTAGGATGGAATCATATGAAGAAATTATTGGTAAATGGCAAAAGCTGATTTTAAACCTAATTTTTTCGCAAATTTCATCCACTTAACTGCAATAATTTAAACCAAACATTCATGCAAGACAATTTGTGTGCCATATGGAATTTACATGTCAAATTTGGAAAGCATCTGATGGAAGACTAGGGAGTTATTGCCAAAAAACAGGCTTTTTGAACAGTTTTTTGTGGTTTTTCATTATACACAAGGATGTGAGCAGGACTAAAAGCACACTATCTCATTTCTTGCATGATGGCAAATTTTTTGCATCATGTTTGAAGAAAATTGGATAAACAAGAAGGAAGTTATTCAAGTTTTTATTATGTTTTGTATTAAGTGCAAAGAACATCAGCTCATTAAGTAAAAATTTTGTTTGCATGTAACTTTGCCTTGGTTTTTGCAAAAAGTCGTACCCACCTTCAGTTTTATTGATATTTCTGCCAAACCTGTGGGCCCTGGAGATTGAAAAGTTGGTCTTGACCTATGTTGATAAATTTGCAATGTGTGTACATTTTCATTGAAATCAGTTGAGCAATGTGCACATGTATAAATAGCATAGACACACATACACACACACACACACACACACACACACACATACATACACACACACACACACATCTCCTGTTTTATAGATATAGATTAGATATGAAGTCTCATCTTCTCTACTTATTAATTAGATGTTCAGTTGTTATGATAGCAAGAGGCATTACTCAACTTGAATAAATTAAATATACCTCATAACAGGCTCTAACAAGTCTATCTTTATTAGATGCCTTTCCAGATGTAATCATCTTTATTAGATGCCTTTCCAGATGTAATCATCTTTATTAGATGCCTTTCCAGATGTAATCATCTTGGTTATTCAACTCCCAACAGTTATACTCTCCTATCTTCTTCACTGGAAAATGTCCATGTTAGCTTTTGACAACCTCCTCAGTAGACCTAGCATAAAGATGAACCCTATTTGAGAGTCTTTGATTAAGAAAGAAACAACACTTGAAAATTCCATCACCTGAATACAGACATTAAGTTTAAGATTCCTAAATTGACCGAATGGATTGTCCAAGAAACGCATAGTGGATTAAAGGGATGGTTAAAATATAGCTGTTTCCATGGCAACTGTGAGGTCAATCCCTGGATCCGGTTGTATAGAAAAGTGATATAATTTGATTCAGTAGAATTAAATAAGTGACACAAAGGCAAATATACTGGTGAATATTTACTGATATGAGTTATCTCCCCATAGCATGGGAAATCAAATGAGAACAAGCAAACCCCAGGCTTCCGTTAAAAAATTCTGAGAAGGTAAACAGACACCTGAAGAAGGCTGGAGAGTTTAACAGTCAAACGTTTATTATTATAACAATCAAAATGGCCATAATATTCTAAATAGAAACGATTATGATTATCAAAATCCATTCTAATCAAATATAATCTAAATCAACTCTTGGGTTGGGTTCAGTGGAAGAAATAGACAAGTGAGAAAAAGGTAAAATAGAATAGATTAAATTCATTGATATGAGATGTCTCCCTTGAGCATGGGAACCTTAATGAGATCAACCCCCTAGTACATGGATTAAATAAATGATTCAGTATTTACATTATTCAGACTATTGTCCTCATCTTTGTCGCCATAACGTTTCGGCCGTTGTACGCTCCGGCCTTCTTCAGGTGGTTGGCATTTCGAACCGAACCCTTTATTTCGATCACTGGGGTAGACTGTTCTAGTTCCACGAGCCTTGTTTGATGGATGTCAGTTATCAGTTATCTCCTGGTAATTTTCCCTCTGAAAGTTCTCCACTGCCTGAACCGGGTATTGAACTCACACTCTTTGGGTCTGTTACTGGATCTAACCAATGCCTTTATCCACTGTACCATGTGTCCTTGAGGACATCTGGGTATGAATTTCTGAGTATTATAAACCTAATTTTTCAGCTACCATTCTTTACCAGTACTCATATTGCAATTTTGCTGTTATCATTGCATGTTTTTACCAGATCTCGTATTGCAACTTTTTGTTATCATTGCTGTTCTCTGGCACTCCTTATTACTGGTTCCCATATTGTATTTATTTCTATGCTTGGCCGACTCAGGAGATTTTTGTGGCCTAGCATATGTGCTGATTCCTTAAGTTTTAATCAATCAAGAAAAGTATACTAATTCAAATGAAAAAGGTATATAATAATGATAACACCTCATCAAAAAAATTCTCATTAGTAAGTAGGAGTGATCAGGTTGCTTATACATTTATTTTTATTTGTTTTGTGTTTTCCTTCTTAGCATGTTTATACTTTTAATGCTTTAAAAAGCAGAATTCTTTCTTAGATGTGAATAATAGAATTAATTATACAGATAAAAATCATATATCAATCATGTAGAAAATATAATCAATGTAATTGGAAAATTTATGCAAATATCATTTTTTGATGAGTAATTTGATTTTATTGATTTACTTTTTTATGGCTTAGCAACTTTTTGCAGGTTATTTAAAGCCAGAAAATATTTGTAGATTTTAAGAATTCTAGGGAAATAATAATTTTTACTGATACAGTTTTTACATAGCTGGGGAGAGAAGAGGTGAATTCATACCTTCCCAAGGGGATTTGCATGTAAGGGAATATAATGAACCCAACTGGAATTGGAACTCGGTTCTCCAATTTCCAGTTCTGAGCCATTATCCATTACACCACCTGCACACCCAAGCTTATGGTACCTGGTGTTCCCAAGTCGTCACCCATCTAGTTACTGACCTGGCTTGATGTTGCTTAACTTTAGTGATTGTATGAGAACCAGTTTTCCAACATGATATGACCGTAAGCTCTTTTGTATTTTGACGAGTAAAAAAGATATAGCAGAAAAAAATTTAAATATTTTTGTTTCTTCACCTTCATCTCTTTTCTCTTTCTAAGTCTTTTTTTAATTTTTTTTTGTGTTGCTGAGGAGGTGGGGGGGTCTTGTTTTGGCCTATGTTACTTACTCTTTTCCGTCAGTTTCTTCTCAACCTGTGTAATCAGCAATCATCATTTTGAAACAAATAGATTTTATGCTCTAAATTTTATGGGGATAAGTAACACATGGTTTTTCCTGAGAGATTGTGTTTCAAAATGTGGCTTAGCCAAATAAATATTTATCTTGTCTTACTCCTTTTCTTTTTCTTTGGCTTTTTTGCTTATTTTTCTCTTCTTGCCTGCAGTATTTCTTTTCTCTCTCTTTTTCTTTTTTCCTTCGTTACTTTTCTTTCGTTTTCCCTTCATTTCTCTCTCACTATATGATCTTTTCTTTCCTCTCACTTTTGCTTTCTATCCTTCTCTCTTTTTACTCCCCACCCGCAATCCTACAAAATGATTGATTGTGTCTGTCTGCTACAAAACCGATTCTTTAAGTTACTAGAATTTGATTAGAAACAAATTCACTTGAATCACAGCCAAAATGCAATTGACTGCAGTGATCAGTTAAAAACTTGTATATATTTTGCTTCTTAATGCATAAACAAAACAAAACAAATTACTTACATCGAAGCCATACACCCCACCACTAAAGCCATTGGCAACCATCACCACGCCCCCCCCCCAATTTAATTGATTTGGTTACATTCGACTGTTTTGTGAATGTTATGATGTCTATTTATAAGCATGGTCAAGCCTGCACGAAAAAAGTAGATATTACATCTTGCATGTTGCTTGATGATGAATGGAGAACAGATAGGATAAAATAGAAAACATCACAATTACTGGTAGTTGTGAATAACCAAAGAAATATTCATTTCAAAAATTTTAAAGGGCAAGCTTCAAGAACTAAAGATGAATGTCTAGTAAAGATCTGGTTTTGTTGTTTTAAAGTTTTCACTGGTTCAGTGACTTGGGAGTTTTATGGGGATACGGTCATCACTGGTTCTGTGTTTATTAGGTCTTTACTTATTTTGTGGTTTTCTGGTCATCAGTGGTTTTGTGGTTTTCAGGTCATCACTCGTTCTGTGTTTATTAGGTCTTTACTTGTTTTGTGGTTTTCTGGTCATCAGTGGTTTTGTGGTTTTCAGGTCATCACTCGTTCTGTGTTTATTAGGTCTTTACTTGTTTTGTGGTTTTCTGCTTTTTTTATTCTCCACTGTCGTCAAAGCCACAGTAGATGAAAGTCTTCTTTAAAGAATCTTTGTTTATATTCCCTGGTATTCTTCTGTTTTTTGTCTACGTCATATTCATCAATTGCATGTAATTTTAGTGTCAAAGTGAAAGGAGCTAACTTTTTAGAATTCACAATTCACATGCTCTCAGTATATATTCTTTTTAAGCTTGTCCAAAATTTGAAAGGGGGTTACTACTTGTGATAGAGTTATCAATGCATGTGGGTCTAGCAAAAAGTTTTAATGTCTGCTACAGGCCCCCACCTCAGGATCGATGGTGAATATATTCATCAACGCACCAATACCTAGTGTCTCTCTTAAAGTGTCATGGAAACCTTCCAATCAAATTTTGGTTGTATATTTGGTGTGCTTGTTTGCTGTGATGTAACTGTTTGTTGTGAGTCATTATTTTTTATAGTGTCATGGCTGGTATAGCTACAGTACATGTGGCACCCCTAAAACTCTAATGGGTTCCAATGGCTCTGCCAGGCTATCTTGCACAAGATACCTCACTGCTGCTACAACTTCAGTATATGTGCTGCTTCTTATGATACTAATTGGTTAGGGACCTTGTGATTGTAATATATATATATATATATATATATATATATATATATATATATATATATAATTAAGTAATTCATTGAGTCTGAAAGAAACCTCAACAGAATCCAGAAAGCACTGGACGCCCGTTTCGTCCTATATTTGGGACTCATCAGCAGTGCGCATCCACTACCGAGAATTGAAACCCTGACAGTTAGGTTGTCAAGCAAACACCATACCAACTGTTCCAACAGGCCTCGGTGACGAAGAGGTGGCAAATCAGACTCAATATAGGGCCGCTCGCTCACATATTCCGTGGTGGAACTCAACTGAAATTCACTGTAACCATAGGACTGTGCCCCCAGGAGCCACGATATAGGACGAAATGGCCGTCCAGTGCTTTTTGCATTCTGTTGAGGTTTCTTTCAGACTCAATAGATTACTTAATTATAATTACCAAATCCTCCTAACAATTTCTATCATATATATATATATATATATATATATATATATTATAGTAATTTATTGAGCTTAGAATCCTCAACAGAATGCAGAAAGCACTGAACGGACGTTTTGTCTTATCTGGGGCTCATCAGCAGTGTGCATCCACTACCAAGAATCGAACCAGGATTGCTTTGATACAACGCGATATAGCGCTGCTACTCACTCGTGCTATATTGAGTCTAGTTTATGTTTTCTTTGTCACCGAGTCCCATGGTACAGTTGGTATGACGTTCGCGTTGTATCGAAGCGATCCGGGTTCGATTCTCGGTAGTGGATGTGCACTCTAAGCTCGATGAATTACTATAAAATTAGCCTAAATCCCCAAATCAATTATATATATATATATATATATATATATATATATATATATATATATATATATAATAAAAATCTTTCAAACATGCATGTAGCTTTTTTTTCCAAAATTTGTTGAACATACAAACCATACAGGTAAACAAAAGAATCCAAATCCAATTTGAAATTTGCTCGAATCACAAGCCAGACGTTGAATGTTGGTCTAACAAATCTAGAAAAAATGATTCCCATGAAAGAACCTGCTATTCCACCTCCATCATTGTTTTCTGTATTCCAATTGCCAAAGTGCATTTTCATATAACAAAATCACCAATTGCCTTACTTATACAAAAATAGTCTTTCCTCTTCTGACATTCAAACAAAGCCATTTGTTCCCAGTTGGTTTGTGCAATAATTCTTCATCCATGCTTATGCTGTTTGTAATAAAAATTTCCCTTTGAATTCCACCAAGCACAGAGAAAAAAAAAATTCTCCACCCCATGATTGCTACCATTACCCCCCATGTCAGTTGATAACAATAGGGATTTTTGCAGCCAAGGCAGGTAATGAAGTTATATGATAGTTATTTACCCAAATTCTTCTCTAAAAACTCTCCTGCCCATGATGGGAGTTTTTATCAAAGGACAAAACAGGGAAATATCGATTTATGCCTTTCCAACTCTGTGGAATAAATGTAAATAACCTCAACTATAATTTGAACATAATTAACAGATTCTATTTTCCACATTAGTAGACATCATGCCAAACACATGCCATCAAATTAATTAAGCATGAAAATAACAAAAAATGAGAAAATCCACAGTCAATTGCTGAAACCTCCTGATGAGTGGACCAAACAATTACGAAAATGTTTGTCCATGAAAGCCCAGAGTTGAGATACTAAATATAACATTTATACTTCAATTACAAAACTGAGCAACTATGGACTTTCAAGAAAAATATTTTAATGAGGAAGGAAGACAGAAAAAAAGAGTCTCACTGAACTGTGATGCTCTTTATAGCTGACTAGCAGAGCAGGCTGGATTAAACAGTAGTTTCTCTGACAAATGGGGGGGGGGGTTAAGTTTGATACCTGCTGGAGAGAGTGCATTTTGTTTATTAATATTCCTCAAATACACAGACCAGTAAATGTAATACACACTATAAAAATAAAAATGGGGTGTCTATTTCAAATATGAGTATCCACTATAATATTTAACGTAAAATATATGTGTGTGTGTGTGTATATATATATATATATATATTACACGTGACATGTATCTAACCAATAAGAAATAGCCAAACACAACATACCATTAATCTGTATCTCTTTGCTTTTAATCATTTTTATCATTTCTATCTTGATCTCTGACAAAGATTTAATAAAGTGAAACATGTTAGATTAAGGTCTGTTTCCTACTTGTTCTTTATTCTATCATATATATATATATATATATATATATATATATATATATATATAAATATAAAAGTGAACGTTGACGTCAACACACAGAGGTGACATGCTGTTTCATGCTAGATGCAGGTGGCCTGACGATTGCGCCTAGCATGAAACAGCCTGTCACCTCTGTGTGTTGACTTATATTTATATTTACATATACTCTATCTCTGATATTGAGTACTTTATCCCATAATATAGCACACCTTAAAACTATATTTCTTTATTTATATATATATATATATATATATATATATATAAGAGAGTACCCTAAAATCTTTGGCCAGACCCCTTTCCAAAAATTTAACCATGGGCTTCTTGGTTATGCTTAGAACTTTCAGTATCCTCTTTAATATACACCTTGACAGTCTAAGAGGTAGTTATCTGGAATCCTATGTCTTGTCTATATATGGGTGAGCAGGAGGGAATAGGTTTGGGTTGAGACTAGATGATGCCCTAAATATTGAAAGATGATGCTCCAAAAATTGAGAGCTCTACAGTATCCAGCAATTTTGACAGTATAACTCTCAGAGAAACATGCCTTATTGAATTATTGTTTCCTTTATAATAAATATCAGCTATAGCTGCTTGGAAAGACTTGGCATATCAAAACTCCTCCCACAAGACCTGGCACACCTCAGTGATGTCTTCCATGATGGCAAAGAGCTGCACCTGCGCAGAATGCCACCCACACACCGAGAAGTGCACAAAGATACACTCCACCCACACAGAATCAGTCAGCCTGAAGGATTCAATTCATTGAAGTCATTAAAGCCATGATAAGCTGCTTACAGCAGGAGAATGGTTCACACAAACATTTGAGCCGAGGATATAAACAGCCTTGCTTCTCTTCTCAATATGTAAGTAAAATAACATTTCCCAGCTGTAATAAATTCAGGTACATGTGTTTACTTAAATGTGAGGAGTATGGTGCATATTGAAATAGCATTTTGCTTTTGACATAATTGATTTCAGGTGATAAGTGAAGGATGTTTGCTCAACAGGAGGTTGTTTTTGTGTTGTTAGGTAAGATTAGTAAGGATAGAAAGAGATTTAAGTAAGTCTGAGACAAATTTTGGTAGAAGGAGTTTTGATAGGGATGGAAAATAAGGGTAATGTCATCGAAGATCTCCACAGGGAAATTTTTTTATTTTTTCCTTTCAAATTGCTAACCACTAAAGACAAAATTGTCAGAACTGTTATCATCAATTATGAATGGATATCATAATATGTGTACTTGTGTGTGTATTTAAATGTGTAAACAATATATATATATATATATATATATATATATATATATATATATATATATATACATGAACAAATTTTGTTAAAGTCAACTGAAAAGATTCAACTATTATTTCCAAATGAGATGTTGTACATTGGGATTGAAATGATAAATAAATTGTCTATATTTCATGTTTTTTCCTGTTTTGTTCAAGTACTTTTGACTATCTCAGTCTTTATCAAGAACTGGGTGTTGTCAGTATGGTAAAAACGCCTGGATTTAGTCAAAAAAATGTTGCATATAGTGTTTTAGTTTGCTGGAATTAATGCCAAAATTTGCCAAACATATTTTGATAAACAAGCAAATAATTCACAATTCTTTATACTGCCTGTAATGAGTGTAGAAAATACTCAAATACATAAAAATGAACTTTGGAAAATTTACCATTTTAATTCTAACATAAAACAACTTACTTGGAAGTTGGAACTAATAAATAAAAAGTTGGCCAGACAGAACTTTTCAGTATTCTTCAAATTTGCCATATTCATGATCTGAGCGAGATAAATTCTTTTGGTGATTTTTTTATGGCGACTACAGGAAGATCATCTTGGTTTTGTGGGGAGACAGACCACCTCACTTGGATGGGATAAGATGGAAGTTAATTTCTCTTTTTACTTTTTTTTCAGTGTGGGTTCTCTATCAAGAATAAAAATTCTTAATTGAAAAAAAAAAAAATATATATATATAAGTGAACACTGAGATCAACATTGAGTAATGACAGTCTGTTTCATGCTTGAATGCACTCTTCAAACCATATATATAGGTCACCAAGTTGTCAAAAAAATAATAGCCCCCACCCCTCTTTTTTTTGTACATAAAACACAAAAGAGAGTATGAATCTGCAATGGAGAAAATTCAATGATAATATTTTTTTCATCCTAATTTTCTTTAAAAGTTTGATACCTTGGTGGGTTACTGTGTTGTTAATATAAGTGCATTTTGCACCTGCTTTTAATAAAAAAAAAAATATATAAATCCCTTTTTTGCATATACAAATGAAGGTAGTATAAATCTGCAATTCAATGATAATCTTTTTTCCATCCTAATTTTAAATATTTTCTTACTTAAATTTAATATAAATTATCTAAATATGACTTATTTTTAATTTTTTAAATATATCTTATTTTTAAGTATAATTTATAATTTGTCTTTGGAAGAGTATTTTTGAAGTAGGAACCTAACCTTATATATATAAAATTTTTTATAAAACTCACTTTTCAGTCATCTTTTAGTTTCAAATTAACACTTCATTCTTCATATAACCCCATTTTAATGTTATAAGGTTAATATTCGGGTTTAATTTTATAAAACCTCTTCCCCTTAAGGCTCATACCTTCCACCTTTTCCTGACCACCATCTCATGCATTTCCTCTGACTGAAACATTGAAATGGATAAATTGTGTATTAATCTTTCAACGGCTGTCAACCTTAAATTTCTAAATCCGACACAAACTCAGTCTATACACCAGAGTTGAATAAGACTGACAAAGTTTTCGTCAATTGAAATAGATATACCCCCCCCCATATGAGGTAATTTTGTATTTTGTTGTGTAATACTATTTATTGGCTCTGTTATAATAAATACATTGAGCACTTTTTAATATTTTATATTACTAGGATCCACTTGGATTATATATCAATGGATTTATTACTTTTACTATATATATATATATATATATATATATATATATAAATATATATAATCATCCACAGACTGTTTTGCTGTATCACAGCTCATCAGTGTGGCTAGACATCGGATTGCTTCAAGCTGGGATTGAAACTTGACCGATTGGACATCAATCAGAGACTCTTACCCCTAGGCTAGACAAAAGGAATTTTGAATGCATTATATATGCAATATATAAATTCCATTATGGAGAGTGATGAGTTAAAGCAGCAGCAGCAGCCATGAAAATTATCTTTTCTCCATAGTGCTCAATTGGTGAACAAGAACATATATATATATATATATATATATATGTGGATGACAAATATATACATATATATATATATATATATATATATATATATATATATATATATATATATATATATATATATATATATATATATATATATTGTCATATATATATACATATATATATATATATTTATCATTTGACAGACTGTTTCGCTGTTTCACAGCTCATCAGTGTGGCTAGACGTCCGGTTGCCTCTAGCTAGGATCGAAACCCGACTGAATTGGCATCAGTCGGAACTTCTACCACTAAGCCGTCGGCTCACGGCAGGGATGAAGGTGAATTTTAGCGTGTTTATTTTTAGATTTAGATAAACACACAGTGACTGACAGTGACTCAATTCTGCCGAAGTGTCATGCTATAATATATATATATATATATATATATATGTATATATATATATATATATATATATATATATATATATATATATAGGATTAATGTGAGTAAAAGGTTTGTCACTTATCTGATTGATGTTACCTTCAGCATCTCAACTCTAGAGTTTCAGAGACAAATCTATTCATCCACTTTTCTATTTGAAGAATAAATGGATACCTGTGTTTGAAATAGACATCTATTTCAAACATGGGTCCCCAATAAAAATAATATTTGAAATAATAAAAATGTTTGATTAAAAATAAATTCATTAATTCTTTAAAAATTCTTTTGTTTGTGTATTAAATACAAAACTGAGCAGATATGGACGCTTGGGAAAAGTTGAACAGGGAAGGAGGAGTATGCATTCCTTAAAAGGGCAAATAAAACATTGATGAGTAGTTTAAAGTAAGCCACATCAAATGTTGGTTTCTCCTACAAAGGGGTTCTGACCGTGCCGCGGAGCACATTTTCTTTAAGTTTTCTCAAGTATCCAGACCAACAGATTCAATACACGCAGTTTAAAATAAAATTAAAAAAAACGTGGTGTTTATTTCAAACACAGATATCCATTAAGAATTAAGTTTGAATTAAAAAAATATATATATATATATATGTATATAAAGGACGTTCCGAAAGTAATGCCTCCTGTCTGTTTCCATAGTAACTATAACAGATAGAGAGAGTGCACTGACACTATTGGATAGAGAACGTTCTCAACTACAAAATATTATTTTTATACATGGTCACCATCATTAGCTATGAATTTTTCAGCTGTTTTTCATTTCATGAGTTGACGGGCTTCCTTAGGACACAGCTTGCCACACATATCGTTGTCACCATATCCACTGTCTGGTCTCTGTAAACGTTCAGCAAATGTCGATGAATATCAGTGGGGGGGGGCAATTTTGTTTGCATGGCAGGATTCAATGACAAAGCGCTTCTTTTCTTCTCTTTCACATCAACAGCCAAAGAAAATGGCGTCTCTTTGTAATAAGGCCAAAAAACAACATATGGGCTATTGCAGTGGTATAGTTAGCATTTGTGCCACCTGAGGCAGATACAGAATTTACTGTCCTTCTAAACAATGTTCCAAAAACGGGCAACATCTACAAAATATTTAAGAAATTGCAATTAGAAATATTTATTTTGTTTTGATCGAAGACAAAAACAGTAACAACAGACAGCAAAATGAGTAGATGGAAAAACATATTTTTTTTTAAATTAGAAAAAATTTTTTATTAGTAAATAATATTTTATAAGTACTATGAGAAAAAATTCCCTTGCAGTAAGTGATTCATTGTGTGACTGTCAAAGTAAATGTTCAGTGTATTACTTAAGCATAAAGTGAGTATAGTTAATAATGGCACAAGTAAAAGAATAGGGAAAAAATGGCACAACTTATTTTGCATGCTACTTCATTATACAAATCCACCCCAAATTTCACTGGGGTGGACAGCACCCTTAACCCACTCTAGGTCCACCAATGGAATATTGGCAGGATGGCTTAGTCTCTCTTGTTTGCCTCTGATGACATGGGCCAACATAATAAAATAGTAAGCATTGTTTTCAGATTGACTTACACACACACATACACACACATATATATCTGTCTATATTTCTGAGATGAGGCATTATGTACATTATTTACATTATTCGGACTATTGTCCTCATCTTTGTCACCATATTTATTACAACATTTCGGCCATTGTACGCTTCTTCAGGTGGTTGGAATGTCGAACTGAACCCTTTATTTCGCTCACTGGGGTAGACTGCCATGTTTAATGGATGTCAGTTATCAGTTATCTCCTGTTAATTTTCCCTCTGAAAGTTCTCCACTGCCTTAACCGGGTATTGAACTCACACTCTTTGGGTCTGTCAAGCTTTTGAAGGTTGTCTCCCAAGTAAACCCCCCACCCCCATAGAGGAGAACATGACTGTGTGTAAGCTATCCCGTGCAGCTGCGGAAAGAAATATAAAGGAGAGACAGGCCGCCCGCTTAAGGTAAGGCTTCAACAACACCAGAAAGCTGTAACACGAGGGGAAGTGGAAAAATCAGGTGTGGCTGACCAAATATGGAGAGAGAAGGGAGATCACCGCCTTCTGTGGGATCAGGTTGAGATCATAGACAAGGAACACCATTGGAAAATTCGTAAACTTAAGGAATCAGCAAATATGCTAGGCCACAAAAATCTCCTGAGCCGACCAAGCATAGATATGAATACAATATGGGAACCAGTAATAAAGAGTGTTAGAGAAAAGCGATAATAACAACAAAGTTGCAATATGAGCTCTGGTAAAAACATGCAATGATAACAGCAAAAATTGCAATATGAGCACTGGTAAAAATGGCTGCAGAAGAAATTCATACACAGATGTCCTCAAGGACACATGGCACAGTGGATAAAGGCATTGGTTAGATCCAGTGACAGGACCCAAACAGTGTGAGTTCAATACCTTGTTAAGGCAGTGGAGAACTTTCAGAGGGAAAATTAACAGGAGATAACATAGCACGTGGAACTAGAACAGTCTACCCCAGTGAGCGAAATAAAGGGTTTAGTTCGACATTTCAACCACCTGAAGAAGACCGGAGCATACAATGGCCGAAACATTGTAATAAATATGGCGACAAAGGACAATAGTCTGAATAATGTAAATAATGTACACACATATATATATACATCATTTTAAGCTCTGCTTCTGTATCGAGCACTGTTTTTTAAATATAAGAACAAAAATACTAAAGAACTTTGGATCATCAATCTAACTGTTCTTTCCTATTACCTCAATATATGTACACACACATGCACACACACATACATATATATATATATATATATATATATATATATATATACATACAAATATATATATTACTTTTTATTATAAGAGATTATAATATAAACATGTTGAAATTGCTACACAAAAGCTTTCATGTTTCAATGGCTGTCAATTTCTACAACCACATCACCCCTTACATCTGCTCACCTAACTCCCCAGACTGCAACCCCCTTGATTATTAGAGGCGCATTCGGTTAGCATTTCAAAATGTATGACGTCATTTGTTTACATTTGGATACGCATTGAGCAGATATGAATGAATGAGTGAAAAATCATGGAGAATTGTAGTTTAAAAACAGTAAAATTGACCTTTCTAACCAAACGCTCCTCTGTGGCCCAATTGGTTAAGGCACATCAGGCTATATGACGGTTCCGTATAGGATACAGGTTCAATTCTTGTCAGAGGACACATATTTTTTATGAAAATTTCTCGGACATTCAGGCCAGTAAATGTTATTAATACTTTTTATTATAAACAGAGCATTTACTTAAATATTTGTATCTATAAAAAGAATGTATAAACATAAAAATGTCTTAAAATAATTGTCGGACTTTGTCCATTTCATAATGTGTGACGTCATTTGTTTACATTTGGATACACATTGAGCAGATATGAATAAATGAGAGAAAATCATGGAGAATTGTGTTTAAAAACAGTAAAACTGACCTTGCTAACCGAACGCTCCTCTGTGGCCCAATTGGTTAAGGCACATCGGGCTATATGACGGTTCCATATAGGATACAGGTTCGATTCCTGTCGGAGGACGCATATTTTTCAGGCCGGTAAATGTTATTAATACTGTTTATTATAAACAGAGCATTTACTTAAATATTTGTATCTATAAAAAGAACGTATAAACACACATATATAGCAACTATCATATATACACACACACATAGTGACTATCATACACACACATATATTGACTATCATATGCAGAAATATATATAGTGACTATCAAACACACACATATATAGTGACTGTTATACAAACACACACATTCATACACACACACACACACATATAGAGTGACTATCATACACACACATACATCTAGTGACTATCATATGCATACACACAAATATATATAGTAACTATTATACAAACACACATATATATTAACTATCATACATACACACATATATGTATTAACTATCACACACATATATTAACTATCATACATATACACACATATATTGACTAACATACACAAGCACATATGACATAATCTTCCAATGGCAAGAGAATTGTCACTCAAGTCCCCTGACAACTCTTTCATCGACTTTTGACTTTCATTATTACACTCTGTTAGCTATCTCTTTTTCTGCTTACAATTGCAGTATATTAAACATAATCTTTGACAGTATAGAAAATGAACTCTCTTAAGATCCATCTGCACACATTTTTGTGTTTAGTAATTTTAATGCACATCATGACACATGGTTTAAGCTTTAATGTTACTGATGTTGCCAATATTCAGACGTTCAATTTTTCCATCGCTTGATCCCTTACTCAAATTGTGGATTTGCCTGCTTGTTTCTCCAGCAAATCCAAGCATCAGAATTCATTACTTGATTTATTTCTTACCTCCTCTTCTCACTCTTGCCGAGCTTCGCAACACTGTCCTCTTGGCAGTTCAGATCACTCTGTAGTATTTATTGATATTTCATTCCAATCATCTACGAGACAAGAATCTCATATTCATAAGATCCCTTTCCGTTGCCAGCCTGCTGATTGGGATTCACTTCATGACTTTCTTCAAGCCGCCCCTTGGGCTGACATTTTTAACCTTCATATTGATTAATTAATGATCTTCCTGATGACATCAGCTCTCAACTTAGTTTCTATGCTGATGACACAACCATTTATTCATGTCTCAATTGCAAGTCTGATCAGTTCAATACAGTCAAATTGGCAGCTGATGTCAAAAACAACATTCAATCTGTTGTTAACTGAGGGAAAGAAATTTGTAATTATTTTGACATTAAGATTGGATATATTGCTTTGAATAGATGTTAAGAATAGATGTTAAGAAGGTGTTAGCTAATATTACGTGCCAATTTTTATATAGTTTGTTGTAGATTTTGTATGCCTTTCTCTTAGCATTATGGATTACACAGTAAAGACATTCAAGGTTCTTAAAGTTGTTTTATAATAAGAAATATATCATTAGTAAGTATGGGAGATCAGGCTGCTAATACATTGCCTTTGATTCATTTTACCTTTCTGTGGATATTTTAGCTTATAAAATCCTGTGATTTCTGTTAGTCCATCTGTCCATCTGTCCATGACACCCTCTAAAATAGCCATACATTGACCAATCAAAACCAAAATTTGGGGAGAAGTGCAAACAGGTCAGGAGGTACAAAGTTCAGTTGGTTTTACTAGGGTGCATAGCTTAGTACAATAAATTTCCATTAATATTTTTGAAAAATTAAGTTTTATTATTTAACATACAAAATACTCCCACTATTTTAAAAACAATTTAATGATTAAAATAACAAATACTTATTTAATAAAAAGGCAATATTGTTTTTTGCATATCTTTTCTTTAAGTTTTTATATACAAGATTCCGGTTTCCATATTTCCCTGCATTTGCAAGAACTAAAAACAAATCACAAGGCCAAATGCCTCAAAAAGTTGGAATTTGGCTCCAGAAAGAAATAGTTACGCATGCCCAGTTGTATTTTGTGTGCTCAAGAGTAAGAATTTATTCTTCGCTGTTAAAAGGGGAAAAACAATATTGTTTACCATGAAGTTCTATAAAATTAAATTAAAGAAATTATTAAACCGCGGAGGAGGGTTTTTTGGAAATTTTCTTTTCTTTCAGAAAATAACACCTGCTGCAACAGTATTTCCTTTATTGCCCAAATTAATAACGAAAAAGAAAGAAAAAAAATGCAAATCAGATTCAATTACAAAGAAAAAGATATTTATTTCTAACCAGCTAAATAAGGGCTCTTGCAAAAATTTGTCCCTTTTTGCTGAGAATAAGATAACCTATTGTCTGAGTAACACAATGTAAAAAAGTATAGCAGAAAACACACTTAAAATTTACAATGTGCCAAAAAGCCCCAAAAAAGAATAGCACCCACCTGCTGTGTCAATGATAACAATAAAAAAAAGGGGGGAGAGCCTTAGCTCTACAGTACACTTTCAGTCCAATCCAGGTTCAAAAGTTTTTAGCCTTTTTTTTCTTTTCTTTCTTGTGTAGACAAAGTTCTCTTCCTGGTGACCAACTCCCTTCTTTCTTCACTTATTTTCCTCCCGTCCGCCTGGAAATTACGCCTTTCTTTTACGGCCGCTAGAAGGTGGAAATTTACATAAACACGTGGCAAAATACTTTTTGAAAACACACGTGTTCGCTCCTTCATCTTCTTCCCAAATGGCATTGGCTTCAAACTCCACTTACGGACTTCTATTCAACTTTCTTTTCTGGGGCTTCTTCAAGAGGACTTCTCAAAACTTTCTCTGAAGAGGAAACTTGCCCTCAGCAACTTGTTACCCATGCATCCTTACTTATAGGCAAACGCTGCCTGCCTTTTCAGCAGGGAGAGAGAAAATGAACCTCTTCTCTCTAAGCTGTCTCGTTTCCAACTGCTGCTAAAGTCCAGTCACAGTTTTCCCTTCCCTTTCAAAGGGGGGCAATTCACCTTTTGAACCGTCCAATCTCAGTCCATTAAAAAAAAATATCAGCAGGTTCTTAGGGCCAGTAACACAGTGAGTGTCTTTTGTTCTCCCTTGACCTAAAATTTTTCAAAGGTTTTTGTCAAAGTATTTTTCCAAACAAATCAGCTTATTCAAATTTCACTGATTGATTTGCGAAATGAAATGAAATGTAGAGTTTGTAAATCTTGATAAAAATAAAATGTTAGCAATAATTTCAATAACAAAATACAGCAAAAAATTTCTGGTGATTTTAAAAAGATTTCTTTCTTACATAAAGTAACAAAGTTAAATGTATACAAATCCTAAATTAATTATGTAGAAAAGATAATCTAAGAAGTCATTTCAAGAAGCAAAAGAAAATATCCTACATCCCCCCCCACACACACACACACACAAAGTTTATTAATAAATCTGAGTCTTAAACTGTGTAAATTCCCAGCTTAATAAAATCTTCCTCAAGGGACATAATCTCCTTTATTTTTTTAAAAAAGGATTTTTAAGTTACCTCCCATTATGGTTTGGACGATGTCAACTTTTAAAAAATGACATTTTTTTTCTTTTTATAATTATTTTTGCGCATTTGTCTTTTCTTTCTCTCCTTTTTTTTCTGCTTTCAAAATGTATTCCCCACTTTTTCTAATCAATAACAGGCAATGAGTGTACATGTTATTGAACTGCTCTGCACGTTTGCGTCTCGCTTTACTCTTTCTCTAAATTATCTTTAGTTAATCAGATGAAAAAACCCTTCAAAACCAGATTAAAATAATTAGAGTAATTGCTTGAAACGAGTTAAAGTGGAGGTTGAGTCGCTTTCAAGAAGGCGGATAGAGTTATTCCCCTTGGTATCATTACTTTTCAACCAAATGGGATTTTTGGTGGGTGGAAATTTCTGCCATTATGGCTCTATTAAAATCGTCCACCTACACCATATTGCTGCATAATACATCTGTAAGAAACACTTTTACCAGAAAATTGATTGATCAAGGAGAATAAGCATTATTCAAAGAAAAAAATTCAAAGAACTTTCTCAACCAGATATAATGCTTATTGAATATGTAGCTGAGTCATTACAATACTGTTCCAACCATGAGACCCAGATTTAAAAAGTTGGTGACTTCTTCATAATATTGGCCTGGGAGACAATCCCAGCATGCAACACTACTGGGAAGTGCTAGAAAACCATAGCATGAGTTGACTCAATTCTTGCTAGTGAAATCAGATCGACAAAACATTTCAGGAACCATTGATAGTTGTGCTAACATGAACTTACAAGCCATCGTGACCGAGAGTTTGAGTGTACAGGCCCAGTTCAACTACTGATCACATCAGATTATGCACTCTCTCTTAGAAACTGTAAATAACGTCACCTCAGCATAGTGACAGTATATTTAAGTAAAATGCTCTGTTTTATTATAAAACAGAGCATTTACTTAAATATTTGTAACTATAAAAAGAATGTATAAACATAAAAATGTCTTAAAATAATTGTCAGACTTTGTCCATTTCATAATGTATGACATAATTTGTTTACATTTGGATACGCTTTGAGCAGATATGAATGTACGTGAGAGATTCATGGAAGATTGAAGTTTAAAGGCAGTAAAATCGACCTTGCTAACCAAACACTCCTCTGTGGCCGAAACGGTTAAGGCACATCAGGCTATATGACGGTTCCGTATAGAATACAGGTTCGATTCCTGTCGGAGAACGGATATTTTTTATGAAAATTTTTCAGACATTCAGGCCGGTAAATGTTACTAATACTGTTTATTATAAACAGAGCATTTACTTAAATATTTGTATCTATAAAAAGAACGTATAAACATAAAAATGTCTTAAAATACATATATATATATATATATATATATATATATATATGAGTTAAAGATCAAATGCAGTTCAAATATGGATCAGAATCCAACAGCATGATAAAATAAAGAACATATATATATATATATATATATATATATATATATATACTCGACTCTCCCGTCGAATTTGACGTATGAGTGTGAAGCAGATCAGTTCCTAGGAAACTGACAGCCCAACACCAGCACATGAGATTTGATTATAATGGTGAAGCTTTCATGCAGAACCATCCACACTTTTTGAAGGGCCAAATACAGAGAGTTGGTACAATACGTGCCACAGGGTCCCCAAACGACCCTCCGTAGGTTTTGAATTCAGAGTTGTCCTTCTCCTAGACCAGTTGCCATCCAAGACTATAGAACCCAGTCTGTCCTGCTATTTAGCCATAGTCGGGGGGAGAAGAATAGGATTCACACCTTTCCCAAGGGTATTAGCACATAAGTGAATGTAATGGATTCAACTGGAATATATATATATATATACGTATATATATATATATATATATATATATATATATATATATATATATATATATATATATGTATATATGTATATATATATATATATATATATATATGTATATATAAATATATATATATATATGTATATATAAATATATATATATATATGTACATATATATATATATTTAAATATATATATATATATATATATATATATACAGAGCCTTCCTGTGATTTATACTGCAACTATACTAAGTGGAACTTAGTGTTTCTGGGACAGAGCACATCATCTGGTATGATCAACAGTTTGAACAATGCTAGTACATCCAAAATCTTAGTTATAATGACTTGTAAGTTCATACTAACATGACCGTCGATGGCTTTCGAACAGTTCCATCTACCCAGTGTCAAGCCTGTTTTCACGCACTTTCCAGAGGTTCACCATGTTAGGATTGCCTCCATGGTCATCATCTTCTGAATAAATTGGCTGTGAGGTTTAAACCAATGGTGACTCATAGTCAGAAAGGGAATGTTCTAACCACTCGCCCATGCACACACACACACACAAACACACACACACACACAGACACACGCACACGCACATATATATATATATATATATATATATATATATGAATAAAAAGAGACAAAAGGAAAAACTATTTGTAGCCAATGTATTTTGTCCTCTAGCTGAAAATAGTTTTTCCTCTTGTCTCTTTTTACTCATTTTAGCCAATGCATTTTGTCCTCTTCTACAGAAGGATGCTGAGAAATCATGGACTGAGCATGTGAGCAACGATGATGTCTTGGAGAGGATGCAAACAAGGAGGAAGCTTATGCTTAACATAAGGAAGAGGCAGATGAAATTTCTGGGACACGTGATGAGAAAGGAGGGCCTGGAGAATCTGATACTCACAGGACGAATAGAGGGAAAAAGAGACAGGGAAAAGCAGCACATGACATACGTGGCGGGGGGGGGGGGGGCAGGTGGATGGTGGAGTGTGGTCTGGGGGAGTTGGCAGAAACACAAAACCTGTTGTGTGTCACAAGGGATCGGGGGAAGTGGAGGGCTATGATCGCCTATGTCCTGAAAGGACACAGCACATAAAAAGAAAGATTTTGTCTTGTGAATGGCTTTATCAAGGCAAAGTCCCTCAGAGGACAAAACACATCGGCTAAAAATAGTTTTTCCTCCTGTCACTTTGATCCTCTACAGATACACACTATCTAAAAATAATTTGCACACACATATCTATATCTATATCTATATATATATATGTGTGTGTGTGTGTGTGTGTGTGTGTGTGTGTGTGTGTGTGTGTGTGTGTGTGTATATATATGCCTAAAAGAGTATTTGCTGCCTAAATACACAAATCTGTGTGTGTGTGTGTGCACGTGTGTGTGCGTGTGTGTGTGTGACACCTTGATGTGGCGTAATGGTTAGCAAGCTTTTCTTGCCAGAACAATTACAACTGAGTAGTGAGTTCGATCCTCACTGGGTGACCCATACTTTCGGCCTTGTGCCACATCTAAGCTATGATTGGAAAATCACTATATATATGTGTGTGTATGTTTAGGCAGCAGCAATTCATTCAAATATATTTACTGAATTTCATTGATAAAGTTTGTCTATTCAGTTTTTTAATTAATTTTTCAAGTCATCATTTGAGTTGCGTTATGTCTGAACAAAACTTACGAAGAAACTGTGCCAAATTTGCAATGTTTGTATTTCTCGAACTTTTGACCATTAACAGCCAATACCAAATATATGTTAACAGGTCACTTGTCATTTAAATGCTCTTTGTACACATATTGATCAGTAAATCATATGAGATTATAATATGACTAGTAACATTAAACAGCTTCTTGTAGATAATATTAAAATACTAGATGGACAACTAGGTGACCAGTCTCATTTTGAAAAATAATATATAAGTTAACTCCCTTGTTTTTCAACTGGCATTGCTACTGGAAAACATGACATCACCTCTAGCTATTATTTAAACCATATTATGCCAAATTTCTATTACTTAATCTCTAGATAATATATTAATGTCAGGAAAAACTGGGTTGTCTTTGGATTCTGGTTTCATACATATGTAGAACTTGCATGTTAACAAAGCCTTGTGTACCATTTGGAATATTTTTTAAATAACTTTTGAAAAAAAAATGTACTATTTCTTAAATTTGGTTCAATGTAGATTTAGGATCACCATGTTAAAATGGCCTTGTGCCACATTCAGAATGATTTGGTGTTCTGTTAAACATCTTTACCTCCAGCATACACAATATGTAAAATCTTGTCACCCATGCTGAGGGGTTTGTCACATAAATTTTCCATTGGAGGTAAAT
Source organism: Acanthosepion esculentum (assembly GCA_964036315.1). NCBI lineage: Eukaryota > Metazoa > Mollusca > Cephalopoda > Sepiida > Sepiidae > Acanthosepion > Acanthosepion esculentum. The sequence goes on along the minus strand of OZ038487.1, from coordinate 8,796,553 downwards.
CATTCTGAATATGTTGCATTTGCATTTCTTCTATTGGAAAATAATCTCTACATTGTTCAACAAAAGAACTTTCTACATGAATTCTCAATGTAAGAAATTTATTCACCACACACACACACACACACACACACACACACACTAGCTTCATGACTGACTCAGCTATGAACAGCATTTACATTAACCTTTTAAAGATATTGATTACTAATTCAATATTTGCATTGTTCAAATAATCAGCTTCACTGTAAAAAGAAATTTTGCCTAATGTTTGATGGTATTTTTCTCTTATACTTTTTCCCCTTGCATATAATTCTTGCTTGTATATGAAAACTAAAGGTTTTTGGCAAACATGGGTTTTCATGTCTGCCAAAAAACAAAGTGTCAATAGTATGTTTTTTTCCCATGAAACCACCTTTTTTAACTACCTTCACATTTCAGCAATGTTTATTGTTTTAAAAAGCGATGATTTTTTTTTTTAGGAGGGAAGATAACGGTTAACCCTAACCTTGAACAAGTTAAGAACTTACTTCTCACCAATGGAATATAGAGTGGGGGGGGTGTTATAATCTAAGTGGCATGGTGGTTCCTTGCCATGATGGTTAGAACTGGCGGAACCAAGGAATATGGTGAGTCTGAATGGAAGTAGCGATAGAACAGTGAGAGGTTTGCCACATCCCACCTGTGAGAGAGGGGTTGGTGGATGGAAAATAATTTGACCTCCACAAGAACTCAGAGATGCTTTAGGACTTTATCTGGAATATGAGGACTGAGCAGATCCCACTTAGATAAGACATTAGTACTCCATTTTCGTCCTGATTTGGCTCTTGTAAAGATAGAGAATAGCAGGACGAATCCGGTACTTGCTGGAAAGGTTAAGGGAACTGACCATCAAGTACACAAAAAAAAATGTATGAATTCCTTTCGTCATGTTTAGGTTTTATTCCAATTTTAATAATTGCTTTTTAAAACAAACATTGCTGAAATTTAGTAAATGTTTATAAATTTCTGAATAAAAAACTGTTTTCACATTTACTTCTTTATAAATTGGTAAATGATAAATATTTCATTGCTTTATTTTAATTGTATTAGTTTTTAGATTGTTGTAAATATAAAATTATTCATATAAATAAACAATCTAATAAATAAATAGTGTTTGTTATTTTTGTTGTAAATTCGCAAGAACCAAAAAAATGTATAAATTCACTTTCTTTGTATGTTTAGGTTTTATTCCAATTCTAATCATCACTTTTTAAAACAATAAACATTGCCAAACAGTGAAGGTAGTTAACAAAGCGGTGTCCTGGGAAAAAATATACTTTTGACTCTCCGTCTTATTGCAGGCATGTTTATCAATGTTTCCCAACAAGATGTTAGGAAAGAATATAATGTATCCCTTTCTACATATCAGAACAAAAGGTTAAACCAATAAATGACAAAATGCAAAGATTCTGTGTAACATATCAGAGCAAAAGTAGTTAAAATAAAAGCGGTGACACTTCTTTTTTTTTTTTAAAGCACAAAGGTCCATGTTTGCCAGTTTGGCTTTAGTAATTACAAGCAAGGATGGAGCAAGAGGCGCATATTACCGGGGGGGGGATATGTAACGTAGATAACGGTTCACTCTGGACTTGAAGAGGTTGAGATTGTAGTGATCAGGGAAGTATTCCCTAAGGAATCTGTTTCAAAATGCAACAGTTCTGGTTAAGGAATTGTCTGAGTAGAACTTCCTCCTTGCAAATGGAATATGAAAGAGATGAGGATGGCTTGGCTCAGTGTAGATGTCATGGCAAGTGCTAGCTGTGAAGGCCTGAACTGGTGGAAGTCGGGAATGTAATTCACTCGAACATCTGGCATGAAAATAGAAATAGAGGAGCAAGAGGCCTGCAAAGTTTTGTCGGTGGGGAAAGGATTTGTAGGGTGGGAAACAACAATTCATTACCCACAGAACTATACGAGTTGAGTACTGAAAAGTTTTGAGTCTCATTTAATTCCCAAAATCTGATGAAATGACCAAATTTTGGAATTTCTATAGAAGGGCTTCTTGGTTTAGCCAAGGACTTTTCACCAGGCCCCTAAAACCAATGTGAGATTGAACCTAGAATCAAATGCTCCAGACACTGCATTTTCAAGATCCCCTTTCATTAAATGCTTTCAAGCTATCTAGTCAATTCATCATTCTTACAATCTGGCAATGTTGATGATTACCTTTTGGGGGAGAGGCATCTTTAATTATTCATCACTTCAAGTAACATTGTATCCAGGCCGTTAAAGGGCTTCTTGTTTGGGCCAAGAAATTTTCAGCAAGCCCCTAAAACCAATGGGAAGTTGAACCTAGAATCAAATGCTCCAGACACTGCATTTTCAAGATCCCCTTTCATTAAGTACTTTCAAGCTATCTAGTGAATTCATCATTCTTACAATCTGGCAATGTTGATGATTACCTTTTGGGGGAGAGGCATCTTTAATTATTCATCACTTCAAGTAACATTGTATCCAGGCCATTAAAGGGCTTCTTGTTTGGGCCAAGAAATTTTCAGCAAGCCCCTAAAACCAATGTGAAGTTGAACCTAGAATCAAATGCTCCAGACACTGCATTTTCAAGATCCCCTTTCATTAAATGCTTTCAAGCTATCTAGTCAATTCATCATTCTTACAATCTGGCAATGTTGATGATTACCTTTTGGGGGAGAGGCATCTTTAATTATTCATCACTTCAAGTAACATTGTATCCAGGCCGTTAAAGGGCTTCTTGTTTGGGCCAAGAAATTTTCAGCAAGCCCCTAAAACCAATGGGAAGTTGAACCTAGAATCAAATGCTCCAGACACTGCATTTTCAAGATCCCCTTTCATTAAATGCTTTCAAGCTATCTAGTCAATTCATCATTCTTACAATCTGGCAATGTTGATGATTACCTTTTGGGGGAGAGGCATCTTTAATTATTCATCACTTCAAGTAACATTGTATCCAGGCCGTTAAAGGGCTTCTTGTTTGGGCCAAGAAATTTTCAGCAAGCCCCTAAAACCAATGGGAAGTTGAACCTAGAATCAAATGCTCCAGACACTGCATTTTCAAGATCCCCTTTCATTAAATACTTTCAAGCTATCTAGTCAATTCATCATTCTTACAATCTGGCAATGTTGATGATTACCTTTTGGGGGAGAGGCATCTTTAATTATTCATCACTTCAAGTCACATTGTATCCAGGCCATTAAATCTACTCAGATATCTAATTAGAATCATTTGCCAACTATTTTTCTAGATTATTATATTGTGTTGATAGGTTAAATATTTACCTGTTCTATAATCTCTATCACTATGCTAGTAAATAATTTATGATTTAATATTTATATGTATTTTATAATTTCACATCATCATCACAAGTCCCGTAAGCCATTAGGGACATAGTGTCAGCATGTGTATTGCAACAGTTGTTTGTATTGGCTAAGATATTTTGAATTCAGCATTGGCCTTCTTCTAGACTAGTTGCCAACAAAGGCTATAGGGACTAGTTTACCCATAGCTGGGGAAGACAAGATGAATTCATACCTTTCCCATGGGTATTTTTGCATTAGTAAATGCAATGAACTCAACTGGAATTTGAACTTGGCACTCCGATTTCCCATTCTGAGCAACTAACCATTACACCACCTGCACATCCATTTTTTTTAATTTAGAGCCCCTTTGTGACATATACTACAAGTTCCAAACTAGCATAGTCCAGCCTAGGATGTGTTTAAAAATTTAATGTCTTGCTTTTTGAGCCTTGTCATGCTATGTGACCTTGAGGAAGTTAATTTTCAAAAAATATTTTTAAATGTTTGTCATATGTCTTTCATACAATTAGAAACCATTTTATCATGATATTACTTACATACAAGAATATGTATACTTAAAAAATGTAAATTAGTGCTTCTCAAAATTGACACGTTAAAATTAATCAGAACTGTTGATATAGTATATAAGTTCCAAGTAGTCACCCATCTAGGTACTGACCAGGCTCAACGTTTCTTAACTTCACTGATCATACAGGAACTAGTGTTTTGATGTGATGTGTCTGTAAGCCTATAAACTTTAAACTAGCAAGGATCAAAAGTACTCAAATTAAAAACATTATTGTTATATTCCGTGCTAACAGGAATATACACTTGACAAACACTGTGGATAAATAAGTAAAGGTTTTATTGTAAGAAACCAGTACAATAAGAATAAAGATAACAGTTATGCACACGATCATCGCAAGTCAATCCAGTAATGAGTGCTACTAGTGGAAGGTTGGTAGTTCTCACGTAAGTCTGAGTCGGACTCAACAGATCCCAGCTGGACTCCTGTAGTCTGTTGCCTTACAGATACTTATAGGTAGTTACTACCTATGGGGGTGACAGGTTAATCCATTACATCAATTATGAATTTTAATGTGTATATAACCATGATAATGATATATGTAATCATTGTATCAACCCTTATCAGTATTATAAAGTGGACTCCCCCATAAATTTAGACATATGAGTATCTAACAGTTCATTGTTTTTTATTAGAACTGAACAAACAGACGACTCAAAAATGCTATTTGGTTCTAGTGGTGAAGGCATGCGTAGAATCAACCATACTTTTTGAAAAAAAACTGATAATAGAGAAACGGTACACAGTGTGCCATAAAGTTTCCAAACAGCGTTCCTTAGGTTTGAATTCAGAGTTTTCTTTCTCCTAGACCAGTGGTTCTCAAAAAAGGTCCATATGGACCCTGAAGGTCCATGTAACATTACTGGGGTCTACTGGGGTCCATTTTAAAATGGTTTATTATGAGTCATTTTACCAGTGAACATAAAAGTTCCATAGAATTTAGTTGTTAAATACAAGTTTATTTTCATGAAATTAGTTTTACTTCAAAATAAATCATATACATTTACTACTTCTATAATGCAATTCCTAAACTTCTCTATAGTAAAAAATAAAATAAGCTTGTTTTTCATTGAATGGTTATGGGGGGGGTCCAGCACGAAAATAATTAAGAGTAAAAGTGGTCCATGGCAAAAAGAAAGGTCGAGGAGCATTGTCCTAGACTCTCTACTAGTCATGACTAAAGAGCTGTCTACCAAGCTATTTGACTCTCTAATAAAATATGTGGTAAAGGTGGTCCTAGCCCACCTCCATTGCTAGAAATCGATTATGAACTGCATTCTTATAAACTAAGTATTTTACACACTCTAAACAATCAATAAATCAATTTGATTCTATCATTTTGGGAATCTCATTTGACTCAAGCTTTGATGTGTGAAAATCTAACATTTTTTTTTATCTTCTACTGATTTTTATATCAAATATTGTATTTCCTGGCATCAAAGATGCACCAGTTTCCAAGTTAGCCAAACTCCATTAATTTGTTCAAATTAATTTTGGGGAAAAATTATTTAAGTACTTTCTCTATAATTTTCTGTAGGCCTCTAAGAAATGGCTTTGAAGTTACACAGTTAATTTTAGTTTTATTTTATGGAAAAAATAGCATTTTTAATGCCAGGAAATAGAGGGGGGTGAGTTTTCTTTATCTTTGTCAGAAATAATCTTTTTTAAAATGATTTAATTTTAATGTAGTCCTTTAAGTAACAACCTTCTGTTTTTGGAGACACAAGAGGGTTTATTTTAACAAAAAAAAGAAATTGTGGCCTTAATATGAAAAAAAATAAACACAGAACAACTACAAGAAATCAATATTAAAAAAAATTACTATATTATTAAAAATCCAAATTATTGGTCTCAAGTTATCAATAATTACTTGACAATCAGTTATTTGTTAGAAATAAAGTTCCTGCTGTTTGGAAGGTGTGAGTTCAATGCCTGGGCTGGACAGTGCAGAAGACAACTGACTTGAGAAAGAGAGTGGACAAGTGAATGATTATAAAGAAAAAAAATGTTTTCATGAAGAACTGGTAAGAGACAACTTGGACGCATAATGAGGAAGGAAGACTTGGAGAATTTGGACAAGAGCAACAGAGGAAGGCAGTGGGCTACATATCTGATGCTTGTAGGAATAAACAACAGAACAAGGAACAGGAGGGATAACAAAGGGAAAATGTTACTAAGAGTTACAAGGAATGTGAAGAGCCATGATAACCCACATCCTGAAGGTTGTGAAGGGCCATGATAACCCACACCCTGAAAGAATCCACCACATAGAAGAATATTTGACCCCTGGAGATGCAGAGCAAATTTTCCCTTTTTTCAAAAAAACATTGGTCACAAAATCTCTCTGTTTTATACGCAAAGTTGAAGAATCTCATAGGCTAATTTTTACACATGTGATTTAAACTGCCAGCAATTTTACGTTACCTAACTGCATAATCATGTAGACAAGGTGAAGCTCTTTGCCTCAAACTCAGTGTTAGATGACATTGGCCATTCCCTCCCCAACTTCCCACATCTCACAGAGCACAATCACAATAATATACTCATTTCAACAAAAGAAGTCTCTAGACTTATCAAAAGCCTTGACCCTAAGAAAGCCACTGGCCCAGACAAAATTACAATGGTCGTCCTTAAAAATATCAACCCAGAATTATCCCTTATTCTAACAGTTATTTAACTGCTGCTTGAAGGAGAACTCTTTCCCAGGCATATGGAAGGTGGCAAGCAGATTCCTGGTTTTGAAGAACACAGACGACCAATCCTCCCGCCTTCCAGTATAGACCCATTAGTCTCCTCAGTATCATCAGTAGGCTTTTTGAGGCTTTAATCAATAAGAAGGTAATCAAGCACCTGGATACGAACATCATCTTGTGCAACGTGCAGTATGTCTTTTGATCAACCTGATCCACTGCTGACATCCATTACACGAAGAATTAGTGAGGCCCTTGATGGCACACATACTGCAAGGACCATAGCATTAGATATCTCGAAGGCCTTTAACAAGGTGTGGCACAAAAGTTCTCCAGTATGGAATCACTGGAATGGTTTTCCCTATTATAAAATCTTTCCTAACATGTAGATATCTGAAGGTAGTTATTAATGGCCACTCCTCTGAGGCCCTGGCAGTCAATGCAGGTGTCCCCCAGGGCTCACTTCTCAGTCCAACCCTCTTTTTGATTTAAATAAATGAGCTACCTAAGAATATACTCTGATCATTTGTAAATGTCTATGTTGATGATGCGACGATATACAGCTGCACTTCTGAAAGTCTTGACAATCAGAGATTGGCAGCTGATCTCTCTTCTGATCTCACACTAACTTCCCAGTCAGGAAAAAACTGGTAGGTTACATTCAATGGCTCTAAAATCAAACTGGTTACATTCCATCACCACCAATCAGACCCTGAACTACCGCCAGTCACAATGAACAGATGTGCCCTGAAACTCACACCTGACCTCAAGTGGAAATCTTATATATGACCCATTGCTAAAGATGCAGGTAAAATGATCAGCTCCCTGTACCGCTCCAGTAAGTACCTGACTCCTTATGCTATCATCTACCTTTATAAGATCCAGATCAGGCCAAAAAATGAAGTATTGTTGCCATATTTGGGCAGGAATTGCCCAGATATCACTTTCCAGCGTTGATAGAATTCAAAAGCGTCTCCAAGTCCTGACTACCATGGAAAGTGCTCGGACGAAATGCATCTTCTGCTTCCACCAGGTCAGACCCCTTCACAGGTAGAACCTGCCATGCTGCTTACATAGTAGCAAACCACCCACATTCCCTATGTATTTCATCAACAAGAAGTAATATTATAATTCTGTTTGTTTGTTAGTTTCTTTAGTCAGTTAATTAATACTTACATTATGCGCTGCCAATACCTCATAAATAATGTACAATTCTGTTTTGATCAAGAGCAAAGACAGAAAAGACATATCAAAGACACTGTGTTTGGTCTCAGCAAGAAAAAGAAAGAAAGAGAAGATAGTAGAGGCAATAGATAAGACTCTCATTTGTTTACCGTCTGCTTCAATGAAATGGAAAAACTTGTCAGTTTCAAATCTTTTTCATTTGTACCCTCTTACTTCTTTAAATAATGACCTGCATTCATATTTAAGATTGTTATTGCAATATATATTTAAAGTTGTTAAGCTCAAATATTTAATCATGGGATAAATAAAAGGAGATGTTTTGTCGTCATTGCACTCACAATGAGCATATTCAATCATTAACTTATAAATAAAATTCATCAGAAAGGTCAAATAGGAAAACTTCAAAATGTTCACATGTATTGTATATATTAATTTGCTCCAAAACACATTTGTGCAGTGGGCAGTTAAGTTCTTCACTTCAGAGCAGACCTTGTCAACCATCTGAAATGCCAATGGAAAAATGAGATTTCTTGAAATTAACTAGCAGCTAAAACTAACATATTCTGTGTGTGCATTCATTGCCAAAACATATGCTGGCTTGAAATAACATTTTCATTCCCATGGCAGAGTAAGATGCACCAAGAGATAACACCGGGCATGTATGTTGCATTTGCCTGTTTGTTGTCAAAATTTGAGAGCTTATGAAAGAGCCAAGCAATGGTTAAATTAAGAAATGCTTGAAATGAAATAAACAACCATTATCATATATATTTAAAATTTGCTATATTTATGAGGAAAGAGTGCTCAATATCAGAGCTATACCAGAATAAAACTACAATCCTCTCCTTGGTTCGCACCAAGCTGCTATATTCCACAGATATCACCTTTCCCCGCTGTACCAACGTGATAGTTCTAATCCCAACAAACGTTTCTTTGTGTCTGCTTGTAATAATAGTAAACATGTCTTCAAAGAAGCTAAGACTTTGTTTGCAGACAGAAGGAGGCACTGTACAGGGTGCGATCGGTAAATTGTCGCCATTTTATATTTTTAATTTTGCATGTTGTTTGTTTTTGATTTTGTTAACTGCACAGTATAGTAAGGTCAGTTGGGCACCGTCTTTGAGAAAAAAAGCACCATGATGCAATTCACTACACCGGAAATGACATGCTGTACTGCATTTGTGCCAGAAGCTCCAATACGAACATTTCAGAGTGCTTGACTCAGTCTGATTTTTCTGATAAGAAATGAACTCCCAAATTTGTTGGTGAGGGTCTCAGTATCAACACAGAGGCCTACATCAAGTGCCTTGAGGAGGTAGTGCTGCCCTGAATGTTCTAATAAGAAAAGAACTACTGAATTTGTTGGTGAGATTCAGGCCATGATTGAAAATAATCCCTCCAAATTAATCAAGTCCATAGCCAGGGAGGTAATGCTGCGCTGGTTCAAGATAGTGGCTACTGGAAGGCCCTATATCTTCTAACAGGACTCTGCACCATGCCACACAAGCAGGAGAACCCAGTCCAATATATTCGTCCTAACTTTGAGGTATTTTTTCTTTCTCTGTTATCAGCATTCCTTCCTTGGATTTTATGCATCTTGTTGATGCATATGTCTTTTGTCCTGTTAGTTCTCTTATTTTTATGCATATCTGCTTTATCAGTGATACTCATTCTTTCTATTTCTGCACATTTTTCATTGAACCATTCCTCTTTAGCCTGCTTGCATTTGTTTCTTATTTCTTTGTGTAGTTTTCTGTATTCTGTTCCATGTCTTGGCATTGTTTTCTGTCTCCTTTGAATCATGTCAAGAATCTTATTTGTCATCCATTCATTTTTTCTTCTTTGTCTATTTTCCTTTGGAATGTTATCGTTTGCTGAAGTCACTAAAATTTCTCTTAATGTGTCCCACTTTGAGTTTCCATTTCCATTTTGTCACTGAATCTTCTTTTCACACTGTCCATATATTTTTCCTTCAGGTTCAGGTCATACAGCGGGGTCTGTTGTATTGCAATTTGGGTGCTGCATTAGACTTCTTCAGTTTCCATAGTTTCATTCTTAGTTTACATATAACAGGGAAAAAAATTTGCTTCTGCAGCCGTCACTTGGATAAGTTTTGCAGTGAACAACCCCATTCCAGAATCTCTTATTGATAGTGATGTGGTCAATTTGGTTTTTAGTTTCTCCTCCTTCACCTCTTCATGTCCATAATCGTCTTGGATGTTCTTGGAATGAGGTGTTGGCATTTACCTGGTCATTTGCCATGCAACATTGGACCCATTTTACTCCATGTTCATTCTGGACTAAACTACTAGAGACTCTAATCAACTTTCAATTTGTTAAGCATCTCCATTGCAGGGTCTCCTTTCAAATAAGCAATATAGCTTTTGCTTCTCTAGGTCAACTGTTGATGTATTGTTGAAAGAATCTATCAAGCTTTAGATCAGACTGATGAAGCTCAGACCATTGCTTAGTATATCTCTAAGGCGTTTGACATGCTGGTCTTCTTCACATGTTGAAAGCTGGTATTCCTGGACAAAGTTTTGAACTGATTGAATCTTTCTGATCAAATCATGAAATGAATGTTGTTTTGAATGGCCACCCATCTAGATCTTTTTGCATTCAAGCAGATGTTACCTCGGGCACTATCCTCGGATCTAAATTGTTTCTAATTTTCATCAATGACTCTCTTGATGTCATCAGTTCTCAACTTGGTATTTATGCTGATGACACAACTATTTACTTTTGTCTAAATAGTAAGACTGATTGGTCCAATAAGATCATATTGGCAGCTGATCTTAAAAATCTGTTGTTAACTGGAACAAGGAGTGGTTTGTAAATTTTAATGCCTCCAAAATGTAACTGGTCTCTTTTAATCATCTAAGACAACCCTTTTTGCCTTTCATCAGCATGGCTGATGCTAACCTCCAGAAGAGTGACTCATTGGACCTTCTTGTGCTGACATTTTCCACTGATATGATGTGGAAAGATTATATTGAATTAACTGCTAAGGAATTTGGTTTGCTGTGTTGTGCTAGACAATCTTTCTCAGCAGAATCTATCTTATACAGTTATCAATCTATCATTCATCTTTGCATTGGAAATTACTGTGGCATTTGATCTGATATTTCTGCTATGTATTTTGAAATTCTTGATAAAATACAAAGAAGAATCTGCAATGTTATTGGTTCTGACCTGACATCTTGGCTTCAATTACTTCCTCACCACCATAACATAGCTTGCCTGTGCTATTTTTATAAATATTTTCATGGTAATTGTTCTGAAAAGCTTTCTTTTATGGTACCTCGGCTTTATGTATTTATGTACAATACCATATTGGCAGCAAGGTCTCATCCTTTTACAGTTGAAATGGCTAGATGGAACTGTAAGTTCTATGCTAACAGTTTCTTCTCTCACACTTCTTGCTTGTGGAACTCTCTGCCAGCTTCTTGCTTTACAATCAATTTTGACCTTCAAAACTTTCATTTCAATGTCAATCATCTGCCTTCTTAATTTCTATTCTTTTATTGTTTTCTCTCTTTAATAATGTTTTTTCCTTATATTCTCTAACACATGGTAATCCCTTTGCATCTTAGTGGCTTTATTGCCTTACTTGTGGTGAAATGATCTTCAGACCCAGTCTAAAACTGACAGTCACCCTGATGTGTTGGTTCCTATGTCCATGCTGTCAATATCTACAAATGCTTTATTTCCAACATTGAGCACTCTTCCCCTATAAATAGCAAATTGTAAAATATATCTTATATAATAGAAAACACATTGTAATCTTCTGTATTTATCAGTCATCTCAGCTACTTTTAATGTAACACTGATGCCAACCAATTGAAGTACAACTCGTCTTATCATGACAACGAAGTCACGTTGCTAATGCATTGCTTTTTATTTCTTTTATTTCATGTTAACTTTCCTTGGCTATTCTTACTTTTGATGATTTTTAGAATCAGACAAAACCAAAATTCTATACAACTTGTGATTTCATTAAAGATGTTTATAACTAATTTATTTAAAAATATTTAAAAAACATATGAAAATTATAAAATTTATTAATGGACTTCTAGTAAATAAAGAAGTAAAGATATTATTTGGATTATTTTTGATAAAAAAATAAGTCAACTCAAAATCTCAAATATATCTTTGAATTTTATCACAAGTAAAAACTAGTATGTATATATATATATATATATATATATATATATATATATATATATATATATATAAGCAAATTCCAAAATTGGTTAGTAGCAGGCTGTTTATAATCTCTTATAATTTCAACTTCTTTGATTAAATGAAAGTTGAATTTTTTTTTTCAAGCGTTTCACCCCAAGCAAGGTGGGAAGCCATTATCACACAAGGAGTTACAGAGAGTTGGAGTGAGAGCAAAGAGGAGTGATAGAGGAAAGGATGAAGAGAAGGATAGGAGATAGATCAGGGCATCTGGAGACGTCAGTTGACATTACATTTGAGTAGTTGGAGATTATAGCCATCCGGAAAACAGGAAGAAGGGAGGGAGTTCCACAGGCAAGAGGTGTGAGACATGAAGCTTTTGAAGTAGAAGAGACGGCTACATTTAACAGTTTCAACAGTGAAAGGATGTGAGCGAGATGCCAGCCTATTAGAACGCTTAAATTCATGAAGTTTGGAAACCAGCGAAAGCAGCTCCTCAGAGCAGTTACCATGAAAGTATTTGTAAAAAAGACAGAGGGAGGCGTCTGTGAGAGAGCGACTGCAGACGAGATGCCAGATCAGGGCCAATTACGTTGCATATCCATCTCTGGATCTTATCAAGAACCTTGAGACAAACATAAGGTGCACAGGACCATATATGGCAGCAATACTCCATGGGCGTGGGTATCATTATAAAAGAGTGGTTACCATCTGATTTGCGATCAAAACCTTGCAGCGGTGAAGTTCCACAAAGAACAAAGCCTTATTTGCTTTAATCCACAATTCAACAAGGTTGTAAAAAATGGAACTATTGAGAAAGAATTGATAAACACATTTGAAATCTTGTAGATTATTAACAATAACATTCTCAAAGTCAGTAGGGATACCTGGCTTCAATTGGTGAAAAAGCATGATTTTTCTAATTTGTACAAATTTTTTGGTCGGAAAAATTGAGCCAAATTTGAATTCCAGCTGAGTTCATTACATTTTCTTTTGCACAAATACCCTTGGGAAATGTGTGATTTCATTTCTTTTTCCCCCAGCTATAGGCTAAATAACAGGGCAGCTTGGGCTCTCTAGCAGTGATTGGCATCCAGTGTAGGAGAAGGACAATTCTCTAGCCTCAGTGTAGCACATACTATGTAGCTATCAACAAAACCATGGAGTTCACATTGACTCTATAATCTTGATTTTGGTTGACATAAAAGTGCCTCGATTAATTATTATTATCATCATTACCTAGGTAGAGCAGGCATGAAAACAATTCCCTATTATGTCATTTACTCCTTAATTACTGTATAGGATGACTGGAGTGAATAGTGAGTGCTGGAAGTTGCCGATCATTATCTAAGTTGAAAGTCTAGCATGTTAGTGCTACTTCTTTGTAGCCTGCCTGTGAAAGGAGGTCCTCGTGATGACAGTTGAACGTGTGATAAGATTCCCTTCCACCTAGTTCATCTTTGGAAAAGTAAACCACAAAGGCCTCATTTACTCTCCCTCATTGAAATTTTGGGCTAGACATTGGAGCCTTGTGAGAGAGTAAGTTGTGTCATGAGAGAGCAAATAACTTAGAGTGACATTTTGAAGTTACTGGTTAGGGTTTTTTCACTTCTAAGAATGACTTTTTGACCCAGCCAGCTCAAGTTAAGATAGTTTAAGAGCTGTGGAAGGCATTTTCATTGGTCTTTTATGTTCCAGAATTTTTAGTTCCCAATATTTCCATTTTTCACTTAGACCTCTGTTTGTACGAGACCACAGCTATTGATTCCCTGTAATCAATAGTAGTGGTTTATGCAGAGTATCGACAGCTTACAAATTGACAGATTATCTATTCGTTGTGTGTCTGTGGATTTGTATCGTCACATGAAGGATTCATCGATTTCTTGCTTCTTTGACTGAAATGGAATATCTTCGATTTCTACACACGATCAATAATGACACCAGTGCCTGTTTAGAGTTCTACAACTTTTTGTTTATTATCAAGATATGAATAACTAGTAAGTAAATAAGTAAGTTAAGTACTGAAGCTTATAGGATTCTTTTATGTTGATATGATACCGCAGAGTAGTAACTGTGTCTGTGTGTTTGTTCATTTATTCTGTCAAATGCTCTTCATAACATCCCGATGATCGAATTCCTTTATCATCCCACTCGTGTTCCTTAAATAGATAATTTACCTTTACTCTGACATTTTTTTATCCCATAACCCGTAGGGACACCATGTGTACTGCAGCGTCAGTAGAAGTGGTGTTTTTTTGGCAAGATAGCCTGACAGAGCCCAATCCTCTCCAGGCCAGTTTTGAAATCAGAGTTTTTCCTTCTCCTAGACTGGTTGCCACCCAAGGTTATAGAACCCAGTCTGTTCTGCTATTTAACCATAGCTGGGGGGAGAAGAAGATTCATACATTTCCCAAGGGCATTAGCACGTGAGTGAATGTAATGGATCCAAGTGGAATTCAAACTCGGCTCTCCAATTCCTCAATCCAAGCCACGATCCATTACTTCCGCGTGACTCCTTCTGACATTAATGTACGACTAATTTCTTGCAATTAATCTCAGATTCTTTTTTGTCAGAAAACCAGAACCCTAATGCTGACAAGGGACCCAGAACCTAGAATATGACCTTGGATATGACCTTTCCGATAAATCAGCATAGAATTAACTGGATAGTATAAAATAAAAAACATCTTTGTTTCAACCGACTGGCTTACATTTTAAATCAGAATCCATTAATCATGTCAGCCGCAAGTTATGCTGGCCAGAGGAGGATCGGAAGAATTTTAGTGATGCTCGGTATATTTGATCCTGATACGTTAAATTATCATTCAACCCTTTTTCTGGTTTTCTTTCCAATATACACTTGTGGGTCCCCAATTAAGATTTTTAAATTAGTATTTTTTCCACATTAGTCTTTGCTTGATGTAACCTTTATTATTTTTCTTATTTAGTTTAATTCATTTTAAAGATACAAACTTTCCAAAGGTCATTTTCATGCACAAACACTCTGTCTATTTGACAGAAGACAAAGTTCTTCAGTAATGTTTCAGTTCTATTTTTTCATTCACTATTCGCCATTTCCAAGTATTTCCTTCCCATACTATATTCATATCTTCTAAATTCCCTTGCCCATGCCTTCAGTAGCTGACAAAACTGATCCCGACATGAAACATTCATCCACACTCTTGATCATTGGATCCAATCCTACTTGGATTTGGCAAGAATTCTTTCTTTGCTGCTTGTCTTTTATGTTTCTGCTATTTTCCTACATTCTTGTTCTGAAAAGTGTTGAGCAGTCAAAATAGTTTGACACTTAAGTAAATGATTTGGTGCACGTTCCATCCAGTGTTGACATTGCCCTTTTTCATAGTAAAAATCAGTTGATCCTTACAGAAAACACATAGGGCAGCTGCAGGGTCTCGTTGTCCAGTGATGAGTTCATCATAAAGCATGTCCAAATAGAAAGCATTTTGTTTTATTCCCCCCCCCCCCATATGAAATTATAAAAATGGGTTTAGTTAGAATTTCCAAAGAGAGAATGGGATTTTTGTGGTATTTGTAGTATGAAAGAATCTGAATTAATGCAATGTTACGGAAAAAGGAATAATGAAGACTGGTTGGGTCAGTAAATATAATGAACTTAGTTAATTAGATTATAGTGAAGCCCAACACCTTCCTTGGCCCACCCAATTTTTCAACCACTTGCCATATTTTTTGTATTTTTTGATACAAAAATATTCTTTTTATTATTGTCTAGTGATTGGTATTATTGGTGTAAAAATTGTATGTGTGGTTATTGATTCCATCTCTCTATCTATCTCTCTCACATACACACACACACACACACACACACACACACACACACACACACACACACATATATATATAGATATATATATATATATATATATATGATGGATGCTCCTGTTGTCAGTTCAGCTCCTAGAACTGAAAAGCCAGACTTACCCACTCATATAATTTGATTATAGTGGTGAAGGTTTACACAGAATCAACCACACTCTTCAGAAGAATTAAATACGGCGATCTGGTACAAATAATATGCTATGAAATCTCTAAATGACCATCATCAGGTTTTGAATTCAGAGTTTTCCATTTTCTAGATTAAACCTATATTAAAGCGCCCAATCTACTCTACTTTTTAACCCAAAGCTGGGGAGGTTGGAAAAAAGATGGATTCATATCTATCATTTTTCATTTAAACATATGTTATGATAATAATAATAACTGCTATATCTGACGGCATCCAGCAATACATATATATATATTACATCCAGTAATACATACATACATACATATATATATATATATATATATATATATATATATATATATATATATATATATATATATATATATCAGGTGTAACAGCAAAATTGTTCAAAATCATGTAACAGCATAATTGTCCATCCCACAAAATGTTTAATATCCAAAAAACCTCTAAACTAATTGAGTTCCTTTTTTCCAGGTCTTCAGATAAGACGTTTAGCCATCTTGACACCATTTGTCATAAGAATCACTGAAAAATCCTTTGAGATATTCAGCTAGAAAGAGAACTGTTTAAAATCGTTTTGTGTAAGCCCCACTATATTTTCCCAACTGAGCAATGGTGGGAAGGAAAAAATCATTCAGGCCTTCAGTAATGATACCAACATTCATACTCTGGCTTCCATCTTTAAAGTCCATTCAAGAACAATCAAGAGAACTGAATAAGTTTAAAAAAAGAAGGAACAGCAGAGAGGGAAACTGGACCAGGAGGTCATAACAGGAAGAGGGGTCATCATTTCAAGTTAGAGCTAAAGAGATCAATTAGAAAAGAGCCAACTCAATCCATAAGACATTTGACGTGAGAGAGGAGTTTCAGCTATGACAGTCTAAACAGCAGTGAAAAAAAGACTTGAAAATGAAATCATACGTGAAACCTGTGAGGCACCAAGTTACTCCAGGATAGAAAGTTAGAAGTTTAGAGAGGGTGAAGATCATCTTGAATATGTTGGAAAACGATCCTGGAATAATATACATATATATATTTGAACTTTATTTCAATCCTTCATGAGCTTCCAATCCTTAGCTATGATTAATTAATGATGAACATGTCATTTTTGTTTATGATTGATTTCATCACAATTCTCATGTTAAATTTGGAGAGTAATTATACATTCTTATTGCTCAGAGTCCAAAAGCGTTATAAAAACCTTAGAGAATTCCAGTAAGATATCTTTAATCATTTCTAAGATACAAAGATTCAAAGCTTAGTCTAACAAATGGACAATTTTGTTTTTACACAATTTAGACAATTTTGTTGTTACACCCAATATATATATATATATATATATATATATATATATATATATATATACACACACACACACACATACACACACACACACACAAACACACACACATATATATGTGCACGTACACAGGTGGCAGAGAGAAATGTCAGCTGATATCTGTTCAAGCATCAATTATTTATGATGAAATTGTTTAAGTAGCTTTCAATTAATTAGCACAACCGCTATTAACAATAATTGGAGATATTTACAGAGGATAACCGGTCTATTCTAAGAGGGAAGAATGAATTTTTAACAATATGACAGAAAAATTAAATTCAAAATAGAGTAGTTTATGATTTTACCCACCAAGGCCAAGTAGATTAATGCTATTAGCTTTCTCATTGATTATATATATATATATATATATATATATATATATATATATATATATATAGTATGAAGCAAAAAAATGGACGCACCTATAGAAAATCAATTTTTGTAATTTTTCCAAGACAAGTGAGTAATAGAATTCGTTTATTAATACTGGTTATTAATACAGGTGTACATATGTACATTATACAAGTCAAAAAATGATTTAGTATTTTGTTTGGTAACCTTTTGATTTAATAACAGCCTTAATTCTTTGTGGCATTCTATAGACTAAATTCTTTAGTAAGTCAACGTCCTTTGCCAGATGTTTCCAGCGTTCCTTTAATTTGCAATAAAAGTTCGCCCTCTGTGTTAACTTTCCTATTATGGGTACACTTGTCCATTATCACCCAAAGGTTTTCAATTGGGTTACAGTCAGGACTCTAACTAGGCCCCTGGAAGAGTTGCAATTTACCCTCATCACGCTTCCTCTCTAGATAACGTTTATTCTTTAAGCCAATATGCTTAGAATACTAAATCATTTTTTGACTTGTATAATGTACACCTGTAATAATATCCTATTTCAATAAACAAATTCTATTACTTACATGTCTTGGATAAAAATACAAAAATCAACTTTCTATCAGTGCATCCATTATTTTGCCTCGTACTATATATAGATATATAGATAGATATAGATATAGATATTTAGGCAGCATATCTTCTTTCAGGTATGTTTGCTTGAATAATTTGGACATATGTTTATTTATTCTCATTTTAATCCTCTCAAGTTCACAGATCAATTTCTTCATATTGTTATTAAATTCATTATGGAAAAAACTATAGTTTTTTGCATTTCTTTTATTTTCCCAAAAGTACTTTCAATCTCATCCAAGATCCTCCTTGGGGATGAATTGCTAAGACAAAAAATTAATGTACAGTGTAACCCGGATATAAGAGAGTTGTCGGGACCGGAGATGGAGTCTCTTATAACCGGGTTTATCTTATATCCGGGTTTCGTCTATTTTGTTTTATTAAAACAGGCTCTAATTTGGGACCAGAGAAAATCTCTCTTATATCCGGGTTTCTCTTATATCCGGATTACACTATATATATATATATATATATATATATATATATATATGTATATACAGTGTAACCCGGATATAAGAGAGTTGTCGGAACACGGAGACAGAGTCTCTTATACCCGGGTTTCTCTTATATCCGGGTTTGGTCTATTATATATACATTAATACAAGCTCTGATTTGGGACCAGAGAAAATCGCTCTTATATCCGGGTTTCTCTTATATCCGGGTCACACTGTATTTGATAGTTGTCAATTCTTTTGTAAATGCACATGAAACATTTTAATTATAAACATTTACAAACGTTCTCCTTATAATCAGTTTGAAATTAATGCTATTAAAATTAAATTGCGATTTTTAAAAAATTACAATCCTAAAAGTTAAAGTTGCCTTCTTTGGATAGTATAATTTTAATGGTTAATTTTAAATTGACTCTAACGAAGCAAATTCATAAGTGCTTATAATTATCCCAGAGCATGTTTCAAAAATAGACATATATATATAGCTATATATATATATATATATATATATATATATATATATATACACAGTGCTGTTCGATAAAAGTGACTCACCTGATTTTTTTTACTAAATGTTCCCTTCTCCAATAAAACGAAAGTTGAGCTAAATTCAGAGGATAAGCGATCTAAAATTCAAAGAAGAAGCTTTGAAAACTCTTTGAATTTAGCAGTAAGTACTGTCAAGCATCCGTTCAGTATAATGTTCTGGGGATGCTTTTCTTTTCATGGAACTGGTGGTTTCTTAAAACCTATTGAAAAGACCCTCAGGAGCGAGCAGTACAAGAGAATTTTAGAGTCTTGTCTGCTCCCTTCTGCTGAAAGGGTGCAAATCAACCCCACCAAGCTCATTCTTATGCAGGATAATGCTCCCTGTCACAAATAAAAATTGATGAAGGAATACTTTGATGAGGAGCAGGTGAGTGTTATGACATGGCCGCCCCAATCTCCTGACCTCAACTCCATAGAAAACTTATGGAGCATTATAAAGTACAGGCTCTCGAGAAAGCAGTTGAGCAACAAAGAGGATTTGATTGTGAATTTCATATCCGAATGGAATTCAATGCTTGGAGATGAGATTTGCCAGAACCTAATCAAGTCAATGCCAAAAAGGGTTGAAAAGGTTATTCAAAATAAAGGAGGACCCATAGATTATTAAATATTTCGAACTATATTACCTATTATAAAAAAATTATACCTCTATTATTCTTTATTTAAAGTTGTTCGGTTATGTTTCTATTGATTACTAGTTGTAGGAAATAAGTGAGTCACTTTTTTGGCACAGAGTTTTTCCCTAAATCTCATTTATATCCAAAATTATAATTATCAATAGACTACCTTAGGGTGAGTAAACTTTTTTACTAGGTGGTCGGGAAGGGGTCTTTATATTAGCAAGATTAAAAATTAGTTTGACCCCAAAAACAATAGGCGAAAAAAAATTTAAGTAAAAAAAAATCAGGTGAGTCACTTTTATCGAACGGCACTGTATATGGTGCACTATCTCATCACAGATGATAAATGCAGGTTCAATAAAATAAAGAGGTGTGCCACTTACACACATGTGTCACCCAAGGCCTGCAGGTGTTTTGAAAACTTTTAGACAAATGGAACATGTGGCTGAGCCTTTTTGCTTAAGGGGTTGACAAATAGATATATATACATTAACAAATATTCGTACACATCCAAATCCTTAATTTATTGTATTTCCAACTACTGAATAAACACGCTTTTCATATAATTAACTCTACACAGATGCATAATAACTAAATAGGCATAAAAAACAGAAAATTTGATTTAATAGAAATAAATCACATTTATCCATTTTAATGGATGAAAAAAGTATTCATACAATATAAAAAAGAATACATAATCTTCATTTAATACTTTGTTGAATAGCCATTATTCACTTCTCCAGCAACGAATCTCTTCTTGTAGTTCTCAATTAATCAATCAGGACGAAGTTCAAGATTTTCAACCGAAATCATTAAATTTATTTCCAAATTATGATGATATGCTGCGGCATTCATTCTGCCATCTATTACTGATATGTTGCCTGTAACTTTTGCAGAAAAAAAAACATCCCTAAACCATGATGCTGCCACCATCACTGTTGGAACTGTGTTCTCTTGCTTGAAGGCATCGCCATCTTTCCTCCATACAGAGAATTACATCCAAACAACTCAAATTTGGTTTTGTCTGTCCATAATGCTCGTTCCCAATACAATTTTTTATGTTCATGAACAAATTTCAAGAATGTTTCGCTTGTATTTTTTATGCTAAAAATAACTACTGATAACATTATTGGAACATTCTAGAATATTCTACTTGAATAATCTAGAGTATTAAAGCAATTTAAGAGTTTTAAAATCTGAAATTTGCATTGTACGAATACTTTTTTCACTCATTAAAATGGATAAATGGGATTTATTTTTGTCATATCAAAATTTTTTCTGTTTTCTATGCATATTTAGTTATTATGCATCTGCGTATAGTTAATTATATAAAAAGTATGTTTATTCATTAGTTGGAAATATAATAAATTAAAAATTTGCATATGTACAAATATTTGTTTCTCTTCACTGTATATATATAAATATATATTGAAATAAAACGTTCAGATTTACCTTCAGACTTCAAGTTTCACAGAATTTCTTAGCATATATCATATCTACTTCCATGTAAGTTATATAAAAAAAACATTCATCGTTGAAATCAGCCTATTTTTAACTTAGTCTTTTCCTAAGGATGTTATTATGTGTCCCATCAATATCAATTCTATATAATTCTAAGTGTTGTTTTGTTTCCATTGACATTAAAACTTCCTTGTTGCTCACATGTTCTGTCCATGGTATTCTCTGCATCCCACTGAAGAACAACATCTCTGCTGCCTCAAGTGGTCTCTTCATCTGTGAAGAAATAAACCAACATTGATTGCCACATATAAAAGGGTTGATATACAGGATTCTTTTCTTTTAACAAAATTTCCATGTTTATGAATACTTTGTTTAATGTTTTGGAAGACATCTTTCTTTGTTTAATCTTTTCGTAGGCATCTTTCTTTGTTTAAGCTTTCCATAGACATCTTTCTTTGTTTAATCTTTTCATAGACATCCTTCTTTGCTTAATATTTTGGAAGTCATCTTTCTTTGTTTAATCTTATGGAAGGCATCTTTCTTTGTTTAATCTTATGGAAGGCATCTTTCTTTGCTTAATCATTTGGAAGGCATCTTTCCTTGCTTAATCTTATGGAAGTCATCTTTCTTTGCTTAATCTTTTGGAAGGCATCTTTCTTTGTTTAATCTTATGGAAGGCATCTTTCTTTGCTTAATCATTTGGAAGGCATCTTTCCTTGCTTAATCTTATGGAAGTCATCTTTCTTTGCTTAATCTTTTGGAAGGCATCTTTCTTTGTTTAATCTTATGGAAGGCATCTTTCTTTGCTTAATCTTTTGGAAGGCATCTTTCTTTGCTTAATCTTTTGGAAGGCATCTTTCTTTGCTTAATCTTTTGGAAGGCATCTTTCTTTGTTTAATCTTATGGAAGGCATCTTTCTTTGCTTAATCATTTGGAAGGCATCTTTCCTTGCTTAATCTTATGGAAGTCATCTTTCTTTGCTTAATCTTTTGGAAGGCATCTTTCTTTGTTTAATCTTATGGAAGGCATCTTTCTTTGCTTAATCTTTTGGAAGGCATCTTTCTTTGCTTAATCTTTTGGAAGGCATCTTTCTTTGCTTAATCTTTTGGAAGGCATCTTTCTTTGTTTAATCTTTTGGAAGGCATCTTTCTTTGTTTAATCTTTTGGAAGGCATCTTTCTTTGTTTAATCTTATGGAAGGCATCTTTCTTTGCTTAATCTTATGGGAGGCATCTTACTTTGCTTAATCTTTTGGAAGGCATCTTTCTTTGCTTAATCTTTTGGAAGGCATCTTTCTTTGTTTAATCTTTTGGAAGGCATCTTTCTTTGCTTAATCTTTTGGAAGAAATCTTTGTTTAATTTTATGGAAGGCATCTTTCTTTGCTTAATCTTTTGGAAGGCATCTTTCTTTGTTTAATCTTATGGAAGGCATCTTTCTTTGCTTAATCTTTTGGAAGGCATCTTTCTTTGCTTAATCTTATGGAAGTCATCTTTCTTTGCTTAATCTTTTGGAAGGCATCTTTCTTTGTTTAATCTTATGGAAGTCATCTTTCTTTGCTTAATCTTTTGGAAGGCATCTTTCTTTGCTTAATCTTATGGAAGTCATCTTTCTTTGCTTAATCTTTTGGAAGGCATCTTTCTTTGTTTAATCTTATGGAAGGCATCTTTCTTTGCTTAATCTTTTGGAAGGCATCTTTCTTTGCTTAATCTTTTGGAAGGCATCTTTCTTTGCTTAATCTTTTGGAAGGCATCTTTCTTTGTTTAATCTTTTGGAAGGCATCTTTCTTTGTTTAATCTTTTGGAAGGCATCTTTCTTTGTTTAATCTTATGGAAGGCATCTTTCTTTGCTTAATCTTATGGAAGGCATCTTACTTTGCTTAATCTTTTGGAAGGCATCTTTCTTTGCTTAATCTTTTGGAAGGCATCTTTCTTTGTTTAATCTTTTGGAAGGCATCTTTCTTTGCTTAATCTCTTGGAAGAAATCTTTGTTTAATTTTATGGAAGTCATCTTTCTTTGCTTAATCTTTTGGAAGGCATCTTTCTTTGTTTAATCTTATGGAAGGCATCTTTCTTTGCTTAATCTTTTGGAAGGCATCTTTCTTTGCTTAATCTTATGGAAGTCATCTTTCTTTGCTTAATCTTTTGGAAGGCATCTTTCTTTGTTTAATCTTATGGAAGGCATCTTTCTTTGCTTAATCATTTGGAAGGCATCTTTCCTTGCTTAATCTTATGGAAGTCATCTTTCTTTGCTTAATCTTTTGGAAGGCATCTTTCTTTGTTTAATCTTTTGGAAGGCATCTTTCTTTGCTTAATCTTTTGGAAGGCATCTTTCTTTGCTTAATCTTTTGGAAGGCATCTTTCTTTGCTTAATCTTTTGGAAGGCATCTTTCTTTGTTTAATCTTTTGGAAGGCATCTTTCTTTGTTTAATCTTTTGGAAGGCATCTTTCTTTGTTTAATCTTATGGAAGGCATCTTTCTTTGCTTAATCTTATGGAAGGCATCTTACTTTGCTTAATCT
This sequence comes from Acanthosepion esculentum, assembly GCA_964036315.1. Lineage (NCBI taxonomy): Eukaryota > Metazoa > Mollusca > Cephalopoda > Sepiida > Sepiidae > Acanthosepion > Acanthosepion esculentum. The sequence continues at coordinate 8,772,685 of OZ038487.1, read as the reverse complement.
TTTGGAAGGCATCTTTCTTTGCTTAATCTTTTGGAAGGCATCTTTCTTTGTTTAATCTTTTGGAAGGCATCTTTCTTTGCTTAATCTTTTGGAAGAAATCTTTGTTTAATTTTATGGAAGGCATCTTTCTTTGCTTAATCTTTTGGAAGGCATCTTTCTTTGTTTAATCTTTTGGAAGGCATCTTTCTTTGTTTAATCTTTTGGAAGGCATCTTTCTTTGTTTAATCTTTTGGAAGGCATCTTTCTTTGTTTAATCTTATGGAAGGCATCTTTCTTTGCTTAATCTTATGGAAGGCATCTTACTTTGCTTAATCTTTTGGAAGGCATCTTTCTTTGCTTAATCTTTTGGAAGGCATCTTTCTTTGTTTAATCTTTTGGAAGGCATCTTTCTTTGCTTAATCTTTTGGAAGAAATCTTTGTTTAATTTTATGGAAGGCATCTTTCTTTGCTTAATCTTTTGGAAGGCATCTTTCTTTGTTTAATCTTTTGGAAGGCATCTTTCTTTGTTTAATCTTTTGGAAGGCATCTTTCTTTGTTTAATCTTTTGGAAGGCATCTTTCTTTGTTTAATCTTATGGAAGGCATCTTTCTTTGCTTAATCTTATGGAAGGCATCTTACTTTGCTTAATCTTTTGGAAGGCATCTTTCTTTGCTTAATCTTTTGGAAGGCATCTTTCTTTGTTTAATCTTTTGGAAGGCATCTTTCTTTGCTTAATCTTTTGGAAGGCATCTTTCTTTGTTTAATCTTATGGAAGGCATCTTTCTTTGCTTAATCATTTGGAAGTCATCTTTCCTTGCTTAATCTTTTGGAAGGCATCTTTCTTTGCTTAATCTTTTGGAAGGCATCTTTCTTTGTTTAATCTTATGGAAGGCATCTTTCTTTGCTTAATCTTTTGGAAGGCATCTTTCTTTGCTTAATCTTTTGGAAGGCATCTTTCTTTGTTTAATCTTTTGGAAGGCATCTTTCTTTGTTTAATCTTTTGGAAGGCATCTTTCTTTGTTTAATCTTATGGAAGGCATCTTTCTTTGCTTAATCTTATGGAAGGCATCTTACTTTGCTTAATCTTTTGGAAGGCATCTTTCTTTGCTTAATCTTTTGGAAGGCATCTTTCTTTGTTTAATCTTTTGGAAGGCATCTTTCTTTGCTTAATCTTTTGGAAGAAATCTTTGTTTAATTTTATGGAAGGCATCTTTCTTTGCTTAATCTTTTGGAAGGCATCTTTCTTTGTTTAATCTTTTGGAAGGCATCTTTCTTTGTTTAATCTTTTGGAAGGCATCTTTGTTTAATCTTATGGAAGGCATCTTTCTTTGCTTAATCTTATGGAAGGCATCTTACTTTGCTTAATCTTTTGGAAGGCATCTTTCTTTGCTTAATCTTTTGGAAGGCATCTTTCTTTGTTTAATCTTTTGGAAGGCATCTTTCTTTGCTTAATCTTTTGGAAGAAATCTTTGTTTAATTTTATGGAAGGCATCTTTCTTTGCTTAATCTTTTGGAAGGCATCTTTCTTTGTTTAATCTTTTGGAAGGCATCTTTCTTTGTTTAATCTTTTGGAAGGCATCTTTCTTTGTTTAATCTTTTGGAAGGCATCTTTCTTTGTTTAATCTTATGGAAGGCATCTTTCTTTGCTTAATCTTATGGAAGGCATCTTACTTTGCTTAATCTTTTGGAAGGCATCTTTCTTTGCTTAATCTTTTGGAAGGCATCTTTCTTTGTTTAATCTTTTGGAAGGCATCTTTCTTTGCTTAATCTTTTGGAAGGCATCTTTCTTTGTTTAATCTTATGGAAGGCATCTTTCTTTGCTTAATCATTTGGAAGTCATCTTTCCTTGCTTAATCTTTTGGAAGGCATCTTTCTTTGCTTAATCTTTTGGAAGGCATCTTTCTTTGTTTAATCTTATGGAAGGCATCTTTCTTTGCTTAATCTTTTGGAAGGCATCTTTCTTTGCTTAATCTTTTGGAAGGCATCTTTCTTTGCTTAATCTTTTGGAAGGCATCTTTCTTTGTTTAATCTTTTGGAAGGCATCTTTCTTTGTTTAATCTTTTGGAAGGCATCTTTCTTTGTTTAATCTTATGGAAGGCATCTTTCTTTGCTTAATCTTATGGAAGGCATCTTACTTTGCTTAATCTTTTGGAAGGCATCTTTCTTTGCTTAATCTTTTGGAAGGCATCTTTCTTTGTTTAATCTTTTGGAAGGCATCTTTCTTTGCTTAATCTTTTGGAAGAAATCTTTGTTTAATTTTATGGAAGGCATCTTTCTTTGCTTAATCTTTTGGAAGGCATCTTTCTTTGTTTAATCTTTTGGAAGGCATCTTTCTTTGTTTAATCTTTTGGAAGGCATCTTTCTTTGTTTAATCTTTTGGAAGGCATCTTTCTTTGTTTAATCTTATGGAAGGCATCTTTCTTTGCTTAATCTTATGGAAGGCATCTTACTTTGCTTAATCTTTTGGAAGGCATCTTTCTTTGCTTAATCTTTTGGAAGGCATCTTTCTTTGTTTAATCTTTTGGAAGGCATCTTTCTTTGCTTAATCTTTTGGAAGAAATCTTTGTTTAATTTTATGGAAGGCATCTTTCTTTGCTTAATCTTTTGGAAGGCATCTTTCTTTGTTTAATCTTTTGGAAGGCATCTTTCTTTGTTTAATCTTTTGGAAGGCATCTTTCTTTGTTTAATCTTTTGGAAGGCATCTTTCTTTGTTTAATCTTATGGAAGGCATCTTTCTTTGCTTAATCTTATGGAAGGCATCTTACTTTGCTTAATCTTTTGGAAGGCATCTTTCTTTGCTTAATCTTTTGGAAGGCATCTTTCTTTGTTTAATCTTTTGGAAGGCATCTTTCTTTGCTTAATCTTTTGGAAGGCATCTTTCTTTGTTTAATCTTTTGGAAGGCATCTTTCTTTGCTTAATCTTTTGGAAGAAATCTTTGTTTAATTTTATGGAAGGCATCTTTCTTTGCTTAATCTTTTGGAAGGCATCTTTCTTTGTTTAATCTTTTGGAAGGCATCTTTCTTTGTTTAATCTTATGGAAGGCATCTTTCTTTGCTTAATCATTTGGAAGTCATCTTTCCTTGCTTAATCTTTTGGAAGGCATCTTTCTTTGCTTAATCTTTTGGAAGGCATCTTTCTTTGTTTAATCTTATGGAAGGCATCTTACTTTGCTTAATCTTTTGGAAGGCATCTTTCTTTGCTTAATCTTTTGGAAGGCATCTTTCTTTGCTTAATCTTTTGGAAGGCATCTTTCTTTGTTTAATCTTTTGGAAGGCATCTTTCTTTGCTTAATCTTTTGGAAGAAATCTTTGTTTAATTTTATGGAAGGCATCTTTCTTTGCTTAATCTTTTGGAAGGCATCTTTCTTTGTTTAATCTTTTGGAAGGCATCTTTCTTTGTTTAATCTTTTGGAAGGCATCTTTCTTTGTTTAATCTTATGGAAGGCATCTTTCTTTGCTTAATCTTATGGAAGGCATCTTACTTTGCTTAATCTTTTGGAAGGCATCTTTCTTTGCTTAATCTTTTGGAAGGCATCTTTCTTTGTTTAATCTTTTGGAAGGCATCTTTCTTTGTTTAATCTTATGGAAGGCATCTTTCTTTGCTTAATCTTATGGAAGGCATCTTACTTTGCTTAATCTTTTGGAAGGCATCTTTCTTTGCTTAATCTTTTGGAAGGCATCTTTCTTTGTTTAATCTTTTGGAAGGCATCTTTCTTTGCTTAATCTTTTGGAAGAAATCTTTGTTTAATTTTATGGAAGGCATCTTTCTTTGCTTAATCTTTTGGAAGGCATCTTTCTTTGTTTAATCTTTTGGAAGGCATCTTTCTTTGTTTAATCTTTTGGAAGGCATCTTTCTTTGTTTAATCTTTTGGAAGGCATCTTTCTTTGTTTAATCTTTTGGAAGGCATCTTTCTTTGTTTAATCTTATGGAAGGCATCTTTCTTTGCTTAATCTTTTGGAAGGCATCTTTCTTTGTTTAATCTTTTGGAAGGCATCTTTCTTTGCTTAATCTTTTGGAAGAAATCTTTGTTTAATTTTATGGAAGGCATCTTTCTTTGCTTAATCTTTTGGAAGGCATCTTTCTTTGTTTAATCTTTTGGAAGGCATCTTTCTTTGTTTAATCTTTTGGAAGGCATCTTTCTTTGTTTAATCTTTTGGAAGGCATCTTTCTTTGTTTAATCTTTTGGAAGGCATCTTTCTTTGTTTAATCTTTTGGAAGGCATCTTTCTTTGTTTAATCTTATGGAAGGCATCTTTCTTTGCTTAATCTTTTGGAAGGCATCTTTCTTTGTTTAATCTTTTGGAAGGCATCTTTCTTTGTTTAATCTTTTGGAAGGCATCTTTCTTTGTTTAATCTTTTGGAAGGCATCTTTCTTTGTTTAATCTTATGGAAGGCATCTTTCTTTGTTTAATCTTTTGGAAGGCATCTTTCTTTGTTTAATCTTTTGGAAGGCATCTTTCTTTGTTTAATCTTATGGAAGGCATCTTTCTTTGCTTAATCTTTTGGAAGGCATCTTTCTTTGTTTAATCTTTTGGAAGGCATCTTTCTTTGTTTAATCTTTTGGAAGGCATCTTTCTTTGTTTAATCTTTTGGAAGGCATCTTTCTTTGTTTAATCTTTTGGAAGGCATCTTTCTTTGTTTAATCTTATGGAAGGCATCTTTCTTTGCTTAATCTTATGGAAGGCATCTTACTTTGCTTAATCTTTTGGAAGGCATCTTTCTTTGCTTAATCTTTTGGAAGGCATCTTTCTTTGTTTAATCTTTTGGAAGGCATCTTTCTTTGCTTAATCTTTTGGAAGAAATCTTTGTTTAATTTTATGGAAGGCATCTTTCTTTGCTTAATCTTTTGGAAGGCATCTTTCTTTGTTTAATCTTATGGAAGGCATCTTACTTTGCTTAATCTTTTGGAAGGCATCTTACTTTGCTTAATCTTTTGGAAGGCATCTTTCTTTGCTTAATCTTTTGGAAGGCATCTTTCTTTGTTTAATCTTATGGAAGGCATCTTACTTTGCTTAATCTTTTGGAAGGCATCTTTCTTTGCTTAATCTTTTCGGAGGCATCTTTCTTTGTTTAATCTTATGGAAGGCATCTTTCTTTACTCTTTTGGAAGGCATCTTACTTTGTTTAATTTTATGGAAGGCATCTTTCTTTGCTTAATCTTTTGGAAGGCATCTTTCTTTGTTTAATCTTTTGGAAGGCATCTTTCTTTGTTTAATCTTTTGGAAGGCATCTTTCTTTGTTTAATCTTTTGGAAGGCATCTTTCTTTGTTTAATCTTTTGGAAGGCATCTTTCTTTGTTTAATCTTATGGAAGGCATCTTTCTTTGCTTAATCTTATGGAAGGCATCTTACTTTGCTTAATCTTTTGGAAGGCATCTTTCTTTGCTTAATCTTTTGGAAGGCATCTTTCTTTGTTTAATCTTTTGGAAGGCATCTTTCTTTGCTTAATCTTTTGGAAGAAATCTTTGTTTAATTTTATGGAAGGCATCTTTCTTTGCTTAATCTTTTGGAAGGCATCTTTCTTTGTTTAATCTTTTGGAAGGCATCTTTCTTTGTTTAATCTTTTGGAAGGCATCTTTCTTTGTTTAATCTTTTGGAAGGCATCTTTCTTTGTTTAATCTTATGGAAGGCATCTTTCTTTGCTTAATCTTATGGAAGGCATCTTACTTTGCTTAATCTTTTGGAAGGCATCTTTCTTTGCTTAATCTTTTGGAAGGCATCTTTCTTTGTTTAATCTTTTGGAAGGCATCTTTCTTTGCTTAATCTTTTGGAAGAAATCTTTGTTTAATTTTATGGAAGGCATCTTTCTTTGCTTAATCTTTTGGAAGGCATCTTTCTTTGTTTAATCTTATGGAAGGCATCTTACTTTGCTTAATCTTTTGGAAGGCATCTTACTTTGCTTAATCTTTTGGAAGGCATCTTTCTTTGCTTAATCTTTTGGAAGGCATCTTTCTTTGTTTAATCTTATGGAAGGCATCTTACTTTGCTTAATCTTTTGGAAGGCATCTTTCTTTGCTTAATCTTTTCGGAGGCATCTTTCTTTGTTTAATCTTATGGAAGGCATCTTTCTTTACTCTTTTGGAAGGCATCTTACTTTGTTTAATTTTATGGAAGGCATCTTTCTTTGCTTAATCTTTTGGAAGGCACCTTTCTTTGCTTAATCTTTTGGAAGGCATCTTTCTTTGTTTAATCTTTTCATAGGCATCTTTCTTTACTCTTTTGGAAGGCATTTTTCTTGGTTTAATTTTATGGAAGGCATCTTTCTTTGATTAATTTTATGGAAGGCATCTTTCTTTGCTTAATCTTTTGGAAGCCATCTTTCACTAATCCAATGTACCTTTGGATTTTAGTGTCACATTTTCCATCATCTGATTTAACAATTCCCACTTAAATTTCTTGCTTGATTTTGACAGCACCAATTCATAGTTCACATCTTCAGCTGTCCCACTTGCTAACAGCCACACATTTTCTGTCTTCTGACAATTGATTTCTTCCTCCTTTCTTTAACTACCTTGTCTTTTTGTGTCTGTCATCGACACAGTTTCATCTGAACATGTTATATTGTTAATGAAAGGTATTAGTGGAGCCAATTAACATAAAAGCTAGGATCTTGGCTCTCAAAGGCACAGGGCAAAAAGCTGAACAGGAATAAGAAAGGATTATCTGGAATTTAATTGTTCTACTTAGTAAGAGACTGATGACTGTTTATTGATACCTGTTTTAATGATGTCCATTTAATGATACCAATTTCAAATTAACACCTTCACTGCTGCATTTTTATAGCATTGTTGCCTGGCTGTGCTGGTCTATTTGGGAAAAACAAGAAATTGCTGGAAATAAATGACAACTAAAGATGCTGGTGGCAATTTCTTGGCTTCAATCCGATACTCTGCAGTACACAATAAGTTAAATGAAACCCTCCAACATTTCTAGGGATCAATATTTCCTGGTGGCTTGAAAATGTAACTATACATCACAGCTATTTCCATGGCAAATGTTCAGATGAGCGCCACACTTTAGTTCCACCAGTTCAGATCTAGGACTCAACATGCTACATTCACAGAGTCAAATCACATATTTCTTCCATATTCCATTTGTAAAGAGGAAGTTTCACTTAGAGAGCTCTTTCTCAAGAACTGCTACTTTATGAAATTACTGTGTGAAGGCTTCCTTGAATACTATAAGCTTAACTAAAGATCAATTACTATCTATCCTCCTTAGCCTCATAATTTTCACTTCTTTCTACCTCCTGTTATGTTCATACCTCACACTTCATTCAGTAACCTCTGCAATGAGTGGCTCTTGGGCTTTATATTAAGTGAACTTTAATATAAAAAACCTGTCTATTTAATGATACCAGTTTCAAATTAATGACCAATCCCTTAACAAAGAGAGACACTTATATAGTTTAATAAACATAAGTCAATTAGTAAACCAAATATAAGATATAATGGATAAAACTAAAGTATGTGTTTGAGAGTATTCTTACAAATGAAAATGGTAACAGTCTTTTACAAGTAGATAAAGTACAATATCCTGAATCTGGTACCAACATGCATAACACTATAGATTTTGGTCTTATAAAACAAATCCTGAACTTTCACCTAAAATGATGGATGGATTTTCTCTCAAGGAGGTTTCTTGCCTTGAACGTTTATTGGAACACAAGCTCTCCCCAGGCCTCAAGTGGGTCTCATATACACAATCTATTGTTAAAGATGCTGGGAAAATGACCAGTCTTTGTACCACTCCAGTAAGTATCTGAATCCCCCAGCTATACTCCTTGACCTTTGCAACTGGGTCCTGCCATGCCACACCCATGAGAGCAAATCATCCCCATTTCCTTTCACATTCCATTAGTAAGTTCATCTTGAAAAGCTTCTTCCCAAGAACTGCAGTTTTGTGGAACAGACTCTCAGCAGGATGTTTTCCAAATCACTCCAATCTTCTGAACTTCTTCAAGTCTAGGGTTAACCATTATCTTTCCTGAATAACCCCATGAACTTCACTTCTTACCTTGTCTTATAATCATGCAACACCATAGAGTAACTCTCTGCCTTGAGTGGCACTTGGGCCATGCATTGGATGAACATCAGAATAAAAAAATTCTCTTACAGTTATATATAAGATGATGTGTTCTACAGTTGCCAATAGAGTGGCATAATACAATGAACCTTTCTTTTATGAGCCAAGACATTTCAGGATGATTACAATCATGGCTCTCCATAACTTCCTACCTTATATTTCTGTAATTTTTTCTTTGTCCCTGTCCTGCCATCCATTCACACAAACTCATTAAATATTGTTATGATAGGTATTCTTCCTGACAGATATAGTCGCATCAAGAGAAGATAACTCTCCAGTAGGTATAGCAATACTGCCTTTTATACAGTACCTTATTTACATATCACTACACCTCCCTGAACCTAAGAGGCTTTATGCCTTTAGTTGATCTTTGATTTTTATGAACAACCCTGGGAGACACAATCCATCTCTCAGAGTGAGTCTCTTTATTTCTTTTTATAGGAGATCTCGGTCTTAACTGATTCTCCTTATTTGAATCATCATGTTATCTCCGGTCACACTCATCCCCAGATTGCTCATCCCTATGACTGGATGCACTCATCCTCTCCTCCCTCTTCTCTTCTTCACTTTCCCATTTCTGGTGGTCTTCCTGATCACTCTTAATACTGGATTCGTTCATCCTTTCTTCTGACATCAGTTCTTCTGCTTCCTTTCCCTCCTCCTTTTCCCTAACTTCATGCTCTCCTGTGATTCTAAATTGATCTTCTTGAGCCAATATGGACTGTCCCTTCTTTGTTAACACAGTTGTGTTAAATCCCTTTCGAACCACAAATTTCACCTTTTCAGGACTGGAATCCTTGTCCTTTCTGTACCACACACTTTCATTTGTTGCAAATGACCTGGTAATTGGAGCTCTTATTTGTCTTCCTATCAATGCGGATGGGCTTTGTCTTCTGCCTGCATGCTGAATAGCTCTATAACTTAGGAGTAGTCTGGGTAAATAACTCTCTATGTCACAATCCATTGGAGAGAATGCTTTTAATCCCATTTTTAATGTTTGAACCATTTTCTCTGCAATTCCATTTGACTGTGTTTGGTAAGGTGGTGTTTTGCATGAAGTGCAGCCAATACATTTTAACCATGCACACAAACTTTCTTCACAAAACTCAGGTGCATTGTCAGAGACCAAGGGTTTTTGGAACTCCATTTCTCAAAAACACGATTCTCAACACCCTTTTGATGTTTTCCACCACTATGATGGGAAACTATCACAAATCCCTTTTTTTTGTCTAAAATGTACCTTCAAAGAATCCTAAAATTTGGATGATTGACCCATTGAACTGTTTCAACTGGAGATTACTTTTTTTAAATTTTGGTCTACCCATTCTTTCCCAAACATTCCTCCTCGTAACATCACTTCCATATCCACCGGAATGAGTAAAGTTACACCATTCAACTCCACCATTTCCCTACTTTTATCCTGTGCTTTTATCTCAAATATTTCCGTACTTTCAATCAGAAGATCTATATTTTCCATTTTTTCCACTTGCTTTTCATATGTGCATGTCGTTTGAAAATGATTTCCTCTTTTTACACTTAAAGCATCATTTCCCAAAGACCGGACACTTATTTTTGCTCTTTTCATGTTCCTTATTGCAATATCTGCATAGAAGTTAGCTTTTAGTAGCACTGTAAGTCTTCATACTGCCTTCAGAGGTATTAAATTTTTGAATCAATTCCAATTGTTGTAAGAACTCCACGCATGCTTCCAGATTCATATTATGAGCATGAAGCCACTCTAGAATTTTATGCTTGTAGAAGATGTCAAACATTCCTTCAATCAACCTTAGAACAATTAGCTTGTCTTCAGTAGAAATTTGTTCTGAACCCATTCTTTCAAACTCACAACATCTCAACACTTCTTTCAATCACTGTACATATTGCATAATAATTTCATCGGATCTCTGTTTACTTTTGAGAAATTTAGTTCTCTCCACTATAACCAATCTTCTTTTTGGCTGTACATTTGCTTTTATGATGGCAACAATTTCTTCATAGGCTAAATCTTCCAATACTTTGGGATAGATCATCATGTAGATGTTTTTATGGCCCCACACCCTGTTGAAGCTGAAAACAAATCTGTAACTTAATTTTCTCCTCCACTAGCTTTGGTGTCCTTTAACTTTTTTACTCTCACCGACGCTGCAAAACACCTAAGGCAGGTTTCTACATATTCCAGATCCTCCATTGTGGTTAAGTAACCAATCAACAACTCCATATTGTTATGATAGATATTCTCTCTGACAGATGTAGTCTCGTCAAGAGAAGATAACTCTCCAGTAGATATAGCAATACTTCCTTTTACACAGTATCTCATTTACATATCACTACAAGTAGGACACTCACTGTTTCTCTTGCTTTCAATGTGTCTTGGGTGTTGAATTCGCCATGCCTTCTGTCCTCATTTTTCTACTTTTGGGCTTTTGGAGTCATGCTAATCATGACTCTCTACAACTTCCAGTCTTTTTTTGATCAAAGTAATCTTTTACTCTTTATCATTCCTCTTTGTTTTATGCTATTCATTCACACAAACACTTCAAGTAGGTTACTCACTATTTCTACTTGCTTTTCTTGCCTTCAATATGCCCTGTGAGTGTTAAATCCTCTAAACCCACTTTTCTCTTTATGAAAAGCAATTTTGTGCAATATACAAATGGCTTGATAAACCATTCATTCAGAAAAAATGCCAGTACAATTTTTGGATTTTGCTGTTTTATCTGTTTTTGTTTAATGAAAGGAAGAAATCAGAGAGAAAAAAACACATGCAAGAAATCTGAAGTCAAAATCTTTGGGAAAGTCATTATGCAAAGATTTTACAGTATCAGATTCCTGGCACTTTGAACATAGCTTCTCTACTTACATCTGAGCAGCTAAAGCTTATATAATCCTTTTGGTATATTTTAGAAATTGATGTTGATGTCAAACTAGAGAATGTCTTTCGGATTACAGTCAAGAGGAACCCTAGACAAGATCTTCTTAGAAGAGACAATCTCTCTCGCTCTCTCTCTCTCTCACTCTCTTTCCCTCACTCTCTTTCCCTCTCTCTCACTCTCACTCTCTCTCTCCTTACATATATATATATATATATATATATATATAAAATGTATGTGTGTGTGTGTGTGTGTGTGTGCACAGTAGATTTAGGAATCATAATGTTATAGTCATTTAGCATACAAAATATTTATATAATTATTTAACACAGTAAAGTCTTAAAAAGAGTTTTATCATTTCATGTTAGTAACTGGCAGTTTTCAGAGAGCTATATCCAGCAACAAGGCCTCTGATCGGGAGGTTTTGAGGAGCACGGAACCACCTCTTAAATGCTGTTGTTCCTACGACCATCCTGACCCATGGGGGTAGCACCTGTTAGGGGCTCAGCTATGAGTAAATCGTAAACCCCCAAACAAACACAAGATGCTATGAAAACATAAAATTACATTTTTATAGTAAAAATACCAGCAATACATATTCATATAAAAAAATTACCAATAAAACTTATTGATCGTAAAATGACCATCAATACATTTTATCTGTAATTGAAGGCATACAAATGCATTCAAAATATTTAGATTTCAGCAATAATTAACCCATAGAGTTGTTGATATGCTGCTAAATAAAGTCAACCAAACCATTTTCAGGTAGTAAGTTTAAAATCTTTGGGAAATTTTCCTCTTTGGTAATAATCAGGATTTTATGTTGTACACTCTACTGACTTTTTATTATAAAATGACTGATATGAAATATTCCAACAAAGTACGTAAGATGTAATATATGAAACCCAGCTGGATATTTCATTTTTTTTAATTCTCTTATCAACATTTTGCTAAGAAGAACATCACCGGAACAAACGAAAAAATTAAGTAAATCTTATTACAATGTCAATCTTGTTAAATAGGAACACTGTGGTTAATTTGAAAATTGTTAAAAATTCAACAGTTAATAAAACTAAAAAGAAATATTTGCGAATAGAATAGATATCTGTTAATAAATCAATGAGACTTGTGCATTGGGAAAATGTTAAAATAAATGTAAAAAAGTGATTTGATGTCGGAAAATAAAAGAGAGTCATGGTAAGTAAAATAAATCATGTTTATCCGAAGAAAATAGTGAATACATATTCACATTATAATTGAAGATAATATTAAGGAAAATATAGAATTAGGTTAAAATTAAAATTGCAATAAAATTAAAAAATTTTATTAAGGTGTTTAATCAGTGTTGATTTTAATATTATTTTCTTTAAGTTTTATCTTAGCCACAATTCATTGATTGAATTGCATCTTGATATCATAGCTACAATAATTTTTGTAGTTTGGTATTTTTTAAATTGAAAGGATGGCTTGTATATTGTATATGGGAGAATATACCACTCGATGTTGACCTCAGTATCCACTTTTATATTTACATACACTCTTTTGATGATATTGAACACTTTTACCAATAAACATAGCAAACTATAAAACTATTTTACATATATATATATATATATATATATATATATGACCTTTCAACTAGCTGATGAATATTCATGAATGTTTTCAATTCAAAAGCCTTGATAAACCAATGACATCCTTGCTTTTGTATATAAACACATGCAAGAAAAGAAATCCTTACATTGGCTTTGATAAAGTCTCTCAGAGGATGAAATACATTGGCTAAGAATAGTTTTTCCTCCTATATTTTTATTCATTTTATTCCTTCAGAGATATGAGAATTATGTGAAAATAATTTACTTATATATACATAATATATATATATATATATATATATTTATTAAATACTCATAGAGACCTAATGGGCTCTATTAGTAACATACTTGTTGACAACACAAATATAATAGCATCATCTACCTGTAGAAAATGGCTAAAAATAATGGAAGCCTTATTAATAAAAACAAAAAAAAACAATCCTCAATAATATCAATTATGAACATGGACACAATATCTTGACCATGTTTTGTACATGAAAACATTATATAAGTACATACATACAACAATCTATTTCTTGTTAACAGTTAACATATTTCAACCTTGAAAATGACTAAATGTATAGCCAAAAGCACTCAGAAAAAAAGAACAATTGGACATTTTTTATATAATTTATCTACCAAAAAGAAAAAAAATTATAAGATCACATGAGAAATTGTATAAAAAACTAAATCAAAGCACCTTGTCTGTCATATTCAATGAAGCGTGCATGAAAGAAGGATTGCTGCCTAAATACACAAATATATATATATATATATATATATATATATATATATATATATATATATACCAGAATTTTTATTATATTTATTATTCTTATGCTTTTACTTATTAATTTATTTCTTTTATGGTAGATGTAGTTAGGGCAGTTTTAATTCCATCATATTATATTATTCTTATAGTGTATAGTAATATTATATTATTATTATATAAGATATTACTCTCTCTGTCTCTCTCTGTCTCTTTCACTATATATATATATATATATATATATATATATATATATATATATTTCATAATCTTCTGCGGGGTACAGAATTTTATTATAGCAATAAAAAAGGTTTGACTAATTTTACTTTTCATAATTAAAAAGAAATTTCTCATATTGCAGATGAATGTGTTGGAAACAATTTGTGTTTAGTCCAGACAGCTCTGCCTCTGTAAACAGAAGAAACGTCTGTTAGGACTTAACGTGATTTGTATTTAAATTGTATTCAGCCTTCATTAATGTCACATATCATTTTTTGAATCTCTTATTTTCGTTGCAATATATAATCCCTGAATTCAACTCTGTTGAGTGGCGGCGAAACCGATTGGCTGTGTTTGTTTTATTTTTCTCTTTTCTTTTCATGAAAAGTAAAATTAGTCTAACCTTTTTTATTGATATAACATCTCACATCAATCCAACTAAATATATATATATACATATATCTATATATGTGTGTGTGTGTGTATGTATGTATGTATGTATGTATGTACATATATATATATATATATATATATATATATATATATATATATATATATATATATATATATATTTTAGTTGTCATTGGACTAAATTAGTTTACATTGGTGCTACTACATGTGTATGAATGAGAGCTGCTGGGAATTCTAAATTTTAAGTTATTTTTAATTTAAAAATTTTTTTTTATGTATTTTGGATATATAATTTAGACGATTTTATTTAGATTTTTTTTCTTTTTGTTTCCATCACTTTTTTTATTAGGTATCCCACACTGTGATAATAGATCTTTCAGGAATTCTAAAAAATTTTGTCTTAGTGAATTGTTTCTCTTTGATCAGAGTAGCATTTTTTATATCAAAATTCAAAATTGTGGTCAGTCTCATTGTGGGGAGCAGCTAATGCATTTAATGTGTTTTTCTGCAAAATGTTGTTCTATACATATATATATATATATATATATATATATATATATATATAATATTATAATATTTTTTTTAAATATGATTCCTTCGCTACATAAGAGTTCTCATGTTTTAAAAGCGAGAGCACTGTCTTATTAAAAATAAAAGCAAAAATACTAAGGAACTCCGGATTATTTACCTAACGTGTTCTTTCCTATTTTTCTACATACCTGCACATATATATATATATACACACACACACACACACACACACACACACACACACACACACACACACACACACACACATATATATATATATTAATTAAAAGTGTGTGTATGTCAGCTGCAGTTTCAATGAAAGATATTTGTTAATACATAGTATTTTTATATTTACATGTATACATGTATTGGGGATTATATATATATATATATATATATATATATATATATATATATATATATATAATCCCAAATACATGTATACATGTAAATACATGTATACATGTAAATATAAATATATATATATATATATATATATATATAATCCCAAATACATGTATACATGTAAATACATGTATACATGTAAATATAAATATATATATATATATATATATATATAATCCCAAATACATGTATACATGTAAATATAAAAATACTATATATATAATCGCCAATACATGTATACATGTAAATATAAAAATACTATGTATTAACAGATATCTTTCATTGAAACTGCAGCTGACATACACACACTTTTAATTCCACTTCAATCTACATGCTCACAACCTATTTTAGTAAATTTATAAGCTGAGAGCAAATGAAAGAAATGTCCATAAAATTCATTTTTTCAAAATTTGTAATTACAATTTCTCATGTTTATTCAAATTTTCTTGTTCACAGAGCTTTTCATAAATTTCTGAATAAAAAATTGTGAGTGTGAGTTCAATACCTGGTTAAGGCAGTGGAGAACTTGGAGATGGAAATTAACAGGAGATAACTGATAACTGACATCCGTTAGACATGGCACGTGAAACTAGAACAGTCTACCCCAGTGAGCAAAATAAAGGGTTCAGATCAACATTCCAACCACCTGAAGAAGGCCAGAGTGTACAACGGCCAAAATGTTGTGATAAATTTGGCAACAAAGATGAGGACAATAGTCCGAACAATGTAAATAGTGTAAAAAATTGTTCTCATATTTCTTCATAATTTGGTAAATAATAAATATTTCATTGTAGTTGGTTCGCATATTTTCGTAAACTTGTATAAAATTATTCTTGTAAATAAACAATCAACTAAAAAATGGTATTTAATATTTTTAGTTGCCAATTTGCAAGAAAAAGAGAATGCATAAATACAGTTTCATATGTTATGATTTTTTTTTAACATTCTAAAAACACCTTTTTAAAACAATAAAACTTGCTGAGAAGGTATTCAGCAATGGCGGTGTCAAGAGAAAAACTGTTCTTTTGATGCACTATTTTTTGCAGGTACATTTATTACACTTTACCAGAAATTCATTGATTTGAAATATGTTTGCTAAATATCATCATGACGGAAGACAAATTTAATATCTGTCAAGAGTCTACCTTTAGCCAGCAATGCCCACAGGGAAGTGACAAGTGACACGAGAGTCCAGTTTTGCAACATTGTCTCTTCTCTACCAGTTAGAAATGTGGCAAAACCTCAGGCTTGTGAATTAGGGTTTATTTTTTACATTTATTTATTTTTATTTTTTTTTAAGCTTATCACCCCAAGCAAGGCTGGAAGCCACTAGCACGCAAGGGGTTACAGAAGGTTTGGAGGAAGAGCAGATAGGAGTGGTAAAGGAGAGGATGTGGAGAAAGATAGTGGATCGATCAAGGCAAGGGGGTTACAGAAGATTTGGAGTGAGAGCAGATAGGAATGAAAGGGGAAAGGATGTGGGGAAGGGAAGTGGATAGATCAAGGCAACTGGAGATGTCGATTGACGTTACACTTAAATAGTTGGAGATTATATTTGTCAGGGAAACAGGAATAAGGAAGGGAGTTCCACAGGCGAGATGTGCGAGACATGAAGCTATTGGAGTAGAAGAGACGTCTACATCTAACAGTTTCAACGGTGAAGGGGTGGGAACGGGATGCCAGAGGTTGAAGCATGCATGTTACTGCTCCCCACCCATTAAATCATGAGTTTACATGCATGGCCCAATAGATACAATGATGGTGGTAAGGACTGTAGGTTATAGGCTTTCTGACAATTTTCTCAGTCAATTGGAAAATCAATTTTTAAAGGTTTTCAGCATAATAAAAGTGAAAGTAATTATGAATCAGGTCATCTCTTCGGGTTCAATATTTTACACAAAACTACAATTCTCAGGCTACTTAGTTTTTTTTCCAATTTTAATCTGTCAAAATAGTAAATTCAATTAAGCCATAATAAAACCTTTTTCATTTAGTGGTAATTACCAATTTAAATTCTGTCTATCAAATAAAGCCTATGAAAACCTTAAATACCTTTGCTTTTAAAGTAGTTTTATATCTTATCTAATCCTTTACATTTATAAATATACCATTCATCCATGCATTGGATATTGCTGCCATATCAGATCTGGTGCTCAAGATTCTCAACAAAATCCAAATAAGGGTTTGTTATGTTATTGGTCCTGATCTGGCATCTTGGTGCCAGTCACTTTCCCACTGCCATAATGTGGCTTCTCTCTATCTTTTCTATAAATATTTTTATGGCAGTTGTTCTAATGAGCTCTCCTCCTTGGTACCTCAATCGCATGAATTTAAGCGCAGTACTAGATTGGCAGATAGGTCTCCTCATTTTACTGTTGAAATGACTACCTAAAATTTAAAAAAATTTAAATGCAACATCCAGGATCCTGTTTTTTTATTGTCCTTTTTCATCAATTAAGTCTTCTCATTCTCTTCCACCCCCCGAAAAGCCTGCACCTTCACCTTGCTTAGGGTAAAATAATTAAAAACGAAATATACTTCAGAAGTTAATCTTGGAATCAAATTTTATGAAATTCAAGGGAATAAATGACTGTACTGCACAGTTCTGGGTCAGCTTTGGGCAAGATAAATTATCCATTATCTCTCTAGCCAGACAGAAATTTTCAAGACAAAATCTTGTAAAGTGTAAAGATTAAAAAAAGAAACAGACCAAAGTTCCAATATAAATTTACATTTTTAATAATTTAATTTCAAATTTGTCAATATTTAAAATCCTTTGTAAATAGTCAAACCAGTTCTGACAGAATTAATATATAAAATAGGTATATATCTGTACCTTTTGATTTTTTTCTAAAGCTTTATAACGTAATGAAGATCATGGGGCACCTAGTGATCTGCAATTATAGTCTGCTAATATTATACAGATGCCTTGTCTACAGTTAAAAAAAACTCTTTAGTCTAGACAGAACAAAGCAAAATTATTTTTATCTCTTCCATAGTTTTGTAAAAGATGACAAAATCTTTTTTTGATTTGCTGTGGATTTGTCAAATCCCTTTTGCTTTATCCAGTTTCTCGCATTCATTTCACCCCCACCTTTGTGAACAGTTCCTCGAATTCATTTCACACACCCACTTTGTGAACAGTTCCTCGCATTCATTTCACACCCCCAATTTGTGAACAGTTCCTCGCATTCAATTCACACCCCCAATTTGTGAACAGTTCCTCGCATTCAATTCACACCCCCAATTTGTGAACAGTTCCTCGCATTCATTTCACACACCCACTTTGTGAACAGTTCCTTGCATTCATTTCACACACCCACTTTGTGAACAGTTCCTTGCATTCATTTCACACCCCCAATTTGTGAACAGTTCCTCGCATTCATTTCACACCCCCAATTTGTGAACAGTTCCTCGCATTCATTTCACACACCCACTTTGTGAACAGTTCCTTGCATTCATTTCACACACCCCACTTTGTGAACAGTTCCTCGCATTCATTTCACACCCCCAATTTGTGAACAGTTCCTCGTATTCATTTCACACACACACCCCAACTTTGTGAACAGAGTGACATTTTGAATATATTGATTTATATTTTTATTTTTTGTGTTTTGTTTTAGGTAACACCGGAAAGACCTAATTCCAGTGTGGCTCCGCAGATAACAGTCATTGTGTTAACTGCAGGAGTTGTAGGTGGGCTCTTCATTGTGGTGACTGTCTTCATCATATGTAAATATTGTGTCAAGCGGAAAAAGTCTCCAAGAAGGTGAGAACCAATTTCTTCTACATTTTTACAGACTGTCTTTCTCTGGACAGAGATAGTATATGTGTCACATGACAACAGGCTTGTAAGAGGCCAGAATAGAACTTTCATATTGTACAATTAGAAAAGAAATGTCATGTTTTGCAATTGGAAAAGAACTGTCATATTATGCAATTAGGAAAAGAACTGTCATATTGTGCAATTAGAAAAAAACCGTCATATTGTGAAACTAATTTTAACAAGAATGATTCGTTCATCAGAAATATGTACCATATAACACATACAATGGAGTAAAAGTCAACTTTTCAAGCATTAAAAAAAGCAATTTTCAAAAATCCTATGTTAACTAACAAGCCAAGTAGAAAGTTTCTTTTACATGACGAAGATGAAAATAAGGCAACTGTATCTACCAAAAGTAGAAAGTAAGATAACCATCAACATTTAGTGTTACTAACTTGTATCAAAATTGCTTGTTTTACCAATAAATACTATTTCTTGTTTTTATTTGGTTGCTCAGCCACATCGAGTGGGCCGTAGATGTCAGTCTTTCAATCTGACATTCTTTTACCATAGATACTGTAACAGGCATGGAACTAAAATTCTAACTCTGTAACTGAGCATTTTATATTTACTATAATGATAATAAAGGAAGAAAAGTTTCCTCGTGGAAATTACAAGACTTTAAATGACCACAGTAAAATTAAACGTAAATAGTTGCTAATGCAATATCAAACTGGTTATTTTCACACTGTAGCAAAGAAATTAATGGTAGAAATTTTAAATGAAAAACGATTATGTTTCAGGTTCAATGTTTGTTTAATGATTAGATACTTCAATAATTTGGCTAGAAACTGACACAAGTGCAGTAGCATTCCTTACTCACTTCTGGCATTGTTATTTTAGAAGACTAGCATACAGCAATATGCACATGATATGTTTACATAAAGTTTTGTCTTATATTTTATTTAATTAGCATAAGAAATGTCAAAACTTAATAATTATTAATCCTAGAATAGTACACCTATGGTATAACAAATAGATTTGGTACACCTACGTCTCTCAAAACTAGAAATAAAAAAAGAAATTCTAGGAAAAATATTTGTGTTTTATTTCATGGAGCAATTCTTTTGGTCCTACAGGGTGGTCTGAAAGTCTTGTCACCCCCTTCCTCACTTTCAAAGCATAGGAGCTCGTGTCAGCCATTTGAAATAGAAAATTATATTATGTATAGGGTGACAAGACTTTCAGACCATCCTATAAATTATATTAACAGTAAATTCTATGCATAAAGCATAGGCAGTCATTTTCAAACCCATAATCATGACCAAAACGAGGTGGTTTAAAAAAAGAAAAATAATGAAAATAAAAAATATTTGTCTGATAAAGTTAATAATCATTAATCCTAGAATAGTACGCTTGTGGTATAACAGATTTCAATATCTCATGATGAACAACCAATGTTAAGGCTGAAAAACCATTTATGTATCCCAATCACTCAGAAGAATGCAATTTTCAAAATGGATATTTTATTTTGCTTTTTCAATGGTATATACCAGTGGTTTCCAAAATTAATGATCATGACCTTCATTTTCATAAAAAATAAAGGAATATATTTTCATCAAGATTTTCTAATATAAAGTGTCACTGAGATTCTTGAACAGGAAAATAATTGTGAATAGTAAAACATCAATAAATACAGGGTGTCCATAAAGTTTGTGTGAACTTTAAAAAAAATTTATAACTTTATTTGTATTTGCGATAGAAATAATTTGTGAAAAGGATTAGAAAGAAGTAAATCTATATTTTTTAAGGTTTTATTGAAATTTTATTTAAGTTTCCACATGTCCTCCATCATTAGCAATACAAAGGGCAATACGATTTTGCAGTTCACGGTAAACATTTGCCAACTGATTTACAGTAATGCCTGAAATCACATTAGTTATTTTAGCTATACTTAAAACTAGGTACATTAAACTTTATAACATTTTTTACAGATTTTTTCTATCGCAAATACAAATAAAGTTATAAATTTTTTTTATAATTTTTTTAAAACTTTATGGACACCCTGTATGTAAAAACTCTTGATGTATTCCAATCTGTTAATTGTCGAATATTTGTGCAGCAAATTGGCTGAACAACAGAAATAGAAACCATTAGTCGGCTTGTATGTAATGTAAATAATGATAATTCCTCATCCAAGAAATTCAGATAGAAATGTGCCAGAGTTTGATGCAATCATAGCATCAGTTCTTATTTGCTTATAAGTTCTTGTTCCCTTATCAGTTCTTATTTCCTTATCAGTTCTTGTTCCCTTATCAGTTCTTGTTCCCTTATCAGTTCTTATTTCCTTATCAGTTCTTGTTCCCTTATCAGTTCTTATTTCCTTATCAGTTCTTGTTCCCTTATCAGTTCTTATTTCCTTATCAGTTCTTGTTCCCTTATCAGTTCTTGTTCCCTTATCAGTTCTTATTTCCTTATCAGTTCTTGTTCCCTTATCAGTTCTTATTTCCTTATCAGTTCTTGTTCCCTTATCAGTTCTTATTTCCTTATCAGTTCTTATTTCCTTATCAGTTCTTGTTCCCTTTTACATGAAGTTGTCTTATGTTCTATATAATCAGCATAAGAAACTTGAAGGCTAGTTTAGATATCTTAAATTAAAAGTACATTTAGTAATATTTATTGGATAAAAAAATAAGTGCAGGAACACTAAAATAATGTTTCAAACCTGAGGGTCAACAGTCTGAAAAGAATCATGTTCCTCTGAACAGGGGTCACAGATAAAAAATTTGGGGAAACATTGATTTAGTCACTTTGTATTTGTTTTTACTTTAATGTTCACTTAGTATAAGGCCCAAGAACCACTCAAGGTAAACAGTTACAGAGTAAAAAGCACAGTTTATGTGGGTATCTGGGAAAGATAACAGTTAACCATCAATCTGAACAGGTTAATATTGTAATTACCAGGCAAGCATCCTCTTGGGAGTCAGTTCCACAAAGCAGCATTTCATGAAAAGCTGCTTGAGTAGAATTTACATCTCACCAATAAAATACAAAGGAAATGAGAGTTGTTTGCTACAGTGAGTATGGCAAGGCGGGTTTTAACTGTGAAGGTTAGAGTTGGTGGAATTAAAGAATATAGTTCGTCTGAATACTCTCTCCATGAAATAAGCAATAGAGCAAGAGGCTTGCGATGTCTCCTTATTTTCTAGTGCTAATTGACACGTACTGTGAAAAGTATTAACCCCTCAAAATTTTAGACAATGATTTCTATATCATATACAGAATAAGTAACCAATATAAAAAGATATATATTATATGACCCATTAAAATATCAATGTGCAAAAGTATTTTTCACAATCACTATTTTTGTGCATATGTACAAGATACAAGAAAAGGACAGTCTCATTTAGTAATATGATAATTCTTCCCTACTTTTAATACAGGATGCTAATTTAAAATAAAAACATAATTAAAGATTATATATGACCCATATAAATATTGATGTGTCAAAAATTCTCTCTTCTAAATGTACTTATGAAACTAACAAGCTAAGGCATCTAAAACTAAAAGTAATAAATATTTATGGTAAGGTTTGTTGAATTTGGTACAAGGTTAAATTAGTGGAGCACTCAACAAGAATTATTAACTAGGCATTAATTCAGGATAATTAATTATGGTTAACCTAATCTGGCATATCTGAGCACCGTGCAAAGATCAAACTCACTAATAATGGTTTGCGAGATTGACTTACTAATCATTATTCTCATAAGTACCATCATGCATTAGTAAGTTTCACCTATTCCAGTACAAAGATAGCTTAGTACAAAGAATAGTAAGGACAACACTTACTAGTAATGAGCTACAAGAACCGTTTTATAACCATCATTTTATACAGTGTTTAGAACTGAAAAAGATAGGAAGTTGTGGAGAGCTATGATCGTCTACATCATGAAGGGAT
This sequence comes from Acanthosepion esculentum, assembly GCA_964036315.1. Classification (NCBI taxonomy): domain Eukaryota; kingdom Metazoa; phylum Mollusca; class Cephalopoda; order Sepiida; family Sepiidae; genus Acanthosepion; species Acanthosepion esculentum. The sequence goes on along the minus strand of OZ038487.1, from coordinate 8,750,095 downwards.
GAGGTACATAAAAGAAGCCTTTTAAAAGTTATTAATTCAGGTAAATATTGTCTCTTCATGTCTATTTAGAAGGTAATTTCTTGAATCAGCCAATGAATACGATGTCTGAATATCTCAAGTACCATTTGTGAAGCTTTGATGTAACTTGATAATCAATCAAAAGGAACACCTTACGCAGCATGTGTTGGGGGGGGGGAACAAATGCTCTCTCATGGGGTTATTTAGTCCAGCTGTGTATATTGTGTTGTCATCCACATATTGTCTTGGGTTTTTTAATGAAAATATATCCAGGTCACTATAGTCAAGATTTTTTTCTTATGACTTCTGGCTTTACCTAAATCTAAAATAATTCTAAAGAAGAATGCAACAAGGCGGTCAATGGTGACACTAAAAGAAACCTACTTAGACTATTTTTAAAAGTGGAAGGCTGTAGTTAATTCCTCGGACGCCGTTCGTACAATACAAAATACTGCTCGTTCAAATCGCCATTCTTGAGTTCCACACACTTCACCAACGTAAACTCGTTTTCGTTCTTACTGCTTCAGCCCTCTTTTATCAGGCCAACACCACAGCCGACTAACTGACTAGCGTTCTTCGCTTTTGTCCTCCATTACCCAGGCAAATAGCCTCCCCAAGTCTGACCAATCAGCACACAACTTGCTATTAGTCAAACCATGCTGAACTGTAAAAAAGCCACCATTACCACACATACTGTTGGAACAGTCCAACACGAAAAGTGGAGATTAATGCCATTTTAAAGGAACAAAACGGTGATGCTACATGCCGTGTTTTAAAGTAAGGAACTTATTTTCCTTTGCACCAGATGCCAGCCATTTTGACTTGCTTGCTTCTACATGATTGTTTACTACAAAGGGACACTAGGATAAATGTTTGAGGCCACTTTAAAGAGAATCAAGGTGCCATTGCTCTAGGTAGGCTTTTTTATTTTTATTTTCATTAATATTAAATGATCAGATACTCTTTGGTTACACATTTTGTATATAATCACTCAAATACACCTGTCCATTCCCCTTTACAATATTAGTTCATTCCTATCAGCTTTTTGTTACCAATAATCTTTCCTTATTAATTTAGTAATATTTGACTTGTAGGCAAATAGAAATGGAGAAGTTCTGGTGATAGTTGAATACATGTTGATTTTAGAAGTACTGTAATTTTCTTTCTTTTGATAGAGAATGAGATTGTCACATTAGATCCTGAAGAGTTTCCAGATTTTCTTCAGATTTGACTCTAATGCTGTAAAAAGCTTTCAAAATGGTTGTTCCATTACAGACTTTTCTTCCATTTCACACCATTGTCATTAGTACTGACCTGCTTAATAGAGGTTATTTATACAAGTCTGGCTAAAATAACAAACTAATTCTCTTTATCATTCCAGATATCATTTTCTTTTCCTTGTTATCTTCTTTATTATTATTCTTTTTATTTTCTGTTCTTTTGTAAAAAGAAAAACCTGAGCAAAATAAAACTGTGTATAAAAAGACAAATCTTGATTTAATAATAAAATCCATGGTTTTGAATTTCACTCACTCAACATTTTTTAGAACAAAGATAAAACTAATTTATTGGGACGTGATGGTTGCATAATGGTTAGGGGCCCAAAATGAAAAATTTATGAGCCAAGGTAAAATTAGTTGAGTTTTGTTACATTCACTTTTACACAAACACCCGGAAGAAGGTATGAATCCATCCCTTCTCTCTTCCAGCTATAGATTAAATAGTATATCAGAATGTGCTCTTCAGCTTAGGTTGGCAACAAATCTAGGAGAAAGACAACTGAATTCAAAACCAGTTGGGTATGAGTTTGTTATTAAAACCAATGACAAGAACTGTTGCTCAGTGGAGTCTCAGGGATTTGAGCAAAAAATCTTACTGCCCTGATATTTTCCCAGTTTTTATCTTATATTTTGTCAATTAGTCACCAGATAATGTTTGAGCTATGGAAGAAAGGAATATTCTCACAGTTTATATTTTCCCCATTATGGGCAGTATCCATGATATAATAACACCTTATTTCATAGATGGAATGGAATAGCTGCAAGAAAAGGAATGAAAAGCTATATAATGAAGATTTCAGTTTAATACATCAAACATTCATCTGGATTATACTATATATATATATATATATATATATATATATATATATATATATATATATATATATGTGTGTGTGTATATATATATACATATATATATATATATATATATATATATATATATATATATATATATATGTGTGTGTGTGTGTGCGTGTGTGTGTGCCCCTGCTATTTACCTTGAGCTCCTTGATAAAATCCAAAGAAGAATCAGCAATATTACTGGTACTGATCTGGTGACTTCGCTTCAGTCAATTTCTCACCACAGTAAGGTTGCCTCTCTGTGCCTTTTCTATAAATACTTTCATGGTAATTTTTCAAATAAACTCTTCACTATGAAACCTAGACTTTATTTTATTTATTTTTAAATAATAAAGCATTAGGAAATTATTTAGCCCTGATTGCCTGAAGATACTGAAGACCAAGACAGTGTGATCAGCTGAAAGTTCTCAGAATATATCTGTAGAGAAGACAAATTGAATTTTTCCAGTTGTCTACACACACACACACACACGTGCATGCATGTGTGTGTGTGTGTGTTTTTATGCATATATATATATATATATATATTCTGTGCATTTAGGAAGATAATGTTAATTTTATTCATTGACTTTTCCAAACTATGAATAATCCTTCTCTTACAGTAATAATATATATATATATATATATATATATATATGTGTGTAGTATTTTATAATTTTTAAATAATATCTTATTTTATAATTTTTATAATATCTTATTTTATAATTTTTAAATAAATAATTATATATATATATTCTTATTACTATGAACCTTATTTCTGGTGGGTACACATAGTTTAGTTGCTATCCTTGTTATTTTTTATTTTCTTAAACAATGAAATTTATAACAACTGACCTAGATTAAGAAATCCTACGAAAGAAAGATTATGCCACCTACAGAAATTGAAACTGTATCAACTTTATAATTAATACAATTTGGAAAACCTTCTACTGACATGTTTTCTTGGTGAATTGGCATCCTCAGAAACAAGAAATTGATTCCACATGAACAAAATCTAGATTTGTGAGACAAAACGTGACTGATGTTAAGCAGCTGAACAAATTGTTTTGTTCTTCAACTCTGTCATTCTAAAATCGACCTTTGACTTTTAACGAATTTCATCTCAGTTTTTATTTATATTTTATTTTTATTTTTTTTACACTGGTTACATCACTCACCTTGTTTCAGTAATAAATTGAAAGTGAATGAAGGAAAGTGTGTGCGTGTGTGTGTGTGTGAGTGTGCAATGCATGGGTGTGAATGCGTAGGTAATGTAATGGATAACAGCTCAAAAAGTGAAATTAAAGAACCAACTTTGAATTTCAGTCAAGTTATTTACATTCATTTATGCACAAATACCCTTGTGAAAGGTATGAACTCATCTCTTCTCCCCAGCTATGGGTTAAATAATAGGATAGAATAGGCTCTTTACCTGAATTGTTGAATGCTCATATGTTGAGAACAATGGGAGAGTCCATCATATATATATATATATTTATATAGCTCTGTGTGTGTGTGTGTGTGTGTGTGTGTGTGTGTGTGTGTGTGTGTGTGTGTGTGTGTGTTTGCATGCTTTAGAGATTTATATGCACATTTATGTGTGTGTTTGTGAATAGATGCATTGAATATAATGGCGGAAGGGTGTATATATTCCAATAATTAAACCCTCAAAACACTGGAGTATGCAAGTTTGTGATTTATAATTTTAGTTGCATCTTAAAATTACAGAATTCTTTGCTTTCACGTTTTGTTCAGTGAAGAGACATTTGGCAAAGTGAGATTTTCTATCTCGACCTGGCTTAGGAATGTTCAGACAACATAGGATGGCGGTGTTCTGAGAATAGAAACCTGTGGTAAATGTTGCCAAAAACTGCCTGACTGCAACTGAATTGTTGGCCAGGTCCAATGTTTCATCCTCACAAAGAAAGAGAAGCAGTCTGTCTGAGAATTTATTTCACAGAAACAAGAGACACAAACCCACAGAATAATAAGGCAGATTTACTAATGAAAAAAGAAAAACTCACAGGTAAGATTTTTAGGGAATCTAAATTTAATCTCTAAAAAATCAGTTTTTCATCCAAGTATGTAACAGTTTAATAAGTAGAGCAAACATATATATGCATATGTATAGAGAGAGAGAGGGAAGGAGGGTGGGAGAGGGGGGTTGTGAACACGTTGGGATGACAGGCTCTTTAGATAACAAAAACTTGTTGATAACATCAAGCAAAAAATATATTTGAACAATTGACATTCATTGTAAGAATTTAAACTTCTGTGTAAGAAAATTTGCATTAAAATTTATTTTAAAATTTATTGGTGTCGAATTGTTCTTTCTTTGGATTAGAAATTATCTTACAAATTATTTGGAACTGAGTGATTTTTATGACAATAAAAATTTGATAACATTGGCCACAATTATGATAAATGGCTATTTTTTCTCACTCCTTCTTTCTCCCCCCGCCCTCTCTCTCTCTCTCTCTCTCTCTCTCTCTATATATATATATATATATATATATATATATATATATATTGTGTATTTAGGCAGCAATCCTTCATTTATACATGTTTCATTAAAGATGAAAGACAAGGTATTAAGGTTTTCATTTAATTTCCCTTGTGTTCATACAGGTGTTTTCTTTTCTGGACAAAGAGAGTGTAGGAACTGTCCAACTGTTCTGTAATTCTGAGTGCTTTCGACTGTGCTTTTACCCATTATCAAGAATGATTTTATTTTTACTTTTTAATTGGGTGTATGGGTTGTGTGTATGTGTTTCTAAAGTTATTCGGGTGCTTTATTTTCTGAACACAGCACATTGTGGCCATGTCCATAGTTAATATTAGTGAGTGTTGGCTTTTTCTTTTTTATTATTAGTGCTGCCATTACTTTTATCTTTTTTACATGTGAATGAGGTTATTATGTTTGTATTTTTTACTAGTATATTTTAGATGGAGTCTGGTAAGCTTGTGTGGGAATTTAAATGGGTTCTAATGGAGCTGTGGTCAGATAGGTGTAAAATAAGTTTGTCTGGATATGCATGTAGTAGTGTGACTGATGTAATTATTTATGAGTTTGGTTTGATCAGGAATATAGTTCCTTAAGGGAAATTTGAACTCATAGATAATGTTCCTTCATTGTAATTATGATTTTGCTAGTGTTTTGTTATTTTTGAGGATCAGGTTAGCTGTATTAAATTTTTTGCAGTAGATAAATTAATTTTTGTTAGGGTCAATTGGGGTCGTGTATTTCTTTATGATATTTCTAAATGAAATTCATCTTGTTTGTAGTTGACGTGTATTTGGCTTTTGTAGAAAATATTTATGTTATTTTTGACTGTGTGTTCATTATCATTATTATTTACTTTAGGAAGAAATAGTCAAATTTAGTGGTCGATGAGGTGGTTAGGGAAGCCATTGTTAACTAGTGTCTGTTTTGCATTGTTGAGTTCTTTAAGGAAGAGTATATGAGTGGATGAATTATATTAACTACGAAAACAGCCACAATGTGCTGATTGTGTTTGGAAAATAAAACATCCCTATAACTCTAGAAACAAACACACAACCCATACACCCAGTTAAATAACAAAAATAAAATCATCCTTGATAATGGCTAAAAGTATAGCCGAAGGTACTCAGAATTACAGAACATTTGAACAGAAAAGAAAACATTTGTTTGAACACAAGAAAAATTAAATAAGAAGCTTAATCACAGTACCTTGTTTGTTGTCTTTAGTGAAACATATATATATATATATATATATATATATATATATATATATATATATATATATATATATATATGCATACAAGAGAAAATTATAATAATGATGACCAATTATTGAATCAATGAAATTAATTTATTTTCAAGTGTAGACATAAGAGCAAATTTAAAATTCCCCAAAAACTTTGACTTTGAAGTGTTGATTCTGTTTTTATATGGGTACAACTTTTTATATAAGTCAACATTGAAGTATATCTATTTCAAAGCAACAAAAGTCTTTTGTAGTGTGTTCTCATTCTTGACTTCAGCTGGATCCAAAATTAATTGTTTTAACTCCATGCCTGACCAAAACAAATTTCATTGATATAGTTCAAAATAAAGAAGAAAGAAAAAAACAAAGTAAGTAAGTAAAAAAGAATGAATAAAATTAATGTGCCTAGTCAGTCTGTGTAGATCTGATTCCTATCGAAGCTGGAGATATATGTAATAGGCAATGTATTCCTTGCTTTAATTTTATAAATAATCTTTTAAAAATATCTAATGACTTGTATGCCCTATTTTTCAAAGAACACATTTCTATTTCAACTTATTGTTTTCAAATATCTATTTTAAATAATTTATTTCATACATTATAAGGTTTTTTAGCGGAATGTATTTTTTGAGAAAGGGCAAATTAAAATTAACAAAATTAGTGAAAAAAGTGGGTGAAAATCAAAGAAAGTTGCAGCCTTAACTGATTGACTGGGGAGGTTGGGGTGAGGATTGTGAATAAAGTAATGTTGAGGAAATATGATATCAGTCAGCAGTACTGATCGTAAACACACAATAAATTAAACTAAAGATTTACAGAAAGAGAGATACATAAACACACTAACACATAGAAAAAAACACACTCAAGATAGATACACATGTTATTTTAAAAAAAAAACATATCTGGCTAGGGAGGGCATTCCACTAACCCTAACCCTAAATATCAAAATGTGTTTTTTTTAATTTCATGCACATAGATTTTTAAAAAAATTATATACTTTAGTTCGAATAAAGGAATCATTTTAGCATCTAAATTATACCAATAGTATATTTTGCTAAAGATTGTAATGAGCCTGACAAACATTGATGACCTAGAGTTGCCTCTGATATATTACAATGTCTGAATATTATGTTACTTCATTACACATGACATGTATCTAATCAATAAGAAAGAGTCAAACCCAACATCCCATTCATCTGCGTCTCTGCTTTTAATCATTTTTATCATTTCTATCTTGATCTCTGACAAAGATTTAATAAAGTGAAACATCTTAGATTGAGATCTGTTTCCTACTTGTTCTTTATCCTATCATTTTGTCAGATTCCTATCCGTACTCGATCTCTACATATATGTGCACGCGCGCGTGTGTGTGTGTGTAGACATAGGATGTGGCAGAAATAACTCCCATATATACCTCCCAGAAATACTATTGTTTTCTATTTATCAAAATCAATACACTATCTTTGTGTGATAAATAATGTATTTAATGGCATGTAAGTCCTCCCCTTTTCTTTTCTCAAAAAATATCAGCCTAGTCTTAGATGTAAAGAAATCCTGATGCTTATCCAGACAGCATAACCTAGCAATGGTACAACATAAACTCATTCCATAATACAAAATGATTACAAAAATAGACTGTCTTAAGAATTCTGTTTAACCAATACTATTTAAAATATTAACACTGGCACCATTTTGGAGAGAAACTCTTGAAGCATATTACAACAATGTAATATAAACCTTGTGCATTTGGCATTGAACCAGTAAAACTTTTGGCAGCAACAATGATTCCATTACCAGTGAGTAATTAACATGCAATGAAGAATGTTGTCTGCAAAGACGACTGAGAAGACTTTTTGCGTAATTGAATTAAATACAACCAATTCTGTTATTGCTGTCCAAAAGCATTTTAGAAAACAATTTAGATAATCCATCTACAATTGGTACAAGAAATTTAAAACAACAGGCGGTTTGTATTAAGTTATAGACAAAGGATGTGCACATCAAGAATCAGTAAAATGCTATGGAAGACGGCAAAAGTTTCTCTACAGAACTCCGTATCATGAGTGTCAAATCTTCGTTTTAGTCAAAGAAACTTTTTAAACTATTTCTTTTGTGCACATCCTGTACAATAATATTTAATGTAAAATACAGTTAGGGTTTTATATGGTACCAAACAGAGTATTTGATTGGAGGGATATTTCTCATGGATTCTAAATAAATTTAATTGGCTGAAAATGCAAGAACTTCACTATCAACCAGATATATAGCTCATTAACCATTACTAGATATGATAATATTGTTTACAGAATGAGTAGCAGTATACATTGCATAAAAACTTAATACAGGTTTTCTTCATTGGAGTTTTCCACATTATTCTTGTTGTGATAAACAAAGTATTAAGAAACAGGAAAATTTCATATGAAACAAAGTAAAGAGTGTTGAACTGCTAGGTAATATTAATGCTCTTATGTGGCAGTGAATGTCAGATATTTTCCTTAAAGATGAAGAGGAGACTCGAGGCAATAGCGATGTGGTTCTACAGTAGGATTCTGGGAATACCAGGAACAGAACATGTGAGCAATGATGAAGTTTTAGTGAAAATAGAAACGAAAAAGATACTTATACTTAAAATCAGAAAGACAGTTGAAATTTCTGTGACACATAATGAAGAAAGAGGGTTTGGAAAATTTGTCACTCACAGGACATATTGAAGAGGTATAGAGGAAGCAGTGTGTAACCCCTACCTAACAAGTTTGTGTAAATGAATAGCAGAACAGGGACTTAGAAGGATAGCAAGGTGACAGACATTGTTTAGAGCTACAAAAGATAGGAAGTTGTGGAGAGCCATGATTGCCCATGTCCTGAAGAGACATGGCATATAAAGGAAAATATTATTACTTCAATTTTATAAATGTTTAATACATTCATAACAATTAAAAAAAATTACAAATTTATGTCAAAATTTGCTAAAAGCTAAAATCACATTTTATTGTTATCGTTATCAAACAATTCCTGACAAACCAGGAATTTCAATGAAATTGCAAATATTTGTTGACAAGATTTGAATTTTATATATCAATTTTTACAGGATTATATAAACAGTATTTCGGACAATGCAATATTACAAAATTCATTTTTGAACTAATGATTTGATTTTAAATAAATTTCAAATGTTTTTTTCAATAAAGTTTTTGTAAAGTAAAAAAATAATTAAAAGAAAATAAGAAAAGAAGTGATTGCAAATGTAATTAATTTAAATTTTATTAATCAAGTGCCACCAGAAACAAGCCCACATCTGTAGATGGAATCTTGGCTTTGGGTTGGGAATATTTTGATATACGATAATAACTTGTACACTTTAACTTCTGATCACCTGTAAAAATCCAGCAAAGAAAAGAGTCTTAATTCCTGGTCTGTAGAATATTGCAAATGAACAATAAGCTCAATTCTTTGAGGAGAGTTCTGAGAGAAATAATAATCCCATCTTGGATTCCTTTGTTTTTTTTAATCATTTCACCCCAAACAAGGCAATAAAGTCACTAAGATGCAAGGGGTTATTGAGTGTTAGAGAATATGAGAAAATATACTATTAAGGAGAAGAGACAATAAAAGAACAAGAATTAAGAATACAGATAACAATTGACATTGCATTGAAATTTTTGAAGATCAAAGTTGACTGGGAAGCAAAAAGCCAAAAAAGAGTTCCACAAGTGAGAAGTGCAGGAGAAGAAACTGTCAGCATAAAACTTACAGTTACATCTAGCCATTTCAACTGTGAAATGATGAGACCTAGCTGCCGATCTAGTACTGCGCTTAAATTCATAAAGTCTAGGGACCATACTTGAGAGATTAGAATCCCTTCTGGGATTTCTTTGTTTTACTTTAGATGTTTATGCATTGTTGAACATGAGACATTGTGCTTCCTTGCTACTTTTTTAAAGCTTTTGAGTGGAATCCAAAGAATCATTAACCTAGTTTTACCAGAAAGTCCACAGCAACCCTTTGTAAACTTGCTAACCCCTTGCTGGCATTTACAAACAATCACTGCACCTGGGTGCACAAATATTCTTCAATGTCTATGTTGCATCACCGTTTAAATGCAAACAATGCAGTATGCAATGGTTTAATATGACACCCATGTCTTTGTTTCACATGAGGCTCAACATTACCATAAATTATAAACCAAGAATAGCAATGATAGAATAGACTTTAAACTAAATCTATGCCTTATTGTTCTTAGTTTAGGAGATAAGAAAATTAAGTATAGAATAGGCTGCACTAGAAGTAGTTTTGACCAACACTGCAAATTCCTACAAGCCATTGAGACTTTCATATGGTTGTTTGGTGCCAAACCTGTTCAGAAATATTTAAACTCTCAGCTGTATACAACCACTTCCTAAGATCAATTGTTAAAAATGGCTTTGAGTGAGTGAAATCTGAGTGTTGTAGCAAAGACCAACCCTCTTTGAACCTTGTCGGCTGGTGCTACAGAATCACAAACAACTGTACCAAATAACAGAAATCATATCACTTGAGGACTTTCAACAAACAAAATGAGTAGCATATGAGTAGAATATGAGTAGCATATGAGTAGAATATGAGTAGAATATGAGTAGCATATGAGTAGAATATGAGTAGAATATGAGTAGCATATGAGTAGCATATGAGTAGCATATGAGTAGAATATGAGTAGAATATGAGTAGCATATGAGTAGAATATGAGTAGCGTATGAATAGAATATGAATAGCATATGAGTAGAATATGAGTAGCATATGAGTAGCATATGAGTAGAATATGAGTAGCATATGAGTAGCATATGAGTAGAATATGAGTAGCATATGAGTAGAATATGAGTAGAATATGAGTAGCATATGAGTAGAATATGAGTAGCGTATGAATAGAATATGAATAGCATATGAGTAGAATATGAGTAGCATATGAGTAGAATATGAGTAGAATATGAGTAGAATATGAGTAGCATATGAGTAGCATATGAGTAGAATATGAGTAGCATATGAGTAGAATATGAGTAGAATATGAGTAGAATATGAGTAGCATGTGTTATAGGCCCACAAACAGATATTGAATTACGGAAGACAACAACAAACAAAACAAAGACAAGAATGAAAAAATATATTGCCACGTTTATTTTCATTAAAGAAAATACATTGACAAAATTAAGGTTACAGTGCAAAAAATATCACTGGATGTTCATGTTAAGGGTGAGAAGAGTGTTGTTCTGAGAAGGACTGTTTATCACATATCATTGCTGCTGGTGAGAATGGTTGGCTGGAGCTAGGGGTACTGATGGCTGGCTGGAACCACAGGCTGGATGGCTGCTGGAACAGATACTATACTTTGATCCTAGTCATCTTGGTCGCAGATTGCTGTTTTTGTTGAATTTTTAGGCCTTTTCAGTTTTACAGTCGCTGGTCCTGGAAGGTAAAGTTTCTTCTGATTGTTTTTAAAAAGTGTGGCAGTGCTGACAGGATACAACACATTTAACTCAAAGAGAAAACAATGATATAATCAAGATGTTGATCTTCCACATTACTTCAAATAAAAGGTTAGGAAGGAAAGAGTGATAACAACTAGTGAACTTGAGAAACCTATTTTCCTTGTTTTAAGAGAAAGATTTTATAAATTTCGACCAAAAGCAGTACTGGCTGCTCAGTCAATGAATGCTGAATGTTTCCTTATAAGGAAGCAGCTAATATTATTATTACCATTTCACTTTAATTTCATAGTTGTTGGTTAGCTCAAAATTTGCATGTTTTAATTCGAAATGATCTTCTGAAGTATGTTTTATTTTTATTATCCTGTGTGAAAATTCCAAATTAAATTGGAATTTCATAATGCATTCAATTTGAGATTTTAAACTTGATCAATAAATTAACTTCTTCATTTTGCATGATTTTTGGGATCCACACATTTTTTTTCTCAATCTCTGCCCTTTTTTATTAGCCAAGCCAAAGTCAATTGCATTACAAATACTTAATACTTGCACTTTTGGGGCAATTTTTCCATTGTATTGCTGTTAAACCCGCTTTAAACTTCAATCTTGTGTAGTTCTGTGGGCACACTGCAAAATACCCTTTAATACTTGCATATTTTGCTCTCCAATTGCATAAATAATCAAACATCAAAAGACTAATGCACTGATTTGACGGTGGATGATAAGCAACACACTCAACTATAATGATGGATCAACCGATTCTAGTTAACTGAATACGGTGATTGCTAGTAGCAGTTGCAACCACTGAATTGTACTTATAAGGTAAATATGAAAGTAATTGAAAAACATGATTAGTAAATCCCATTCTTCATAACACATTGCATATCAACAGGGTCAACAAGGAGTGTATCCCCTCATGTAAAGTCATAGAGACTGAGAAGTATTGAAAAAACTAGTTTATGGTGCTTTAGTATGGTGTTTAAGTATGGTGCTTTAGTATGGTGTTTAAGAAAAAAAAGAAGCCATGTTTCTTAAAAGATATGAATTGCTACAGCAACCTAGAAAGTGTAATCTATACTTCGATTTCAAATTTTGGTTCAAATTATTGATTTCATTTTTATGCTACCACCATTTTAAAAAGCATGAAAACAATTTTCTAAATGAATCCCCACTCCTTATTTCTCTCACTGACGCGCATACAGCTGAGAGAAATTAGGGACTGACTGTCTCCATAATTATTTTCCTAGTCAAGTGTAGGAAATTTATGTTTTTTCCATTGTCATCACTGACAGTGGAAAAAGCATGACATAAGAAACAAATTTTAGTTTATTTTACATTTGTTAATATCAAAGTCAACACGGAATATCGTCTAAGGATTCTGTTTATTTTCTCAAAAGGTCTCCCAAGTTAAGTTGTAGACTTTCTGGCCAATAATCAAGGATAGAGTCTTTGAGTAGTTTCAAAAGGTTACAGTTTCTGTTCATTAAAATAATGCTTTCTACTTGATCCCCAAAGTTAAGCCATGTTTGATTTGATCCCAAAAATTAAGCCTATTTGATGAGTACTTAAGGGCTGATTATCCACTATAGTGAGTGATTTCCATCTGTCAAGGTTGTTAATGAATGTAACAGTTGTTTTCTTTTTATTATTATTATAATTATGGTAGAGTGTATTAGCCACTTTTTCTATCTCTGCTACTGTAAAATACTTGTGACAAGATTATCTTCAATATAACTGGTGATGGAACAACACAGGGAGAGTTAAGAGTTATGCCTTTTCCAAGAGTATTAGTGCAAAAGTGATGCTCTGGAATTTCAACTTTGGTCACCATTTTCCTACCTAAATTACTTTAAAATTTGATACAATTCTTGCCTCAAACATTCATTTTTATTTTTATTAAATCATTATGAAAGATAAAACTGATTACATTTGGAAAAAGCATGTTCCCTATTTTGTAGTGTTTCAATGAATTTCAGTTGGATTTCAAAGCTGATAAATAATTATCTTATTTTGACAATAAACAAAAATCATTTTCATTATGTATTCCAAAATGCACCAGGATCTAAGTAATGTAATTTTTTATACACTGCACATTTCCTCAAAGTTACTCAATTGGTGTTGACGTGGCACTGTTGCTTAACTTTATATAATCAAGAGGAAACAAGCATTATTAATGTGCTACTGTTTAAAAAGAATCTAAAAATAATGAGACATTATTAGAACTGTAATATTCTTATTTGGATTCAATCAATCAAATAAAAGGTTCAGAGTGTCGATAAAGCTGATTAAAAGAAATGAAGTTCATATTTGATAAAATTCACTTTGGCTTTTTGTTGCCAAGGCTAGTTAGAATTTGGATGAAAACTGGCAGATTTCTCATTCCAACGATTCTTAATCCTTGTATAAAGCAATAAGGATTCTATTGACAGATTTGAAACGGCTTTTCAATTTGGAAGCATTTTGCCTTCAGAATAGACAAAAGAAGATTCTTCAGTTTGCAAATCCAAAATTAACCTGGGAAAAAAATCTTTGTCCACTAATTATTGAAGATTAATTTCTGATTAGCAGGAAGGAATCAGGTCTGATATTCAAATAGAAATGTAACAGAATCTTCATTGTTGTTTTTTTTTCATAGAAATTAAGAATCTTTGTGTTTAATCATGAGATGCATTCAAATGTGAAAGCAATTTGCACATTTTTCTCCTTTTAATAATAAAACTTTTTGATTTCATTGAAAAATAGAAAATATCAGTTTCTTTTATTACACTTCATACTCTCTTTCTCATTCTCTCATCTTTTTCTCTCACATTCTCACCTCTTTTTCTCTTGCTCTCTCTCCCTCTTCTCTCGCTCTCTCCCTCTTCTGTCACTCTATCTCTCTTCTTCTTTTCACTCTCTCTCTTTTTTCTTTTCACTCTCTCCTTTCTTACACTCTGTTTTCTTTTTCACTCTCTCTTCTTTTTCTCTCTCTCACTTCTTTTTTCACTTTCACTTTTCTTCTTTTCTCTCTCTTCTCTTCTTTTTCACTCTCTCTTCTCTTTCACTCTTTCATTCACGTTCTCTCCTCTCATTCACACTTTCTCTCTCTCTCTTTCATTCCCTCCATTCTCTATTTCTTTCTCTCTATTCTCACTTTCACTCTCTATCTCTTCTCTTTTACCTTCTCGCTCTCCTTCCATTCACTCTTTCCTCATGTGCATTCTTTCTATCTTCTCTATTACTCATTCTATACTCTCATTAACTCTCTCTCCTATTCACTCTTTCCACTTATTTATTTTTTACTCTCTTTATCCTTTATTTCTCTTTCACTCTCTCTCTCTCTTTTCTTTTCCATTCTCTTCTACTCTTTGTCAAATAGATTTCTAAAATCATTTTTAATTTCACATGTAAGTTTATTTACATATTTATGAAAAATATTTTTTTGTCATGTGAATATTTTAAAACTTGAAAATTGTTGAGTTTAGTATGTATTTGAGATTTACTCAGAATTTTGCTAATTAAATGTGCCATGAAAAACACAGAGCAAAATTTGTGTTTTTGTTATTAAATTTGCAGAAAATTGGGCAACTTGATTTTCAAAAGACACTAAAGGAACCGAAAAAACATACAAGAAAAAAATCAAGAAAGAAGACAAAAAATGGAAAGAAAACACAAAAACCTAAAGTTTTTAATGCCTCTAGGAATTGAACTAAGACACAGCAGTAATACTAACAAAACAAACACTCAGAGACTCATATATATATATATATATATATATATATATATATATATATATATATATAGATATATAGATATATATATAGATATATATATAGATATAGATAGATATATAGATAGATATATATATATAAATATAAAAGTGAACATTGAAGTCAACACTCAGAGGCGACAGACTGTTTCATGCTAGATGCAATCATCAGCCTGACGATTGTGTCTAGCATGAAACACCCTGTTGCCTCTGAGTGTTGACTTCAATGTCCACTTTTATATTTATATTTACACACGCTCTATCTCTAGCACGCCAGGGGGTTACAGAACGTGGGGGCAAGAGTAAAGGGGGCGTTGATAGAAGAAAAGATGAAGAGAAGGACGGGGAATAAATCAAGGCATCTGGAGATGTTGATTGACATTGCATCTGAATAGAGTGAGATTATAGCTATCAAAAAAGCAAGTAAGAGGAAGGGAGTTCCACAGATGGGAAGTGTGAGACATGAAGCTATTGGAGTAGAAGAGACGGCTATATTTAACCATTTCAACAGTGAAAGGGTGGGACTGAGGTGCCGACCTAGTGGCACGTTTAAATTCATGCAGTTTGGGAACTAGCGAAAATAGCTTGTTGGCGCAGTTACCGTGAAAGTATTTGTAGAAAAGACAGAGGGAGGCATTGGCACGTCTGTGAAAGAGCGACTGTAAATGAGATGGCAGATCAGGGCCAACCACATTGCATATCCATCTCTGGGTTTTGTCGGGGACCCTAAGACATACAGCAGGGGCTCCAGACCAGATATGGCAGCAGTATTCCATGCAAGGGCGAATGGTTGATTTATAGATTTGAAGGATGGACTCGAGTGAGAAAAGCTTTCTGGCATGACCATCTTTCCTTGTGGTAGATGAAGCTATTGATTCAATGTAATTTTTCCATCTCAGATCAGCAGACAGTGTGAGACCAAACAGTCGCAAAGAGGTGCCCTTGTGAAGTTGC
The DNA here is from genome assembly GCA_964036315.1 of Acanthosepion esculentum. Taxonomy (NCBI): domain Eukaryota; kingdom Metazoa; phylum Mollusca; class Cephalopoda; order Sepiida; family Sepiidae; genus Acanthosepion; species Acanthosepion esculentum. The sequence continues at coordinate 8,734,050 of OZ038487.1, read as the reverse complement.
ACATCATACATTCTAATGGGAGGCAGGGATGGTTCTCTGTGGTGGGTAATAGAGATAGATAGATACTGAAGTCAGTTTTTAGAAGTGGATTCATACCTTTCTCAGGGTATTAGCACGTAAGTGAATGCAATGAACCTGACTGGAATTCAAACTCAGCTCTCTGATTCCTCAAATCCTAGCCGCTATCCTTACTCCACCATACCTCCTTATTTGTTCAATGTATGAGGGTCAAGCATTTCAGTTCCTAGGAACCGACAGACAGACACATATGCTTTGATTATAGTGGTGAAGGCTTTATGCAGAACCAACCACACTTTATGAAGAGATGAATACAAAGATCTGGTGCACAATGTGCCACAAGGTCCCCAAATGGCTCTCCGCAGGTTTTGAATTCAGAGTTGTCTTTCTCCTAGACCAGTTGCCATCCAAAGCTATAGAACCCAGTCTGAACTGCTATTTACCCATAGATGCAGGTAGAAGAAGAGGATTCATACCTTTCTCTTATGTGTGTGTGTGTGTGTGTGTGCGCACGCGTGTGTGTGTGTGTGGGGGTGTGTGCAACCATTTCAAGTTATCATGTCTTGATCCTCTTCAGAAATTAAACACTAATTCAAACAAAATGCTTCTTCTGTCACAACAGAGGATAGAAAACAAAACAAACATATTATTATTATTATTATTATAATCATGATGCTCATTATCATGAAAAATTCCCCTTCACCACACACACACACACTCTTGAAAATGGCTAATTAATTTGCTGAAAGTGGTTGGTAAAACTAACAATATTGACGATATATATTTCTCCACACACTCAATGAACTTGAATAAAACTATTCCAAGATATTCCTTGTCTGTTATATTTAACAAAACCCACACACACACACACATCCATCTCTCCCCCCTCTCTCTATATATGTGTGTGTGTGTATGCATGTGCATTTAATGTTAGTAAGACAAGAAAATCCAAATTTACAAAAAAATAAAATGGTGAAGGAAGTAAATGAAAATATTTAATGCTTTTTTGTTTGCTACTGAAGGATTCTCTAATAGAAATCCTAAATATACAAAAAAGCAACTCTTCACTTTTTATTTTTAAGTCCATTTATCAAAATGTATATAGAAGCCAATTCATGTGAATATCAAATGAGTTTCTTTTTTTTTTCACTTTCTCTATTTCTTTGTCATACATGCATCTATATTTGCAGTTGCACCAGCGTTCTTTGGTATATATTTTGTGAATCACTGCTCTCTTGAAAGACTTTCTTCCAATAAGACACTATCAGTTTTGTAAATTCTTCAGAAAATCTCATCCTTTCATAGAAAGTATTATCACTTACCAAAATGAAATGCTTCTGCTGTTCCAGCACCAAAAACAAAACAAAAAAGAAGCAAATTCCATTAAAAATGTTCAGCAGTCAGTTACGTCTTAGAAATGGTTTCAAGTTGAACAGGATTTTGTTTGCAAAATCAATGCACTTAAAAGTGTAGCTGCTTCATCAAAGCTGGGCATGGGTTATCTGAAAAGATAGTGCAGTCAAAATAGATTTAACAGAAAAGTGGTTCAGAGGAAGAAGACATCAGAAAAATGTTTTATTTTATAAAAAGACTGCAAAAGTAACTTTATTACTGAATTAAAATGAGTTTATTAAAACAGGCATGAAGATATGTTCAGTAAATATCTGAACAACTAATTGCATACACCTTTTTCAATTTAGGAAATTTTTCTTTGAGACAAATATTTCCCTTGAATCAGGTTAATTGGATGCAAGATTATTATTAAGAGTGGACAATTCTAGGTGTTTACATCTTATTTAATAATTTCTGTTGATCTAAGAAGGTGATTATAACTATTTTCTCCACCAAAAGTTGCAGTTTTTGGAATTATTGTTGTAGGCTGGTGTTGTTTTCTTTATTTTCCATTATATTTTTGATGGATTTATTTTTGTTTTTAAGTTCCCATATATGTTTTAAGCATGTTGGAAATATTATATCGTTTTTTTCATTAAATGATTTCCATTCAGTTATTGTATCATTTTATTTCTTTTTCTTTGTTTCTTCTTTTATTTTTGTTACTACTTGTTCTAAGTAGATGTATTCCTGGATGGCATCTAATTCTTCATTCTCTACGTCTGTGATTTTATTCTGAACATTGCAAGTGAACATTACATTTATTTTATTTTTATTCATTTTCAAACAATATTCAAACTTTCTCTATTTAGCATTTTTTGTAATACATCAGTAAAATGTTGTTAAAAAACTGACAAAGTATTGATTTTATCATCCATATTTGGTAGAATATGATATATAACATTTTATGTATCAGAACAATGTTATAAAAATTAATGACAAAATGAAAAAACATTCTATGTGATGGGATTTCTCATTTAGAATTTCATTGGCCTAAAGCAATGTTTACATAACATTGTTCTGATATATAAAAATGTACGCATCTTCCCAAGGACAAAAAAATACATTTCAGACCATCCATTTGTAAAATCAAAAAAAACTTTTACTGAGATGCATTGAAGGAAGTGTCACTACATGATGCACACACTAAATGCTAACAACATCCCACCACATCTTTCTAAATTATGCCCGTCAATTTTTTTAAAGTTATCTACTGAAGAACTTGAGAAATACATATCCGACCATCCATTTGTAAAATCAAACAAATCTCTTACTGAGATGCATTGAAGGAAGTGTCACTACATGATGCACACACTAAATGCTAACAACATCCCACCACATCTTTCTAAATTATGCCTGTGACTTTTTTTAAAGTTATCTACTGAAGAACTTGAGAAATACATATCAGACCATCCATTTGTAAAATCAAACAAATCTCTAACTGAGATGCATTGAAGGAAGTGTCACTACATGATGCACACACTAAATGCTAACAACATCCCACCACATCTTTCTAAATTATGCCTGTGACTTTTTTTAAAGTTATCTACTGAAGAACTTGAGAAATACATATCAGACCATCCATTTGTAAAATCAAACAAATCTCTAACTGAGATGCATTGAAGGAAGTGTCACTACATGATGCACACACTAAATGCTAACAACATCCCACCACATCTTTCTAAATTATGCCTGTGACTTTTTTTAAAGTTATCTACTGAAGAACTTGAGAAATACATATCAGACCATCCATTTGTAAAATCAAACAAATCTCTTACTGAGATGCATTGAAGGAAGTGTCACTACATGATGCACACACTAAATGCTAACAACATCCCACCACATCTTTCTAAATTATGCCTGTGACTTTTTTTAAAGTTATCTACTGAAGAACTTGAGAAATACATATCAGACCATCCATTTGTAAAATCAAACAAATCTCTAACTGAGATGCATTGAAGGAAGTGTCACTACATGATGCACACACTAAATGCTAACAACATCCCACCACATCTTTCTAAATTATGCCTGTGACTTTTTTTAAAGTTATCTACTGAAGAACTTGAGAAATACATATCAGACCATCCATTTGTAAAATCAAACAAATCTCTAACTGAGATGCATTGAAGGAAGTGTCACTACATGATGCACACACTAAATGCTAACAACATCCCACCACATCTTTCTAAATTATGCCTGTGACTTTTTTTAAAGTTATCTACTGAAGAACTTGAGAAATACATATCAGACCATCCATTTGTAAAATCAAACAAATCTCTTACTGAGATGCATTGAAGGAAGTGTCACTACATGATGCACACACTAAATGCTAACAACATCCCACCACATCTTTCTAAATTATGCCTGTGACTTTTTTTAAAGTTATCTACTGAAGAACTTGAGAAATACATATCAGACCATCCATTTGTAAAATCAAACAAATCTCTTACTGAGATGCATTGAAGGAAGTGTCACTACATGATGCACACACTAAATGCTAACAACATCCCACCACATCTTTCTAAATTATGCCTGTGACTTTTTTTAAAGTTATCTACTGAAGAACTTGAGAAATACATATCAGACCATCCATTTGTAAAATCAAACAAATCTCTTACTGAGATGCATTGAAGGAAGTGTCACTACATGATGCACACACTAAATGCTAACAACATCCCACCACATCTTTCTAAATTATGCCTGTGACTTTTTTTAAAGTTATCTACTGAAGAACTTGAGAAATACATATCAGACCATCCATTTGTAAAATCAAACAAATCTCTAACTGAGATGCATTGAAGGAAGTGTCACTACATGATGCACACACTAAATGCTAACAACATCCCACCACATCTTTCTAAATTATGCCTGTGACTTTTTTTAAAGTTATCTACTGAAGAACTTGAGAAATACATATCAGACCATCCATTTGTAAAATCAAACAAATCTCTAACTGAGATGCATTGAAGGAAGTGTCACTACATGATGCACACACTAAATGCTAACAACATCCCACCACATCTTTCTAAATTATGCCTGTGACTTTTTTTAAAGTTATCTACTGAAGAACTTGAGAAATACATATCAGACCATCCATTTGTAAAATCAAACAAATCTCTAACTGAGATGCATTGAAGGAAGTGTCACTACATGATGCACACACTAAATGCTAACAACATCCCACCACATCTTTCTAAATTATGCCTGTGACTTTTTTTAAAGTTATCTACTGAAGAACTTGAGAAATACATATCAGACCATCCATTTGTAAAATCAAACAAATCTCTTACTGAGATGCATTGAAGGAAGTGTCACTACATGATGCACACACTAAATGCTAACAACATCCCACCACATCTTTCTAAATTATGCCTGTGACTTTTTTTAAAGTTATCTACTGAAGAACTTGAGAAATACATATCAGACCATCCATTTGTAAAATCAAACAAATCTCTTACTGAGATGCATTGAAGGAAGTGTCACTACATGATGCACACACTAAATGCTAACAACATCCCACCACATCTTTCTAAATTATGCCTGTGACTTTTTTTAAAGTTATCTACTGAAGAACTTGAGAAATACATATCAGACCATCCATTTGTAAAATCAAACAAATCTCTAACTGAGATGCATTGAAGGAAGTGTCACTACATGATGCACACACTAAATGCTAACAACATCCCACCACATCTTTCTAAATTATGCCTGTGACTTTTTTTAAAGTTATCTACTGAAGAACTTGAGAAATACATATCAGACCATCCATTTGTAAAATCAAACAAATCTCTTACTGAGATGCATTGAAGGAAGTGTCACTACATGATGCACACACTAAATGCTAACAACATCCCACCACATCTTTCTAAATTATGCCTGTGACTTTTTTTAAAGTTATCTACTGAAGAACTTGAGAAATACATATCAGACCATCCATTTGTAAAATCAAACAAATCTCTAACTGAGATGCATTGAAGGAAGTGTCACTACATGATGCACACACTAAATGCTAACAACATCCCACCACATCTTTCTAAATTATGCCTGTGACTTTTTTTAAAGTTATCTACTGAAGAACTTGAGAAATACATATCAGACCATCCATTTGTAAAATCAAACAAATCTCTAACTGAGATGCATTGAAGGAAGTGTCACTACATGATGCACACACTAAATGCTAACAACATCCCACCACATCTTTCTAAATTATGCCTGTGACTTTTTTTAAAGTTATCTACTGAAGAACTTGAGAAATACATATCAGACCATCCATTTGTAAAATCAAACAAATCTCTTACTGAGATGCATTGAAGGAAGTGTCACTACATGATGCACACACTAAATGCTAACAACATCCCACCACATCTTTCTAAATTATGCCTGTGACTTTTTTTAAAGTTATCTACTGAAGAACTTGAGAAATACATATCAGACCATCCATTTGTAAAATCAAACAAATCTCTTACTGAGATGCATTGAAGGAAGTGTCACTACATGATGCACACACTAAATGCTAACAACATCCCACCACATCTTTCTAAATTATGCCTGTGACTTTTTTTAAAGTTATCTACTGAAGAACTTGAGAAATACATATCAGACCATCCATTTGTAAAATCAAACAAATCTCTTACTGAGATGCATTGAAGGAAGTGTCACTACATGATGCACACACTAAATGCTAACAACATCCCACCACATCTTTCTAAATTATGCCTGTGACTTTTTTTAAAGTTATCTACTGAAGAACTTGAGAAATACATATCAGACCATCCATTTGTAAAATCAAACAAATCTCTAACTGAGATGCATTGAAGGAAGTGTCACTACATGATGCACACACTAAATGCTAACAACATCCCACCACATCTTTCTAAATTATGCCTGTGACTTTTTTTAAAGTTATCTACTGAAGAACTTGAGAAATACATATCAGACCATCCATTTGTAAAATCAAACAAATCTCTAACTGAGATGCATTGAAGGAAGTGTCACTACATGATGCACACACTAAATGCTAACAACATCCCACCACATCTTTCTAAATTATGCCTGTGACTTTTTTTAAAGTTATCTACTGAAGAACTTGAGAAATACATATCAGACCATCCATTTGTAAAATCAAACAAATCTCTAACTGAGATGCATTGAAGGAAGTGTCACTACATGATGCACACACTAAATGCTAACAACATCCCACCACATCTTTCTAAATTATGCCTGTGACTTTTTTTAAAGTTATCTACTGAAGAACTTGAGAAATACATATCAGACCATCCATTTGTAAAATCAAACAAATCTCTTACTGAGATGCATTGAAGGAAGTGTCACTACATGATGCACACACTAAATGCTAACAACATCCCACCACATCTTTCTAAATTATGCCTGTGACTTTTTTTAAAGTTATCTACTGAAGAACTTGAGAAATACATATCAGACCATCCATTTGTAAAATCAAACAAATCTCTTACTGAGATGCATTGAAGGAAGTGTCACTACATGATGCACACACTAAATGCTAACAACATCCCACCACATCTTTCTAAATTATGCCTGTGACTTTTTTTAAAGTTATCTACTGAAGAACTTGAGAAATACATATCAGACCATCCATTTGTAAAATCAAACAAATCTCTTACTGAGATGCATTGAAGGAAGTGTCACTACATGATGCACACACTAAATGCTAACAACATCCCACCACATCTTTCTAAATTATGCCTGTGACTTTTTTTAAAGTTATCTACTGAAGAACTTGAGAAATACATATCAGACCATCCATTTGTAAAATCAAACAAATCTCTTACTGAGATGCATTGAAGGAAGTGTCACTACATGATGCACACACTAAATGCTAACAACATCCCACCACATCTTTCTAAATTATGCCTGTGACTTTTTTTAAAGTTATCTACTGAAGAACTTGAGAAATACATATCAGACCATCCATTTGTAAAATCAAACAAATCTCTTACTGAGATGCATTGAAGGAAGTGTCACTACATGATGCACACACTAAATGCTAACAACATCCCACCACATCTTTCTAAATTATGCCTGTGACTTTTTTTAAAGTTATCTACTGAAGAACTTGAGAAATACATATCAGACCATCCATTTGTAAAATCAAACAAATCTCTTACTGAGATGCATTGAAGGAAGTGTCACTACATGATGCACACACTAAATGCTAACAACATCCCACCACATCTTTCTAAATTATGCCTGTGACTTTTTTTAAAGTTATCTACTGAAGAACTTGAGAAATACATATCAGACCATCCATTTGTAAAATCAAACAAATCTCTTACTGAGATGCATTGAAGGAAGTGTCACTACATGATGCACACACTAAATGCTAACAACATCCCACCACATCTTTCTAAATTATGCCTGTGACTTTTTTTAAAGTTATCTACTGAAGAACTTGAGAAATACATATCAGACCATCCATTTGTAAAATCAAACAAATCTCTTACTGAGATGCATTGAAGGAAGTGTCACTACATGATGCACACACTAAATGCTAACAACATCCCACCACATCTTTCTAAATTATGCCTGTGACTTTTTTTAAAGTTATCTACTGAAGAACTTGAGAAATACATATCAGACCATCCATTTGTAAAATCAAACAAATCTCTTACTGAGATGCATTGAAGGAAGTGTCACTACATGATGCACACACTAAATGCTAACAACATCCCACCACATCTTTCTAAATTATGCCTGTGACTTTTTTTAAAGTTATCTACTGAAGAACTTGAGAAATACATATCAGACCATCCATTTGTAAAATCAAACAAATCTCTTACTGAGATGCATTGAAGGAAGTGTCACTACATGATGCACACACTAAATGCTAACAACATCCCACCACATCTTTCTAAATTATGCCTGTGACTTTTTTTAAAGTTATCTACTGAAGAACTTGAGAAATACATATCAGACCATCCATTTGTAAAATCAAACAAATCTCTTACTGAGATGCATTGAAGGAAGTGTCACTACATGATGCACACACTAAATGCTAACAACATCCCACCACATCTTTCTAAATTATGCCTGTGACTTTTTTAAAGTTATCTACTGAAGAACTGGAGAAATTAACTTTTAAAAAAGCTCAAAATGTTAAACTAAAACTTGGTAAAAAGATCGTTATAACAAAGTCAGAAATGAGAAATAAATCTTTCACAACATTAAAAAAAATAAAGGCAAAAAGTTGTGTGTTTCGGGGGGGGTGTATATAAGTCATTATTTCTTCGTGCTATGTTCAGTGCAGACACTTGAGTGTAAGCTGTTTGTAGATCCAGAGTTTTATTTTCTAAGAGACGCTGCCATATGGATTGCAAACTTAAGCCTGAAATGAAGGCGTCTCTCGGAGCTTTATTTCCACATTCCTCCTCAGTATTGTGGTGTAATGGATATTGGCTCGCAATGTGAACTCGGAGTGCTGAGTTCAAATTCCATTCACTTTATTCACTTACGCACAAGTACCCTTGGGAACGATATGAAACTATCTCTTCTCCGCCAGCTATGGGTTAAATAGGAGGACAGACTGGGTTCTTTAGCTTTGGTTGGCAACCAGTCTACTACAGAAAGAAATGGCAACCTACTGAGGGAAAAATCTTCTGCCTCATCAGTCATGTGTTGAAAGATACACATGTGGCACTTAACTGACTGACTGAATAAAATATTCAGGTAACAATCAAATCAACAAATAACAACACTCTCTGTACCAATAATGATTGCCAAAAGGAATACATAGGTGAAACCTCAAGGAATTTAAATAAAAGATTATCTGAACACAAAACAGGATCTTTTACAAAACAACACATTCAATGCATTAATTGCCCATTGTAAAGAGTCAAACGATAATTTTGGTTTAAAAAAAATGCTGCTTTAATTAAAAGAGAAAGAAATTGAAAGAAAGTGTACAGAAAATATTTTGATTGCTAGATCATCCATAGTAAATTTGTGTCCAAGGTTCTTACAATATTACACCTTTCTTTGCAGACCATCTTTTATCACAGTGTGGGATACTAAATAATAGAAAGGGTAAAAACAAGAATAATGACACAGAAACTTGAGTGAAAGACAGATATTAAAAAAAATTAATAATTTGAGCTTAAAATTTGAACATTCCAACATTTTCAGTGTTTTTCTGTCTGTGTATAATTATAACTAACACCTACGCTCTTATATTTTTTTTGTAATGTCGGACAGTTTCACTTGTCACTTTTGTTATGTCAAGCAAAAAAATCACTTCCAAAAATGCTTTTTAATATTCGAGACTTTGTAGACGCTGGTACTAGTAGTAACACCTTCCAATAATATCCACACTAGTAATACTTGTTTAAGTAGTAATCGCCAAATAGTATAATGATCAGGAGAGATTCGTTATCCGTATAGGAGTAGAGAGAGTAAACATATAGCAAGTGAATGGATAGACAAGAAGAGTGAACTGTGAATCGTAGAGTGTAGAGGAGGAATAGTGATTGGTGATTGTTATGCTACTTTGTATTTATTCACTTACTTTATGATCATGTGATCTATTCAATAATGGAATCGCCCGTGTTACTCACTGGTGATCTGGTTTCAAACCACAGTGTCGGCAAAGACACTTACTCTTATACAATATATTCCCCCTCCCCTTCCTAAAAATATGTGATTCCATCAACAAAAACATTGCTTTAGTTTGATGAAGCTATAAAGAAGGAAATATATCACAGAATATTTTGCATTTTGTCAATAATCATTGAACTTACAAAATTATTGATTCACTGTAAATCTGTTAACAACCATTTTGTCTATGCTTCACTCATGTGTTGATGTATGTGCATCATAGTAAGGTTGTTTTTAAAATATATGCCTTTGCTAAGTACTAAATTAGCATCAAATATATGCCTTTGCTAAGTACTAAATTAGCATCAAATATATGCCTTTGCTAAGTACTAAATTAGCATCAAATATATGCCTTTGCTAAGTACTAAATTAGCATCAAATATATGCCTTTGCTAAGTACTAAATTAGCATCAAATATATGCCTTTGCTAAGTACTAAATTAGCATCAAATATATGCCTTTGCTAAGTACTAAATTAACATGAAATATATGCCTTTGCTAAGTACTAAATTAACATCAAATATATGCCTTTGCTAAGTACTAAATTAGCATCAAATATATGCCTTTGCTAAGTACTAAATTAACATCAAATATATGCCTTTGCTAAGTACTAAATTAACATGAAATATATGCCTTTGCTAAGTACTAAATTAACATGAAATATATGCCTTTGCTAAGTACTAAATTAACATCAAATATATGCCTTTGCTAAGTACTAAATTAACATCAAATATATGCCTTTGCTAAGTACTAAATTAACATCAAATATATGCCTTTGCTAAGTACTAAATTAACATCAAATATATGCTTTTGCTAAGTACTAAATTAACATCAAATATATGCCTTTGCTAAGTACTAAATTAACATCAAATATATGCCTTTGCTAAGTACTAAATTAACATCAAATATATGCCTTTGCTAAGTACTAAATTAACATCAAATATATGCCTTTGCTAAGTACTAAATTAACATCAAATATATGCCTTTGCTAAGTACTAAATTAACATTAAATATATGCCTTTGCTAAGTACTAAATTAACATCAAATATATGCCTTTGCCAAGTACTAAATTAATATCAAATATATGCCTTTGCTTAGTACTAAATTAATATCAAATATATGCCTTTGCTAAGTACTAAAATAACATAGCAGCAGCTTGCTAGATTTGAAACTAAACCATCAGTCCAGATGTTCGTAACTATATGTAATTTTGTTCTGCTTTAAAATCATATACAGGGAGTTCTAGAGAAGGTCTACAGTGATGAAAAACAAAACGTATTGTATTGATTATATGTACATATCAATAATAAACATCAAAATGCGCAATTGTTTAAACTATTTACCCCCATCATCCACACCCTCCTCTTTACCTATAAAATGTTTATTTTTATTATTTATTAAAAACATAAAAATTATAATAAATGTATTATAATAAAAATTATGAAAATAAAAAAATATTAAAACGATTTTAATGAATTATATGAATCCTAGAACCACTATTATAATACTGGTATAAGACCTAATGTATACCTACTTTTGCAGCCCCCTGTATGGTAACTGGTGAGCCTCCTTACATTTGCAGGATTTATAAACTCATCATTTTCATGATGAAAATTTATCAGTATGACAAACTTGGACTAAATCCTAAAAAATAACCATTTCTTTATTCTTCCAATTCAAGACTTTTCAAAATGTTATCTTTGCAACAAAATCCATTGAATATGGAATCCATTCTAGAAATGTCCAAGTCATATTTTCCATAGTTCTCATTAATTTTAAAATATTTCAGTGAAAATGTTTTGAAAAAATTAACAAATTTCAACTTGCATATGCATCTCTTTAAAATGACATAAATCACAATTTACTGTTAATGCTAATTTGTTTTGTTTTTTCTTTCAATACACTTGTGTATCAAATATAAATGCCAAAATGTTTAAATTATTTCCTTCAATTTCCCACTTCCCCTGGAATGAGGTATATTTCAAATGGCAGTCTTATTATTTTTCAAATAATTTTCTCTGTAGCACAATTCTTTTATTTCATGTTTATCAAACTTATATAAAAATTCCTGGTAGAAGTGCATTTCAACTGACAAGTTTATGTTAAAAATTGAAAATTTCCCACCGATATGGCTATTACAGATTACAAGTGTATTTGGTATAAATGAGTAACACTTTATTAAATTAAATTTAATATTTATTGCTAAAAACATTTTTCTTTGTATTAAAGGCAATTTCTGAGTGTGACAAAATTTGTTGTTTTATAATAAATGTAGCTGGATGTTTTTTTTTCTGTTTAATTTGAATCTTTTATGCTCAGATCTTGAACTTTCTGGTGTAGAAATTCAAACATAATTGATGACTTGAAAGATGAAAAATATAATCAGAAGTGTGTTAAAGAACACACCGACCAAAATGTAGTGATAAAACAAAATTGAAAATACAAAATAAACATAAATTAAAAGTGTATATTTCTTTTTAAAATTGTTATTTAAAGAATTTGGTAAGCCATTTGCTGCTGATTTCATATCCTTCCATAACACATTACTCTGAAATCTCTATGGAATCTGCTGTTGAAACTACTAAATTTCTCCTTCAATTCCAATGTTTAAATTGGCAATTACATATTGAAAAGTTTGTACAAATCAAATTACACATACCATGCAAAATTTGTGTTTTATAAATTCCAATAGATATGTACAGTTAATTATAATAATATGTAAACAATGTATTATGACTTTTAGGAATAGAAAATCTGTTAAAACAAAATGGAAAATTATCTCATAGAATTTGACAGCTTAAAAACTTGAAAATTTACAACTTTGCATGAAAACAATTTGGTGTCTATATTTCAACTTCTTCCTAAAGTATATAAAAACAATCCATGTGACATATTTCTAATCTTTTGAAGGGTAAAATAAATATTTGCCACATGTTTTTATTATTAACCCTTTTCAAATTCTTTTTATTTGTAAATTTTACTAATTTTTAAAATAACTGAAATTCAGTTTGTGAACTATTCACACAAGTTAATGCTTCTTATCCGAGGTGGACGTCAGTTGGAGTAAAGAAATAAATTAGACACTGGTTTGGAGAAATGACCAAAGATTTATTTTCATTTATATATGAAAATGTCTCTGGTAAGTTGTATATTGTAGCATTTGAATGTACAAGTTGTGAAATGAGAGTGTGAAAAAGGAGTCTACTGAATCCAGCTGACTGCTTGTTGGCTATTGCATTGGGCTTGGTGCTTTGATAGTGGAGTCCATTCGTTTCCTGGATTCACAGGAGATCGTTTTCACAGTCTAATGGATGGACATGCTCTTGGGTAGATTCTATGGTTAACGTGTATGTGTGTAGTCTCTCCCTCTGATTTAATTTGTTATCTCCATGTATAAATCATGTCCTTCTGCTAAATTTTTATATTCTGATATGATTATATTCGAAAATTTTTATTCATGAATGTTACATTTTGTTCATTTCTCTGGAAATCATAAAATATATTGTGTTTATGTATCCAGTTGAATTGAAAAGGATTAATTTTGGATTCTTTACATAGATGTTCTTTATTTTCCTCTAAAGAAAGAATTCTTCTTTTGCTTTATGAACGGTTTGGAGAGTATCAGTTATGGATGAACTTTTTAATCTACGACAATGTCCATTCCTACCATATATCAGGATAATTGATTTGGGTTCATATTAGTCTTGTGTAAGTACTCAAAGAAAATGTACTCAAAGAAAATATACAAAATGTTGAAAAATACAAAATAAATCTTTACATAACACAAAATATGATAGACCGAAGGATAAGGTGGAAACTAAAGTTCCAAGAGTTCGCATGCAAATGTCCTGACACATAAGAGAGAGAGATTTTTGGGAGGAAGCACCATATTTAACAGCACTTAAGGTTCACTGTTTTTACTAAAAATATCTTTTGAATTTTCCCTGTGTCTTATATGCCATATGTAGGTTTACTAATTTTACTAATTACTAATTTTTTCTTGATTTGCCTTGCTGAAATTGAGGTGCGTCTTACACACGCGTGTGTCTTACATGCCATCAAATACAGTAAATATATATATGTATCAAAATGTTGTAGCCACAACTTGACAATGTGATAAAGGAAAATGTGTCTGTTTTCTGTTTAGCAATGGCAGTTTAGTTGTCTGTGGTTGCCAGCTAGTCATGCAAATGCCTCATTTCATTTTATGGGTATGGTAAAATGGTTGCTGTATCAGAGAATGGATAAAATTTTAATTGATTTTCCACCTATTTACATACACATGTATAGATCCACTTTGAAATTGTCACTCTCTTCTCATTGGTCAGTGTCTTTATATCCTGGTTGTGAAGATTGGTTGGTCAAACTATTTTTAGAGATGGTGAAATTTTGTTCTCCTTGTTATTATTTGTTTATTTGTTTTCTTACATCCTAGTTGTGAAAGCTTTCTGATTGGTTGGTCAAACTATGGCTTTGTTTGCCTAGCAATTTTTATTATTGGTCTATTGTTAGAGATGGTAAAATTTTGGTCTTTTTATTTAATTTTATTTATTTCTCCATCACCACAGCTTCAGGATATCATTTATCAAAAATAACAAGTGAGATAAACTAAATAGTTAACAGTTTACCAACTTCTCATTCATTATTACCTCACATCATTACTACTACTACTACTATTAATTTTCATCATTAAAATTGAATCCACAAACCAGTCCATTATATAAACCAAAGGGAGATAAGCAAGTTAATCACAAACCCTTTCTAGAATGCATTTATTTTTAATTTCAATTTCTAAACTATCCAAACAAGTTAATTCTTCTATATTTTATAGATTCTTGTAGGATTATGTCCATGCATTCTTAATCATGCGTATTTTGTTTCAGTCATTTTTATAGAAACTGATTGTAATAAAATTATTGAAAAATGCAAAAGATATTGTCAATCCATGCACTTGTATGACTGCTGTTGAAATTCAAGTTATCCTTACAACAAAATCTATTTCTCTTGTTTCCAATTCATCACCAAAGTCAAGAATTTTCTGCAATGTCTCCTGGAAATTCATAAGTCCACTCTTGATTGTCGTGCTATGAAATTTACATCCATCAATGTCAATCACAAAACAAACGTCCTAATTTTTAAGCATGCCACCATGTCGTTGTCACCATGTTCCTCAGGCAGATTCAGTAGCATGTATTCCTCTATGGTCAATTGGTATTATGAGATTCAGTTATAAATAAATACAGATCTGTTCAGTCCATCTGGAAAATCTTATTAGCTAAAAAATAAGTAAATATAAAAACCATAATTCTGTTCTTTACAACTTCATTGTCTGTTGTTCTGATAAACTTTATTTAATCTCCTTTTTTTCCTCGCCATTTTTATTTAATCTCCTTTTTTCCCTTCCATTTTTAATCCTTTCTGTGTTATAGTTTTTTTGGTAGATGGACAGTTGTATCTCGGATGATTGCATACCAGACAATTGTGTCCCTAGACAAATGTGTCCCTGGATAATTGCATACCTTTGATAGTTTTTTGAAGTTACCAATTTTTTTTTGTTAAAGAGTTAATATAAAATTTGCACATCAATACCTTTAATTACTCTAAACAAGCAGAAAGGTAGTTACCATAAATAAAAAAAGAGAAAAAATTCTTTTTTAAAGCAATAAAAAATTAAGCTAGCAGTTTCAGTTTACTCCAGCAGTGCATACCACAAACATCAAATAGATTCTGGATTTTATAGTTTATACTTTTATTTGGAATCCATGGCTAACTTCTATGGCTAAAATTAAACACTGGTGTAAAAATATTTGTGGACAAGGAAAATTACAGCTACCACTATCATAAGAAAAATGCCAATGGAACAAAAACATACTAGCGATGTGTAGAACAATCTTGCAACACTGTTAATCTGTCATGGCATTTTTAACAAAAATAAACTTTTAATTCTTTTTAATTTTATTCCTTTTTTAAATATTTATGATTACAACCTATGCTTTTTTTTTTCAAAATTTATGGTAATTGCCTCTAAAAGCTTAAAAAAATTCAGAGGTACACAATTATCTAGGGATGCATTTGTCTAGGGACACAAATGTCCAAGGATGCAATTGTCTGGTATGCAATTGTCCTAGAACCATTTTTTTTTTCATTAGAAAAATTCCTGTGTAAAAACACTTTGAAGTAAGTAGTAAATGAACAATATGACTTTCTCTTTGCAGTCCATCACTCGACCAGCTGCCTCCGGTCAGTCCAAACAGACTGCTCACCATGGAGTCAAAGCACAAGTAAGTCACATTTTATTTAACAAATTACTCTCATCTTTCACAGCATCAGTTACTAGTGGTTGTCTCTGATGAAATGCCAATAACTGATTTAGTCACCTTTTTTTAGGGAATTTTTCAATTTCAAGAAGAAAAAAAGGAATTCAAGATGAGGTAAATCCTAAAATAATCAGCAAAGAAAAATGAATCAGAAAATTGAGTCGAAAAGTTGATTTTGGGATTCCTTCCTAATATTGTGGCTGCTATCTTCCTTCTTGCTGATATTATACCATCATAATCCTGGATGGTTAAGTGTTGGATACATACATACATACACATATATATATATATATATATATATATATATATATATATATATATAGAGAGAGAGAGAGAGAGAGATAGATATATATATATATATTATAATAAAAAGGAAGAACAGTAAGATATATAATCCAGTGTTCTTATTGATATTTTTATTTTTACAAAACAGTGTTCAATGTAAATTTACAGAGCATAAATATTATAAATTAACTGATTTAAAATTTAACCATATATTAAATCAGTTTATATATATATATATATACATATATATATATATATATATATAAAGAAATATAGTCTTAAAGTGTGCTATATTTATGGGATAAAGTGCTCAATATCAGAGATAGAGCGTGTGTAAATATAAAAGTGAACATAGAAGTCAGCTAGTGCAATCATCAGGCAACTGACGATTGCACTAGCATGAAACAGACTGTCGCCTCTCTCTCTCTCTCTCTCTCTCTCTCTCTCTCTCTCTATATATATATATATATATATATATATATATATATATATATATATATATATATAGTCACATGGCTGAGTGGTTAGAATGTTTGCATTCTGACCATGTGACTCAGGTTCAAATCTCACCATGGTCCATTTGTTAGGAAGGAGACTTCCTGATGTTATCGGACTGAAGGGGGCAATCTCAGTGTGCTGCACCTTTGAAATGTGCCTGAAATTGTGTAGACAGAACCTTTGGGAGCCATCAATAGCTGTGGGTAAGGGCTTGAGTGTGCTGGCTTTTTTCAAATTGTTGATCAAGCTAGATAACACGCTCTTTCCCAGAAACTGTAACTAAGGTCTGCTCAGCATAGTCAAAGTATAAACCACAGGTGGGCTCTGTGGGTGTTGAATAAACACAAATGTGCCTGAGCAAAAGTCTGCAATAGGAATTGGCTAGCTGCACTAGTAGATGGGTATCCACAAATATTAGTGGTCAGCTATACAATATACAACACAATATATATATATATATATATATATATATATATATATATATATAGTCATCCACAGACAGACTGTTTCGCTGTATCACAGCTCATCCATGTGGATAGAAATACAATTGCTTCAAGCCAGGATTAAAACCCTACAGATTTGACATCAGTTGGCGTCACTCACCCTTAGGCTATCAGCGCATGCAGCAGAGAAAAGGTAATTTTTAACACATTATATACAAGATATACGCATTCCCAGCTACCAGAGGGCTCAATTCATAGTGAAGAGCTTTTAGCATAAATCATGCTCTTTCCCAGTTAACATTTTTTTATGAGTAATTCTTTCATCTTATTTCTGTTACTTTTTATTGCAATTTCCAAAATGAAACTTCTCTCTATAACTCAGTTGAAAGATCCCTTCTTGCCTCTCATCAGCATGGCTGATGCTAACCTCCATAAGAGTGGCTTGTTGCACCTTTCATTTTCAATTGACATGAAGTAGAAAGAGTATATTGAATCTATTGCTAGTTCTGTTGCTATGAAAATTGGTTCCCTATGTTGTGTTAGGCAATTTCTCGCTCCTGAATTTATCTCATATATTTATAAGTCTACCATTTGTCCATACATTGAATATTGCTGCCACATCTGGTCTGGTGTTATATTTAGAGATTCTTGATAAAATCCAAAGAAGAGTCAGCAATATCATTGGTCCTGACATGTCATCTCAGCTTCAGCCACTTTCCCATTGTCGTAATGTAGCTTCCATGTACCTTTCCCTAGATATATTTTCATAGTAATTGTTCAGATGGTACGTAGACTTTATGAATTTAAGCACAGTACTAGATTGGCAGCAAGGTCTCACCAATTCACAGTTGAATTGGTGACATGTAACTGTAAGTTCTATGGTAACAGTTTCTTCTGTTGCACTTCTCACTTGTGGAACTCCCTTCCAGCTTCTTACTTTCCAGGCAAGTTTGATCCTCAAAAATTTAAATGCAATGTCAACTGTTATTTACTCTCTTTTTGATTTTATTTTTTAACATAGTATTCACTCTTTACAAGGCCCTGGGGTCACTCGAGGTAGAGGTTACAAAGTATGAAGTACAGCTCATGCAGATATGTGCAGAAGATAATCGTTTAATCCATTAAGAGTGTAGTGAACATGGAAGCAGCCTCTTGGGTGTCAGTTCCACAAGGCAGTGGTTCCTTGGAAGAAGCTACTAAGAATGAAACTTAGATCTCACCCGGGGAATATGAAGGAAATGTGGGTGGTTTGCTACAATGGGCGTGGCATGGCGGGTCTTAGCCGTGAAGGTTAGGACAGGTGGAACTAAAGAATGTTGTTTATCTGAACACTCATCATGGAAATAGCGATAGAGCAGTGAGAGGCTTAAGACATCCCATCTGTGAGAAATATTTTGAAGAGTAGAAAATAATTTGTCGCCTACAAGGATGCAGAGACTTTTGAACTCTTGACAAAGTGAAAAATTAAAGACTGAACAGCTCCTGCCCATATATGGCAGCAGTACTCCATTTTAGGTCTGATCTGGCAGAGGATAGCAGGATGAGTCAGGTACTTGCTGGAGTAATACAGTGAACCAAAGTTTGGTCTTTGAGGCAATGAATGTGACCAGCCAATTTTTCCCCCCAACTGAGCTGTTAGAGCCTGACCAGAGGAAAGATCAGCTGCCAAGCTATGGTCATCTAGGATTTGCAGAGTCACTCATATACATTTCTATCATCAGCATAGATATTCACAAATGATCAATGTATTCTCTTAGGCAGATCATTTATGTAGAGGAGGAAGAGGGTTGTACTAAGAAACCAACATTGGGGAATGCTTGTGTTGATCACCCCTGGGACTCAGAGGACTGGCAATTAACAACTACCTTGTGTCCTATGAATTAGAAAGGATTTTATAAGTGAGAAGACTCTTCCAGTGATTCCATAGCTAAAGAGCTTGAGCATTAACCTCTTATGCCACACCTTGTCAAAGGCCTTTGAAATATCTAATATGACTGTCCTTGAGATGTAGTTGTTGTCAGGTGCCTCACTAATTCTGAGAGTAATCATTTTACTGCCTTGTATGGCATGATATGATTAAAAAATATTGCCATTCTATGATTAAATAAACAATGAGAAATAAAGAGTAATCTTCTTAATTGTGTAGAATACAAAATGTTCTATATTGTGGTTATAAAAACATTAAATAAATTCCATGGTTTTCCAGAATGTCATAGTTGTATTATTAATTAGAAAGTTCAATTTCCCCCTGGAGGCCAAAAATATTCTGACTGCATCCACATGCAGAAAGGTAAAATTCCCCTAAAAGGGGCTGCTAGTTTACTTTAATAAAGTCTATCTTTTTGACCCTCATGCAAACCAAGCCCATGTCTAACTTTTTTAACTCACATGTAAACCAAACCTGGTCACCATTTTCTGAATGTCATGCAAAAAAAAAGCTATGTTTACCTATCTATTGTATGATAGAATTTGTCATTATATAACCTGAAAAAAGATTGATAGGCTATAAAATAATGTACACCAAACCATAATTAATATTTTTGTAGGATTTCAAAAGGTTCATCATTTTTATGACAAGTTCTTTTTTTTCTGTACTCTTGTATGTTTTTCCTCCATTTGCACAGAGACCACGAGAGATGTCTTGATGAACAGGAACCAACAGAAACCACTCGGCTAAAAAGCTCAATTCAACAAATAAATGAAAGTAAGTCACTTTGTCTCTTTTTTATCTCATAATTATCAACCATCAAAAGTTATCATAACTTCAGATAGAAAAGATCTGTACTATTGTAACATTTCTATTGATCCGGAAATAAAGCATGAGGAACAAAAGTCGTGAGTTATTTCCCCTTAGATATGAAGTCATGTGACACATTAGTATCAAAGCAATACCAAATTCAAAATCTATCTCTTCTTCCTAGAATTCCACATGTTAAACATAATAAGAACAGAATTAAGGTAGGAATTAATTTTAGTGGCTTGCTTATCTCCCTGCTTTGACAATGCACACACACACACACACACAACCACATGAACGACACCCTTTGAAGCACTTTGATGTCAGTGAGGCTAAAACATTTGGTCATAATAAGTAATAAAAATGTTGGATTAAAAACAAATCCATTAATTCTTTAGAAATTGCTTTGTTTACGTTTTGTTTATGAAAACTTCTGAGAAAAAAACCTGGGTGGAGAGTATAAGCTTTATTTAAAAAGGGAAAATAGAACTTTGCTTACTGCAATATTCTTTGTGGTCGAACAGTAAAGCACCCTGGATCAAAGGGTTGTGTTCATTACAGAGGAGCATGCAGGTTTGATCCCTGCCTAAAAACACATTTTCCTTTACTAAGATTTCTCAGTTGAGCAAACCTACAGACGTAATACACATTGTTTTATAAATACAAAAAGGGCATCTATTTTAAATATGGAGCATTCACTATAATAACGTTTGAAGTAATAAAAATATTTATATAAAGCAATCTTTTTGTTTTCCCATTACTCTAAGTAGGTATACCAATTTTCCCAGAAAATACATCTACTAATTAAAATTCAAAAATTTCTACTACAACAATTTGCTGTTGAGAAAGACACAGTGCTTCAACTAAACAATTCGCTGTTGACAAAGATAGTGCTTCAACTAAACAATTTGCTGTTGACAAAGACAGTGCTTCAACTAAACAATTCACTGTTGACAAAGACACAGTGCTTCAACTAAACAATTCATTGTTGACAAAGACACAGTGCTTCAACTAAACAATTCACTGTTGACAAAGACACAGTGCTTCAACTAAACAATTCATTGTTGACAAAGACACAGTGCTTCAACTAAACAATTCACTGTTGACAAAGACACAGTGCTTCAACTAAACAATTTGCTGTTGACAAAGACAGTACTTCAACTAAACAAAATCCAATATTATTACTATTACAACTAGTATAAATAAAGAGATACAAATTAATATGAAATAAATACTAGTAAAAAATTAATTATGATTGCCATGCTTTATCGAATAAAAATTCAATATTACTACTACTACTACTAACACCACTAATATTAATGAAACAATAGAAATTAAGACGAAAGAAATACTAATCAAAATTAATTGATTGAAAAGGTTTCTTGTAATAAAATATCAAAATAATATTGCACATGAATTTTTCCTGTTCCATTTTCACATAAATTTTACTCTGAGCAAGAATCACAGCCTAAAAGTCTTGCACTGAAATATCAAAGTGTTATGATTAAATAAAATTGTTTTGTGTTCAAAGATAACCTTCATATTCTTCCTTTCTATTAAGACACTTGTGAACAATGACGTTTGTGTGTTTTTGTTTATTAAGGCGCTTCCCCTGAAGAGTGCTATGAAACCGAAGAGCAAGACGATGACGATGATGAAGAAGATGAAGAAGCTGAACAAAAAGAAGGTCGGAGAGTATCATTCCAATTAGATAATCTCCCACCATCCGCAGCAAAATATTTGAAAAAAGGAAGACGGTAAGAAAAAAAAATTGAGATTAATTTAATTAAAACTCTTAATCCTGTAGAAATTCAAAATCTTGCCTCTTACACAGTTTAAACTCTGAAGATATCTGTATTGGTGATGAGAATTTGATTAAAAAACAACAAATATGGTTGTCATTATTATAGGTTATTTTTTCAGACAATATTCTTAATTCTTTGTTATTGCTAATTACATTTTAGTCATTGTACTTGCTAGCTTTTTGGGGAATCTATTGCATTTGGTAAACTTCTAAGAATTAGCTATGGAAACTTTTCTTTGATCCACAGAAAACATTATTTTTATTCTTTTCCCTATCAGCTCTGAATTGTTGAGAATTTCAAAATTCATAAGCAGATGAGAACAACATATTCTGTTTAATTTAATAAAGTGTTCTGTTCAGTATTGCCAGGCAAGGACACTGGATACAACAGATAACGAAGGAAGACTGGAAAGCATGACACTCAAGTAGTTGGGATAAAAACAATAAAGACAACAAAACTAATTGGAAAATCAATTTACATCTCAGAAATCCAAACAAAACTTGTAATATTTAGATTTTCTTCACAACATCCCTTCTCAAAACTATAGACTGCTAATGGTAACTTTTAAACTCAGTGTCAACACACTTCATATTTATAGAATTTATATTAAAATTATATGCAACTAAATAAAGAGAGACTACTCTGTAAGTACCTAAACTGCATATATATTTAAAATTTAAGGTTAGCTTTACTTGTACTTTTACTAAACCCTAATCAGCAGAAGTTGAGTGTTAAATGATTTTTAAATGTACACATTTAGAATTTAGAAAAATTATTTTTTGTAATAAAGTATTGAAATGGTCATGAAAGGAGAAAAATAAAAAGCTGAATAATTTTGCATAAATTAATGATACATTCATGAAATAATGTTTAACTTTAAAAAATATTTCTGTATAAAAATGTATTACTGCAGTTTCAATTTGTCTCATTCACATTGTTGATATGTTTTTTGTTTTGTTTTTTAAAGAAATATAAATATCAGATTGGGATGAATGTGAATGCTAGCCTAACATGACTGCAGATTTCACTGAAATTTCATTTGAATAGTATTGCCCTAACAACAATCTCACTATGATGTGCTGTTTTTACTGCGTTACAGTAATAAATACATCCACAAACAGGACTCAGATTATAGATGGTAATTTAAAAAATATAAAACAGGTGTAAATGCTTTGACATGATGGAATGATTTGCATACTCCTATGACTTGGAGAACTATGATAACAGGAGTTTATCTCTTGTCAACACAGCCAAATAGGCCAATGGGTAGGAGCCAAACAAAACCTTAGTCACCCAGAAGATCAGACCTCAATAACAAAAAATCTTGGAGAGGATAGCAGCTTTAGAAAGAGTCAGTATTTGTGTGTATTTTAGGTATAGTGTGTGTTCATATATAAACAAAGAAGATAGAAAATACTTGCATTTTTACTACTGACCGTTTATTCTTTTTTATGGTAACTGTAGTGAAACAAAGTACTTAATGTCTTTTCGGTATGTCTGTTTCCACAAACCAAGTGGGGGTAATCATATTTCTGGTTCCATTACCCTAAACATCATGGCAAAATGCATTCCTTTTTCTTTCTTTTTTTATTATTTATTATTATTATTATTATTATTATTATTATTATTATTATTTTATTTATCGATTTTATTTCATTTTCTCCACAAATCTTTGGTTTCAAAACATGTTTTTTATTTCATTTGCAATTTCCAGTAATTGATTGCTCTTGCCAATAAGAATATTCCAAAATATTTAAAACTTCATAAACTTATTGAAAAAGCTGTCACCTTTCAGTGTTCAAAATTTTAGGATTATTTTCCACATCATGTTCTTCTTGCTCATTACTTGAGCTCTCCTTACTCGTAACCAAAATATCATCTTACTGACTACTTAATCTCTTCTTATTCATTACTGGTGTTTCTTCTTACTAATCATTCAACCTCCTCCTTGCTCATTACTTGAGCTCCCCTTGCTCGTTACCCAAATATCATCTTACTGACTACTTAAAACCCATCTCATTCATTACTGGTGTTTCTTCTTACTAATCATTCAAGGTCCTCCTTGCTTATTACTTGAGCTGTGCTTGCTCGTTACCCAAATATCATTCATTACTGGTGTTTCTTCTTACTCATCATTCATGGTCCTTCTTGCTTATTACTTGATCTCCCCTTGCTTGTAACCCAAATATCATCTTACTGACTACTTAAAACCCATCTCATTCATTACTGGTGTTTCTTCTTACTAATCATTCAAGGTCCTCCTTGCTTATTACTTGAGCTGTGCTTGCTCATTACCCAAATATCATTCATTACTGGTGTTTCTTCTTACTCATCATTCATGGTCCTTCTTGCTTATTACTTGATCTCCCCTTGCTTGTAACCCAAATATCATCTTACTGACTACTTAAAACTCTTCTTATTCATTACTGGTGTTTCTTCTTACTCATCATTCAATCTCTTTATTGCTTATTACTCATAAGCAGTAAAATATGTAACACAGAATGATTGATAAATTATTATTTAACCTTTATCATACTGTATGTGGCTTCGTTTGCTGTACAAAAATGTATTCTCTCACTGGAGGTGACTCCTGAAGAATAGTGTGTTTTAATTTCATAGCTATATTGTTATATCTTGCTATGTTAACAGAAAACAAATCTGAGTGAAATTACCAATATGAATACAGCAATTGAGCGCTCTTGAAAAAAAATGAAGTGGGAAGTATACAGTGATTGATGACAGATAAGTGGCTGCTAGTAGGAGTTACGAACACTAGTACTGATTTGTAAATGTTCAGATGAGCACTACATTCCTTGCATTCACCAGTTTAGACCTTTACAGCTAGTACGCACCATGCCCCATACACACGGTTGAATCATCCTCATTGTGTTTGTATTCCATTTTTAAGTAGTAGTTCTACTCAGACAGCTTCTTCCTGAGAACCACTAATTTGTGAAACATACTCTCGAGGTGGTGCTAGTCACTACTTCTTCATGCCTTGGGTCAACTGTTATCTATCCTACTTATCCTCACAATCTGCACTTACATTCTCTTTTTACATCCATACAGCAACCTCCCTCAGTAGCTTTCTACTTAAAGTGACTCTTGAGCCTTGCATGGAGATAAAATTTAATTGGAAAACTGCATGACTAGTAAATCCGATTCTATAGAAAGAACAATATAATGTTGTTCAAGTTCACATGAATTTTCATCATTATAGAAGTTACTAATATTTACCGAAATATAAGAAAATTTTACAATATTCATTCTGTTGGCTTGTAATACTTATAAATGCAGTCACTAATTTGTCTCTTTCTTGTTTCTTTCTTACCCAGATACACAGAGGGGGATTTCCACTATTTGAAACGCCTCCGGGTTGAAAAGATAAGTGGGCCCATCAGCAAGCAATTGTCACTGGGGTCACGTAACAGCATTAACAATGAGAATAATATGGACACCAGAAAAATTTTAAGCGACAGTTCTATGTCTGAGGGCATAGAGAGCAAAGGACGGAGGAGCTTTCTGATGCCCTGCGTATACAGTGTGTCCCAACAATGCATAGAAGAATCACCTTCTCCAACCAGCAAGCCCACGCAAACAGAGATCTCAGTCGAAATCCATTGTCAACAAAATGAAACTTCAAGCTCACGGGAGCATTGTAGCAAGGGCCAAGGAAGGAGTACGCCACCTATGACTCTGTCCACAATTCCTCTGAGGAGTGCCCAATCCCACAGCATGGACACAGTGAGTCCCATTAATACCTGG
Source organism: Acanthosepion esculentum (assembly GCA_964036315.1). NCBI lineage: Eukaryota > Metazoa > Mollusca > Cephalopoda > Sepiida > Sepiidae > Acanthosepion > Acanthosepion esculentum. The sequence goes on along the minus strand of OZ038487.1, from coordinate 8,708,163 downwards.
CAGCTCCCGGATTGCAGCAGCATGCACGTTTATGATGATGCAACTGACTACGATACCTTGAAGATAACGGAATTCACTCGAGGTCCCTTCCACAACACTGACTATGACATAGCTTCCGATGTTGGTTCCCCAAAAGTTCGGTATAATGACACAGGAAGTTTGGAACAGCTGGACGACGGTCATCTTGAATATGAAAATGACTTTGAACATGCAGCTATTGTTTCTAATGAAAGTGACGACACCGAAACATTGAATGGTACTCAGAAATACAAGGAACTCTGGAATTTAAGGGCAACACTCGAAGAGGAAGAGGGAGATTGTAGCGACACAATCAGGATGGATGATAATTCAGCTGACCAGTCACCAGACGTTGGTCATGGGGCCTCAAATACAACTTCATTCGAATCAAACACTGAACCCGTAATGCAACAAATGAGTTGTTGTAGTCCTGCCAGCAATGCACGCAGGGATGAAAAGTTTTTGTTGGAACTGCAATGTCACTCCAGTAATCTTCTTCATCCGAATTATGAGAGCAGACGCCAAACATACAAAGACATCTTGCATCGTAGACTTCAGCGGCCCAACCAACCACTGGTGAGTGGTGATAATAGCTTTGACAGTGTGGAAACTGTTGACACTGATGGTGACGTATCGGACACGAGTAGACACGAAGTGACGACGACTTCATTTGAGTCTACTACGGACAACACAGACAGCACGACAGAGAGTCAGACCAGCAAACTGCGACAAATGAAAGCTGACAGTGGTTACAAATCACTGGAGGCTCAAGTTCCCTCGCAGAACAGCTCACTCCGACGTTCTCCTGGTCATTCCCCTGGTCATTCCCCTGGCCATTCTCCTGCTGGAACTTCCCCAGGCACCTCACCCGGAAATTCATCATGCAATATGGAAGTGGAGAGTACCAAAACTGCAATCAAATCTGCACCTCCTGTAACAGCAACAGGCCCAACGGTGGAGTCAAGTGCTCCTACCTCGATATTACCCAGCCCCACCCCAGACACACCAGTGAAAAAACACAAGAAGACAACTGGAAGTTCATACTTTGATCGCAGGAATGGCAAAACGGCCTCCAAGAAACGACGTGAATATAGTCGGGAGCGCCAGGTGGTTCATGTGTATGACAGTATTAATGAACCTGAAACCGACTCGAGGTCAGATCAGCCATCGGGAGACAGCTTTGAAGAAAGTTCCCTGTCGGGTAAGCTGTCTGTGTTTACTCGCTTTTTCCGAGCACAACACCGGGAACACAAGGAACGCTCTTTATCCAGGGATTACAGCATTGATGAGAAATCCAATGAGATTTTCAATCAGTTCTTGCGGCAAGACCCCAAAATGGAGGGCGGCTTCGGTATGCGCCGATCCCCGCGTTCCCACCCACGTTACCGACTGACCAGAAAACACACTGACCCATCTTTCTATGAGGGTCATCGGCACGATCGATTGAGCCCTAGTGCTCGAAGTGCCAGTTTGGGCAGTGACAGCGGTGCCAGTTCCGTACGTCGGCTATCGCCCCAAGATAGCATTGAGGAGGAGTATTTCAGCGAGGAGAAACCTACTGCAGATTGGAACGAGAGTACAGAGAAGACAGAGAGCAAAAGCAGCGAGTCATCACAACCATTATCCATGCAGGACATTCCTATCATCAAACTTCCTGAAGAAGATGTTGCTGATGCTTGAAACAGCTGGAAATCAATCTGCTTTCTTATTTGAAATTTTCATGCAGTTGGATTTTATTTTAGAATTAACCTCCCAAGATATTTAATTGAAACATGTTAAAAAATATTTCTCTTTATATAAAAAGGAAAGGCAAAAGAAAATTATTTTTTCATGACATTTTTGAATAAATTCCCCTAGAATAATAGTTAAACTGAAAAATCTAACTTAGTGCAATCTTCTTTCAAAACTTTTCAAAACATCTTAACAATGAAATAAGAATTTGAGAAATACAACGTTTTGGAATTTAATGACTAAAGAAAGCAGAACTATCAAAGAAGGATGAAAATGTGGTTGATTCTTTATTGAACAAAATCTGAATTTGTTTCTAAGTAAAAGAAAAGGTGTGTCCCTGGGAAACCCAAACATACCAGACATTTTATATTTCTATAGATAGTTTAGATAATCTAGGCCATAGGCCAAACATAAAAAAACGTTAATATTGTAAATAATCATAAAGCTGATAAATAAAAATGATATAAAAAATGATGATGATTAATTCTAACTTGACTTGGCCTAGACTGATTAAAGAATTCATATTGTTCGACAATAATTTGCATAAAAAGGAGGTTTGTCAATATCTACCGCCAATGATGAGTGAAATATTTTCTGCAGATGAAGATTCTTCAACCATAATTTCTATTATTCTTTTGCTGATTTTCCTGAGAAAAAAAAAATGTTACTGACAGACAAGTTGTTCATTCCTCTCACCCATTTTCTCTCTCACTCTCTCTCTCACTCTTCGGTTTGATTTCTACTTCTACTCAACATTTGTCAAGCACCCTATTCACAACGGGACCATGTTTGTCAAGCACCCTGTTCACAATGGGACAATGTTTGCCAAGCACCCTATTCACAACAGAACAATGTTTGTCAAGCACCCTATTTACAACAGGACCCTGTTTGTCAAGCACCCTATTCACAACAGAACAATGTTTGTCAAGCACCCTATTTACAATGGGACAATGTTTGTCAAGTACCCTATTCACAACGGGACAATATTGGAAACCATGTCAGAGTAACCCTTGCTACAAAGATACAGGAGTAACCAGGCAGTTAATGGATATACAGGTATTGCTTAATAAACTTACAACTAACAGTACTCGTCCCTCTCGTTTAATTGTCAGGTATGGGCGAAAGGCAAAACACATTTTTGGTTTGATTTTAAATAAATTCTGGAAAGAAAGAATTTATTTTCTGCAAAGTTCATTTATATTTGTATTTGAGTGAAATTTGAAAATCATGTGGGCACATCTTGAAGAAAACTTGCCAAAAAGAAATCCTTACAATGTAGACATGTCTTGGGGTTCTGATTTCAAAAATCTTTTTACCTCTTTTTGTATTTGGCAAGAAAATATTGAAGCAACCCCCTAAACCAAGGACATAGCTCCTCTTATCCCACAAATGTTGCTTTCTTTTTTAAGCAACCAACAATGAACTTTAGACCCCTTCCTAAACTGCTGGTAAGCAATAATCTAGTGCAATTCTCAAGGCAATCATGGGACTCTATTCTGTTGTTTATCATCTGACAATAGAGACAATGTGAGAAACTTCATTTTATCTCTTTTTGTTTCAGATTTCTTCATTATTTCTCAATTTTTCTCACAGGAAAAAAAATTGACATCTGCACTGCTGATTTAAAGACATAAAACAAGAGAACGTGAAAAAAAGAAAAAAAAACATAATTCTATATTTATTTTTCTTGTAATTCTTATGTGATAATAATATATATGTGGTTTGGTGAATTTTAGCTTAGACCTTACTTGATTCATTCAGGTAGGGTTTTTATCACCAACAGTTCTTTACAGATGAATAGAATTTTCTAGACTCATCTCCTCTGCCAACAAATGATATCCTGAAGGTTGTATGAACAAAAATTTCAGAACAAAAAAGCAATTGGATGATTGTTACATTGTTGAAAATCTAAAAACTGAAAAACATTTTCTGTATAATTTTGGCAATACAGTTATCATCTTTTATTTCAATGGCATCTCATCAAAATGAAAGAATATAAGATGATGACTTCAACAAAGATGGCTGAATTATGTTTGAAATAAGAATTATGATTATTGCAATTACATATCATAATTATATATCAAAGTTTTCAAATAAAAAATACTCATTTT
>OZ038487.1:8671803-8699303 GCA_964036315.1 Acanthosepion esculentum | reverse complement strand
GGATTTCTTTCAAAATTCCATCAAAGTTACAAAATGCACATCTGTGGAAGATTAAACAGTACAGCAACCAAAACATTATGATAAAAAACAAAGATGAGAATGTTAGTCTGACAGAATCATTGTATGATAATGATAAAACATTATCTCAGAAATTCAAGCAGAATTTTGTTCCCTCACAAACAACCAATGACTTTTTCCAAAATTTAACCATCAATAAACTCATAATTGTTTTAAAAACACTAAATTTATTAAATATATTTTTTTCAAATTATTTCTACTGATAATTTTCAATTTGTTTAATAGAATTTTTAATCTCAAATGAATCTAACTTTCATGACAATGAATACAGATATATAATTTGAATATTCAGTGTTCTTGCTTTGTAAGTATCTTCCAGATGTCAACAAATGTATACCTGATATGAACAATTGCCTTCCTCTAAATCTCAGATGTTCACCTAAAGATGTCAATCACTTCCTTCCAGATGTGAGTTATTGCACACCAGATATGAAACAAATTATACACTATGCAATGACAAATGATATTTTGATCATTTTTCTTGGGGTAAATGAAAAATGTGAAAAATGGAAACAGAATTCCTCAATATTCCAAGCCTGGGAAATGGAAAATCAAGAGAACTTAGGCAGCCATTTATCAAAAAACTATCAAATGACTGATGCGCAAAACTACATTTTCTCAAAATCTCTCAAATATTTTACAATTTTTTTCCTTTTCATTTTCCCTGGCTGCTTACCCATCAGAAATAAATCACAGATACAAATCCAATCTAAATCAATAAAGTATTTATGGAAAAATCAGAGATTTCTGCTAGAAGACTTTGGTAATGTTGGTGAAATGAACCATCCAGGCAGCACAGTTCCTTGCCAAAAAAAAAACACAAGCAAAAAAAAAAACATATCAAAAAGATAAAGAAAAAAAGTTAGTTAAGTATGTTTCCTTTCATTTTGCTAAATTATTTTTCATTTTCTTCTATATGAATTTTGGCTGATGTGAAGAGCAGCATTCCTGACATTTTAGCTTTCTTGTTTCGTGACTTTTTTTCACTCATAAATTTCTTCAAATCTTGAAAAATATTCTTCTTAGTAAATGTTATTATTTTATTATTATTCAGTCAAATATATTTGAGTGCTTTGTGTACATGTGTAAATGTATTTGCTATGTATGTGTATATTGCGTGTATGCATATATATATATATATATATATATATATATATATATATATATATCTTAAAAAGAGTAAAACGCTGAATGGAACACTACCCTGGTTTTGACCACCAAGGTCTCATCAGGTGGGTAACTCAGAGTTCACTGAGTTCACCACCTGATGAGATCTTAGCAGTCAAAACTGCGGTAGCGTTCCATTCAGTGTTTTAATCTTTTTAAGATATTAAATCACTCTACAGGTTTGATTTTTCTGACTTTAAATTGAGCACTTTTTAATGCATATGATTTTAAAACTACTATAGTGTTTGTTTATTTTGGTATATATATATGTGTATATATATATATATATATATATATATATATATATATATATATATATATATATACATATATGAAGAAATATAGTTTTAAGGTGTGCTATATTTATGGGATAAAGTGCTCAATATCAGAGATAGAGCATGTGCAAATATAAAAGTGAACATTGAAATCAACACTAAGAGGCGACAGGCTGTTTCATGCTGGATGCAATCGTCAGGCTGCCTGACAATTGCATCCAGCATGAAACAGCCTGTCGCCTCTTAGTGTTGATTTCAATGTTCACTTTTATATTTATATATATACATACATATATATATATATATGTATATACACACACACACACACACACACACACACACACACATATATAAATACACACATATACATATCTTTAAATATGCACATATACATATATTTGAATACACATACATACACATATATACACACACATACAAATATAAATCCATACACATATATACACACACGCACACATATAGAATAAACCAAATAATCCATAAAGGGAAAGTACCAAAAGACAATCGGTCCAATAGAAGGCCTTCCAAAGAAAACATGACAAAAGAGAAAAGGCCGATATCTACCTAAAGAAGAAAAAATCTATGATACATTTACTGAAAGTCTCAAAAATCAAACTCAGACTGTAATGACTACGAACACCAAGAAAGCACTCAGGGACTCAGATCTAAAATTGTGACTCCAAGTTTCATGCTAAATCAATCAGCGTACAAAAACACCAAAGAAAGGTTAACTAAACTACTTTAAAAAATTCCACAGGCTAAAAATCTCTAACTAAACAATCTAAAAAAAACTGCACATATGGGAATACAGCGTAAGTAAAAGTGCATTTTAGCAAAATTGAAATAGGCAACCATGTTGAAAAGATTAAAAAAATGAACAGGCAATGAAAACACTGAAACGTTGTCAGACAAATTTAAAAAATTGGCTCCAGTGTCGGTTAATGAAGCCTACTAAGAATAAGAAAACGGTAGATTAGTAAGATCATCTTAGATTCACAAGATCATCTTGGAAAGAATAGCTAAGAAGGATCTTGGAAGTTAATCAATTGGAAAACAAAAGAGCAGCAGTTAACCAGTATGAAACTCTTGACGCAAGAAGAGATAAGTAGAGGTTTGTGCATTAACAAAATATTTATTGAAAAGCAATACGTTTAGCCCGACAATTTATTGAAGTGAGTGATGAAGAGATTAAGCCATTGTGGAAAGTCTTTATTCTTCCATCCAGATTTGATTTGGACACAAAAAGATAATGAATCAATTATAGGAAATGGAAACCACAAAAGTGCAGAAGTATTAGATTTAGTGTAAAGATTCCTATTGCGGAAGCTATCGTATAAATAGGACAAGAAAAGTCTGAGTCTAAAACGATGGCCTAATGGTAATAAAAAGTAATAATGGTAAAGTCATAAACAAATGCCACAAAGATTTGGAGAGACTTTTTTAAGAATTACCAATTATCAATAAAAATAAAAACAAGTTTAAAAGAGGTAATATAATTTTATACTTGATAAGAGGCGATTATAGATTGAAAGGTGATTATAGACCATATAGTTAACTGGAGAACATACTCTTTTATATTAGCACCGGTTCTGACCCCTACTACCAGGGCCAGATTATCCTTTAGGCTAGGGCTCCTCAATGCAATGATTTGAATTTTCTAGATGTCATAACTTCTAAATAGTTTCACAAACTGAAATGATATCAATATAACAAACTCATATTCGACTTTGCTTGAAGTAAAGCAAGGAAAAGAATGTTTTAGTTTGTGTCCTTGTGTTTCAAGTAGATAACATTTGATTTTAGTCCAGAATTTTTAAATCTTAGAAATTTTATAAAGCAGTGATTTTAATTTTCTAGATGTTTTAACTCCTAAATAAACTGAAATGATATCAATGCAACAAATTCGTATTTAGATTGTTTTATTGTTATAATGCTGATTATAAAAAAATCGGTTCTTTCACTACATTTGTGCTAATTTGGTTTGCAATAAAATCATAGAATAGTGGAATTTCTTAAAAAATATTTTTTATTGACAAACAAACGATAGCTATTCTAATTTATTTAAAGTATTTGCAATAAGTTGATTTCAAGCCATGTAAATGTAACTATAATATGTCACAAGTAAAAAATATTCATGTGTGTGGGTGAGTTAGAGGGTGGCTCTGGCTGAGGGGCCCAGAATCTCAAAATCCAGCCTCGACCACCAGCAGTGCTCAGTAAATTCATATACAGATTTATAATGAGCAGGTTGTCCACCAATTCCTGGAATATTAAAATATTTGTCAAGGTTTTAAAGTATCAAACAGATTATAAATCTGATCTTATTTATAATAAGCCAGCAGAAAAGAAAGCCAAAAGGAATAAGGTTACAAATGTCATATGGTTCCCTTGCCCTCAAGCAAAATTGTCAAAACAAACACTGATAAACTGGCCTTGAAATTAATTAAAACATTTTGCCATATCCCAACAAATGAGTAAACTATTTAATAAAAATATAATTGGTTACTGTTGTAATATAAATCTGTAAATGTTTCTCAGTGAATATAACAAAAACTACACAGCCAAATTAGTGCTGAAAGCAAAGAACCTCATTGTAATTGTAGGATTAAAAATATGAAAGGAAATTGCCTGTTTAGTAATATAGTGTATCAAGCTAAAACAGAAGTGGTCAATAAAGATATGGTAGAAGAAAAATTGTATATAGGATCTACAGAGAAAAAAAATGGAAAAAAAAATATTACAATCATAAAGTAAGCTTAAATCATAAGAAATACAAATATTTTATGGCATTTTTTATTTATTATCAGAAGATCAAAGATAAATTGGACACATCCCCAGAATGAGCTGAAAAATTCTAAAAGTAGATTAAAGGTAGTGGAGACATGTACAAGATATGCTTAGAGAATAAATTGACCATTTTGTAGAGACGAAAGGTTATTGAATAAGGAATCAGAACTGGTAAGTATAGGTATAAGTACATCAATTAATATGCATTGTTTCATCTGAAACCAGACGAATTGGTTACTATGTCTTTTCCATTCCATTTGTGATTAGAGTCACTTGAACTTTGTAAGGTCATCTAGGGGAATTTCTGTCTTTGCTTATTTTCTTTATTCCCCTATGTGGGAGATTATTGTCACAGTTACTTATTTTCTTTTTTCTGTGTCATTAATTAAGATGGTTTAGTTTGCCCTCCTTTGATCTTTTTTTATCTGAAGAACACTTTAACATGAAACTCAGAGTCACTAATTTAGATCAGTGTCCTGGACTTTTTCTTGGTATCTGTTGTCATATATATATGTGTGTGTGTGTTTATATATATATATATATATATATATATATATATATATATATAGTGTGTGTGCGTGCGTGTGTGTGTGTGTGTGTAAATAAATATAGAGGCAGTAAGAAAGTGTGTATATCTATGTCTATCAATGTTTAAGTACAAACACACACATATATACATACATACAGACACACATTGAATGAATGTGTTTTCTAATGTATCATCAAATACATATTTTTATACATGCACATGCTGCCACACACACACACACACACACACACACACACACATATATATATAAAATTTGGTATATTTATAGAAGAGTGCTTTATATCATGTATAGACATAGTGTTGTAGATAGTGGGACATAGGAATCAATACTGCATGGTGATTGCCAGTTTCATATCTGAAGATCACAGGTGACAAGAAACTTACAGTCATCATGCAATGTTGATTCCTGTGTCCACACACATGTACTCTCTCTCTCTCTCTCTCTCTCTATATATATATATATATATATATATATATATATATATATATATATATATGCATGTATACTGTAATCACATTTAATCTGTTTATATATGTGTATGTACGCACACACACACATACACCTAAACTACAAGGTTGTATAAAAGTTACCAATGTGGAAAACAGAATCAATAACCTGTGATTAAACTCTGGTTGAAGTTGTTTCAGGCATGAATTCATTTTTCCCTGTGCTCTGTCTCATTAGAAGGTATGTTGATAAGATAAGAATAAGATCTTCCCTGCCATGAATGAACAGAGTTGATAAGTGAGCACTTGAGTAAACCACATCCCGATAAATATTTTACCTGTTCAGGTGTTGTAGTAATATTAGTAGCAGAAAACTGTTACCCTCATTGTCAACCTTTACATGATAAAATCATATAAAATACAGTGTGAGCCAATATAACTGCTCTCTTTCCTTTTTATTTTTAAAAGTTATTGATTTTGATTAAATTTACATACATACGCACATACATAGATGTATGTGTGTGTAGTAGCAGTGAATTTACATACATACACACATACATAGATGTATGTGTGTGTAGTAGCAGTGAATTTACATACATACACACATAGATGTATGTGTGTAGTAGCAGTGAATTTACATACATACACACATACGTAGATGTATGTGTGTGTAGTAGCAGTGAATTTACATACATACACACATAGATGTATGTGTGTAGTAGCAGTGAATTTACATACATACACACATACATAGATGTATGTGTGTGTAGTAGCAGTGAATTTACATACATACACACATAGATGTATGTGTGTGTAGTAGCAGTGAATTTACATACATACACACATACATAGATGTATGTGTGTGTAGTAGCAGTGAATTTACATACATACACACATAGATGTATGTGTGTAGTAGCAGTGAATTTACATACATACACACATAGATGTATGTGTGTGTAGTAGCAGTGAATTTACATACATACACACATACATAGATGTATGTGTGTGTAGTAGCAGTGAATTTACATACATACACACATAGATGTATGTGTGTAGTAGCAGTGAATTTACATACATACACACATACATAGATGTATGTGTGTAGTAGCAGTGAATTTACATACATACACACATACATAGATGTATGTGTGTGTGTAGAAGCAGTGAATTTACATACATACACGCATAGATGTATGTGTGTGTAGTAGCAGTGAATTTACATACATACACACATAGATGTATGTGTGTAGTAGCAGTGAATTTACATATATACACATATATACATGTGTGTTTGCGTAGCAGTATTAAAAAAAAACCTTTAATACTTGAAATGCTTATCTTGTTTTTTGTTTTTTTTTAATCATTTCACCCCAAGCAAAGCAATAAAGCCTCTAGAGCACAAGGGGTTACTGAGTGTTTGACAGTATGAGAAAAATACTTTTAAGGAAAGAGGACAATAAAAGAACAAGAATTAAAAAGACCAAAGTTAAACGATTGACATTTAAATCTTTGAAAAAGAAGTGAGAAGTGCAAGAAAAGAAACTCTTAGCATAGAATTTCTGGTTAAATCAAAAGCCACAGCTCGACTTTAAAATGATGAGACTTTTCCATTAATTTAGTAATGCACTTAAATTTATAAAATCTATGTACCTTAAAGGAAAGTTGACCAGAACAATTACCATGAAAGTATTTATAGAAAAGACACACAGGAAAGGAAGTTGGAAAGAGACTTAAACCTTAAATTTAAAAACTTAATCAAAACCTATCAAAATTTTTTTAAAATTAAAATAAAAAAGCAGCTATGTTGATTCACACTGTCTTATATAAATATATATATATATTTTCTGTATATACATTTCTTTTATGGATATGACTTATTTGAGAAAACCCTCTGTTTTTAATTAAACAGTAATTATATTTACCAGACTGAATGTTCAAAAACTTTCATAGAAAATATGCATTCTCTGACAGGAATCAGACTTGTATCCTATACAGAAACTGTCATTTGGCCTGACATGCTGTTAACCATTCAGCCACAAAGAACTTCCGTTAACACAGTTTAATTTACTGCTTATAAACACACATCTTTGACGATTTTGTTTTATATATCATTTCTGCTTAACTTAGCATAAACAATGATAACATATTATATGAAATTTCTCAAACATTCGGGCTGATAAATGTAATTAATACTGTTTAATTAAAAACGGAGCATTTACTCAAATAAGTTGCATCCATAAAAATAATGTATAAACAGAAAATATATTAAAATATTTGTCGGATCTAATCCATTTCATATTATATATATATATATATATATATATATATATATATATATATATATATATATATATATATATGTATATATATAACAACTCTACTATGCCTAACAAAAACATGTAAATTCCTCAAATGTAACACATTTAAAGGTGAGCAGATTCTTCTAAAGGAAGTTCTCAAAATAAAAACTAAAGCTATAATAGTCAAGATGAGGAAAAATTCAAAAGACTTATCTTATGACTGACTTTGAGTTTCACAGATATGCCATTTAACAGGGTCTGATAAATCTATTGACTTTATTAACAGATATACTTAGTTAGGAATGCTAGATTTTTATATTTTAATAACATTTTTTCAGTATAGAACAAGTTTGAAATTGTTTGGAATCTGACGACCATTCCTTCTGCAGTGTATATAAGTATGATATCTGCTAATGAAGTCAGTCAATTTATCAGACCCTGATGTGTGGGATGTCTGTGAAACTTGAAATCAGTTCTAAGATAACACTTTTGAACTTTTCCTTATCTTGCATTAATTCTGAGAAAAGATCTGAATATAGATTGGAACAGACTGAGATAGATGTAAGGAAATTAAGATAGAATGAATTAATCGGAATAATTATTATCTACTTTAAAATATACATGCATAGACAAACATACAGACTGTTAATTCTAGAAAAGAAACAAATGCCTACCAAAAGAAATTCCCATGATTCTTTGTTCATTTTTTATTTTAGTTTTTAGGAAGCAAATGTTTGGCATAAAATGACCAAATGGAAATTAAATAGTGAAAAATAATCATTTGTTTTCCTTTCCTCTCCTTCCTTTTCTTACTTGCTTCCTTTCCTTCATTTTCATCTTTTCTTCCTTCTTTGAGTTCTTCTTTTCCTTCCTTCCTTCCTTTCTTTCATTTCTTCCTTTCTTTCCTTGCTTCCTTTCTTTCATTTCTTCCTTTTTTTCCTTGCTTCCTTCCTTCCTTTCTTTCATTTCTTCCTTTCCTTCATTGCTTCTTTCCTTCCTTCCTTTCCTTCCTTTCATTCCTTCTTTCCTTTCTTTCTTTCCTTCCTTTCTTTCCTTTTTTCCTTTCCTTCCTTGCTTCCTTCCTTCCCTTCTTTCCTTGCTTCCTTCCTACCTTTCTTTCATTTCTTCCTTTCCTTCCTTACTTCCTTCTTTCCTTTCTTTCCTTCCTTCCTTACTTCCTTCCTTCCTTGCTTCCTTCCTTCCTTTCATTTCTTCCTTTCCTTCCTTGCTTCCTTTCTTTCATTTCTTCCTTTCTTTCCTTGCTTCCTTTCTTTCCTTGCTTCCTTTCTTTCCTTGCTTCCTTCCTTCCTTTCTTTCATTTCTTCCTTTCCTTCATTGCTTCCTTCCTTCCTTTCTTTCATTTCTTCCTTTCCTTCCTTGCTTCCTTTCTTTCATATCTTCCTTTCTTTCCTTGCTTCCTTCCTTCCTTTCTTTCATTTCTAACTTTCCTTCATTGCTTCCTTCCTTCCTTTCTTTCATTTCTTCCTTTCCTTTCTTTCATTTCTTCCTTTCTTTCCTTTCCTTCCTTCCTTCCATCCATTCTTTCATTTCTCCCTTTCCTTCATTGCTTCCTTCCTTCCTTTCTTTCATTTCTTCCTTTCCTTCCTTTCTTCCTTTCTTTCATTTCTTCCTTTCTTTCCTTTCTTCCTTTCTTTCATTTCTTCCTTTCTTTCCTTGCTTCCTTCCTTCCTTTCTTTCATTTCTCCCTTTCCTTCAGTGCTTCCTTCCTTCCTTTCTTTCATTTCTTCCTTTCCTTCCTTGCTTCCTTTCTTTCATTTCTTCCTTTCCTTCCTTCATTCCTTTCTTTCATTTCTTCCTTTCCTTCCTTTCTTCCTTTCTTTCATTTCTTCCTTTCTTTCCTTTCTTCCTTTCTTTCATTTCTTCCTTTCTTTCCTTGCTTCCTTCCTTCCTTTCTTTCATTTCAACCTTTCCTTCAGTGCTTCCTTCCTTCCTTTCTTTCATTTCTTCCTTTCCTTCCTTGCTTCTTTCTTTCATTTCTCCCTTTCCTTCCTTGCTTCCTTTCTTTCATTTCTTCCTTTCCTTCCTTCCTTCCTTTCATTCCTTTCTTCCTTTCTTTCATTTCTTCCTTTCTTTCCTTGCTTCCTTCCTTCCTTTCTTTCATTTCTCCCTTTCCTTCATTGCTTCCTTCCTTCCTTTCTTTCATTTCTTCCTTTCCTTCCTTGCTTCCTTTCTTTCATTTCTCCCTTTCCTTCCTTGCTTCCTTTCTTTCATTTCTTCCTTTCCTTCCTTCATTCCTTTCTTTCATTTCTTCCTTTCCTTCCTTTCTTCCTTTCTTTCATTTCTTCCTTTCTTTCCTTTCTTCCTTTCTTTCATTTCTTCCTTTCTTTCCTTGCTTCCTTCCTTCCTTTCTTTCATTTCAACCTTTCCTTCAGTGCTTCCTTCCTTCCTTTCTTTCATTTCTTCCTTTCCTTCCTTGCTTCTTTCTTTCATTTCTCCCTTTCCTTCCTTGCTTCCTTTCTTTCATTTCTTCCTTTCCTTCCTTCCTTCCTTTCATTCCTTTCTTCCTTTCTTTCATTTCTTCCTTTCTTTCCTTGCTTCCTTCCTTCCTTTCTTTCATTTCTTCCTTTCCTTCCTTGCTTCCTTTCTTTCATTTCTTCCTTTCCTTCCTTCCTTCCTTTCTTTCATTTCTTCCTTTCTTTCCTTGCTTCCTTTCTTTCATTTCTTCCTTTCTTTCCTTGCTTCCTTCCTTCCTTTCTTTCATTTCTCCCTTTCCTTCATTGCTTCCTTCCTTCCTTTCTTTCATTTCTCCCTTTCCTTCCTTGCTTCCTTTCTTTCATTTCTTCCTTTCTTTCCTTTCCTTCCTTCCTTCCATCCATTCTTTCATTTCTCCCTTTCCTTCATTGCTTCCTTCCTTCCTTTCTTTCATTTCTTCCTTTCCTTCCTTGCTTCCTTTCTTTCATTTCTTCCTTTCTTTCCTTTCCTTCCTTCCTTCCATCCATTCTTTCATTTCTCCCTTTCCTTCATTGCTTCCTTCCTTCCTTTCTTTCATTTCTTCCTTTCCTTCCTTGCTTCTTTCTTTCATTTCTCCCTTTCCTTCCTTGCTTCCTTTCTTTCATTTCTTCCTTTCCTTCCTTCCTTCCTTTCTTTCATTTCTTCCTTTCCTTCCTTTCTTCCTTTCTTTCATTTCTTCCTTTCTTTCCTTGCTTCCTTCCTTCCTTTCTTTCATTTCTTCCTTTCCTTCCTTGCTTCCTTTCTTTCATTTCTTCCTTTCCTTCCTTCCTTCCTTTCTTTCATTTCTTCCTTTCTTTCCTTTCTTCCTTTCTTTCATTTCTTCCTTTCTTTCCTTGCTTCCTTCCTTCCTTTCTTTCATTTCTCCCTTTCCTTCATTGCTTCCTTCCTTCCTTCCTTTCTTTCATTTCTCCCTTTCCTTCCTTGCTTCCTTTCTTTCATTTCTTCCTTTCTTTCCTTTCCTTCCTTCCTTCCATCCATTCTTTCATTTCTCCCTTTCCTTCATTGCTTCCTTCCTTCCTTTCTTTCATTTCTTCCTTTCCTTCCTTGCTTCCTTTCTTTCATTTCTTCCTTTCTTTCCTTTCCTTCCTTCCTTCCATCCATTCTTTCATTTCTCCCTTTCCTTCATTGCTTCCTTCCTTCCTTTCTTTCATTTCTTCCTTTCCTTCCTTGCTTCTTTCTTTCATTTCTCCCTTTCCTTCCTTGCTTCCTTTCTTTCATTTCTTCCTTTCCTTCCTTCCTTCCTTTCTTTCATTTCTTCCTTTCCTTCCTTTCTTCCTTTCTTTCATTTCTTCCTTTCTTTCCTTGCTTCATTCCTTCCTTTCTTTCATTTCTTCCTTTCCTTCCTTGCTTCCTTTCTTTCATTTCTTCCTTTCCTTCCTTCCTTCCTTTCTTTCATTTCTTCCTTTCTTTCCTTGCTTCCTTTCTTTCATTTCTTCCTTTCTTTCCTTGCTTCCTTCCTTCCTTTCTTTCATTTCTCCCTTTCCTTCATTGCTTCCTTCCTTCCTTCCTTTCTTTCATTTCTCCCTTTCCTTCCTTGCTTCCTTTCTTTCATTTCTTCCTTTCTTTCCTTTCCTTCCTTCCTTCCATCCATTCTTTCATTTCTCCCTTTCCTTCATTGCTTCCTTCCTTCCTTTCTTTCATTTCTTCCTTTCCTTCCTTGCTTCCTTTCTTTCATTTCTTCCTTTCTTTCCTTGCTTCCTTCCTTCCTTTCTTTCATTTCTCCCTTTCCTTCAGTGCTTCCTTTCTTCCTTTCTTTCATTTCTTCCTTTCCTTCCTTTCTTTCATTTCTCCCTTTCCTTCATTGCTTCCTTCCTTCCTTTCTTTCTCTCCTTTCTAGGCTTTGACAACTGTTCATTGTTTATGAAAACAGGATTAAATACACATTTTGGCTCCTTAGATATTTATGTGAATATACAACAACAATAACATTCAAGAAAAGAATTTGTTTACAGATCCTTTTATGATCATATGTCTCTTGTTGAATGTAAAACATACTTTTTTCTTTATTTAGAAATTATCTAGTTTTCCTATTATTATTATTATAAATTATTATTATTATTATTATTCCTTCTGACATAATTGAGTTATCAGTCAAATATTTGCTTGATACTTCAAATAATTTTCCTTGTCTGTTTTCAGCTTTTAATCAAAACTTTTAGACTTTATATTCATTGATCTTTTTTATATAACAGAATTTCCTTTTTTATTTGTTTTTAAACAAAATTATGGGGAGGGCATCAAAATAACATACAAAAGGCTTGAACCTCTTCCCCTTAACCACCCCCCACACACACATAGAAATTACTCTGAAGAAGAGAAAATAAAATGAAACCACGGGTACCATGATTAACAACTAGGTTTACAAACAATCCTAAAAATAAATAAATAAATCACAAGAAAAAAAAATCATCCAAACAAATTGGTTAATATTAAGATTCAAATAAGCCTAATTTTAACACACACACACACACACACATGCGCGCGCGCGCACACACACACACACACACACACACACTTACTCTCCAGGCATAACTACAAGACATTCATGAAATAAAAATAATATTAGCAACTCTGAAAACTATGATAAATGGTTATAATTATGATAAATAATTATGATAAGTGGTTATGATAAATGGTTATAACTATGACAAATGGTTATGATAAATGATTATAACTATGATAAATGGTTATGATAAATGGTTATAACTATGATAAATGGTTATGGTAAATGGTTATAATCATGATAAATAATTATGATAAGTGGTTATGATTATGATAAATTATGATAAATGGTTATGATAAATGGTTATAATTATGATAAATGGTTATGATAAATGGTTATAATTATGATAAATGGTTATGATAAATGGTTATAATTATGATAAATGGTTATGATAAATGGTTATAATTATGACAAATGGTTATGATAAATGGTTATAATTATGATAAATGGTTATGATAAATGATTATAACTATGATAAATGGTTATGATAAATGGTTATAATTATGATAAATGGTTATGGTAAATGGTTATAATCATGATAAATAATTATGATAAGTGGTTATAATTATGATAAATTATGATAAATGGTTATGATAAATGGTTATAATTATGATAAATGGTTATGATAAATGGTTATAATTATGATAAATGGTTATGATAAATGGTTATAATTATGATAAATGGTTATGATAAATGGTTATGGTTATGATAAATGGTTATGGTTATGATAAATGGTTATAATTATGATAAATGGTTATGATAAATGGTTATAATTATGATAAATGATTATGATAAATGGTTATAATTATGATAAATGGTTATGATAAATGATTATGATTATGATAACTATGATAAATAGTTGACTTAAAACATTATGGAATAAACTTTAGATATTTAAGAGCCATAGGATATGAAGAAAACTGGCAATGTTTATTTAGCTTTTATTCCAAAAAGGGTAACACTGCTATTATTATTGGATATATTTTTAACTCCCTCAGCAATGTTTGTTTTAAAAAGCGATGATTAAAATTTTAATAAAACCCAAACATATAAAATTGGATTTTTACATTTTCTTTATTCTTGAGAATTGCCAACAATAATTCATTGATATTTTTATAAAATTATGAATAAGAAAAAATTGTTTTCATAGTTATTTATAAAATGATAAATAATAAATATTGCATTGTAGATGGTTTACATATTTCAATAATTTTGTAATTTTTATAAATTTTTGAATAAAAAGATTTCTTTTCAAATTAATTTCTTTAGAAAATCATAAATAATAAATCTTTATAAAATCGTAAATAATAAATATCGCATTGTACCTGATTCACATATTTTTATAATCTTGTAAATAAAAATTGCTGAGGGAGTCAAAAGTGTATACAGTAATAGCGGTGTCAAGGGAATAACTGTTCTTTTGGCAAAAACTGTTTTTGCAGTCACAATAGTTAAACATTGCTGAAGAATATTTCATTTTTTATTTACAGAAATTTTGTCTAAATATTAACAAGTAATATTTATTCATGTATATTTCTTTTAAACTGTTAATTCTTATTAGTTTAAAAAATAACAAAATACACCATACCAACATCTATCAAATGTTTATTTATTATTGGTTATGTATATTGTATCTTTTTAATGGGGTATTTTAATGGGACGTTTAATGGGGGTATTTTTAATGGTATATTTAATGGGGTATTGAACTACAGGAACGACAAAGATAAATATGCAAATTTTAATTTCCGCCATATAAAATTAGATTACAAAAATTAAAAATAATCAATAACGATAATCAATAATTCTAAAGTTTAAAATTTGTTCTTACTTACCTTTTATATAAACCATAATAAGAAAATGAACTCGGGTATAATATTTGGCTAAACAGTATGTTAAAGAGCTACATATGACTTGCAAGCTGTAGCTTGACTGCTTTGTGTTTAAATTGTCTATAAAAATACAGGCTCTGCCCTTTTCTCTCTTTACTTGGAAGAATAACAATAGTAACAATAACAATGAATGGTTATTGTAATGCCATCATCACCACCAGCACCATGACGATTGCTATAGGCACTTCTTTACTAATGATAAGTAAAAATTCCATTTAAAAATGTCTTCATTTCAATTCATAGACCTTGTCCATTTTTGACAGTAAAATATTTAAACTTAAAAACAATAGATTTTGTCGAGATTTTATGATTTAAAAATTAAATAAATTTTTATGAATATTTAAAATAACTGAAGGCTTCATTATCAAAATAGCTGAGGATTTGTTTGTGTGCATGCATTTGAGACTCTATATGTGAGAATTTGTGTATCAGTGTGTATGCATTTGTGTGTGCATCTATATATGTGAATTTGTGTATCAGTGTGTATGCATTTGTGTGTGCATCTATAAATGTGAATTTGTGTATCAGTGTGTATGCATTTGTGTGTGCATCTACATATGTGAATTTGTGTATCAGTGTGTATGCATTTGTGTGTGCATCTATATATGTGAATTTGTGTATCAGTGTGTATGCATTTGTGTGTGCATCTACATATGTGAATTTGTGTATCAGTGTGTATGCATTTGTGTGTGCATCTATATATGTGAATTTGTGTATCAGTTTGTATGCATTTGTGTGTGCATCTATATATGTGAATTTGTGTATCAGTGTGTATGCATTTGTGTGTGCATCTACATATGTGAATTTGTGTATCTGCGTGTATGCATTTGTGTGTATATCTATATATGTATGAATTTGTGTATCTGTGTGTATGCATTTGTGTGTATATCTATATATGTATGAATTTGTGTATCTGTGTGTATGCATTTGTGTGCGCATCTATATATGTGAATTTGTGCATCTGTGTGTATGCATTTGTCTGTGCATCTATATATGTGAATTTGTGTATCAGTGTGTATGCATTTCTGTGTGCATCTATATATGTGAATTTGTGTATCTGCGTGTATGCATTTGTGTGTGCATCTATATATGTGAATTTGTGTATCTGCATGTATGCATTTGTCTGTGCATCTATATATGTGAATTTGTGTATCTGCGTGTATGCATTTGCGTGTGCATCTATATATGTGAATTCATGAATCTGTGTATATCTATATATGGATATTTGTGCATCTGTGTGTGTTCATCTATATATGAGAATTTGTGTGTCACTATATGTGCATCTGTGTGCATGTCTATATATGTGAATTTGTACATCTGTTCATCTGTGTGTCTGCTTGTATCTTTCTTTATAACTATTTTTGTTGTCATCCATGCACATTTTAATCTGTGCATGATGAAAAAATTTTGGTTTACCTCTACATCCAGAATCTCATAACAGCACGTGTGTGTGCATGCATGCATGTGCACCCGTGTGTGTGTGTGTGTGTGTGTGTGTTGTTTACTGGCTTTTTATTTAAATCAAAAAGTAAAAAATGCTAAGAAGATTAACTGTAAAAAAGTAAAAGAAAAAAATGAATTACAAGGCTTAATGGTTACAGGTTCAAAAAAGAAGGAAAACAAACTAATATGGATGTTATCTCTCTTTGCCTTTCCTTCCTCTCAACTTCTTTCTCTCTTCCTGTCTCTCTTAGTCTCTTTCAATTTAAACCTACTCACTATTTATTGCTGCATATATCTCAATCTTTATTTCTCTTTATCTCAGTTTATATTTCTATGTCAGTCACTCTCTCAATTTGTTTCTATCTATCACAGTCTGTTCATATATATCTATTAAAGTCTGTTCATATCTATCACAGTCTGTTCATATCTATCTATCACAATGTTCATATCTATCAATCTCAGTCCGTTCATATCTATCTCAGTTTGTTGCTATCTTCTGTATGGCTGAATCATTAATAAGTTTGATTCTAATGCCAGCAGTCAGTGTTCAAGTCCTCCTATTGAATTTTGATTCCTGGGGCAAGCAGATTCACACTTACTCAACAAGTGGCCATTACAACATTTTCCCAACTTTTCAGGAATTTAAATTATTTATAAAATCTGAAATCGCCATTCTTTATTTTTTCCTTTTAATTTTTTATTGTTCAATTTTACAATTTTATAATAAAAGAAAATATTTTGGCTCCTTGACAAAAACTATTTTGTTACAAAAAATTAAAAACTCATATGAATGTCTAATGTTTTTTTGAGGGTGGATCAATAAGTCTGTTGCTTCACCCAGATTCAAGGTGAATTTTGATCTGCAATTTTCACTGTTTAATATTAGATTCATGTCATCTATGGAGTAGTGTTGGATTAAGTGCATTGACAAAGTGGATGATGTTAAAAAATAAATTTTTGTTGCGTAAAATAAATGCACTTTTACCTCATTATGTTGTGGACATTGATATACCTTTATATGTGTGTGTTTGTGCTTACAGACTTTTATAGACATATATGTACATATATCTATATCTGTGAGTGTGTGTGTCCTCATAATATATATATATGAGGTCAAATTTAGACCAACCTCAACCCATGAACTTATTGGTACAATTCAAAAGAATTTTTCAGAATGACTCTGTGGAAAAAACGAACACATTATATGGCAATAACTATATATAAATATAGTGTGTGTGTGTCTGTGCATATGTGTTATACAGTATCACCTATAAATGAGTATAGAATTACTAATTTTTTACAGAAATCAATCTCAAGGCCAAGTGCAGTTGCGATCAAGTGTCATTGTAAACTCTGCACAATCCTTTCATTAGTTGCTTAGTATGCACCTTAACAGGGATATGTACAGCTTTTGAATTCAGAGTTGTTCGGATACAAAGAACTGGTGCCTGTAGTGTACCACAAGCTCTCCAAACAACGCTCCTCAGGTTTTGAATTCACACTTTTTGTTCACCTAGACTGGTTGGCAACTAAGGCTAAAGAGCCCAATTTGTTCTACTATTTAACCCATAGCTGGGGCTCATACCTTTCCCAAGAGTATTTGTGCAAAAGTGAATGCAATTAAATTCGACTCGAATATGAACTCGACTCACTGATCTCTCATTCTGAACTACTATCCATTAACACCACCCACGCACCCACATTTTTTTTTTTTTACAGAAAATTAATTTTATACTACACCAAACATAGCAAGGTGTTATTATTTATAGGGGAAAATTACCCAATCAAAACAGTTCTGATCAAGTATAATTCATGATACCTACAGCATTGAAACATCATGCCCAAAAATAGGAAGATATTACATTATATTTTACCATTCAAATATGGACACGCCCCTATGAAAAAGGCTTTTTATTTTATATAGTAAGTATGTTTTTAAATCCTTATTGGTTTTTCTAGTAGATCTAAATATAAGTAGTAGGTAATGTTCAAAATAGTTCTTATAAAGTCAGAATTTTCAAGGTACATAAGTTTAGTTCGGTTATAACTTCACATAGTAAGTAACTGTTTCTCCAATTTAAAGCAATATTAACAAAAACACTACTGCCCAAATTGTGCAATGTTAGAAGAAAAATGGAATTGTCAGAGATGTACAAAAGAGAGTAGGCCAAATGTGCAAGCTGACACCAAGATTTATTTATGTTCTTATTAGAAGATAAGTTGATAAATACCCAAGAAAATAAGATGTAGATGTTGTTTATAAAGTCAAAGTATGTATGAAATAAATGCTTCTACTGCCACAATCAAATGTTCCCAAGAGAAGACTGGCTGATATCACCAAATATTAAGAGAGGAAAACAGCTACTGAAATTGAGTCGGGTCTGATTCTGAGGCCAGTTTAGAGTTTGTGTATGAGAATAAGGATAAAAATTAAATGTTTTTGGGACAGTGTACTGTGGTCAGATGAAATGGAATCAACCAATTTTGGTCTGATGGCATTCTACAAATCTGCTATTATTATAGTGAGGTACATAAAGAAAAGGATTTGGTCTGAAAAGTTAAGCATTGTTACAGAAATGCCATGGCCTGGAAATGAATGGTACTGGCGAGTTGCATTTCATTGACACAATAATGAATGCAGAAGACCTCTATAGAAAGAAAAACATGTTGCCTTCATTCAAACTTTTTGAAAGTTAAGCTGTGTTTCAGTATAATAATTATCCAAAACATTTTGTTGAAAAAAAACCCCAGAGTTCTGAAGAAGCTAAAAGTGTTGAATTGTTTGAGAATCTCCCCAGGTTTAATTCCAAGTGAATACTTTTGGAATGTCTTTCAATGAAAAGATAGAGTAATAACTGCCATCTAACAAGATAAATTTTAAAGAATGTATACTGTTTGAATGGAGAAACATTCAAGTGACTGTGCAAATTTAGTGTTATATTCTGTGTTAATAGGAATATATACTTGAGAAACAAGGTGGATAGAATAAGTAAAGGTTTATTGTAAAAAACAAAAAAAAAAAAAACCCCCAGTACAATAAGAATAAAGGTAACAGTTATGCATAAGGTTGTCGCAAGTCAATCCAATAGTGAGTGCTACTATTGGAAGGTCAGTAGTTCTCGCATAAATCTGAGTCATACTCAATAGATCCCAGCTTGATTCTGTAGTCTGTTGACTTACAGATACTTATAGGTAACTACTACCTATAGTGTAGTCAATCATTGGGGTGACAGGTTATACCATTACATCATTTAGTTAAGTCAATAGTGTCAAGTCTACAAGCAGTAATAGAAAATAAAGGAGGTCACACCAAATTTTAATTTCAAATCTTTTTTTTTTTTTTTCAGAGGAGCATAATCCTGTTTGAACGGCAACAATTCCTATTTTTGACAAGTGTTTTATTGCTTTAGAATTTAATCATAAATAATACTTAATAATATCAGTTTTATTTATTGTGTAATTTTCCCCTAGAAATAATAAAATTGCTGCTAAATTTCGTTTAGAACAAAATTAACCTTTTTATAGAAAGGTAATTGTGGTGTACTTATTTATGGGTGATACTGTGGGTGGAGCAAAAGTAATTGGAAAGTCATTAACAGTATAACAGAAAATAATTTTTTTTTTTAAATAATACTGACATGTCAAAGATAACAAAATCATTTTTTAAACATTGTTCACATAAAAATTAATTTACATATGAAAATAATAATAAAAAATTCTATTTAAAAAGAAAAAATCAATTAACAAAATAATAATACAAAACTCTAATCAACAAAATTTATTAAAAATAATTATTTGTTTTAATTCACTTAATGATATTTTATAAAGTAACTTCCCCCACCCACAAAAGTTTGCAGAAATTTGTGCAAAAGAATCGACAAATCAGATAACAATTGTGGAAAGATGCTTTTATTGGGTAATTGACCTATTTATTCTGCCCCATTCTGCAGCATATATATATATATATATATATATATATATATATATATATATATATAATTCAGCAACTATTAAGGCAAACAGAATTTCTGCTTGATAATTGTCTACATTATGAGTCATTGAATCAGAAATAATTGTTTACATGTTTATCAATGTAAGCTTTGAGTGATTTCATGATTTTTCACTCATCAAGACTTCGAAGGGGGGGCTGGTGAGGGAGAAATGATCAAACTCAGTGTTTCACTTATCATTTGTGTGCACGTGTGTAAATGTCTGTGTGTGTGCATATATATATATATATATATATATATATATATATATATATATATAGAGAGAGAGAGAGAGAGAGAGAGAGAGAGAGAGAGAGAGAAAGTCATCCGCATATATATATATATATATATATATATATATATATATATATATTTTTTTTTTAAATTGACTAAAAAAATTTTGACCCTGAAGATGAACAATGATGTTCGAAAGTACTAGGTTATCATACGGACAATATTTATTTCGATATCATTTTCAAATAAAAAGTCTCATTAGGAAATATGAGAAAATTCAAAAGAAAATATGCAGGACATGTTTGAACATGTTTAAAATATATATATTTATATATGTGGATGATTATATATATATATATATATATATATATATATATATATATATATAGATAGATAGATAGATAGAGAGTTAGGATCAAATATAGATTGGAATCTGAAGGGATAAGACAACAAACAATATGTTTCCTATTTCTTCTTTATCTTATCATATATATATATATATATATACATATATATATATATATATATATATATTTCATTACAGACAACTGACAAGGTACTGCAATTAAGCTTTTTATTTTATTTTTTCTTGTATATATGTATAATATACATATATATATATATATATATATATATATATATATATATATATATATATATATATATATGCAATTTATTATATATATTATTTATATGTTATATATGTGCAGTACTTATTGGAAAGCACTCAATATCAGTGATAGATAGAGCTAACATATTTTGTTGGATTGATGTGAGTTTGTGACCCTTGGTTTCATGCTAGTTGCAATCATCAGACAAACTGATTAATTTTTTAATTTTGGATTTATTTATGGTTGCGTATATTGGTGTTTTTATAGTAGTGGGAGGAAAAATTGTTGTTGGAACGCCACCCATACGTACGCAGACATACAATACATACACATTCATGCATTGCAGTTCGCACAAACATAAACATATATGAACAGTGTGTGACTGGGTGTATATGTGCATCCATGTGTTGCTGCATACAATTGATCACTGTATTCAATTTTGCATTGTGTAGCGAACTTCTTCCGCAAGTTGCAGTGTCAACAAATACCTGTTATCACAATTTATACCAAACAGATAAAAAAAAATACCAACCAACCGTGCTAAATAAACCACCATTGACCATATGAACATGAAAAGGGAAACCATTGTCACCATAACACCATCAATTATATTCTAGTTCAAACTACCATCATAATAATTATAATTATTGTTATTACCATTCCACCACCATTACTACGATCACTTCTACCATTTTACCATAACTATTTGCTGCCACAATTGTTATTATATATATATATATATATATATATATAATCCCCCTACTATTACTACTGCATCACAGTTATTATTGCCACATTAGTCCATAATTACTACTGCACCACAATTACCATTACTGCATCAGTCCACAATTATACTTCCTTCCCTATCCCAAGCAAAATTAATACCACCACATAAATACCAATAAGTATTATAACTTAGAGTTTCTACCATTTACATAAGCACAATCGCCAAAAACAGGCAAATAACCAGCTTTAAAATAATAACAAAATAGCATTAAAAAATTAAAAATAATAATAATTTTACCTACCATAGTCTTATACAGACCCCATCTTAAGATGAAAAAAAAAACAGACGGATAGAAGATGTGTGAATGTGCATGCATACATATGTGTGTGTGTGCAAGAAAACAATATTTGGTGAACAAAATAGACAAACGGTCTGTACGTTGACATTGCAACTTGCAAAAGAAGTTTGCTACACAATCCAACATTGAATGCAGTAACCAATCGTGTACGTATACATGCAGCAATACACTATTTATATATGTTTATGTTTGTGTGAACTGCAATGCATGAACATGCGTGTATGTATGTATGTATACGTATGAGTGGCGTTCTGATGTCAATTTTTCACCCACTACCATAAAAACACCTACATACACAACCATAAATAAATCCAAAATTTAAAAATGAATCAGTTTGTCTGACAATCACAAATAGCATGAAACCCAGGGTCACAAACTCACATCAATCCAACTAAATATATATATATATATATATATATATATATAGATAGATAGATAGATAGATAGATAATATTAGTGGTCAATATATATATATATATATATATATATATATATATATATATATATATATATATATAGATAGATAGATAGATAATATTAGTGGTCAATATATATATATATATATATATATATATATATATATATATATATAGATAGATAGATAGATAGATAATATTAGTGGTCAATATATATATATATATATATAGATAGATAGATAGATAGATAGATAGATAGATAATATTAGTAGTCTATATATATATATATATAGATAGATAGATAGATAATATTAGTGGTCAATATATATATATATATATCTATATATATATATATATATATATATATATAGATAGATAGATAGATAGATAGATAATATTAGTGGTCAATATATATATATATATATATATATATATATATATAAATTCCCAAGAGGATAGAATCCAGGTAGAAATCAATGTCCAGGACAGAGTAAGAATATAATCTAAAAGGCTCAAACACTAATATTCCATGGTTATAATTTATTACATTGGAATCGTAATCACGATCCAATTCATCAAACCTAGGTTAGATGAATTGGATCATTCATCTGTATATATGTATAATATATACATGTATAATATATATGTGTTTGTGTGTGTATATAATATAAATATATATATATATGTTTAATATATATGTATAGATATATATATGTATGTATAGCATATATATATATATATAAAATATATATATGTATGTATGTAAAGCATATATATATAACATATATATATATATATAAAATATATATATGTATGTATGTAAAGCATATATATATATATATATATATATATATATATATATATATATATATATATATATATATGCTATACATACATATATATATATATTTATACATATATATTATACATTTATAAATAAATGACTATAGGAAAACAGTAATTGCTGACGCGTTTCGTCCAGTGTGGACTTTTTCAAAGCAAGAAACGAAATTAATTTAATTAAACAATGAAAATTAATAAAAACAAAAAACAGAGTGTTCTTAGCAACTGGAATGTAGGAAATGCTATTTTCATATATTATACATATATATATATATATATATATATATATATATATATTATACATATATACACTTACAGTCAACAATGAAATTATTCATACACCCATCAATTTTTAATATTTTTATCCATTTCTCAGAATCTAAAACCCATATGATGCCTGTTTTTTTATATGTTAATAAGCACAAAAATGTAATATAAAACTCAATTTTCGAACAATAGGTTAAATACAGCAGATCTGACAGGTGAATTATGCAAAATAGGAAAAAATAATTATTCATAAAGTATGAAAAATAGAAAAAAATAAACAATTTTCATCACACTAATAGTCAACAACATGGCCTCTCATCTTTATAACTTGCTGCAATCATTTTCTAAAGTTTTTTGGTGAGATTTGAAGAAGTCTTTTCTGGGATTTTCTTCCATTCTTCAATAGTTACACGTTCTAATTGCTGAAGGTTTTTTAGTGACTGACAATTTATTTGAACTTTTAATTCTTGCCATAGATTTTCAATAGGATTCAAGTCAGAACTCATTGAAGGCCATGGCAGAACTGTAATCTTCTTTTTTCTGAAGCCACGCAGTCACTGACTTAGATGTATGTTTGGGATCATTATCTTGCTGAAAAGTAAATCGCCAATCTAGATGAAGATTTTGCACTGATATTTGTAGATTTTCATCCAGAATTTTGATTTAGTCTACAGATTTCATTATTCCTCTTATGGCAATTAATTGTCCAGTCTCCCTTGAGTGAAAACAACCCCCAAAAATCATCAAGCTGCCTCCATATTTTAATGTTGCCACTGTGTTCTTTCTTGCACCAAATCATCTGTACATTATTATGTCCAAAAAGTTCAATTTTTATTTCATCACTCCATAGTACTTGTTCCCAAAAGCAATTTGCTCTGTTCAAGAACATTTTGGCAAAATTAAACTGAGCAACAGTGTGACATGGTTTGTGATGAGGAGTTTATTGTGGTCGGTGTCTATAAAACCCATTTTTATTTAAACAATGTTGTATTGTGCAAGTACTTATGCTGATACCCATCATGCCCAAACCTTTGATGATTTCTTTTAAAACCACCTTTGGGTTTATATTAACCTCCTCATGACACAGTTTTCCTGCAGTTCTCGGTGACAATTTGGGATTTCTTCTGTCCTGCCAAACTGTTTCAACTTCTTTATAACAGACTGTACTGTAGATCTAGGGGCGGGCAACTAACTGGTTTGAAATAGTGCTATAACTATTTCCTGACTTGTGGAAGTTAAAAATTCTGTCTCAAGTCAACGTTAAGTTCCTTCGTCTTCCCCAACATGTTGTTAACGTAAGAATAACAATGGTGACACTCTATGCACCATGTGATGTTCTTTGCTAGAATTATCACAAATATTCTACTGAATAAATAGTCTAGAAGGCTTCACCGATAAAATGATTATGTAAATTACTTATGCTTACATGAATCAATCAATTAAAAATGATATTTTCTACTGTATGAATAATTTTGTCTTTTCCTATTTTGCTTAATTCACTTGTCAAATTTGTTGTATTTAACCTCTTGTTCTGAAAATTGAGTTTTATATTCTTTTTTTGTGCTTATTAAGTTGGCATCATATGAACATTAGATTCTGAAAAATGGATAAAAATTTTTAAAATTGATGGGAGTACAAATAATTTCATAATTGACTATATATATATATATATATATATATATATATATATATATATATATATCACACACACACACACACACAAATATATATACATACATATATATATATATATACATAAATGTATATATATGTATGTATGCATGCATGTATGTATCATATATATATATATATGTGTGTATATGTATGTATCATATGTGTGTGTGTGTGTGTTGGTAGAAAGAGAGGGAGAGATTCTATTTCATCAAAAATTAGTTGACAGCATGCAATTTCTGAAAGATAATATTTTTAAGCCAAGCAGTCTTTATTGTGCTTCAAGTCACCTGAAAAGTGTAATTTTGTGAAATGCAGACTAGATATAATATCAGTGAACATTTACTCTTTTATTTACATATATATATATATATATATATATATATGCAAATAGTAAAATAAGCTAAAAGCTTGAACTATCAAATTAACTAAGGGCCCCATGCCAATATTATATATATATATATATATATATATATATATATATATATATATATGATAAAGAATAAATAGTAAATGTTTATCAATCTAACATGTTTCACTTTTATGAAAGCTCCCTTAGAGAATGAGATATGGATGACACTTTAATGGAAGTGAAACATGTTAGATTGATAAACATTTCCTATTTGTTCTTTATCTTATCATTCTGTCTGTTAGATTACTCTTTACATTTGATCCTAACTCATTATATATGTTCTAATTCTGTAAAATCTTAATTACCTTGTTTTTCAAACTTTTCATGGGCCAATATTCAAGAATTAAAAAAAATTAGGGTTATTCCCAAATAAATTGATTGTTTTCCCCGGATATTTTTTATTGAATTTGTTAAACTATTTGTTAACCAATTTATGGTCTCCTTGCTTTGGTTGTTATGGCTACATGAAGAAAACAGGAAAGTGAATCCTTACCAAAACTATTGTGATTTTCACAGTCAAAACAAGGATATTAGTCCTCATTGGAAAAATTCTTCCTTTTCTTTAAATACTCTCACAGTTTTTTGCCTCAGAAAAAAAGTGTTTTTTTTAAAACTCCATTTTGTACAGACTTTGTTTGAGTCTAAGGGAGATATATTAAAGGTTTTTACATCATTTCTTTTTTTTTTTTGCTTTTTTTGCTTTTATTTCATGGTCTGCTTTAGAAATGTCCCAACAGAAATTTGTTGAATTTTTTTAATTAAATGTGAAAAATAAACTATTTTTTTTCCTTTGAAGAACAAAGAAATTTTTCCAAATATCATCTTTTTCTTTTATACAGTGTGGAATACCTACTTACAAAAGTGATAGAAAGAAAAAGAAAAAGACTCTAAATGAATTCGGTTAGAAAAAAAAAAACAATTCTAACAATCCCAGCACCCCACTGTTGTACGCATGTGTAGTCCTACCAACATAACAAATTTAGTCCAATTAAATCCTGAAGGACAAAATTTGTCACAAGTAAACTTTTTCCACAGTCATACAATTTCCCCCTATATATATATATATATATATATATATATATATATATGAATACACATGCATTTTGATATAAGTTAATTATCATTTTCTCCTCTTGTTTATATACAAAACCGATAGAAAATATAAAACTGTACATAACTCTTAGGAAGATCATGTAGCTTTTTGTTACATCTGACTGAAAAGTTTATTTATACAAACACAGCACCTTTTCCTTCCCCATACAACAGAATAAATCAATTTCCTTATCTTGATCCATTTTTTAAACTCAAATTTGTATTCATTTTCTCTTTTATCCCAGATACCACCCCCACACTCTTCACCCTACCTGCCTTGTGACTGTAAATGAAGCAAATTAATTTTCACCTTTGTCCTTGATAATATTGTGCATTTATGTAAAAAAAGGTACATTTATATACAGTTGCATAACAATAGAAAACTTACTTGAACCTTTGTAAATAATTGAATATTCTGTATCTGTTGTGCATGTAATTTTTACAGAAATTGCAATTTAAACTTTGTCATTTTTTTTAGTAAAACCAAAATTCCTTTCTTGAAATTTATCATGAAAAAATGTTCAAAAGCTGCCACGCCTATCCTCTGTGTTAGTTGTGGACAATTTTGTTTTTTTTACTGGCTCAACGGTTAGAAATAATCTACCAAGTTTGATATTATATATAAAATAAAACAATTTTGGCAATCTTTAACCTTTGTACCCACAAAAAGACAATGTGTCAAATAAACGGTTTTACCTTTGACGCCATTATTAATTTAACTACTTTCACTCCTCAGCAATATGTATTGTTTTAAAAGGTGATGATTAGAAGTGTAATAAAACCTGAACTTATAATGAAAGTAAAATTTTATTCATGTTTTTGTGAATTTAAAACAAAAATATAAAACACTATTTATTAGATTGTTTATTTACAAGATTAATTTTCTATTTAAAACATTCTAAAAACTAATACAATCAGAATGAACACAATGCAATATTTTATCATTTACCA
>OZ038487.1:8649303-8669303 GCA_964036315.1 Acanthosepion esculentum | reverse complement strand
TGGATGATTTTTGATACACTGCACTTATTGGACGAATGCAAGCATTTTGCAATCTATTAAGTGTTTTTTCTTGTAAAAATTAAAATGAAGAATCATATTTCTCTTCCGACTGAGAAATTTGTTGACTTTTATTTCTTCCATTCCTTTAAAGTTTGAATAAAATTGTTGTCTGATTTGGTAGTACAGCTCCAGTATTCCAAAAAATTAATAACGAATTATAAAAAAAAATGAGTTATTTTTTGAACTTGAATCAAATTTCAAGTATGCATCCTTTGAAATCTTCAAAGTATTTACTTGTGTGTGTGTGTCTCTGAGAGGAGGAGACATTATTTGGATGATTTCTCTCATTCTTGTCATTATTTCTGTTGTTATTGCAATGTTTCAATTGATCCGTATTTTGTACAACCAAGAAAAGTGACCCAACCTCTTCCTATATAAATTGTGCATCTGAAGAAAGCAATAGTTTTAATTATCCAAAACATTGTGCTAACACCAAAAAGAACAAATTCAGGATTCTGACCAACATTTGGAACAAATTATTTCAATAAGGAAACCCAAAACTGAAATAAGAAAACTGTTCCATTTTTTTGTAACTATTTACTATTTTAATCATTTCTAAATCACTTTAAAAGATGATTATTCATGCTTGTTTCCAATAAAATTGTCACATGACCAAATTAATCTCTTAACATTTATTGTTTATTTTCTGAATATATCTATTAACATAAAAAATATCTTCTTTGTTTTCTTTTAGGGTCTTAATTTTCTTAAATATAATCTTTTTTTTTATTATTATTCTAAAGACACAGTTGAAGATTACAAGCAAATAATATACAAAATAATGACCAATTATTATACAAATGTAAATACTTACTGTTCTTACTTACCCAAGTGCAATGTAGTGAGCCCATTCTGCTTACCAAAAGTGGCCCACTTGGCACTCACATTCATTTCCCCACCTGCCCTTGCAAGGGACAACTGTGTATTCAGGAGAGTCGACCCGTTCCAAGATCAAGTGTAGGTTGAGGCCATGAATGGCTCCAGGGCCTCCAATCGTTTACTTTACTGAGTGGAATTGTGATAATCAAATGCCAGCTATCCTGACGAATACTTTGGGGGGAAACAGCTACTAGACGGTCCTTAATGAAATGAAGCCATGCACTGTTTTTCTTATTTTTATTGATTGCTTACTAATGAAATTATGAATACTAATAAGAAGACTATCTACCAATTTTCATGGAAATGTACATTGTTTTAGTTCTCTCTATGAATTCTTATAATAATAACATACAAAGCAGCTGTGGAATTCAAATGAACATCCTAAACTTGAAGAGCATTTCCAATCAGGGAAATTAAGCTGGGCTTTAGTGCATGACAATGTCTCTGACTTCAAAGTTAGAAATTAGTTTGCGTGATTACTAAGTGACTTTTGTGATGACCTATCGAATAAGTCAACAGTTTTGTTTTTTTTCTTTTGGTTTTCTAACATAATCGTTTCCCCGATTTGCAGACAAAGACTATTGATTGAAACTGTTTGTGCATGCTTTTTATTGGAGGTGTCAAGTGTCATGATTGATATTAGTATAGAAAATGGAATCAATGATTTGACTTCAAATTTTGGCTGAGACAGTTGAGTATGCGGGTTCACTTTGCACTAATATTCTTAGGAAAGGCATGAATCCACTTTTACTAGTACTTTCTCAATTGTCAAATGTCTCAACAAAAGTCTCATCACTGGCATGACATAACAGTAGTTTATGAAGTCTGCCTTTTACTCAGGGATTCTCTCCTGATACTGGTACTATACGTATCCTAATAGGGTCTGTCTGATCTTTGCTCAAAGATGAAACTTGTATTGCCAAGCATCTCTCTTTAGCCTAGAGGAAGGGACCCATGAAAATCTCCAAGATCAGAGGAACAACCAATAACAACAACAATCAGTTCAATTAGTCTTTCATTTGGATTATCTAATTTTAGTCAAAATCTTCCTTAGATTATGCTACCGCTCCCTACAACTACCCCCTAATTTTATCTACATCTGAATAGTAGATTTGAATTTATAATTGTTTATATTTTGATAATTATTCTAGAATTAAGTTATACAAAGTGACGAATATATTTATTCTCGCAGTGATTACATTTCTAAACAGTAAGCTTAAAATAAAACCTTTTAGATTCTAGCTTCACCCGACCCCCAACTGGTCAGGTAAATAATTCTCTAAATTCTTTGCCGTTAAAATTCTTCTTCCTTCAAACTAACATCTATTCATCTAAAATGATTTTCTCGACTTCAAGCTAACCAGAACCCTTATCATTATCTTCTTGTAAACAAAACTTGTCAGAAGACGAATTTGATTGCATATCACATAAAAATATATTAAAAGTCGTCTTTCTATCAAATATCAGATTAAGAATGATTAAAACACTTTGCAACAGTAAATAAGGCATTTATACTTAAAAGACTTGTTTGAGTATCAAACCTGGATATCCTACTCTGCTCTGAAAGACCCAAAGACTGGTGCCATCTTGGTAAACAGCCAGCTACTATTTAGCTGATTATCATTTGATTATCCATTACAATTCATTTTGTTGCTTCAACAAGTGTTAGTGAATTTTCCAGATAAAATTCCGAAAAGATTACAACTGATAATGTACAGATTTACTTAGATCAATTCTCAGCAACCATATTCTTTAGTATTCAAGCCCCAAATGCATAACGGCAGAATTCTGCACATCTTTTCCCTTATCCTTATTACAAGGGGTCAAGACAAACGAATATCAACAGAAAAGAGGCTAATAGGAAAATGTCTCTATGATTTCATTTTTGTAGGTGAACAAAATAAAAAAGTATTTCCTCTTGTATAAAAAAGGTAGAGAAGCAGAATGTTTCTTTTTTTATTATAATTTCTTTACATTTTAAATTGTAAAAGGTTTGTGGGTCACTAAGAAATGAAATTTTTGATAATTAAGAAAAACCTTTAGAAGGAATCCAATAACATTCTCCTGCTGTATGTTTTTTCCTTCTGTTCTTTAACTCTGGACCAAATTGTAGAATATTTTTAAATTTTCAAAAAAGCACAAATTCAATGACTAAGATTTCTGAAACAAAGCTACCAAACCATTATTATTATTATTATTATTATTTAATTTTCAAAGGCTATTTTAATCCCACTTATAATTTTGAGGTGGATCATTATCATCCCAAGAGTTCTTCAGACAACTGAGCTCATTTTTATATTGCTTCTGTTGTTGTCATAATGTTTCAGCCAATCGATTCTCCAACCGTGTTCAGGTGTACGATATCTAAGAAAAAAGAAATTTCTTTTTCTGGAAAATGGTGGCAAGCAGAAAGAAAATATGTCATTAGGCATTTATATTTTATATAAATTACAGAGTCTGCTATTTTGTCTGAGAATGTTATTTTCCACCAAGATAAATTGATATTCAAATCCAGATTTCTCAAAGCAGACAGACACTTTCTATGAGGGAGTTTGTAGCAACACGATCTTCCTATCCCTTCTCATAACTTGGCTCTGTCTCAAACTAAGTAAAGCTTAATAAATATCTATAATTCATCTAAATTAAACTAAGGTTCATTATGAACAGATTTTAATTTTTTGCTAAAAGATTTTCTAATATTCCATTTCTTTTCAGAGATCATGAATCAATGATATATGATCCTGAAAGATTTTGCTGAAAAAAAGGTTTTTGGTCATTTCTTTGTATTTTGATGGCTTTACTGATTAAAACAAAAACTGGACAGATGCTCAGATGCTAAACTCTGTGATATGCGTGAACAAAGATTTCCCCTTCGCTTTTTTCTTGTATATTGTCCTTTTTTTTCTTTAATGTCAAATGTAAAAGAAGACAGTTGAATTATTTTGACCACAAATTTTGTGATGTCTATTTTAAAATCTGCACTTTTATAGAGGGGGAAACAAACACCATGTACAGAAAAAATAACTTTTAATTTTCTCTTCTGAAGTTTAGTCCATTTAAGAAATGCTTACAGTTTCATTTGCATTTATTTCTCTTTTTTTTAACTATAACAGCAAAAATAATTCTGTTTCTATTTTTTTCACTCAAAAATAAAAAAAAAATGTAAAACAAAAAACAGAAAAAGGTTAAAAAAAATCTGTCTTTGCTTTATTGAAACATCTCAAAAACCATTTCAATGAGTTCATCATTTTTAAAACCTTTCTTTTATTTTTGTTATCTTCTTTCATCTTTAACTCAAATTTAATCAATAAAATGACACTTTTGTATAACAAATATTTACTTACAAATATATTGTATTATTATATATAATATATTCTAATATAAATAAATATTATTTACTATAAACAGAAGATATTATTTACTTATAAATTTAATATAAACCCTATGAAAAAAGAAACTTTTAATCACGTACTATTAACAATAACATCATTCCTGAGATATTTTTGTTAGTAAACTTATTTTTTATAAGGAATTGGCAATAATCCCTTCTTTCTCTCATTCCAGTGCTGAATTTGTGGTTGGCTGTTGAATCTCCCCATAACACAGGGGTTTACATGCAGCACTTGCAATATTCAAATGACAATTTAAATAACTTTTCAAGAATTACCCTACAAAGAAATTATTCTTGACATGATGTATACAACCAAGAGCCAGATTTGATCATAGAAAAATGAAATACTTGGATTTTATTCTTTGTGAAGTGAAACATCAAAAATGGCATGAGTGAAATGCTGGTATTTCTGAAGAATTAAAACAAAAATGAAAATCTAATTCTTTTTCTACCCCACCCTGTGAAAAGAAAATGATCCAAAAGTTTAAGCAAAATACATATACTTATCTGTATTCCCCCTTTTTCCTTATATATGCACACCCACTTTTGCATACATACATACATACACAATGCATACACACACACACATATATATATATTTTATATATATACACAATGTATGCATACATACATATACAATGTATGCATGCATACATATATATATACACTCAATGTATGCATACATACATATACACAAAACGTATGCATACATACATATAATGCATGCATATATATTACACAATGTATGTATGCATGCATATATATTACACAATGTATGTATGCATGCATATATATTACACAATGTATGTATGCATGCATATATATTACACAATGTATGTATGCATGCATATATATTACACAATGTATGTATGCATGCATATATATTACACAATGTATGTATGCATGCATGCATGCATACATACATACATACATACACACACATAATGTATATATATATATATATATATATATATATGAGATGCAATCAAAATAGGTAAACATAAACATATTTACATACACAATAGAATGAATCAACAGGTCCATAACTTGATATAATTATTAGCTGAATTTTGAGCTGAATTTTGAGCTGAAATTTTCACTGTATAGCATTCAATCTATTTAATACTAGATGAAATGCATTGACAAACATCAAAATTTGTATCAAATAAAAGCTTTTTTCCCATGAGGCTACAGACTTGTTGATGTACGTGTGTGTATGTATGTGAGAGACACAATCAAATTATATACACGCATGCAAAAGAAGAGACCCAACTAAAATAAACAGACAATAAAGTGCGGGCCCCAAATATCAAAATATGAATTCTCAATGATGTCTGTTAACAACAGATGGATAACTTCAATCATCTGTAAGAAAGAAAGGTTGTGTGTTTATATTTATTTTGAATATGTTGTCTCTTCTCTTAAACATCAGTCTTGTAAAATCTGCAATAACCAAACTATAACATGAAACAACCCAATTCAGAATTTTGTTTTTAAATTCTTAGTTTGAGGCAGGAGTTGACTATTTTCTTTACAGTTGGAATTGCCATGTCGAGGATATTGTATCTTAAAATCAATATTTTATTTTACATCTTTCACTGATTAACATATTAAAATAATTTCAATGACTTCTGTAATTATGGGCAGTTCATCATTTGTATCTCTAAAAAGGTTTCATGCACATTTTCCTAATGTCATGGAAATTGCTAAAAATCTCTGAAGGTTCTCCATCCTTCTTTCTAGAATCATATTATTTGTTAATATTGTCTGAAATTGATATTTCCAAATGAAGTAGTCATTTTGCCCTAAACATGAAGCAATTTGCTAAAGTGAATCTGTTCTTTAGGGAATTAGAGTCTCAATAACAAAGTCTCAAGTAGAAAATGTCAGTTAAATCAAACATCATTGATAGAAATTATTCAGCTCCAAATGAGGGGGACATCAAACAGTTTTCCTTATTATTGTGTGTGTGTGTGTGTGTGACCACACACACACACACACACAATAATAAGGAAAACAAGTTTTTAACAGCTTATTATCATCACATCATCTATTTTAATTTATAAAAAAAAACAACTCATTGCTGCTGATCTTTTGATAAAAATTACTAAATTAATGTTTTTTTTTTTTTTACTAAATACCATTAACAATTGCTGCTGACCTTTTCCACAGTCAGCCTTTTGAGATTCTAAGTGGATTAGTCATTGAGACACGATGACTTTGTGGCCAATTGACTATTGCAATCTTGACTCATTAGCTTTTTTCCTCTTTCATAAATAATAAATGAATCAAATGGTAAAAGTTGAATTTTGAGACAATAAGCAGACCAAATTTTGATTATCTTCAAGTATTAAACTTCTTTTAAATTTAGTCCCTTTGGAGTGAATTCAGTTTTTCTATCCATTGAGTCTGGTCAGCTGTTTGGACTTTATGTTCTGTTAATTTAGCGGAAGATAAGTTTCAGATGTTTGGATTTTTAAGATGATCAGATAAATGTCCATCACCAATCTGTGGCATTGAATGCAGGATTGTTTTGTTGTTAATCTCTTGACTTTATTTGGGGGACCAATTTTGTTTCTTGATTAGAAATAAAGAAGTGGGCCAACTTTGCAAAATTTGAGGAGGTTTTGGTATAATAAAGAAATACTTGAAAAAAGAAAATACAAAATTCTAAAATAGAAAGGAAAGAGAGTTTCTTGTTTATCAACAACTAAATAAAAATTCTTTAACACCGTAATCTTATTTTAGTTCTATACAATTCCTCCAATATGATGCTTAAGAAGCATTCAATGTGGAAGGTTACTGTATGTGATATGAATGAAAAAGGAGGTAGGAAGTGAAGATTATGAGGATAAGGAGGATAGATAATGAGTGACCTTTGAGTTAAAGATGTTAAGATTATAGTAACCAGAGAAGCACCTATATGAGAGCCTGTTCCACAAGATGGCAGTTCTTGGGGGGAAAAAAAGTCTGTAGTTTAGGAAGATAAAGATTTTTATTTTCTCTTTCCATTAATATATTGTACAACTTATTTTAAAATATTATTCTATATTGATGGCACATCAACTTCAACCAATTTATGCCGAGCAAAATTAAAATCCTAAATTTTTAATAATGACATATACTAATGACATATAATAATGACATATCATAAAAGTTGACCAGAAGAAATCTGTGTAGAAATATTT
This sequence comes from Acanthosepion esculentum, assembly GCA_964036315.1. Classification (NCBI taxonomy): domain Eukaryota; kingdom Metazoa; phylum Mollusca; class Cephalopoda; order Sepiida; family Sepiidae; genus Acanthosepion; species Acanthosepion esculentum. Next base: position 8,661,785 of record OZ038487.1, on the reverse strand, counting down.
AAGAGACTTCATGCATAAATTAAATTCATGCATAAATTAAAGGGTATTTGAAGAAATTTGGATTTGTTAAAGAAACAGTTGTTTCAAAATGGACAACAAAATTTGGTATGAAATTTATTGATAATCTTGACAAGATTTTACATGCCGAACAATGTATACAAAATGTATACATCGTTCTATGACTTCATGAAAAGTCTCACAAGGTCAACTTAACCTGATACAAGACAAATTATTTCATTTATTTAATATTTTAATTTTTCTGTTAAGGTTCAATCTAATATAATGATTAGTCTAGCTCCAGAGGGTCCGTCACAAAAGGTGACAAAGTGTAGTGTGTAAGACAAACAACCTAATTATTACATAATGTAGGACACCTCGACGTGGTGCAATGGTTCGAAAGCTTACCTTGCTAGATCAATTATGACTGAGTAGTGAGTTCGATCCTCACTGGGTGACCCCATACTTTCTGCCTTGTGCCACATCTAAGCTGGGCTTAGAAAATCATTATTACATAATGTAGTAGTAAAATTGGCAATTGATTCCTTACTTTTCAATACAAGAACAGAGTCAGCAGTTCCAACATCTATGCCTATCCAACTGCCAAATAATTCCCCATGGCTAAATATGAAATTTGAAACCATAGCTTTTTGGCCCAAATCCCAGAGTGTCGAGGTATCCCTGCAACCAAACTAGATGTATGATTAATAGGCAGTAATTGTAATTTCTCTTCTAATGATTTCTTCTCTTACACTTCTTGCCTGTGGAACTCTTCCAGCTTCTTGATTTCCTGTCAACTATAATCTTCAAATATTTAAATGCAATGTCAACGGTGATCTCCTGTCCCCTTGAATCTTGTTCATTCCCATCTCCACCTCTCTCTCACCACCCTCTCTCTTTCTCTCTCCAATAATGTTTACTTTTTTTTTTTTTTTCACTCTCAATAACCCTTCTCACACTTCTCGTCTGTGGAACTCTCTTCCAGCTTCTTGATTTCCTGTCAACTACAATCTTCAAAAATTTAAATGCAATCATTTCTCTCCGTGAATCCTGTTCTTTTTATTGTCTTTTCTCCTCACTTAACATTTTCTCACTTTCCTTCACTCTCAGTAAGCTTTTCATCTTAGTGGCTTTATTGCCTTGCTTAGGGTGTAACAATGGGAAAATAATTATTCAGGGGCTCTTGCCACAGTTGATCATTATAAGTTTAATGTAGATACTGCCTAATGGTTGAGGCAGTTGTGCATTTCCTACAAGTGACAATGGTTATGATTTGAGATCAAATGTAAAAAAATAAAAAATTGAATGCTATCTTTCATAATATGCAAGCTCTAATGATTCTGAAATTTAAAGCTATACACTCTTCCTTCTCTGTGCCAAATGAAACCAAATTTAATAAATTTCTACAAATATTACGCATTGCTGCTGTGGTTTCTGCAGTAAGTTGTTTTTTAAAGGATGGAGTTGTTAATCTCCTGCTCAATCAGTTTTCCTTCTTCTAGACTGGTTGCCAACCAATGCTAAAGAACCCAGCCTGCTCTTAACTGATAACTGGCAGGGAGGGGTGATGGATTCATACTTTTCACAAAAGTATTTGCACAGAAGCAAATGTAACAAACATGACACATAGATTTCTTGTTCCGAGCTGTACCACCTGTGAATCCCTGTGTGTGTGTTTATTACCTTTATATAATTGCAGTAAAAAAATACATTAAAATCAAAGAGGAAAAAAAGTTATTTAATGTTAATATGCTCATTTTTTTTACTATCATTACATTTGGTAACCATTTATATTAAAATTAATTTTTTTAATATATTAAAAGTATATATTTGGTAACCCTATGGTTCTGCATCATAAATCGATGAACTTTTGTTTAATAGTAATGAAAAAGGCATTAATTTGTTTTAGTTCTTGAAAAAGCTTACACCCAAACTGAAAATTCAATTTTACCATATACGCAATAAGGTAAAAATTAAAAAAAATAAAATAAAATAAAAATATTTTTGAATCTTTATTTTTCAATTAGCTAAAGATGTGGTTGGCTACTACTTATGTATTTTTTAAAGCATTTAACAGTTTATAGTTTTGGTATAACATACAAACTTACAAATAAACAAAATCAAATTCTAGAAGGTTCCAGAAAGTCATAGTACTACTATTTTAGTTTAGAAATTTCCTGTAGTGGGTGACATTTTTCTTTTTAAATAATCTAAATTAAACCAGCCATTATTATTTTTTAACAAAAGTTCAAACTTTGTGACAGGAAATCATTTATTTTACAAAAAGTCATAACCTATATATAAATTAAGAACTTAATAAATTAAGAACTATATATAAATTAAGTTTTTATCATTTTAGAAGCAGCTGTAACAAATTTTATTTTAAGTTTAGATAAATTCTTTTCAATTGCATTTGATGGGTAGAAATATATTTTGATTCATTGGGTTTGTCAGAATTATCCACTTTAGTTTTGAAATATTTTATAAGCCTTTTCATATTCAATGTGAAACAAAATGCTTAAGTCAAGACCCTGTGGTGACAATCATGTTTAAACACAATAGTCAAGCCACACTCAGTTAATCACAGTTTATCTGACAATTCTTCGAGTGAAACCATCTTCAACAAAGTCAAGATTATAAAAAAAATGCTAAAAAAAAAAAAAAAAAAAAAAAAAAAAAAAAAAAGATTTTTGGCAACACTCACATACACAACACAAAAATAGCCAACAGGGGAAAAAAACATCATATGGCTCAACTGACAACAAAAGCAAACGTAGAAAAAATATTCATTAAACTCATCCAAAACACTTCTCCCACCCATTAAACACTCTGCACAAGATATTCAACGAAAACACAGTAGAAATCAGCTACAGTTGTACTAAGAACATGACACAAATAATAAAAAAAGCACAAGAAAACAACCAACAAACTACCTGCACAAATCAAACCCAGGTGTAAATGCAGAACAAAGAATGAATGTCACTTAAATAGTTTTTGCTTGCAGAACAATATAATATACCAAGCCACTGTAAAATTAGCAGATAATGAGAAAAAATATACATAGGAGTAACTGAAAGACCCTGGAAACAAAGAAACTACACACACAAAACATCCTTTACAAATAGTAAATACGCAAACAGCACAATGCTTTCTAAACATATCTAGGAAATTAAAAACAAAAAACAAACCACACCAAAAATATCAAGGAAAATAAAGAAAAGAGCATCAGCCCACAACAATAAATCCAAAAACCATAAACTCTGTCTGCAGGAGAAGATAGCAATAATTATCTTCCTAGACCAACACAAACTACTAAGTAAACGATCAAATCTCATCTAAAAATGCTGACATAAAAACAGATTTTTTACTATGTTATTTAAAAATCAAAATAAACAGTAAATAAATAAGTAAAATAAATTAATACAAATCAATGAATAATACAAAAATTATCAAACTATGAATGCACACATAAACACAATATAATAATAAAATAATAAATAATTACTAAACAATTTAACATTATAAAATAGCCACAACACTGCATTCAGATCCACAATTATTTCTACCTAATAACCCCTAGAATAATTTGAAATATAGCTGTTACGGCCCACCCAAATAACTGTTAGAATAATACAATAGATCTATCCATAATGCACCACTGACAAGCATATATAGTTGAGCCAAAACACAATGTACATAGCCTGACAATTTAAACATGAAACAGACTGTCACAATTAGGTGTTGACTTCAATGTACTCTTTTATATATATATATACTCTATCACTGATATTGAGCACTTTAACTCAAATATAGCAGACCTTAAAACTATAATTTTATCATATACATAAGTAAACAACAATGATGACCAAAGATATCCTGAAAGGGTCATACCAGATACACACAACATATACTAATATATATTGCACACATATATACAAGTCATACTGGTTTCCTATTTTGAATATGAATTCCTCTAATTCAAAAATCTGTCAAGTTTTGTATAGCTTTGTTAAATATTTATAATAAAATAAATGAAAAATTTAAAAAAAGAAATCATTTTAAGTGAAAAGAAAACAAGAGTTGATAATTCTACTGTCAACTTTACATACCAACTGTTTTTCAATATCAGAAAGTTCATTTGCAAAGACAATTTCCAATAAGTTCATAAATGATAATAAACAGTACTAATTAACTGGAGTCTATGATAGACTAGCAGACTAGTGCCTAAGAGGTCTCTGTTTTAGATTTATGTAGAAGCTTACCAATAAAGCTGGAAACTTTAGTTTTGAACTTAAGCAATCTTACATGAAATAAGAATGAATATTGTTACATATTAATAAAATCAATGACACGCACGAAATGAATATGTACTTCTGGTATGATCTGTAACTATGGCTTAAATTGATTGGTGGATAAAAGTTGTAGGCACAAATTGTTTTCATTAAGTTTGTTATGAGGAAGAGAAAGTCAAAGTTCATTTTTTAAATACACACAAGTCACCATTTCACGTTCTAAATTAAAGCAGAGATTCACAATTTAAATGATCCCCTTATTTTAAAAAATATTATTTGCATTAAAAGTGTACAAAGTCTGTGTTGCTGCTCTAGTAGTGGTAAAATTATTATTATTAGTAGTAGTAGTAGTAGTTGTGATGAAAGTATTGGATGTTCAAACCAATGTATTTGTTGTCAGCTATTAGGGCTGATGATACAAAAATTTGTTGACGAAATACATAAGAAAAACATTACAGATGCAACACATCAAGAATGCAATACTGCAATTTGGGTTCAAACCACATTACAAGTTATAAAATAAAAAATGGTCAACTAAAAAGATTTACAACTCTGAACTCAGTTGAGAGTTACTGCATCTCGCTGGAGAGGAAGATTTGTTCTTGGTCAGTTGTAAAAATTCTTTAATGAAATTAAAAGAATCTTCAATGCTTACATAGAGAGACATTTCAAGAAGACAATAGTTTTTGGTTCCTTTAAGAGTAATCAGTAATATTTTCTTTACAATCAATAAGAGAAGTATTGTCTCCAGAAAGAAAACAGCCTTCTGAAGATTCTGCTGTTTGGCTATATAAGAGAATTATTTGGGGAATGATGGGAGTAATCATCTTGCAATGATGAGTCAATTTTAGGCTGTAAACATTTTAATCAACTCTATTAAGACTGTCATTTGTAGATAGCAATCAGAAAGTAAACAAACTTGTGTTCACAAGTTTCAATAATCAGTCACTCAATCAATCAATCGATATCTCTCTCTCATTGTGGCGACTGGAAAGCTGGGTTTTGTAAGTGAAGGATATGCAAATTGTACAAATTAAGAGAACGACTGTCAATAAGTATAGGGTGTCCATAAAATTTGTGTGCACATAAAAATGTATAACTTTATTTGTATTTGTGATAGAAATAATCTGTAAAAATGTTATAAAGTTTAATGTACCTAGTTTTAAGTATAGCTAAAATAACTAATGTGATTTCAGGCATTACTGTAAATCAGTTGGAAAATGTTTTCCGTGAACTGCAAAATCGTATTACCCTTTGTATTGCTAATGATGGAGGACATGTGGAAACTTAAATAAAATTTCAAGAAAACCTTAAAAAATATAGATTTACTTCTTTCTAATCTTTTTACAAATTATTTCTATCGCAAATACAAATAAAGTTATAAATTTTTTAAAGTGCACACAAACTTTATGGACGCCCTGTACTTGTGAGGTTTAAAATCCAGTGATAATTTTGTTTCTAAAAAATGATATGGGAAAAAAATCTATGAGATTATGTAATATTAGGGTAGCAACCATTCTTTAATGCATATTCCATTGGACAAAACTGGCATGGTACACTTGTTTAGGGTTTGTTTTTTTTGTTGTTTTTTTTTTTCCTTGTATACATAGAAGTGTTTTCTGTTCTGGACTTAACGAGTGTAAGATACCTCCATTTAGTTTTTCATTTAGATTATATAACAGAATATATGTGCATCAAATTTGGTGGAAAGTTGTGTTTCTAGAATTAAACTTCTCCCTGGTTCTAATTCTTGCTATCTGCTCATTTCTTTTCCATTAACTTTCCCCTCATCTAACTTTTTTCAATTAATGATAGAGAAAAAAGTTATTTGCTAAAAATAGACCTTTCAAAGAGATCTTTACTTTTATATACATTTAATTTAGCCTTGAAAAAAAAAAAAAATGGTCTTTTTTTCTTGTAGATTTTCTTTGAGAAATCATTTGTGATTGGTAAATATTTACCTAGATTTTTTTTTTTCTACTAATTAAAGAAATGGCAAGTCAACTCAGATTTTATGTTCTATATGAAGAAATAAAATAATAAAATCTTGATTTTAAAAAAAAAAAAAAAAAAAAAAAGGAAATATTTTTATTTGGATTTATTTGCACAAATAAACACATGGAGAGATTGAAAGACAGAAAGAAAAATAAATTTTTTCTTTGTTATTATTATTGCTACCTCTGCCTTATCAATGGTACCCTGACCCCTAATGGCAAAGTCTGTGTTTGAGCTCAGGTACATGCCAGGATTTACTGATATTCAAAGCAAACAATCCCACTTTCCATTTGAAAAGCTGGTGCAACACAATCTTCCTTTTACTTGAAGCTAAGCTTAGTCAATATTATTGTTGTTACTTACCATTACAACTGCTGCTCATTAATTTATCTAAGTAAAGGGGAGGTAATCTTTTTCTAAGAACATTCTTTTAATGATCATATGAGGTTTGGGGCCAAACCTGAGACGATTCATTATAAGCTTGGGTAAGTCTTTCAAGCCTATATTTACCATACTAACACAGAAATACCAATACCAACACCATAGTGGTACAAATCTCTATTCCAACATTTACAAAATACTTCCAATAATTTTTTCATTAAATTTTAACAATTATTACTATTATTATTATTATTATTACTTCTCTGGTTATTTGATTGGCTATTATTGTTAAAACTGTTGTTGCTGTTAAATTTTGTCACTTAGTACCTCCATACCAACCATTGTTTTGTAACTATTTATATATCAAGAAACACCATTAATAAATTAATGAAAATAAAATTTAAAAAAAAATTCAAGTCATAAAAGGTTGTCCCTGTGAGAACCAGACCAACATTCTTAACATATCATTAATATGTGTTCTCTCTCTCTCTCCTGTGATGGACATGTTCTATGGCTGTGAAAGGTGTATATAAGTTCCCAGCGACAAGACAAAAAAACAAAATTAATTTTTGTACAAAACTAAAATAACAAAATTTATAAAAAAAAAAAAAAAAAACAAACCCTGCTGTAATCATCACGTTATTATTCAATAGCAAAAATAAAATTGCAATATATATATATATATATATATATATATATATATATATATATATATATATATATATATATCTCATCTTTCTTCTACATGCTTGTTAATAAAAGAAGACTAATGGAGGAGGTACCCTAGATATGTTTATCTTGTGTATTTGACCAATGTGTACATTTTTGGGGGTCAGAGAAACTGACGGAAAAAGAAAAGTATAAAAAAATAAACCCACAAAATCCAGAAATTCACTTGAAAGAAATACTGTAAAGTAACATAACTTATGTTGTCTGGAAATTGTTCAAAAGATAATAATCCCCCCCCCCAACACTCATGAAAGAAGTTGGGGATGTCTCCATATCTTTTTCTCCCTTATTTTTTTCTCTTACATCAAATTATCAATGTAAAACTTTTTTTTCTGTTAAATACTTTAATAATTTATTAAAAGAAAAACAAATTAAATTGAATTTGATATCTAAAGATTGTCATCTTGTATTTATAAAGAAATCTATTAAAAAGTATTTAAAAACAATGTATGGTTGTTTTATTTTCATCTTTTAATTTTTTTTCAATTTATTTTGTTTGTTTTTTTTTTAATTTAAGTTTCTCCATTTGCTATGACTGTTCACTATCAACATGAATATAAAACAGACACATTCATGCAAAAATTAACTTTGCTGTCACCAAGTAAACATTTCTATATAACAAGCAAGAAATGTTGACACATGAATAAATTTTTAGCTTAGATGCCTGAACCCTTTCCAGGAAATTCACCCCACTTTGAACTTTTCCATATTTTGTAGTGTTACCAACTGGAATTTTGTTAAATCACATTTTATTTTGATGTAACAAGTCCCTGGCCAAGGTTTGATGTTTAGTTGCATGGGAATGCAAAATGGTGATTGGAGGTGATTAAAAATTAGAAATAAATCCTAAAAAATCCCCAATGTTTATTTTAAATACTTAAGAGGAAAATTGGAAAGGAAATGGAGAATTAAAATTAAATCAAATATATAAAATGAAGCTAATAAAGGGATCAGTGTTGAATCCCAAACGAATTTGGTAAAAATTCATTAAATTTGAAATTTCTTATGGGTGGTTGTCTGTCTCTCTATTTCTCTGTAACCCCATTTGTCACTCCTTAATCAGCAGTAACTAATAATGTCACCCAGCAGTTGGTCCTCAAGTTCCTTTAGACCACCGTGGTTACCATTTAGCTGACTCTTCACTCATTAGCATGTGATTTGTTTTGTCGCTGGTATTGTGATGGTGGCATGGTTCTACTAGACTTTGTTGGCATTTGTCTGTTCACGACTATTCACTCCTATGCCACATCGTGTTTTTGATCTCAGAAGGCGAGAAGATTGCTGATAAAGCAAACTCAAAGTGAAGATGGTTCAACAATTTGGGAGCTACACACACACACAAAAAAAAACAAGAATCCTTTGGAATAAAGAATTAACTCAGGTTAAAAATATAACAATGATTTGGTTTATATATGATTTGTTGTATACACCAGTTTTAGCCCTACCCATTTGTTGTAATCAAATAACACTGCGATCCCCTTCAGAGTCTGCAGCTTGTTTTAGTAACTTAAATTTCTAAGTTCTGGTCTTTAGGTCTGGCACGAGGTTTTGGTCAGGAGGTCTTGGCAATGCAGATTCCAGTAGTGTGGGGTCTGTGTGTGTCTCTCTCTCTCTCTGCTGTCCAAAATCTCTAGCTTATATGGAATCCTGCATCCAGCAGGGGGTTGGGTTGACTAGGGTCTCGGTTCAGTTTTCTTCTACCCTAAGCATCAAACTTTTCTAAATTTCAAAATATAAAAAAGACATTTACTCAAGTGGTTTTCCAAATTTGGGGTTGCCAAAGCCTCTTTTGAGTGGTCAGAGGGATCAATCTGCACCCCTTAACTCCAACTCTTGACACTTTGCCTTACCCCACAGCTCCATATAGGCAGTGCTAATTTCTCTTCCTTCTCCCATTTTTTCAGCAGCCAACCTCAGCTTGCTTCCTTAGGTGGGGTGACAAATACAACTTCCAGATGATGCAGTGACAACAAAAGGGATTTTCAGTCATTAATCCTTATCTATCAGCTTGCCCAATGTCTTGATCGACCTGACCACTCAAGAATTGGAAAAGGAAAGAAAAATCTATTTCCACTCTCCTAAAAATGAAAATTTATCTTACGCATTTTTTTTTTTTTTTTTTACACTTGAACAGACCACCCAGCCTTCTTGTCCATGGTCACTTCAAAATAGTAATTAATTTTTCCTTACCACGTGTATCCAAATTGATGTTTAGATACAAAATTTTCTCTGGCTGATTCAAAACAGATGTTTTTTTGCCCTTTTTGTCCAGTGATCTTTAAATGTTATTTTGGTAACTGCCCGGATCTTTGAGATTTTTTTTTTTTCTATTTGACATCTATGCTGATACATTAATCTCTTTCTCATCAGGAGCTGAGAGAGAATTGAAGCAATCAGAAAGCAAAGACAAGACCTCAAAATACTCAAATCACCATTCTGCTACCTAAATGTGCAGCAGACATATGTTTTTGTAATATTCTTCATCAATAAATTATTGTTAGATTTTCTGAAGTGGTCATTTGTCTTGAAATCTTCCTTCTATGTCAAATTTTGAGGACCAACTTTAGACTCACACAAGCAACAAGTTACCATGCTCCTCAGAGAAAGTTAATAACCCCACTGTGGGGGACACAACGAAACACTAAGTGATCACTGTCTGAATTAATTTCAGAATGTGTAAGATGAACCAGTACCACAGAACAGACATATACCAATATTTGTCTTGTTGCGTACACTGGATTTTACTTAGATGTTTCACAGTTGGAGTAAATACATATGCGCTCAACTCTTCTCAAATTTTTATTTGTAAATAATTCTGAAAACCATGTAATATTTTTTCCTTAATTCAAAAGGATTCAGTTTTATGATGTTCCATTCTGTAAAACCATAATAAAATACATTTTAAATTTATGGTTGTACACTAAAATCAAGCAGGTGCAGAAATTTAAATATCTGGGAAGTGTTCTGACAGATAACGGTAAGTGCGACGCTGAGATCTAAAGACATATTCGGATGGCCAAAGACACATTCCAAAAGCTAGGCAGAGTATTACAAGACAGGAGGATTTTGTTGGTAACAAAGAAAAAAAGTACTTAACTGTTGCATATCTGTTCTCGTTTATGGCAGTGAATGTTGGATGGTCTCCTCAAAGATGAAGAGACTCAAGGCAACAGAGGTATGGTTCTGCAGAAGGATGATAAGGATATCATGGACCAAGCCTGTGAGCCATGATGAGGTTCTGGAGAGGATGCAAACAAGGTGAAAACTTATACTTAACATCAGGAAGTGGCAGCTGAAATTTCTGGGACACGTAATGAGAAAGGAGGGCTTGGCAAATCTGATACTCACAGGGCAAATAGAGGGAAAGAGAGACCAGGGAAAGCAACATGTGGCATACCTAGTCGGCTTAAGTGGATGACAGAACCGGGTTTGGGAGAAGTAGCAAAGGTTCTAAACTTAATGAGAGCTACAAGGGAAAGGAGAAAGTGGAGAGTCATGATCGCCTACGTCCTGAAGAAGAATGTGACAAAATGTGGAAATGTTCAATGAGGCAAATACGTAAGACACTACATCCCAAGGTTTGCATGACAGATAAATAGTGTGCTATGGGTGAATTGTCACCATTTTATATTTTTTTAATTTTGTGCATGCATATTGTTTTTTTTTTTATTTTGTTGACTGCACAGCATAGTAGGGTCAGTTGGGCACCATCTGTGAGAAAAAGGTCACTATGACTCAAATCACTTCTGCCAGAAATTTGGAAACAGCATGCCGTACTGCTTGGCATTCATGCCGGAAGATCCAATACAAAGATTTCAGAGGACAGTGCAGAGTATTTGGAAAGAGTTGGATGATATATCCAGTCAACATAATGGGGTCTGGAGTGATCACTAGTGATGGCGACGTTATGCCTCCATTCATCTTCCCACAGGGCCTCAGACTCAACACGGAGGCCTACATCAAGTGCCTTGAGGAGGTAATGCTTCCCTGGGTCAAAAGGGTGACTGCTGGAAGACCCTATGGCAGAATTTACTAACCATCCAAAAGAATTGCAGGAGATTCCAAAGACATCTGGAGACCATAGTTGAAGCCAATGGTGATTTTATTGAATAGATTTACTCTTTAGCATTTCAAGATATATTTACAAAAATTACACAAAAATGTGTTAAAATGAGATATCAGTTTTATTTTTGTGCAATTTAGATGACAATTTATCTATCACACTCCTGTAGTGTCAAAGAAAATTTCTTGGAGAAATTTACGACTGAGACATGTCATAAAAAAAGATAAAATAAAATCACAGCTGTAAACAGACAATTGCAACATCATAGGATAACACTCAAAAATTAATTCACATTACACAGCTGAAGAGGAAATGATCTAATTCTGTATTTTTCATCCTAAGGGTTGAGAAAATTATCAATACTCCTCTTTATGTAGTTTAGGATTGTTATATAAAAGAAAGAAAAAAAACTTAATTTTTATTTCAGGCTTCATTTTAATATCAAAGACACCTTTGTCCCAGGAGACATTTGGAATGGGGTCATATTGATCAATAGCTTTGTTTTTGTTTTTTGTCAGGATTAAAAGATTTTTTTCTTTAAGTTTATTTTCATAAGCTAAAAACAAAACAAAAAGTAGAGAATGCTGATTTAAATGTTACTTCTAAGCATTTAATGAAGATCATACAAGCAGGCAGGTTCTCATGGCTTCTGATCTCAATTGATTGGAGGTGCTAACATCTATGCATTTTGTCTTGGTCAATTAAGACGGGCTACATTAAATATCTCATTCAGTATCACAGATTTGCTTGTCAGGCTTTAACAAGACAGCATAAGCCCCTTGGGAACATGCATATGTGCATCTCTATTCATGAGTGGGAGTAAATAGGGAGTATCATAGCCAAGTGTTGATAAAATCAAGTTCAACAGATGAGGCAGACAAGGTGACTTGGGAGACACATCTGGACATTTGGGAACATCCACAATCAGAAACAGTTTTAGCAGATTGAGCTACCTGATGGTATTTCTAACTGGACCCCACCTGATTTTATCACAACACTGTCACTAAATTGTATCCATTTGGCTG
>OZ038487.1:8485264-8649103 GCA_964036315.1 Acanthosepion esculentum | reverse complement strand
ATGTAAACGCCCTCAAAACATGACTAAAGGTGACATTAGTTTAACTCCCAATCATTCTTCTGTAGTCCATGTTTTTAGAAATAAAATTTTATCATTAATGAAACAAAATATGCTTCCCCCCCCCCCCCACACACCCCTGTTTAGATCAATGATAATAGAAAAGGGGTAGGGAGAACAAGATTTTTTTTTTTTTTTAAATAAAAAAATCTTCAGCTTCCATGATTGGAAATGTTAAATGTATAATTTTTGCAACACTCTTTCTTTCACCTGAAATTATGGTCTTTATCAAGCATTTCAAACTGTGACTATAAAGGAATACTCTACCATTTAAATGTAATGGGGAGGTGATATATATTTAGTCCTAAGGCTTTCTTCATGATTATCATTAAGTGAGGGTATGTCCATTATGCAAGTACAGGTATATATATATATATATATATATATATATATATATAAGTTGTGTATGCACATGTTATCCAACCAAAAGATGTGATTTTTAAGAGCAATTTCTGTTAACATACACTGTGTGTGTGTGTGCGCATATATGTAAAACTATCACCAATGCTTTGTCAGCTAACAAAAATTGAAGTTACCTTATAAGAAGTGAATATTGACTGCTTGCTAAATTATATATCTATAACACACATAAATAATGGGAAAAAGAAGTATTATCAAAAGACTAGATGAACCACTGAAGCATTCTCTAGGATTGTAGAGTCAAGGTAGTCAAAGTTTCTAGTTGGAGTCAATCTTCTGTTTTATAAAAAATAAAAATTGGATGAAAAACAATGGTTGTAGCTTTTCTTTTTGCCTAATAGAGTGAAAATGTAAATAGCATATGCAAAGAAAAATATTGGAAGTTATTTAGTTTATGTAATCACCAGGAATTGGATTGTTAGTGCACTGTAGTCAATACTGCACGCTTGTCCAGTTGCAGCAGCTCACAAATTAGTAGATCGTCTTGTTTGTTGTGCATTGATTTGGCATGTGATGCAACGGACCTTTCTGCTTTTATAACCCCCCCCCCCTACTGACAATGAACCCTTATCCCCACCACCACCTTTTCTTCCATTTGCAAGTCGCTAGCTTGGTTGTGTAGTACCAAGCTTACAATCAACAAGCTTCATTCCCCCCCCTCCTCAGTTGGAGCTGTCATCTCGATAGGGTTGTTTCAGGTTTTTCCCAAAATATCACCATATTGGAATTGACAGTGAAGTCTAGTGTGAAGCCCGTATGTACATTATTCACTATGGGCAGAACTGCACAACCGCCATCAATGATTACGCAACACATTCCATGGTCAACTTGTCTCTTTCATCAAGGCACTCAAGCTGGAAAAAGAACTTCAATAAAATGCACAACACTTGATAATTCTAACAGGTTTACTGGATATAAAGAAAATTAGTTGAATAAAATGTCTATGAGCTACTGCAAATCAAAATACTCTACTGCAGGAGTGGTGACTTGGAAATTCTGGTTGCACCAAATAAAAGAGATGCCCAGTCAACTCTTTGGTTGTATGGGAGATTTCTATTTATAACGGCTCAGGTAATGGCTCGTTCGTTAACATTTTTAATTCTTCTGTCAGAAGAGATTTATAGTCATAATCACTCAGGTAAAGGCTGCTTGTCAATGTTTCTCAATACTCCTGTCATGCACGTATCGCGTTTTTGTAACAGCCCCCAAATTGTGGTGTGCATGCTCTTTAGTGACAACTTTAGCAATTCTGGACCCATGCCGAAATGCAGGACACCTTCCCATGTATGAATTCCACTCCACACTTGGAGAAGAATGACTCTTAGTGAACATGTGCTTGACATGTATAGAAGACTCTTTCCTGATAATGATGATTGATGACTTCTTTTACCTGCACAAAGACAGCAGGCAATGACAATTCCCAATGTTGGAATTCCACTATCTCCATCCCCCATAAGCCAAAACTGGCCATCTCGTTTGTGCCAAAAATCCAAAATAAATTCAGCTATGAAAAGTTTTGATAAATGTCACAGAAATTAAAATAAACGAACCTGTTCCCAATCTTAGGCACTAATCTTTATTTTAGTAAGAACATTTTTTTTCTGAGTGGCCAGCATGATTTTTCTATATAACCCAGACAGATGACTTCCTGGTTCTTTGTCCAGAATAATTTTAGATTGTTATTTTCACTGACTACTCATATTCTTTACTGATAAGATATTGCAAGCAAGACATATTGTTTATATTTTCCGAGGACCGACAATGATACATTTTCTCTCTTTTATTGGCAGGAGTATTGAGAGTCTTGGCTATTTTGCTAAAACTAAATTCCATCAAGTTAAAAGTTGGGTTCGATTCTCTTTGGAACTATTCTTGATTTCATTTTATAACATAATTTTTAATGCATTTTATTTTTAATTTCTTCAACTATTCATTCCACTTTCCTGTGAATTTCAACAATCATCATCCAGTTAGTAGTCTCTCTCTCTCTCCAAATCACCAATCTGCAGTTTCATGCCTTCAAAAGTTTAAACATGGTCAGTTCCCACCCTGTGTTACACTTTGATTTGTTGTGTCATGTAAGGGATTCTTCAAAATATCCATTTTTAATTGTTGGCTGAAATTAAATAGCTTCAATTTTCATGCACAATCAATAATGACACTAACACTTGTTTAGCATTCAACAACTTTTGGTTTATTATAAAGATAAGGGTAGCTGGTAAGAAAAAAAGTATGCCAGAGCTTGTAGCATTCTTATCACAGGGATACAATACTGTGGTATAGTAATTGTATTTTAGTAGTCATTCTTAGTCATATGACCTATATATCTTTATGGTAGTGTTCCTTAAATAATGCCAGTATGTGTGTTCCTTTAATAAATTTACTTTTACCCTGACATTGATGTACGACTTATTTATTGTAATTAATCTCAAAATCTTTGTCTGAAAACCAAATGGCCCTAAGGCTGACAAGTGGCCCAATACCTCACATTTTTATTCGACCATTAATTATTAGGTGAGACAGAGATTGCATGAATTTTAGTCTTACTGGATTTACCCAATCCTGCTAAATTCAATTCTGGTTGATTCCGTTTCCAACATTAGGTTCTAATTAAGATTCTTAATTGGTTCTTTCTCTAACTGATCACCATTACTTCTTTCATCTGCTTTAATTAATTCCACTGCTATAAACCACCTAAAGAGCGTTCTCAGGCACAAATGGAGATTTCACCTGGTTACAAAATGTGTTATTTGGTCATTTTAAGAATAACATATTTGTGCTGCATATTCAATGACATGGCTTAGCCAAGAAAAACTTTGTATGATACCAGAATGTCACATTAGCTGCATGATGTGGTTGATGATGCCTAGGTAAATGAGGTTATGGAATAACCCAAGTCATATGAGCAGTGAAAGGCTAGAAACGTTAAAGATCAAGCCACTGGGAAAGACAGATGTCCCTGGCAGTACAGCTCAAGAGGAGGTGGTGTTATTCAATTGGCCTTTTCAAGCAGTTGAAATAATGAGAGAGTAATCTTTACCCATTGTTCAAAATCTATCTGCATTTTCCACTTGCGTACTCTAAGCGCTCTCTTTCTTCCCCATAAACAAAGAATTCTGTTCTGTATTTCTGAAATCAAAAAGATCACTGGGTGGTAATTAATAAGCGAACTGATTACACAGTTGATTTCTATAAATTAAATGCAAACAGAAAATTAGTTGAAGCCACAGATATCTGCCTCCACACATGAAATAATCAATGAAGATCTGTTTTTATCAAATTCATTTTTTTGCTTTTATTTGGTATGAGTTAACAAGCAACATAAATAAATTTTATTGTTGGCAGCTATGAGAAATGTTGGCTTACCAAATGGAAGAATGATTATAAGAGCAGCATGGACTTCAAGAAGCATTTTCTTTCTTTCTTTTTGGTTTTTCCTTTTTGCCTATGTTACAGTTCAAATATTTTTCCCAATGTCATTTTGTGGGAAAAAAAAAAACAAAAAAAAACAAAACACCTATGCTAGGCTGACTCCAGCAGACTGCAAATATATTTGGAGAAAGTTGGCAGCTTCTGGTTGAAGGCCAGACTTGATAAGGGGCATCAGCTGGTTGGAAAAAAAAAGGAAAAAAATGCAAGATTTATATTAGTATTTATGGTTGCCTGAAGTACTGACATAAGAGTTTCTTCTCTTATCATTCACTTTACAAATATCTGTTCCCACCCCTACACTTATTCTGATTCAGCTGGTCAATTATCAAAGCCCTTTTCAAGTGACTTCTATTGAATGTCACAAGAGAGTCGGACAACTAATCAACCACAAAATGATGTTATAAAAGCATCAAGAAGCAATAGCAAATGATAAAAGATAAAATAATAAACTAAATTCATACAACATTTAGTGCAAAGGTATTGAATCAGCATTTGTGACAAACAAATAGGACACTTAAAAGATAGGCATCTAATTTCTCATCATCAATGGGACATAAGAGAACAATTTGGTGATTTGCTATTTTTTTTGTTTGTTTTTTATATATATCATTTTACTCGAACTAAAGTGATAATGCCATCAAAACATATGGTGTTACTCAGAGTAGAAGAGAATGAAAAAACTTTAGAAGGAACTGGAAATCCAATCATAAACAGGTAACAAGCAATAAACCTCTACCCCTATTCAAAGGACTAGGAAGGAATGTGAACTAGGCAACCCTATCTAATAAATAATGACAAAGAAATTAATTTGGGATTGTCATTTCATTATTATCATGACTGGAAAACAGGGGTGAAAACAAGTTAGATGATTGTTATAAAAAACAAAAAAAAATATCAATGTAGAAAGCAAGGTTTAAATAAAAAGGAGAAAACATTTTCTAAGCTTAATATGGAACAGGGTCACAATCTACTATTACAATAGTAAAGAGCTTTGCGTAAATGAAAATCAATAGTAAAAGTAAAATTAACTTTTGCTAATAATCACTATACAGCATTCAGATAGAAAGCATAAGTAAAATGGGGTTGAATACAAGAGTGGATAAAGTGCCATTAATATCTGAACATTTTTAGGTCTATTTTGGGATATTTTACAATTTCATTCTCCCCTAGTGTAGTTAATATATCAAAATCCATTATTTGTGAAGACAATTTGTTAAAGATTTCATAATGTTGTCTGGCAAGATAAACTCTTATTGTAGGGTTTTACAAGACAGTAGTAGCTGTGTGGTACTTTTGGACAAGTTGAAAATGAGTGAAATTTTTCTTTTCTTCATTTTTGCAAGAATTTAGTTGAGAAAATAAATAGGAATGTGTGGCATAGTTTGTGAATGACATCAACACAAATTTATTCTCAAATATAGAAGTGGTCAGACAGTCAAAGATGACCATGTTTAGGAGTAATAAAACTGACAATATTTAGTGATACGAGAGATTATTTGAACAATCTGCAAATGAGATGATATGATTAAAGAGCGGAAATCAAACAAGAAGGGGGGGTGTAACCAAACAATTGTTACTAACAAGAAAATCCAGAATTAAAAATATAACTGGAAGGATTCATGAGAATTGTCTTTATTTGAAAACCTTATTTGGGGTTGCAAGCCGTTGCTAGCTGCATGCAAGAGGGACCCTTGTCACTCTATTTTGTTTTCAACACTGCCCTCACTTTCAAGGTGTAAAGAAGACCCAAACAATTTTGTCATGATGGTGAGGAAAGAGGCAAAGTAGAACAGTAAGAAGAAAAAGTAAATCACATTTTTTACAAAACAAAATGAAAACCAGATAATACAAGTCGATGTTACTTCTTTCATATTTTTTTCTTCTTTTTTCTAACCATTGATCTCAAAAAGGGGGATTGAAGAGATGACTGAAGAAACACAGAAACGGGGGCCCCACTTTATAACTGGAAGGTTATAAGTCTGCACAACCGTAATAGACAACTCACTATCATGGGGCCCGCTTGAGATGCAATTAATGACCCAGTCAAGGTGATAGGTTCACAAGCCAAGATGAAAGAAAGAAACAAACAAACAAGACTGAGTAGCACTTTGCAGAGGAAATTCATTTGGGGGAAATTTTAGGTTTCTCAAGAATCTCTAAAGAAACAAAAAAAAAAAAAAAAAAAAAGAAAGAAACGAAATATTTATACAACGAATTGGAATCAATGAATGAATGAATATAAAACAGTGTTAAAAATTGAACTTACTTTTCCTGGATTTTCTATTGACAGCTTCCCAAGGGATTTGGCTAAATTGCCTTTTATGTCAAGAATGGCATTACCAATTGGGTCATGTTCTTTCTTGCCAGCAAAAGCCAGTTGAGAATAAGCAATCTGGTAACCTAGACAACACAAGAGAAATGAATGAATGTGGGGAATAGGCAGTAAAAGACTCCACAAGGACAAAAGGGAAAAGATTAGAATTATGCCAAGATTGTTATTTCATATTTGGATTCATCTTCAATATTAGTTTGTACCAAAGCAACCCTTACCCCAGGCCTCCACATCATGTTGACGCCTGTGGGTTAATGGAGGCAAACTGTTAACACATGAAAGTTCATTGCCGCAATTGGATTAAGAAATTCATTTTTTTGTAAAGAAATTTTTACTTTTTACCTTTGGATTAACTTGGATTATTTAAAATACTGAAGTAAGTATATTTATTTTATATGAACTTACATATTTTCTTTTCAAACAAACTTTTTCAGTGCAAAATTCACAAGTGTCATTAAGAATTCATAAATTTAAATTACATTCATTGACCTCTCTCTACCTCTCTCTACCTCTCTTTTACACTTTTTGTGATTATTTTAAACAGTGAAATTCACACTCCAATGTCATTAAGAATCTTGTCAGAAAAAGTTAATTTTTTTTTCTTTATGCTATTATTCTTCATAATAACTAATGCCTTGATTATAAAATTCATTTTTTAAGAAATCTTTTGTGTTTTTTTTTTTATAACACGTGAACTAAGTTGATACCGTCTTTGTAAGAAAAAGAAAAAAAAAATAGTAACTTTTTACACTGTTAATTTTCCAAAATTACTATACAGAAATTTTAAAAAAAATTTAATTTAATATTTTTTCTATGATATTATTCTTTATAACAAAAATTGATTTACAAAAAAATAATTATTTACAGGTATTTAAAAAAAAAAAAAACATTAAATTTTACTAGCATTGTTGTTAAAAATGTATAACAAAAATAACTAGTTTAATGTTTTTTTTAAATATACTGTAAAAATATTAAACTTGTTAATTTTGCTTAGAATAGTCGTATTTTATGGGGGAGGAAGTGATCAATCCACAACACCCATAAAATTATAAAATACAATTATCCAAAAATTTTAATGACGGAGATTCAGTTTGCTATGTAATAAAAAAAAATGGATCCTGATCAGTGAAACAATTTGGAAATACTTTGGAACGACATAATTCCTTAAAGACGACGGAAAGTAACACAAGAAAAAGATAAATTCCCCCTGTTCATACAAAGTTTAAATTCTTAATTTTGAATCCTCCAGTCCAGACCTTAAAGTTCATACATTTTTTTAGAAGTACCATGTAATAAAATTGTAATTTACAAAATAACAGTGTAGTTAATATTTTAATTTCAGTACCCCAAAATCTTTCTGAAAATGGTCAGAAACAGGTTGTAAGAGGTTGTGATAATTATGATTAACAAAATAAGGTTCGTGTATTTGGTCTTCCCCAAGATCAGAATGAGCAAGAGTGATGGTTAAAGATAACACCCCTGACAAAGGTGCTTTCCATCTGATTATGAAACAGCAGTTATTACAAAAAAGAACAATATTTGATCATTTACTGTACTACCTGGTCCTCAATCAAAACTTACAAATAAAACTTCTGCTTTTGTGTGAAAAAGAAAGAACAAAAAAGTTTCTAGAAAGAAAAAATTCATGGAAAAATTTGATATATTGTTGATGCAATCAGTCAAATAATTGCAATTGTATTTGGTGATAACAGGACCCATCAATCTTTTTTTACCAAAAATTTGACATTGTTTTTTAATTTTAATATTGCTTGATTATGTCCACCTTTTTAAAATATTTGGAATAATTGGATTCCTGAACCCACTTCTGAATTCCTGTTTTATTCTGAAGGCAAAAAGATGACAGCAAAATGGGAAATTGTAAAAGGTCTTTTTGAGTGTGAAAAAACTAATTTATTAAACTGTCGAACGTAACTGATGTGGCAGTTTACCCAAAACCTGTGGAGCAACAAAATGTTTCCCATTGTTTAAACGTTTTTTCTGATCAAACTGTAGCTGCCATCAAATGGCAGAAGGTACTGCAGAAACAGTTAATTACATTGAAAAGTTCAAATTTTGGAAAATTGTCTTTGTCAAAGAAATATATGATGACACTAAGAAAAAGGATTCACAAAAAAAGGTGATATCAGACTTAGATGAACATTTTATTTCATTTTCTCAAAAAATGACAAAAAGAATAAGAGAAGAGTAAAGAAAAAGAATGAAATCATTAACAAGAGATACTAGTTTAACCATTGAACGGCCTTGCTTGGGGTGATATGCTTAAAAAAAAAAAAAAAACATGCAATGGCTTAATTGATGTTTGTAGATATTTGCTAAGTAGTGGCTTTAATTTTGTTATGCTTGGTGAATTTACCAGAGACTACTTAGAAAATCAATTTGGAAAATTAAGACAAAGTTCAGAAGGTGCATATTTTATAACAATTCAAAAATGTTATTGAAAAATTTCATATTGAAAAACTAAAACTACTTCTTAAATTGAATGTTGATATCAAAGAATACAACTTTGATCCAGGCCATAATTGCTCAAAATGTGAACACTTGCTGGATGAAATGGGATGCCAAACATTTGATAACAGACCTTGAAACTAGGATTCCTAAAGATATAAAAAGTTACTTTTGTATATAGCAAGCTATGTTACAAGAAAAGATTATCTCACAGAAGAGGAAATATATAATAATATTAGTTTTTATTTTCAAGAATATGAACATTTTTGAAAGAAATAGATTGTGATAATTTAAAAATTCCACATATTTTTTTTATTTTCAATTTCCACCACTTTTTACATATACTTAATTGGTTAACTCCCCAAATCCTGTTAACTAATTTTGTGTTTTTGTTAATGTAAGTTCATTTTAATTTTTAAAACTATGTGTACTGGTAATATCTATTATTGTATCATAGTAAAATAAGTATTTTCTTCTTCATTTGTGAAACAAATAGTACATGTAAGAAAAATCACAAATTTTATAAAGATTATCAAAATTTTGGTTTCTCTGAAATTCATCTTTTTGTAAAGCATTTTCAGACTTTGTGATACATAATTTTGTAAAATACTGAAATTGCTTTCTGATTATTGTTTTATACAATTATATTTTCTGTAATCAATTAGCAGAAACAAATTAACTCATTATTTTTACAATATCATTTTCTAAGAATGTCTAATTTATGGTGAATAAATTGATTTTTGTGCATTTAGTTCTTTTATGGTATTTTTGTTCTTTCTTTGTAAATTTGCATTTATGGAAATAAGTCAATAATTCTAAGATGCTTCATATTATATATTCGTTGCTAATTAACTAATTACTGAACATTATTAACAAGTTCCTTGCTAAAAATGTTCTCAGCAATTATTATTTAGCAATAATTTAGGTCCCTCACATGTCAGTCACCAGTCGCATGGTTGCCAGACCTGGCATAAGGATCACCTTGGACAAAAAATGTGGGATTTAAACACACACACACTTTAAGACTTCCTAACTTACAAAATCATTTAATGTTACAATATCAAACTAACTTATTGTCTGAAGTTGCAAACTATATACAAATTGTTGAACCCAGTTGAAAAACACTGTCAACAGCTTTTGGGATAAATAAAAAGTAAAAATGTTACAAAATGAAAATTTCATTTGTTAAGTCTTAAAACAATTGCAAGCAAAAAGAAAAAAAAATAGGATTATCAAGAGGAAAAATGAAAAATGTTAAAAATTCACATTTGTTGTCACAACTTCAAAGTGATCAAAGGCAAGATTACAGTACTAAATTGGGATCATGCTGAGGCCAAAGTCTCATGATTGAAGATAGGATTTTCATTAACCATGTTGTGTAAGCACTTCCTGTTCAAGGAAAGTCTAAAATCAAAAAGGGCTCAACCAGCAAGGATTTGTTTCCTCATCAAAAAATTCATACATACACTTCATTATTGCAGGCATACACTTCATTATTGCAGACATACACATATAAACTGTCAACAGAGGAATAGCATTTATTTTTCACTTCTAAATTGACTGAACTTACAAGTCACTTTTAAAAGAACAAACTTAGGGAAGTGCAAAACATTAAAAATGTCTTAAAAGATAATCATAAAAATGAACAAATATTTTATATATTTTTAGTTTATATTTGGAAAAATATGAAAGTGAAATCAAACTTAAAAATAAATTTCTTGCAAGGCAAAAACAAAAAACAGATTGAGATTGGCATCTTACCAGGCGTATCATCAATTTCAATAAAGTGTTCATCTTCAGGTACTTCTTCATCTTGAGGCAATTCAAAGAGCTTGACAAGGGCTTCTAACAACCGTCCCCTGTTTAAAAATAGCACGAGAAAATGAAAATCTGACACAAAAATAAAAAAATGGAAAACATTTTTAGAAAGGGGTTTCTCAAGATAAAGTGAACATTAAAATGATAAAACAAAGTTTGTTTTTTTTTGTTTTTTAAATGCTTTTACTTTTTTCTATATGAAGGGTAACTGAGACGCACAAGGCTCTTTTATGAATTTGAATAAAAACAATTAAAAAAGAAAGAAGGCATAATATTTGTTCAAAATCAGTAAAGGACAGTGAGTAGAAAGAAAAGTAAATTCAGTTCTTTTTTTTCTATTAATCTTTACTTTTCCAGCAAAGAATCTTCAATTTTATTTCTTCAGAATATTTCATCATTTTCGGAGATCCATCATTGATGAAATGCAAGTTCTATTTTCATTAAACATGCTTGAATTTTTTTATCTATCAGCTAATATATTTGTGTATTTAATTAACTTTTTTTATCTATCAGCTAATATATTTGTGTATTTAATTAACTTTAACCTTGTGTTGGTTTCCCAATAAAGCTGAACAACAATCACTACCAGCTGCAATGAAATTGGTTCTTTGGGGGGGGGGGGTAATTTTCATGTCATTTCCCGTTATTACAACTTGCACACCAACTCATGTGGAATAAAAATGGTGGACATAAATTAAAAGCCTCAGTTTTCAAAAGTATTCAAATTCTGTGTTACTTCTACATTCAATATTGGAAAAAGAGAAGATACCTTTAATTTATATGTAAGTGGATTCAACAACAGAATTTAGTTGTCAGTCTCAAATTTAATGCTGAGAATTTTAAGAAAATAGAGAATTTTAATTTATCAACAATCAAAAACTGACTCAAAAAAATGTTTTGCAATCAAATTACACCAAAATCCAAATTGAGAGTGATGAACCGATTCCTTAATTTTTCATCATGAAAACAAAGTCGGAACTAGTACAGGACAAAGTTATTAAAGCTGCGCTCACCATAAGGTTTCATATGCTTTCAACATAACCGGGGCTTCTGTAAGGATTTTTGTTACCCCAACGGCACATATTTTTCGATCAATATTTCCAGACACTTTCTGTAAGTCAGCTACAAAGAGGCGCTCAATTACCATGCCAAACATTCTGTAAAGACAAAAGTTAATTAATAGCTTTACACATTAAACAAGGATACCACAGTAATTTATATAAAAAACAATAACAAAAAAACAAAAAAACAAAAAAAAAAATTTTTTTTTTTTATTTTATGCCATTCACTGCCAATCTTAAAAAAAATTAAATTCCAAAACGGAATTTAAAAAACAATATTTATTTAAACAGGGAAAAATTAATTTAAACAAGGTCTGTCAGTTTCATCATCCCACCCATGACAGGCTGTAGTCGTAGGATTGCTAGATAGCTGAAATAGATTAAGTACCCTTCTATGTGACTATTAACATAAGACAAATGCTAGTAGATAATGTCAAAATAATATACCGCACACACTGTACATATTCAAAGTACTGGAAGCGAGAAACAAAAGAAACAATCCACATACAAAATACCCTTCCCTCCAGAAATATAATAAATTTTTAAAATTATATATGGTGTATATGGGTAGCAATTTTTCATTTATCCAGATTGTTTGAAAATCAATAAAAATCCATAAACAAAGAACTTCCTTTGATCAACACACCCTCACCTACATGGCATGCATACATGTGCGCGCACACACACACACAAACATGCATGACAATTTATTATACATGTTCAGTCCTGTTAATTAAGGAATTATATTAAACCTATTAACATTTTGGCTAACAGAAACAATCAAATAACTGTGGGAGACATGGTTTACAGAAAAATTTACATTTCACTTAAAAATGCTTAATTTGTTTTCAAATGAAATTCTGGAACAAAATCAATAAGGAATTGAAATTTTCAATCTTCTATCTTGAAGCAAAATTTACAGATTGTTAGATGAAATCCTTACTTTATGAGATTAATCAATTTACAGCAATCTACAATGTTGGTTCATATTTCATGGATTCTTAGCTAATTTAGAAAGATGTTAATTCTGCCATTTCTAACAATTTTTGCATAATACAAAAGTTGAGTTATGTTGCTCCTTTTTTTCAGACAACCCAGAAAATGTATAACACAAATTTCAATATTGGTACAAAATGAAGAAAGAAGAACATTTTTTGCTTCCTTATAACAGTGTTTCTTCAATTTTTGTAAATCAGATTTCATATGACCATGAATCAAAAAAGGTTTCTTTTTTCTTCCATTCATTTGAAAATGATAAATAAATAAAATGATTCACAAAGTGTAGTACTTTGATCAAGTATTATTATTTTTTTTTTTTTAAATACTCACTTGGCTTGGATATTGTCGATAGTTTGGATCAAATTAGTGGCACCATATTTGATAGCAAAAAGACTGAAGAAAACGAGTAGACCTAAACAAAAACAAATAATTACTAATTACATTGCTATGAATATTAGTTTTTCTCACTAAAGTTACAATTTGTAATATGTAAAAAGAAAAATTATTCTTGAAATATAAAGTATTTACTAGAAATATTTTTTCAAATATGCTACAATATTCAAATATGTCATTACTTTTTTTCATAAGACAGGTTTCAAAATTACCATCAATTAAGAAAGACATCATTTTGTAGATAGATTTATTCTGTAGAAATAAATGGGGTTAGATTTTCGCCACTAAACTCATTGTGATAATAGCCTTACCTTTGGAATGAAACAGTCATCTTTGCAGTAGGCTTATTAATTTAAACAATATTTAAAAAGCTAAATACTTTATTTTTAACATCCAAAACCTAACTTTAAGCAGGAAATGAAAAAAAAAAAAAAAAAAAAAGAAAAAAAAAAAAGAAAATAAAGTGGCCCCTTGACATAAAAAGGTTATCTATATATTTTATAACATCAAAACCCGAAAAGACGAAAATCAAAAAATAAATTTGAAAGCAGTTTGTTAAAGTCAACATTCACAAAAAAAAAAAAAAAAGTAGCAATTTTCAAATTATTAAAAAGATTTTATTGCAGTCAGCTTTTTTTCTTTTTTTTTTCAAGAACAGGTAAAAAAAAAAAAAAAATCTATTGAATAAATTTGTTTAACGGCTCATTTTAAAAATTCAAAATGGCTGAGTGCAAAAAAAGAAAAAAAAAAGTCTTTCTTGGGGTGATAAAAGATAAAATGGAAACAATAGAAAGGTGTTTACTCTTTATATATTTGGTTGTTTTGGAGCTCTGCAGCCTCTGGAAAAGTAGCACAAAGATTTGGTTGATGAAAGGAGAAATAACTGATCTGTAAGAAAGAAAACAAAAAAACAAACATTTAATGACTGCAAAGTAAAAAAGTAGTATAAACTATTTTCTGAAATCAAATAATTAAAACTCAACAGTTTCTTAAGGAGAAAACTAGAAGCATAAATGGCGATAAAAAAGTATCTTGCATAATTTGAAAGTAATAAAGGTGAAAAAATTAAAATTGCTAAACAATTATCATCTCCAAATGAGATCAGACCGAGATAAATATTTGGTTTATTGCTTTAGATAAAAAAAAAAATAAAAAAAAAAAAAAATCCAAATTTAGCTTTCCATTTTTTTTTAAATTCTCTTTTTAAGTTCTGTTTTCATTATGAAAATTCCTGTAATGACAATTCTATTATAAAACTTGTTTTGCATAGAAACACTTCCAAAATGATGCATATTTTTGGGGTAGCAGGATTCAGTGTCAAAGCAGAATTTTTAAAAAAGGTTCCACAAATTTAAAAGGAAAGAAATCACGACTCACTCTGGAATAAATTCTATGATGTAATTCAAAAGATAAAATCCTTCATGGTCATTGGCTTTTGAGGCTATCAGTTTCTGGAAGGCACCCAACAAACCAGTCTGAAAGAGTCATGAAATTTATTACATTTTAAGTTAAAAAGGCAAAGCCATTCAGCATAAACAACTTAGTAAGTAATTCTTATGGATTAACAATTCCAACCTTATTCATGCTTTGTCAATTCATCACAAAAATGTGAAAACATTTATTCCATAATGATGGTTAACAATTATCTTAAGAGAGAAAAATTTTTTTCTTTCTTTACCAGTTTTTCAGGCTCAATATGTTTGGATCCTTTTTCAATGATGGCCTGAAGTAATCTGACTAGAGGTGGAATATTGCCTGGGCGTTCCCACAACACAGGAACTAGCAGATGAGGGAAGAGGGCCATGTAACAAGTCAGTTCATTCTGTTGCAGTTCAATCAACATGGACAGAATTTGGAAAATATATGGAACAAACTCTGAAAAGAGAATTCCATTGATACAAATAGAAAAAATTTCCAAAATTGAATATCTGCTTTGATCCTTCAATTGACACTGCATTTATAAAACAACTGAAGAAAACAATGTGTGTGAAAATAACTCAGATTATGAAAACCAAACCAATTTCCCATTTTGTCTGTAATGTAGGAGAGAAAGTACACTTTTAGTATATGAATTGTTTTACATCAGAAGGTTCGAAATTGAGGAAAAAGGAATTTTTCAATAATTAGAACTAATAAAATAGTGCTTATTGATATGAAAACATTAAAAGTTATAAGGAAGGCTTTGTGTATTACAAGTTATGAGATAATAAAAATAATTTGCAAATCTTAAAACTATAATAGGGCATCAAAACAACATCTTCAGCACAAAGATTGTCATTCAGTCATAATGACAAAAGTACATCTAAATAGTTGATATAAAATAAATTTTTGCTTTTTAAAAACAAATTGGTTTTCTTGCATATTTCTTCCATAAAAAAATGAATATACAGTACATTCCAGCATTTTATACAAATCCTCTTCTTTACTGAATATATTTGAACTTGAAGTTTGTGTCCAATAACACGTAGTTGGTTCTGCACAAATGGCACCCATTTTAGTGATATTGTTTCAGACTGACACTGCTCCAATTTTTATGTAATTGGGACTTAAATGTTTGAGCAATGACAACAAGGCAATTATTTAAAATGCTTCATGGTCATTAAACAACATTAGAAATTGATAAGATTTTTTTGTTACAAGCCCAGTTGCATACAGTGCATGACTAGACAAATAAAAATATGAAATATTTGACATTCAATCAAGAAATGGAAAACCAATTGAAAATGTAATAAAAAATTATTCAAAGCCATTGGTGTTCCCAATATGCCTAAAACATCATGATGTACGCTGAAGCATTTAGATATGTCTACCAAACTTTTCTTTTTGAAGATGAATCACTTCGTTAAACACGACAAGAGAATTAAACAATATAGGAGAGTAGATTTCCAGGTGTTATTCACAGACAAAAGTAAGACAATGCTGGATGGCCCTGACAGTGAAAATGGTGATACCCAAAGGAAAAGCCTGATCTTGTTTTGACTGAAGGGGGCTTGTTTTGGGCAAGAGTCATTGGTAATGAGTTGATTGGACCTAGGTTGACAATGGCATTAGATAAATTAAATGTTTAAAAATGACAGGCTTATGACATGACTGTTATATTACTTGGATGAAAACTCCAGAGAGACCTTTTGGAGCATTGTCAAGAGACATGTTTATGAGAATGGCAAGCAATTTGTTTACAAAAATTAACTTTAACAAATAATATTGGCTGTTAGAAGCCATTAACTCCTGATCAAATTCTCAAATTTGCTTCTTTTGTAGCCATTTCAATTGATTAGAGAATGGAAATTATATCGGTTAGTAATATTTGTTTGCTTTGTTGCTGTCCCCAACTTGCCATAAGCAGTTCTGTCTGTCATTTTTTAAAATAAATTATTGTTGTGGTTTCCTTACATGCCTTTAGAATGATTTATTTTGAGTTGATTACACAAGTTAAATGGTATAAAATTATTATTAGTATTTTTTTTTAAATATCTTCACGCATAAATTCAATTCAATTTTATGCTAAAACTGAAGGTTTTGAAATATTTCACATACACAAGATTTATATTTGACTAAAATTTTGTGAATTTCTTTTTGGAAGTATTGGAATTTTTCCTATTTATATAAAATACTGAAACACATTGTTGATTTTTGTTTTTAATAAAAAAAGTATCAGTTTTAAGGCAAGAACATAGTTGTATACAGTTGGTACCAGAATGATTGCCCCCCCCCCAATAATTATAAATAAAATCCCTCAAATTTTCATGTAAATTCTATGTACATTTTTTTTCACAAATAATGAAACAATTAGTCCTACAACAAAATTAGATTTTTATGTCAAGCAATAATACCAAAAACAAAATTAGTGGCCATCTTGCCTCAATGATCAATTGCATAACCGTTATTCTTGATTATTATCTTTAATCATTCTTGATAGTTCCTTACAAGGTCACTGCATACACTGATGGTTATTTTTCTCTATTCTTCCCTGGTAATAGCTTCAAGTTCCACCAAATTCAGAGGATTTGTTTCCTACTTTTTTCTTCAAATAGGCCCATAAATTTTCAATAGGGTTTAGGTCAGGACTTTGTGCAGGGTACAGCAATTACTTTTGCTGTCATCTATATATTTTGTAACAACTCATGCGATGCATTTCAAGTCATTGTCATGTTGGAACGTCCAGTGAAACCCCAAAGACAGTTTTCGTGCACTTTCAAGAATACCTGAATACTGCTCTTTATCCAGGGTCCTCTGTACTCTCACTAATTTACCTGGTCCAAAAGCAGCAAAACACTCAAAGCATAATGCTTCTGCTAAATTGAAGGGAGGGTATTTTTTGGGTTGTGAGCTTCAGTTTCCTCCAGACACACTATTTTCTGTCTGATTTTCTAAGATGAGAGGGAGTTATTATTTATATTATTTACAAACAAACTAGTCATAGTCATCTTTATTGTTGTTATCACAATGTTTGTTTGTTTGTTTTATGGCATATCAACCTCAATGGGTCAATTTCATGCTAACAACTACCCCTCCACCCTGTTAATAGTTTTGTTTTGTCAAAAATCCATTTCTGTTAATTCTGTATCTCACTTCCGTGACTTCTTTTTCCTTTTTAAAAATTTTACGTATTCTAGAGTAGGCTGGATGGGTTTTCATAGCAATTCAGACACTTTGTTTCATTTGGGCATTCATCTTCGGTACAATTGGGTTCCTTGACACCACATTTTCCACATATTCTGTGCCCTCAACAAGTTCCCCTGCGGTGCCCAAATTTATGGCACTTAAAGCATCTCGGGGGGGGGGGGTATGGGCTGGTACGTAATGGTCAAATTCTTGGATTGTGTATCCAATTTTGATTTCTTTGTATTTTAGGGGTATTAAATGTTAGGATATAAGTATTAGTGGGTATGATTTGACCATTCCTTTATATGTTGATCTGGACGTGATCTATTACCCCTTGTTTTCTCAGAACAATTTTAATTTCTTCAGTTGTGGCCAAGGTTAGTTCATGGCTTCTGATGATGCCTTTAGTTTTTCATGGGCAAAGACCTTACATTGGTAGGTGTGGAATTTTTTCATTCCTAAGAGATTTTAAGCATCTACTCTGACTAGAAGTAGTATGTTTTTCATTTTTTTTTTTACTGTTTTGGGGTTACTGTTTTGGGATAGAATTTTTTCGATTAGAAATGGAGATAGTTCACTGATCTTTTTTCCTTCTAAGGTTTCAATAACTATGAATCTTGGGAAGTTTTCCCTTTCTATATATTCAGAAAAATTGTTTTCCTCTGATTTGGATTCCCACTCACCGTCTGAGTTGGAGACATCAGAAATATCAGAGTGCGTTCTTTTGGTTTTTCCATTGTTCTTTATCTGGTTTCTGGGTTTCTTATTGGGGTATTCAGTTTCCACGTAAATATGTTTGATTTTTTCATCTTTCTTGCTCTCCACCCTCCTCGGAGCCCAAATATGGGAGATGTTAGGGAGGAAACCCATTTGCCCTTTCATCTCAAGGATACAAAAAAGGTATACTCAATTAGTTGAGTTTCCACCGTCATTTTCTGATTCTTCCTTCGGTTTTGTCTTCCCTGTTTTATAGAAATATCGGGTAAGGAACAGTCATGTGGTTTTGTCTCAATAATTGATTGACCCTTGCCACCGCCTTCTAACACTTACTTGGTTTTTGCCTGTGTTTATGGTAAGAGTAAAATAGATGTTGTAGTATCTTTGGCTCTTATTCTTGGATGTTGTAGTAGACATTTGCAAGTGTAAGTGTTAGGGCTTGACATGACTAGCCGAGTGATCGGATCAGGCCTTTCCAACTGCCCATCTAGCCCAGGTAAGGGCCAAAGTGGTGTGTTGCAGGACCGCAACCTCTTTACGCCTAGGTCATGGTCTGCTCAACCACCAGGATCCCATCCCCAGGCATCACGGGTTGCCACCCACGGCCAACAGGTGGCCCAATTGAGGGATTTTTACCCTCTGCAGGGGGACAGTTGGCGTATTCTGATGCCCTGCCAACAGGGCAATCACAATGTTTTGTCAATCCAGGTAACCTACATAGAATTCTAAACTGAACCCTTTATTTAATATATAGGGTGTAGATGGTTCTCATTCCACTGCCCATGCCTAGGAATATCACCTAGTTCTTATTTTTAGTATTTCTCACCCTGGTTCCATTGAGCCCAAGTACTCAGGGATTTAACTCACAATTACTATGTCACCATATTCACTAATCAAAGCATTAATCCTCTAGACTATTGCCCCACGGGACAAAGCATTGATTTGTGAAAATACAAATATTCAGCAAGGTTGAATAATTCTGACACTAGGTGTAAATTTCTTCAACATACATTTTTCTTTCTTCTGTGATAGCTAGCTAAGACTTTTACAATAATATTAAGCTAAAGTGATTTCCAAGATTTATTTATATTTTTTTTTGTAAATACTGGGGAAAACAAAAAAACCTTACAGTTTGGAAAAATTATTTTATTGACTCACCTTGGACATCTTGCTGCAATATTTGAGTAAAAGGTTGAAACAAAGCTTCCTCAAATTTGCTCACGGTTTCTGGATTGACTCGACTTGCAGTTCGAATCATAACACAAAGACTTTCAAAAAGATAATGGTTGAAATGAGGCTTGCTGGGATTCTGAAATATTAAAAAAGGACATAAATTAATGAAGAAGACAAAATGGCAAGGTGAGAAAGATTTATAAAAAATGTCAGTCTACTTCCTATTCCACAATCATTCAAATTTCTATCAATCTGGCAGAAAATGATTGAACATTAAGTATTAAAATAAGAATTAATTTCTATCAATAACTGGTAAAAACTTACTTTGCTCACAATCATCAATTTCTGGGTAAGGTTTTCCAGTAACATTGGGATAAGAGGCATGATGCTTTCATTTAAAGCAGACAAACTTCTCATCAAGGCTGCAGAAAAAAAAAATCATTTGATATGTACAGATCCCGTAAAAGTGAAAAATAGAAATACAATAAATTATTATAAGATTTATTATTATTAAATTATGTTAAATTAACTGCAAATAAAAGGGAAAAAAAGTCCTGTGCCCAAAGTAATAAATTAGATTCTTTCTTCAGATCACTAATAGGTAAACATTACACCAACACTAGTACAGAAGATAAAGCATACTTTTGATAATGACAAATTAATAAGCAAATGTAAGACTTTAATTATATATAAGTATAGATATTTAAAAAAATAATGTACACGTTTTTAAGAATGACTTCATAGCATTTAATAGATTTAGATAAAATAAAATATTTCTAGAAGTTATTACAATAAATGCAAGTTTTACTTTATTCAGATTGATCTAAGTCTTTGTACTTTAACTGCTTTGATAAAAAATAATCTTCAAAATATTGACTAAGAGATTTCATAAAACAAAAATTAGAAGTATTTACCTTTCATTACATATTCATTTTCAGAAGAAGAAGGAAGGGTGAGCACTTTGAAAAGGTTATGAAGCAAATCACTGGCAAATGGTTGAATGTCAGCAGCACCAATCCTTGACAATAAAATAAAAATGAATACAACAATTCAAGATCATGGAGAGTTAAATGCAATGATGACAAAAACAGTCTAGACATTTTATCAAATCAAAATATGAAAACCAAATAATATGCTTAATATTTGCAAAAAAACACTGAGGAAACAAAAATAGGTTTGAAAATTTCTAATTTTGTTCTTTATAAAACTTAGTTCAACAAAGCATTTTCAAGAAAAAATAAAATTTTGGTTATGCATTTTAAATGTTTTTTTTATAAAAAAAGAAAAGAAAATGTTATCTCATGAAAAACAATTTTTTCTCCCAAAGATTTCAAATTAACATAACAGCAACCTTATCTTAATTAAAGCAAATTTTCAGGACTTATTCACAATTGAATGAAATTATTTTAAAAATGTTTTTTTATTAGAAAATCTTGGTAAAAATGTATTTTTTTTAAACATTTCACCCTCTTAATTTTATGAAACTTGAGAAATTCAACATAATTTTTAGTGACTATATTAGTTAAAAGCAAAATTCGTTGGAGAATTTAAGTCACAAATCTTTTTACAAAATCAGACCGTATCTTACCAAAAATCTGTTTCGAGCCTAAAAAGTAAAAATGTAATAAAACTAAGACATTAATTAGAGAAGCTTTTAATTGCTTTTATGAATAATATATATTAAGGACAATATTCTCTTAAGAAAAATGAATTTTTTTTATAAGATTTTTTTAAAAATTTTAATTAGAATAATTTGTAATATTTTTAAATTTTTTAAAATTCTGTTTCAATGGTGTAATGCTTAGGAAAGATTGTTATTTTGTAAAACTATATTTACTAATCATATATTGCGAAACCTATTATAATCTGCCAACCCCAAATATTTAAAAAATATTTGGAATTGTTTTTGGATGTGTAAAAATGTGTTGAATTTTAAAGATATACCTACATGTCTATCAGAAAATAAGTGACAACCATAGTAAATTTAGAGCCAAAATTCTCAAAAATTCAATAAAACATTAGATTCCAGAGAATATTTTCTTTAGTTTTTAAGATTACCGAGTACTTAAAAGGCATTTGCTTTATATTCCTCAATCATATTTTCAGGTTAAAGACCCAACACCCCCTCACCCTCGTAGAACAACATTAGATAACAATCTATTCATCATTGAGCTGTCACAGAGGTGTTAAAAAGCTGTCAACATAAATAAACAATCTACTGTCATGTTGAAAAATGCATTTCTGTGATATTTTAAACTTAAAAAAAAATAATAGCTGTTTCAAATCAGATTAATTATACTTTAAATAGGTTAATATTCCTCAAATAAAGTATCAAAAAAGTATTTTATTGTTGGAAGATTTTTTTAAAGAGATATACATATTTATAACATTTTATTAAATTTGAACTAAATTCAAAATTTTTTGCTTCCAATCAATTTAATCTCTTAGCTTGAAATTAAAACTCAGATAAAAGCTTCAAGAAAGAATTTTCATTATTAAAAATTCATTTTGAATGTTAGACATCACATTTTTTGTGGAAGTATATTTCTCATCTCCAATCTTCTTTAAACCTCAAACTTAACCTAATCAGTATCTGACATTCTCTTCACCACCACACACAGAAATCAAAATTAATGACAATGATTAAAATCCTATCTTTCAACCTTGTTACAGCACACCCACACACACCTCAAATCCCAACCACTTAGGCAATTGAATGAGACATTTTATGATTAAGATTTAAATAAGGAGATATAAAAGGCTACAGATTTTTTTAAAAAAATACAACAAATAATAAATAGTCTAGTTGTGAAAAAAAGACGAAAGAAGAAGAAAAGCCAACATTCTAAAGTTTGCTTCAATTAAGCAACGTGTTCTACATTGAGAACCTATATATTTGGGATGAAGAGATTGAATTCATGTTTGAAAACTTTGAGTAAACAATCCATTTAAATGAAAAAGAGAATTTAGCCTATGTTATACTGTATCATTTACTTAATTTTTATCTCCCTTATAGATTGCATGTGCACACAAAAGAAATTATTATACAGCCAATAAATTGCTTTTAGATTTTAAGGTTATAATTCATAAGTTCTATAATGGACACACACAAGGCTTCAATTTACTCACATAGCTGTATTCTGGCTTGTCTTAATGGTCAATAATCGCTCAATTGTATGAGCTGCATAGGTATGGACAACTGGACTTTCAGCAGAAAGATATCGGATAATGTGAGGCAAGCAGCTAACCAAAGCCTCCCTTTGGAGCTGAAAAGAAAGAAATTGAATTTTGCAACAAATGCTAAACAAAAAAAAAAACCAAAAAAAAAAACATTCCACTGAAATCATTTCAGTAATCTTTTTTTAAAATGTACTTTTAGGAAAAATTTACAAAAACTGACTGTTCAAAATTCATGTTGGAATCTGACATCTGTTATAAAGCTTAAGATTCAAAAAGGCGGTAAATTCAGATATTTGTAACAACATAATGGAATAATTAAAGAATTATTCTATGATCCAGTTGCAAGACGACACTGAGTGGTAATTGTAAGCAGTCATTAAATAGGAAATATATTTTAATATACCTTCACAATATTTGTTTAGCATCTTTAACCAATTATAAACTAGAAAGTGCCATGGTTCTTACTTTATTTTTTAATCATATTCTAAATATTCCATTTCAAACAGAAAAAGTAATAAATTATTATTATTCCTGTGAAAATAATTTTGAAATGCCTTAATATGGAAAAATTCAAAAGCTAAAATTGCAAGCTATATTTATTTTCAAATTTGAAATAAATTTCTGAAAATTTAGCTGCATTTTACTGAATAAAATGTTAAGGATTATTTAGGAAAATGTATCTTTGAATTGCATTAGGGGCATTTTCAGAGACATAGACAGAGAGTCTAGGAACAAAAAAAAAAAAAAGAATCAAAAATAGTTTGTTCGATGCTCTATACCTAATTAAGAAAATGGTTAAGATATTCTCATAGTTAAAACTTATTCAACTGTAGACATTTCATATAAACAATAGAGAGAAACTTATAATTTACCTGAGTTCTAAAAATCATAATATATTTGAGAGCATCAGCTTTCAGAACAACCTGGGAGTTGACTGGAAAAAATAAAGAAACAAATCAAAACATATTTTCAGGAGGGAAAAAAAAAGAAAAAAGGATACTGTTAATAAATCCTAGGAATACAAGATTAAACAAAATTATTTGATATCTTCAAAGTCCTTGGAAGACTTATTCCAACAACAGATATCATTTAGCAGAAACATTCCTTTGATAAAGTATCAAATTCTAGACAGAGAAATTATCAACTCAATAGATAAAAGCAAGTTCTATTTTGGCTGTGGATATATAGCAATTTGCTTTGCTACACTTTGTATTACTTATATAACACTGAGGCATTTTCATAATAATAAAAACAATTTAAACGACTTTCTTGCTTTATTCACCAAGATAATAGTCAAATTAGTTAAATTTTGGTAATAATTAGCTTACCAAACACTGATGCTAGCTGTATGTACAATATTGGATGTATACTTCTATAGTGGAGTTATTGTTGGTGTTCAAGAATTTGTAGACCAGAAATACAAGTGGGAGGGCGGTCAAGTGACATTTAACATACAAAAATTATCAAGTTATTAGCAATACTTAGTACACTGTTTTGTAATTTGCCTCCTATCCACTTTTTTTAAAGTGTAGAGACGATATATGAAACATGTTTGGTCATTTAATTAGATTTTTGAAAGTGAAATGGTCTGAGAGCATTTTCATACCCCAATCCCACATATATATTGAATTCAAATAGTTATTGCATAATAAATACAAGAATAACTATTAATCAAAAAGGAGATGAAAGAAGGGTTCAATCCCAATAATGTCCCTCTCGCATTAATCTCCAAATATTTCTTATATTTCAACCACCAAATAATCAATGGTGCACATTTTTACTACTGAAGTTTCCCAAAATTTGTTATTTTATATGTAATAATATAAAAAAAAAAAAAACAACAGAAATGTGTGTGATTCCTCAATTTATAGCATCCAACCCAAAGTAAATGTTGTTTAAACTTCTATGATTTCATTTAATGCCACATAAATCCATGTTTATATCCAAGACCTTTATTAAAATGAGATATAGTGGAAAGAAAAAAAAATAAGCAAGGAAAAAAAAAAAAAGTTTTACCATCAGAAGCTTGCAATTCTGGCAGGATGTAAGTTTGAAAGAAATCAGTTATGTTCACCAGATTACTTGTCTGTGTGATTCCATGCTGTGGAAAAAAAAATGAATTCCAAATAGAACAAGTAACAGATGATTGGGTGAGTCTCAGTGAAACTCGTAATGAAATGTAAATAATTTCCAGTGACATTACAATTTTATTAAATGATTGAAATTGGGAAAGAAAATCTTACACAATTATATATTTTTTGTAGTTCAATGCAAAACGATTTGATACGGAAACACACGCCTGAATGACTGAGGTATGAAGCTGACAGTCACCATACAGTGTTGATTTACACGCATATATTGTACATATCATATATATACAAATACTATATCTCTGATATTGAGCTTTCTTCCCCAACACATAAAACATTTTAAACTATGTGTGTGTGTGTGTGTGTGTGTGTGTGTGTATTTAGGGAGTAAAAATTCACTCAAGTTGTATGGTGACATGACCAAGTCATTAGAAGATATCAGTTATAAGACCTGGGTTTGAATGTTACTATGGTAGATTTGACAAGGTGACTTGTTGATAGTAACAGCCTGGGACGATGATGATCAGTGTGTGACACTTTTCTGAATTGTCTGTAAATGATAAAATGGATTGGACCAAGCTGTGTGGGTGAGGGTTAGGGTAGACAAAACCGTTTAGAAGCCATCAATGATTGTGCTCGTACGAAGTCACAAGTAATCGTGACTGAGGATGCAAGCATACTAACCTTGTTAAAATACTTATCAAAACTGTAACTATAGTCCACCCAATATATTTGCAGTATAAACAGGTTAGCCCAGAGGATGTTAAAAGAAACCCTAATGCCTAAGAACGTGTCTTCAACAGAGATTACACAGTCACAGCTATACTTAGAAATGAGCAGCCAGCCATTAACTAACAATGTCCGTTACATTTTTTTATTATCATTTTACCAATTTCCACATCAGAATAAAATTGTGAATAAACTGTATAAAGTTCAAGTTTTTTGTTAAAGTTCTTTCAATAATCTTGTTCA
The DNA here is from genome assembly GCA_964036315.1 of Acanthosepion esculentum. NCBI lineage: Eukaryota > Metazoa > Mollusca > Cephalopoda > Sepiida > Sepiidae > Acanthosepion > Acanthosepion esculentum. The sequence continues at coordinate 8,623,388 of OZ038487.1, read as the reverse complement.
TTATTAGTAACTAAATGTTATAAGTACGAAAGACAAAAATGTTAACCACATCCTGACACTCAAGAACATTACATCCAAATTGAAATCTGTGTATATTGTTTATCATATAATGACATTTGGTAACACGGGAAACAAGTACACAAGTCTTACACACAGATTTCATATTCACTCTATGCTGTACAAGAAGCTTGCAGGGATAAAGAAAAACACCAAAAAGAATAACTGTTACCTTCTGTGTGCGTCCTTTAGACACTAAAGATGTCACCAAATATATTGCTGTGTCTTTACACTTCCAATTGCCTGTGGGGTTCTCTGAATATTGCTAGAGAAAAAAATAAAAAATAACTTTTAGCTTTTAAAAATAGACAAATCTTTAATGGGAAAAGATTTATCATAGAATTTGGTTTACATGAATTTACCATTTCTTAATTTTCAAAACTAACTTAAAAAGTAATGACTTATTACATCATTTTAAAAATTGCAATTCCTAGTTGGGTTTTTTATTACAGCTATACACTAAGTTGTATGTCAAGTCCTAGGGACAACATTTGTGAAATTTTAGCTTCTTTCTTATCCATAATCCTCTTTCAATATGGCTGTTTCTCTGGATGTACATAGAAAACAAAGAGTTCTTGTTTTTGAGAGGAGAAAAGTGCTGCAAACATCCACAGCAGGTTAGTGAATATTTATGGAAGACCTGTACTTGATATAAGCATAGAAAAATGGCAAGTCAATAGAGTTAAATGCAATCCTAGAGAGAATGGAGAAACTGACCGTAGCAACAGGGCAGCTGCTTTTGTGAATGAAGATGAGCTTAAGTGGGGGGTGATAATCTCATTATAGATCACAGAAGAAGCACTAATGCAAAAGTGTGAAAAGCCTTCAAAGGATTCATGGGAGTTCCTGTAGTTTAGTGCAGTCTCTTTGTTACTCATTTTTTTTTAACAAAATCAGAATACTGACAGTCCATAAAGGAGTTTTGACCTACTACTCAGACCTTCATCATTTTAAGACGATGAGGGAGGCACTTAGAGGACAGCAGTTCCCTAATTATAATAAGGTGAAAGAGGTGACTTTCACATGACTAAGAAAGCAGCCAAGAAGTTTCTACAAGAAGCTTCTATACACTCCTTCATTCAAAGATAGAATACCAAAATTGAGAAGAAAGAAGACTATGTTGAAGATTAAATTTGAAATCCAAAGATTTTGGGGAGTTCATATTTGATGTTTTGTGATTCTATTAAACCCATTGCAATTAAAGGACAGGCATTATTTTGACCAACCTTTGTACATAACAAAAAAAAAGATTTAATGAAAGCTCAGTGGTTAAACTATTTAAGGTCTATGATCACTGTAAGGGAGCCAGGAAATATTTGTAAAATGATAGGACCCTTGAGCCTGGCTTAGCAGTGTAACACTACCAAGAAATTTTAATTCCCACACCATTTTAGGAAGTTCTAAATCTCAATAGATTCCAACCTAAAATTGCTGTTAATCCCAACATCATATCTTTGTAAAAAAAATACATTGGTATTAAATGCACCACTTTTCTGAAAAACCATCCTGTTTCAGACTATGCTAAAATCATGTGGCAAAAAGATGCTAAAATAGTGGATGGCATTGCAATGACATGAAGATCAAGACAAACAACATTCTAGAAATTGATGATGATGATAATAGTGATGGGTAAATGATAAATATAAGTCGTACATGTTAAATTAATAAAAAATGTATTTGACGCCATCACACACAAGATATCTTGATACTGATATTAGTAAAAAATATAGCAACCAATAGATTGGGGTTGATCTGGCTGTAAACAATGCAATTATGGTTTAGGGGTCTTGGAAATGTTCTTGAAAATGAGGTAATGCATTTGGCTTTCAAATATAGACTGCAACTATGATGTAACTAAATGTATTTTGGACTATTTGGCAACCTATGTAGCCAAGAATACTGACATATATATATATTGGCATATAGTTATTTAGTAAACTTTATGTCAAATTTAAGACTTTGTAGAGCACTGGATGCATAACCTATCAGTATGGAAAGTAGAATTGGTAGGCTGCATTTATATTCCAACCTAGTCTGTTGCATTCACTTCACACTCAGCCTTTGAGAAAGGCACAAATTTGTTTCATTTTCCACCCATTAACAACGGGTTAAATCGTGGGGTATAGTCTGGGTTTCCTAACCTTGAGTGGCAACCAATCTATGAATTCAAAAATGTGGAGAAAGCAACAAGAAATCATCCCACTATCTTTATGGCAATTCAGAAATTAAAGAAAAGATCTTTGTGGAGAGTTATGATTGCCTATACCTAAAGAACAAAGAGAATTTATCTAAACTTAATATGTAATTTGTTATAACTGCTTCTGAAACAGTAAGAGAATTAATGCAAAACAAAATAACAACCTAAAACCTGATGCAGGAATTTACTCTATAGCCTGTAATGATTGCCACAAGGAATACATAGGAGAAACTTTGAAAAAGCTAAATAAAAGATTAAATGAACATAAGAGATCTTTTACAAAAAAAACTCAATGTTTTAGTTGTTCATTGTAATGAATCTGACTATAATTTAAAAAATGCTGCATTTAATCAAAAGAGAAAGTAACTAAGGAGAAAATGTATAGAAAGTACATTGATTCCTGGGCCTGCCACAGTAAATTTATACTCACATTTCAACTTTCTTAAATCTTCTGTTGTTAGTGAGGGATATTTAAAATCAACGGAAATTAATTGTTTATATATTTCCCTTCCTCTACACATAATTCCAGAAATAAGAACATTAGTTTAGTCTGAAGTTCTTTTAGACAATGAAATGGGTTGTCATAGAATTCCCACCCCAAAAAAGAGAGAGAAAATTGGTGGTGGTCAAATGATTCACTAAAAGGAAGAAAAAAAAATAAATAAATAATGAAATAAACAACCAATGTCAAAATATTAAAACAGGATTGAAAATTGCTAAGAGACAAAATATAAAATAAATGCATAGAAAACAATGAATTGATTTAAAAAGAGAAATTGTCAGTGAAATATTGTTACAAACCTGCAGCAAGCCATGGACATATTGGGAAAAGTTCTGGATGACCGGACCTTCAAATATTTTGCATAAAGCTTGTACTAAGTCACAAGCAGAACGTCTACGGGTATCAATATCTGGAGAGGAAAAAAAAAAAAATCTTGTAAGAAATTGCTTAATTAAATAGAGTTCTTTAAGGATTCATTTTATTTGCTTGTTAGTGAAACAAGAATAATGTAGTCCTTGAGACTTTAGTATTTGTAAAGAATGTTTTGAGAGGTGGGGGGGAATAGATACTAACCAGAACCTTCAATATCTCTCCGAATGTATTCTTCTGGGTTGTCTTCAAATAACTCTTCATCAGCAGCTATAAAAATAAGTTTTCAGCATTAAATTATTTTCTCAATTGATATAGATGCTTACATAGCAGTGTGAATTTATTATGACCATAGACTTTGTTTTATATCACTTTACACAAAATAAGGAGAAAAAAAAATTGAAGTATTTTTAAAAACCTGGAGCATACAAAAGTTTTAGTGTGAAGCAGAAAAGATTAATGTTGTTAAAAAAAAATTTACTAAATGATATTTCAAACAACACTTAGCAGAAACAAACAAAATACGACCTCTAAATACAACCCATAATATGTTATATTCGAACAATTATTGCACGTTGCTCTGGGTAAGACAATAAACTACATCCAACAGCATGGAACCATTTCTTAATTGCTGGTGTTCCCTGGTTCACCCTGACCTGGGGTGGTAGCACCTGTTAGGCTCCCTGCTATGGGCAAATTGTTAACTATTTCCAGCAATACAATTTTGAAAGAAAAGTATTACCAGAGACAGATTTTTGACAAAACAAAATATTACCAGCAATAAAAAAATTTTGTCAGCATTAAATAACCCATTGAGGTTGATATGCTGTAAAACAAAATAAACCAAATCAAACCAAGCCAATTATTGCAGGACAAGTGTAGTGTGTAATGTACTGATGTAATCATGTAAAACAATATAAAAAATGATACTCATTTAGCAAAAGCTTAGTACAACAAAGTCTAAATTGTTCAAGGCAGAAAGATTGCACAGCACCAATTTTCCAAAGGTGGAGAGTTGGCCTGCATGAAAAATGAAGCTTAAAATCCTGGCCTTTTATATTAACACCAGCTGGAAATACATTACTCCACTCTTAGCCAAATAGGGGAAACTGGCCTCAAAGAGATTAATATTTAAATTGAATGATGACTATTAATTCTCTTACATCCAACGGAAATTCTATACATATTTGATTTAATTAAGCAGTGAAAAAGAGAAATTGTTAGAAACAAATTTGAAACATTTAGTACTTACTTCTAAACTGCATGTTTGGAACGATAACTTTCTCGCAGATGTTGCTCAGCGTGTTAGATTCTTCAAACAGACCTTTATAGTTTGGCCTTTCTGCTACAGAGGCAAGGAATTGAATTGCATTGCTCACCAACTGCACAAAATACAAGCAGAAAACTCACTTTATTTCTTATATAATAAAAAAAATCAACAAAATTTACAGCTGGGTGGTTTGGAATAAACATTTAAGTCCTAATAAGTCTGTTCATTTACATTTTCATGAGATATTACAAATATGGCAAGTATATGAGCTGAAGCAATGTATGTGAAGAGCCAGATAGTTCCGAGCCCAGTCTCACCAGATGGAAATGCTCTCTAAAATGTTTCATACTGAGAGACAATCAATTGCTGTTGGTCCTTGGTGAAGCAACTAAAAATAATATGAAACTGACTATCAAAGTGACTATCACACGAGTAAAAATTATTTTTTTCTGGTAAATATTTTCAGAAAAAGTACAAATGAGTGTGTGATGGTTATTTGGGTTTGATCCACAGAAGGCTAAAAAAAAAAAAAAAAAAAAAATAATAATAATAATAATAATAATCTTCATATAGTTTACATAAGAAAAGATACTATAAAAGCAAAGACAATTTCTTACAAGATCATATTTGACTTGCGGTCCAGTTGTTACAAGGAGATGCCAAATGGCTGTCACAAAATCTGGTAGATGAGGGGAAAATTCTTCATCATATTTTTGTGCATAAAGTGTCACATTGTCACAAATTTGTGATTTTACTTGTTCTAGCACACCTGCTTCATCTTCATCCTGAAATAGACAAGAATTCAAGTGTGTTCGGTAAACAGTGTAATAATAATTAAAAAAGTGAGTTGTAATAAATAATGGTATTTATTATAGCTTTTCAGAAGAAAAATCTTATTGCAAAATATTTGCAGCAAATAAATTTATTCTATTTAAAAGTTTTGATTTCTTGATTTAACAAGTTTTTGAATTTTCAGTATTCATTGGACTTGACATGATATCACAAAAGAGTGAGCTTGGGGCAAAGATAAACAGAGCAACAACAACTCCTGTATGGTTTTCATCAACAGTATAATCTGGTAGAATAGATTATCGCAGATATGTCCAATTCTTTTACTGGTCAAGCAATACAAAAATAAAAATCCATCACATCTCCCTGATGCATATTAAACCCCATCTTTTACTGGTCTCAATCCTACTACTGTAGTTTCCATCACTTGTGAACATGTCCCCAATTTTATTTTCATCTTGTTTCTCTTTCACTCTAGCAAATTTGCTGCTAAACATGGACAATACACATTAGACAGAAAAAGTAGACCAGAAAAAAATAAGCAGACGAAGTCAACCTTGGAATTTAAAAATAAAAGACATTTCTATATTTAACAAGTTTTTCTCATTAACAGCCTCTTAAAAATAAATGGTAAATTATTCTGTACTTAATTCTTTATCATCATTTCTCCCGACTAAATATGTAGAAAAATTAATTATTGACCAGGTTTCAGTTTATAAACACAAAACCAATGAAGAAATAGGTTTTCTTAATGAACAGTTCTTACTTGTGTTTGTAGCAGTTTATTATCAACTTGAAGCAGAGCTTTAAAATGAAACATCCAGGTAGCCATATTGTCTTCAAAATGCTCAGGAATGTCCTAGAAAGAAATAATATCAAGTGAAAAAGATAGGTTAGTACAAAAAACGAAAATGATATCACCAAGGATCTTAATACACAATACATATTTTATCAGTTATTAAATATATCCATTAGATTAATAGAATTGCTGTAGGATTGTGTACAATTATTAGTGAGTTCAGTCTCCACTGGGTTTCCTACAACTCCGTAGCCTTGTGCTGAAATTGGCTTAACTCCATACAAATAGCATGCATCAGTGCTGATAATATAGAAGAATACCGATTAGCATATTTGACAAATCATTCCTAAGTAGTCCATTTTCTTGTGGAATGGTTCATTTAACAAGAATGGGGTCTAGAATCAAAATCAGTTTTGTCCAATATCAGTTTGAGTAGAACAACGAAATGCAACAATTGAAGATTAAAAAAAGTAGATGCATAAATCATTATTAGATTATTTATTGGAAACAAGACAGAGTCTACTTGTCAAATATAAGGTGAGCAACACAACTATGCTGTAAAAAAAGAGAGAGAAAGTGAATCCGTCATATCAGTTATGATAAATCTGTTTAGTTCTCCTTGCTTCCACTTTCTTCTTTGTGTTAATCTATTTTTTTTAGACTTTCTCACTCCTATTAAAGCCTGCATGGTCTTATGGTCGAAAGGCATGTTTCATTTAATGTTTTTCAATTCTGAGCACAAAATCCATTTAAGGTTAATCTATACTGTTAAGTACATTTAAATATTACTCCCAAAGGCCACAAGCAAGAGAAATATTTTAAAGATTCAATTCTAGTCAGCTAATATGAAAGGACTTAGTCATGGGATAGACAAGATGTTATTTTTGATAGACATTAAGAAGAAATGGATCAAGACAATGACAAATATTCATAGGCTTTGATTATTTTTAATATTTGTCCGAGTCATGTGTCCATTCCTTCTATGTACTGATGTTGGGGAGGAGAGCATCAATTCTCACAAGACAATTAAGAGCAGAAGTATTTGAATCTGTATGTATAGGAATTTTGTCAGGAGGGCCCAACTTGCCCAGCCACGTCCACCACCCACACCCCTCTGACTCCTGCTTGCAACTCGGCAGGAGTAGGCTGGGCCTTCATAGTCATCTCCACTGCCACCAGAGGGGAGAAAAGGAGTAAGGAGAGATGATGATGATCCCGACACTGAGATGTGAGTGGGTGTCAATGACAATAGGACATACAAAACATTGTGCTGTCACGCAAATGCATACCCCAGTTATTGACCCAGCCACTTTGCCCTCATTCACCACTGAATCACCAACAAATTAAATGCTTGAAATCATAAATTGGCTAGTGTTCTGTTTACAGAACATGCTGCAATACAGAAGTAGGAAAACAGCAGGATTCAAGAGGAAAAGTAGATAGGGGGGGGGGGGGTAGTAAGTATAGTTTTCAAAACAGACAAAACAAAATTCCACAAAACAACAGGGTTAGAAGTGTAGGTAGTTGACAGATTTTTTTTTGGCAGGGGGGGGGGGGGTCACCCTCCTCAAAGGTTTTAGAAGATTGGTTAGCTTTTACATTAGTGCATATAATTGCCAATTGTCCCTTCCACGATAGAGAAACCAGAAATAATTTTATAAAAGCTATCTTGTAAAATATATATTTAAAACAAAACAAAAAAACACCTCCAATTTTTAAGACGATAAACCCCAGTAGTTTTTTGGAAATATTGAAACCTGTGTGCAACCGAAATTAAGAAGAGGTGGAAAACAAAGATTAACAATTAAAAGGTAAGAACTAAGCAAGAAATTTAATTCAATTGTTTTCCTAAAACAAAAAAAAAAAAAAGAGAGGATTTAATAAGCCTACAATAAATAGCTGATATCTTGAACCCTACTGCTTTCCTACTGTCACCTTGCAGTGTGCCTGGTAAAGAGAATGCTAGATTTGTTTCTTCTCCCAAGGTTACAAAATGTTCAAAGCCATGAATAAAAATCTGTTAAATGCTTGGCAGGAAATGTCCAATAAAATAGTGCTGAGTTTGCTTTGTGGCTGAAATAATAATGTATTTCCCACTGATTACTGAATTACAAGATTTTTGAATGGTGATTTTCAAAGCAACAAGCCTCTCCCTATTTGGAAGACAAATACGGCAGATTATCTGAGCCAATATCACCTATATTCTGAATGGAGATGGCATGCAAAAAAACTTAGCTGGGAAAGAGATCTAAATGAAATTCCCTCCTGGATTTTTTTTTACTTTTATAATTTTATTTTTAATGCAATGTCCCTTCAGGATATAAGTGATCATGGTTCGCCACAACCTCCCTTTTCATTATTATCTGTGAATTGCCATGACTTTTTGGGAAAGACCATGAAATGGTTTCAGGTTGCAGTCTCTATGGTTATGAATTCAGTGTAGTCCTCCTCTTAGAATAGCTGCCACCCAAAGCTAAAGAGCCCCATTCAACCATTCTATTTAATCTATAGCTGGGGAGGAGAAGAGATGGATCCATGCCTTTCTCCAAGAGCATTAAGGCAAAAAGTGAATACAACAGACTAAGCCAGAATCTGAAGATGGCTTACCAATTCCACCCCTGGCATCTCATCCAGCAGAGATACCCAACTGTTAAAACAGTAAAAAGGTTTTGCATATAATCCATACCTGGTAATTAAGACTGTAAAAGATTTTGCAGATAAGAACAATAGAACTGAATATCACTTTGAGGGCTGCAGGATCATTGCCATGTTGTTCAGCCAACTGCATTGTTTTCTGAAATTATCCAAAGATAAAAGTACAAACGCTATTAAGCAAATTAAGAAATTTTTTTTTTTTTATAGATATAATAGAATAAAAATAAGCATTTCAATACATTAACATTAGTAGAAATTACATCAAATAGTTTTGGGGCAATGAAAAAAGGCTAATTATAAAAAGAAATTATCTGAAAATAAAACCAAAGAACAAAGTATTACTCAAAAGTTTTAGAAATTTCAACATTATAAAGTTTTCCCATTATAATGAGAATATTTTATATAGGCTCAATGGGATACTCTGGAGAAAATGGGGAAACTAGGAACTAAAGTTGTCATTTTTTAGGTTCAAATTACTCAAACTTTTAGATAGTATTGCATTTTATTATATAGTAGAAAAAACTTTTTTTTCAAGTATGAAGTTACAAAATATGTGATTATAAAAATAATGGAACAATCTTTACTTTGAGAAAAAAGGCAAAATTCCCTGTAATTATCAAATCTATTCAATGTTATTTCTTTATGCATTAAATCAGTAAACAAATGCATTTTACTTTGCTGAAATAAATCTACACTATATCTCACATTGTTAGCTATTTTGTGTTTTATCAATAATATAAAATATTTACTTACTGGACTCTTAAGGTTTATTTAAATTATAGCAACATCTATCCACACATTAAAAAAAAATTTGCAGGTATTTGGATGAAATTTCCTGAATTCATAAGTCTCAAAATAATTAGATGCATTTCAAGTTAGAAGCTTTAAAATGGGTTGTAAGGTTGATTTGACGGATATACATATTACTATATCAATCTGTATCCTGTTCTTTGCCAAGTTTTGTGGCATACAAGTTACTTTTCATCAATCAATGCTACCTTGATTAGCTAAACAGATGGAGCAAATACTGGATGGCTAATGGCAAAAAGCACGGTCACATGAGGAGACCCTAACAAGAAGGTGGTATGATGCTTTGGGATGGGGATTATAATGATACAAAGTAATGGGCTTCAGGTGTTAAGATCACAGTTCAGACATGAATTGAGTGGTTTTTTTTTTTTTTGAAGACCAATATGAGTCATGGTTTAAGAAGGGAAATATTTTCAGAAAGATTCTTATACATAACAATACTCCATTCCTATTTGGCAAAAAAAAAAAAAAAAAAAAAAAAAACTAATGAAACTATTTAGCAAAGAAAACTAATGAGTTTCTGAATAAAATTGGTTTCAAAGACACTCCTTTGATGAAGTCGCCTGCTTGTCTGACTGTAACCCAATTAAAACTTGCAGCATTCTGAAGAGAAAGCTTTACATTGGTGAACAACAATTTCATATGAAATAAAACAGCTCACAGAAATCATAGTACAAACTTTTAAAACCAGTTTCAGAACATGGAACAACCATTTCACACTAATAATGTCGTTATAAAAATATGACATCATTAGAATGATCCAGTTTTGAATTAAAACATTTATCCTTGTATACTTTTTGCACACCTTCTGTAATTATCATTTTTAATTACGTTTTTTTTTTTAGTTTCAGTAACTTGGTTAATAATGTAAAAGTTTTTTTTAGTGAATGTTTCCACAATACAAAGCCCAAAAGCAGCTCAAGGTAGAGGGTTTACTGAATGAAGTTATGTGTGGACATAAAACGAAGAAATATGTGCAGATTATAAGGATATATAAGATAATGGTGGACCCTAAACTTGAAGAGGTCAAAATTGTAATGATTGAGGAAGCATCTTTGAAGGAATGTTCCACAAAGTAGCAGTTCTCAGGAAGAAGCTAAGGAGAACTTCCTTCTTACTTATGGAATATGAAGGGAATGAGGAGGATTTGATCCTGTGGATATGTCATGATGGCTCCTAGCTGTAAAGGTATGAATTCATTGAATGTAGCTTATCTGAACATTTAGCATGAAAATAGTGATAATAATAAAAAAATCTGGTAAAATTCATAAAACTGTTGTCACCTCATAAGAATGACAGCCTTACTATAATTATACATGGGATATGAAATAACCTTCACATTAATGGTGCAAATATTTCTGTGAATCCTTTCATTACTTTGCAAAAATTAAAAAGTGTCTAATAATATGAAACAGTGTATATACTAAATAAATAAATGAAAAAAAAATAGGAATTAAATTACAATTCCTTATAATTTGCTACTTTGTGTGAAAGAATAAGAATCCCACTAACAGTGGGAGTTGTTTAGGCATTTACAATTTGAAGCAAGTGATAATCTTATTTATAATTCATTTGCTTATAATGTAAAGTATATACAACTCAAGGCTAAAAAAAAGATAACCCCCACAATCCAATTACATTCAATGTTTATAGCTGCACATAAATCCATAGTATTTTCATTTTCTGCAGTTATCAGAAAGAATGTAAGCTATAATAATTCACTCTATTAAGCTCTTGGTTAAATCACAAACATTATTAGCAGTGCAAAAAATGTAAAAAATTGACAAAAAAAAAAAAAAAAAAAAAAAAAGGTGAAAATCTTACAATAAAAAGTTGAGTGAAGTGAGCAGCAAAATGATCCAAGACAAATTTGATTTCTGTCCAAAGTTGTTGAGATTTGAATTCATGCCGATACCTAGAAAAATATATTTTTAAAAAATTAGTGGATGGATTTTTTTTTTAAATTAAAAAAAAAAAAAAAAAAAAAAAAAAGTGTGTGTGTGTGTGTATATACACACGCACACACTAGATATAAAATAGGTGTTATTAAAAATTTCCTCACGAGAGCACATCAGAACTCATCCTCTTGCACGCTTTTCTTAAAAGAATTAAAAAAATGTAAAGCAAACGCTGATTAATAACGGATTTCCTAATCAGTTGTTGGATTTCCACATTAGGCGTTTCTTGTCTAAAGTAGCTAATAGCAACGGCGAGAATAGAAACAAACAACAATATTAATATTTTTTATAAAAATCAGATGAACGAAAATTATAAACAGGATGAATGCAGAATTAAGAACATTATAAAAAAATGCATAACACAAGTTGACAATAGCAAAAAAATTAGATTATTTATTTATTATAAAAAATTTAAAACCTTTAACCTTATAGTTAAAAATAATAATTCACCTCCTAGAACAAAATTAAATAGTATTTACAAATTTAAATGCCCATTAAGGAATTGTATTCCTGATCAATCAGAATTTGTAAATAATTATATAGGCCACACTACAACATGTTTGACACGCAGACTAACTCTACACGTTTCTGACAATATCTCAATTAGATCTCATTTAAATATTCATGGAGACCTACCGGACACTATTCGGAACATACTTGTCGACAACACTAATAGCATCATCTACATGCAAAAAAAAAAAAAAAAAAAAAAAAAAAGACTAAAAATAATGGAAGCCTTATTAATAAAAACAAACAAACCAACACTTAATAATATTAACTTTGAACATAATATCTTGACAGTGTTTTGAAACAAAAAAAAAAAAAAAAAAAAAAAAAGAAACATTTTATAAAACATACAAACTATTTCTTATTTTAACAGTTAAAATATAATTCTTGAAAATGGCTAAATGTATAGCCGAAAGCACTCAGATAAAAAGAACATTTGGACAGTTTTTATATAATTTATCATCTGAAAAGAATTAAAATTATTAGATCACATGAGAAATTGTATAAAAAAAACTAAATAAAAGCACCTTGTCTGTCGTTTTCAATGAAATGTGCATGAAAGAAGGATTGCTGCCTATATATATATATATATATATATATATATATATATAAGTAATTCATCGAGGCTGAAACCTCAACCGAATGCAGAAAGCACTGGACGGCCGTTTCGTCTTATATTTGGAACTCATCAGCAGTGCGCATCTACTACCGAGAATTGAAACTTGGACAGTTAGGTTATCAAGCAAACGTCATACCAACTGTTCAACAGGCCTCGGTGACAAAGAGGTAGCAAATCAGAATCAATATAGCGCCGCTCGCTCACAAATTCCATGGTGGAACTCAACTGAGATTCTCTCTAACCATAGGACGGAGCCCCTGTAGCCATGACTACTATCACCAAGCCGCTCAAACTTTTAACCTACGTAACAAAAAAAGAATAATTTCAGAATTCCCATGTTTTTTTTTTATTTTAATTATTCACAAGTTTTTCCATATTTTAAAAGATTTCCAGTATTTAAAACTTGATCAGACAATTAGAAAAATATTAAATGAAAACCCACACCCCATCAGGCACCAGAACCTTAATCTACATACATTCTTAAACACATCCAGTATACTTCTTTCACCACCTCACCAAGGGAATATGACCTGCAATAAACCTCGATGCCAAGTCTATAGATATATCATTACTGATAAGTTTCACTCCCCACCCCAGTACTCCTATAGTATTCAAACCATTGACTATAAAATGGGATCTAGTATATTTGCCTTTCTGCCAAAAGTGCCAACAAGGTAACTATGTGGGAGAAACAAGAACAGAATTCCAACTTCTATTTTACCATGAGAAAACCTTCATGAACAATAGCAATATTTTCCCAGTCGCAAAACATACCAACCTACCAGATCATAACACAGAGGACATCCGATGCATGCTTTTAGTGCCTTCATTCAACAGCCGAGAGGAGAGACACAGCTCGGAGTTGAGGGATTAAACAGGGATTTGGGTTTACTCAGTACAACTTCCACTTCGTTCATTCCTTACATCATTGAAAAAAACAAAACAAAAAAAACAACAAAAAAATACAGGTGTGTTTAAAAATTCCAACTTTAAAAGCTTATCTCTTTGTGCTTAGTTTCAATCAAAAGGTTGATATACAATAAACATCAGTTTTATTGACAATATTGTTCTTATTCCGTTGGTTTTTTACCCTCCAAATTTCATCAACCAGCCTATTTAATCCATATATTATAAGGAGAACATGTGGACCCCCTTTCATTTTAATCTCCCTCGTGTGTGTGTGTGTGCATTCTGAATCTGTCCCAACATTAAAATAAAAAACATTAAACAATTAAGACCCTTAAATTCACAAAGACACAAGTCAGCAATTAAAAAAAAAAACCAAAAAACACCATTATTGCATTATGCACATGCATGACATATATTTTTTTTAATTATATAAACTGAAGAAAAATATTCAACCTCAATTTTTCTTAAAAATTATTATAAATGGCTGATGAAGAAAAGTTAGCTTTCTTTACTAAGCCCAGAAACTAAAGACGAAGCTTTCAAAACTAAATATTCACTGTAAAATATCAGCAGTAAAAATGATCTAGTCTATAAAAGACAAGATACCCTTTGTTCAATTTTCTTCTTTTTTTTTTTTTTTAAAATCAGGGTTGCCAATTTAGAGAAAAGGTTACTGAATTGATCGAAATTTCATCTTTCATAGAGACAGCAACTTTTCATAGAGATTGTCAAACAAGTTCACCTACATTTTAGCAATTTTCAAATTTTATAATAAATTTAATAATGAATTTTTATTTAGAAAATAATTACTAAATAACCAAATTTTGCATCCATCTTTTGTTTCTTGAATATATATTGACAGCTCTCATTTACTTTACACGAAGATGTGATTAGTTGTAACTAGCCTAGAAGCCAACTTCAGGCTAGCTCCTTCAGAGGGCTTTTGGGCCTTCAGCCTTTTACCTTCAGCATCCTATGTACATAAAAGTTATAAAAATTTAGAAACAATAAAATCATTTTATCTTTATTCATATATGCAACCGATCTCCATAGTTTGGTTACATTTATTTTGCGCATGTAGTTACTGCTTAGGTTGTTTATGATTTGCTGAAATCGAAAAACAGATGGATAGACGGACACACATACACTGCGTTTTATTTATATAGAAGATAGATCCTGTGACTTAGGGAAAATCTGTTCCTACTTCAAAATGGTCCATTTGTTTTTATTTTTGTTTATTACCTTTAACAAACTACTCGAGAAATTTTTTTTTTTTTTAATGAATTTAGAGAGGAACCGACAATGATGCTTGACTAAATTTTCAACCATTTTAATCTAAGGTTAATTTTTTGTTTTCTTGTATTTAGCTACTTTTTTTGGTGATTTTTAAAAAAATCATTTTAGCTACTTTTAATGACTTTTGGTATAGTGTTTTGCTACAAATCTTTTTCTGAGTTGGTAACCCTGTTTTAAATCAAAAGTATGTTCTTCAACTGTTAATATCCAGTCATCCAGACAAAGACTACATGAACTTTTTTTTTTATATAACAGATTTATAAAACAGACAATTAATATATACAACCAGAACAAAGAAGTTTCATTTTCTCTTTGAGGACGTACATTCATCAACTTTGCCTAACATTAATAACATTTAATCACTATAAAACTAATTACCATGTCTGACAAATTGGGTCGAGTAAAAGTGTTCACAAATTAAAGTTCTCAAAAAAAGAGGATTCTAATATTTAGGTACTAGGAAAAATTCTAAATCAAAAATACTGATAGTGTACATTTGATTTCTTTTTTTTTTTTTTTTTTTTTTTTAAATATTGCCATTTTAATGTCACACATTATTATAATTTTCAGTGAAAGAAACAAAAACATGAAAGCTATAACCACATTTGATGATATAAAAGATACAAGGGCATATTAGATGAACCCCATTTCAGCAGGGCATACTCAGTGAAAACATTTTTCATGCGTTGTCGGATGTTACATCAAATATTAGTGGAACTATTTGGTCTACTTCCCTTTTATCTCTTCTGTTGTTTCCAGGAGTGTGTTGAGACATTTAAACATGATAGATCAATTGATACAAACATTGTCTGTCAGTATTTGGGTTATGATAATACTTATTACTATACCAGTAGTAGTAATAATAGTTTCACTTGAATAAATATTATTATAAAGACAGGTTAGATCTGAGGAAAAATTATAGCCTACAATATTGAGCATTGGGGATAAAATTAGTGTCTCTGGGCAGCCTCAACTTTTTTTTTATATAGGATGAAGGGCAAATTTTTAGCAATTGTTGAGAGGGGAGCATCTTATACACTATCAAATATGGTAAATGAATAAATTGACATTGTGAATGAATGGCAACTTTTCAAATTGAACAAAGATGTAAAAGAGTTACAAACGAATATTGTCAAGCATACCTTTTAAATAAAGAATGGGCTGTTCTAAGAATTCCATTTACCAAACCAAAATCATTGCTGCTCAGTTGATCCACCATTTCCCTGATTAAATCTGGCCATTTTTCTGGGAAGTCTTCTCGACCAATGATACTAATTGCATCACTCAACTACAGCCAAAAGATAAAGCCAGAAGAACTTACAGAAGAACAGATAAAAATTTTACTTCAGTAACATTTCCATTTATGAGAAATAAGAATTTAAATAATTTTTAATTCCGTCACAGAAAACAAACAAATAAAAAGGCAAAAATTTGGCTTCTTCCAAGATGATGTTCAGTATTGTTTGCCATCATTACAACAATTGCATTATGTTATAGTGTGGTATACTTTATTTGATAAAACTATTTCCTTACTGACACCTTCATATAAATTGGATTGCATTGGAACCAACAAATAGTTACTAAGTCTTTATCAAAAGATAATATACTAACTATGATTAAGCAAGATATTTGTAATACATATTAAAAAAAAAAAAAAAAAGATTTTTCATTCCAAATTAAAAAAAAAAAAAAAGAAGAAAAATCTTAATAAAAAAAAATGAACAAAACTTACTTGATTTTGGACTTGCTCAGGCATGCTCAGCATTAATTTAACAATATTTTTCTTTATTTCTAATCGATCTTGTGGATGGATTTTGTCTGGGAGATCTTCCACCTATTAAAAAACGAAAAGCATAATTACAAATTAACATTGTGGTTTGTTTGGTATCATTTAAAATAATGGGATAGACTTAGATGCTGGCACTTTATCAAAAAGAAATATCAGCCTAAGAGAAACAATAGAAGACTTAACTAAATATATTAGTTACTAGTTTTAACCATTCTATCTTCTTGTGTCATTCCCCTTCAGGACATGGTGATCATGGCTCTCCACAATTTCTTGTCCTTTAGTAAATTTTGTCTTCTTGCTATCTCTCCTAAACACTGTTCTGTAATCCATTTACACAAACTCATAAAAGGTTACGTGTTGTTTTCCTCTGTCCATCTTGCTTCCAATACGTCCCATGAGTGTCAAATTTTCCAAGAGTTGCTTTTTATTGTTTTTATTTTTGTTTTAGTAAAGAAAAAAAAAAAACTGTAAACTATGGTAGCAATAAACGCCTGCAATAAGTTGTAGCCAAATCACAGTTCAAATGATAGTCCATTGTAACAGTCCAACAGGCAATATAAAATGACAAAATGTGGTCACAAATCCAACCTTCACTTCTCAGCAGCAAAAATGCATGTTTGTACACCAAAATCAAAAACAATCCTGCTCCCGTAAGCAAAAAACAACGGTTTTTATTCACCAAGAGATTTTTCTGATTGTCACACGATTCGGTGGAGGAAAGAACATTAGCATAGATTCTTATGCTTAAACTAGCAGATTCTTACTAACTACTTTTGGTAATCTTTCCTCGGCAGATCGCACACAAAACACAAACTCTTTTTTGAGGGGGTTATCTCTTTCACAACAATTTTTTTTTTTTACCTAAAGATCTGTTAATATAATAAGCAGTGTTTCACATATGGGTTCTTCAAGAGGTTACTATGAGAAATAGTCAAATTCTATGCAAAATACACTTTTTGAATTATTCTTGTGTTTCATTTCATATTCATCGTTTTATTATACACTAATGCCTAGATATTCTCAAAGGTATTCACGGAGAAATAAGAAACATTCCAAGATGTGACTTTGAGAGAGAGAGAGTTTAAATAAAGAGCAGTAATACATTTCATGATGCTACCAGGAAATCTGCAACATATTCAAAGTCAGAGATTCTGGAATTGCCATCTCGTTTTGTGTCCCAAATCCAATCTTAATTCAAGCCAGTGTTAAACCAGAAAAGTGGAGAGGAGGTCATCAAAATCACTCTTGTTGTCTAATCTGAATTTGTAAAATTAGTCTGGTGTTACTTTTTCAAGTCCAAAGACAAGCATCAACTATATACCCCACCAAACTTTTCCTTCTTACACTCTCATCACTTGACCCATTGAATGTTTAGATCAAAGGCTGATATAAATAAACAGCCCAAGATTATTTTCAATTTACTGAACCTTGTTTAACATATTCTCTTATTTACAACATAACAATTGAATATTAAATATTTTATTTAGGACTAACCTTATTTTCTTACTTTTTGCTTTTGTTGATTTTATTTATAAAGTCATTTGGCAACTTTAACAATAAATGCATATTTATTTCCTCTTGACAGATCCCACCTAGAAGAATTCATGATCAAAAGAGAACATTATTTTCCGTTCCTCTCAACAGAAATGTATGATTAAGTAATGGAACCAGACTTGGAATCCTCTGCTTTTCCTGAGAAATTGACTTCAATAAAAGACAAAGAACTTTCTCAGCTAGATTGTACATTCAAGATTTATTGACCAGTTCCTTGGGTAAGTTCTGGGTTTCTATGAAAGACAAGTATTCTACCATTCATAGAAAAGTAATAAAAATCTTGCTCCAAGTTTCTCCAACTTGTTATGTGCGTAAACAAGATTTCTTTTCTTAATAAACAATTATTAAGAGCAAAAACAGGAACAGTCTCCTTTCAGTTGAAGATGAAATCCATCTGTGCAATTGAGAGTTTGATGGTAAAATAAATATTTATCAAAAGATGAGCAGAAAATTCTCCTTAGAGAAGCAAATTTCATTATTTAAATTGGCTTTAAAAATGACATTAGCTTCATTTATCTTCAGCCTTTTAAATATTGTCAATAAAAGATTAAGTTATTGTAGTTGTTATTTGTTTTAGTTTTCTTATATAGAATGTTATGTTTTTGTTTTGTGAATACAAATTGTTTGTTTTGGCAAATGAAAATCTTCCAAGATCTTTAGAACATGCAGTTTGATTTTTTTTTTCTGAAGTTATTTTTTACTTAAACGAGTTATCAGAAAACTGCTATATTTGCCCATAACTATGTTTGAGAAAGAAAAATATTAACAAAGACATGTAAGAATTCTATGTTGGGTTTCCCTGAGATATGGAATTTATTTCAAGGGTTCTCCCAGGGTTACAAAATGTTTAAGCAGCATTAGGTTAGAAGAAAGCTGAAACTTTGCCAAAGTTCCTTCAAATCATGCAAACTAGTGTTGTTCAACTGTTCTTCTATTATTGCCTCTTACAATCTTGTATCCTAGATAGAGATATGGATGCTGGCAGATTTTTTCATCTTTATTATAACAAATCAGGACAACAGACTACCAATTTGACAGTATCATCCAAGAACGAGTGGTCCCAAAAATAACTTTGTCCATAAAATTTTTTTAACCATCCCTAAATCAAATTTTTTTTTGTTTTTTTTTAACTTTGTTATCATTTATAGATGTTAGTAGCACAATAAAAAACACCATTACAATGTTTAGGAAATAAATTTAAAAATGTATAAATACAAAAACAATAGTTCAATTTTAATGCAAGTTTTTATAAAAATCATAACTACCTTTCTTTAAACATTACGTTTAAATCAACTTGAATAATTTTACATGGAAATGTTATTAATTTTTATGCTCAAAGTATTTTTATTGTACTTAATAGTTGTCTTTTATGCATTCAGTTTCTATATAAATAATAGCATATTCCAATTATTCACAATCAAAACAGTTTCAATGTCTTTATCAAAAAAATTTCATTTACAATTATCTGCCTTGTGTAGTAACTTTTTTGTTTATCATTTTTTAAATTCTTTGTGTTTTCAATTTAGTTTATGATAAGGTGAAAGCGAAACATTTAATTGCTCAGTCAAGCAATAATTGACAGAAAAAAAATTTAATTTTTTTTTTTTTACTTAAATCAAAATAGTTCTTATAATTAGATCCTTCAATTTCAAGATAAAATACTAATATCTAAATCCTTCATTTTTCATTCAGGTTTCACTCACCAGTTTTTTTTTGTGTATATATGCGTATGCACCATTAAAAGCCTGCCATGATTGTTAAGTAAATTTTTTTTTCTATTTAAAGAAATGAATTGCTTTAAAATAAATATACTAGAATTTTAATTAAAATTTTATTTCATCATCCTGGCATCATTCCCAAAGCCAACCCAGTTATCCCAACTTTATGTTCTATTCTTTCTGGAATGACAATGTCTAGTAATATAACAAATGCAGCCAGCTTAGGCTGCTTCTACCTTTTCATGTTACAAGAGTAATATTTGGGAATTACATGCGATAACATTTCTTCATGAAGAATGAATGAGGGAGAGAGCCATTTCTCCTGTTTTTCCACACAGAAAAGAAAAAAAAAATTTTTTTTTTTTTCATTTCATAAATCCTATTATTGAAAAGGGGCTGAGTGGGAAGCAGAACAGTCAAGTACGTGACTTTGTGAAGATGTAAAGCAAGTTTCCAAAGAAAGAAATAATTGTTGCTGCAAATTATTCCTAAAACAATTGTACCCAAGACGCGCTTGTTCTAAAAATCAGGTGAACAGCAGCAGCTGCAGTACAATGTGCAACTACTTACCTGTTTCCAATTCCTTTTCACATAATTCTTGAATGTAATGGCAGCACTGAGACGAATGTTTGTATCAATTGGATTTTCCAAAAGTTTCAGCAATAATAAAGGATAATTTTGATTCACTTCAATTGACTCCAGGAACTTCTCAGCTTAAAAAGAAAAAGAGAGAGAGAGAGAGAGAGACTAATTAATATACAAGTAAATAACTCTAAATAAAATAGACACTAAACTTAAGAGATCTTTGTGCATTTCTACTTCCAACAATCTAGAATCATAGCTGTGAATTTTATCAAAACTTCCAAAGAATTAAGATAAAAAAGATCAAATACTTTTTGAGAGCAACTATTAATAAAACATGATTGAATATTGGTATCTATTTTGACAGAACTTTATCTGACC
The DNA here is from genome assembly GCA_964036315.1 of Acanthosepion esculentum. Lineage (NCBI taxonomy): Eukaryota > Metazoa > Mollusca > Cephalopoda > Sepiida > Sepiidae > Acanthosepion > Acanthosepion esculentum. Next base: position 8,602,627 of record OZ038487.1, on the reverse strand, counting down.
TAAGGCCATGGAAAGGTGCTAAAAACAAAATAGCCTATTAACATTAACATCAAATATATCCTGATTCTCTTTTTTTTTTTTTGACTGGTGTAGTAGAATTCATTTCTATCTCTTAGGTTTTATTCAACAAACTGTAATACACACAACAGCAATCATTGAAGTCTTTCAATAAGAAATAAAGTTCTCTGATTTCATACAAGAAAGTAACAAATGTCATTACAATATGGAAGACTGCATAACAAAAACTACCACTCTCCCTTGCTAAATAACATTATCAACATGAAATTAAAACGCACACACAAAGCTTAGTATGTATAAAGAATAAACCAAGTATAGCAATACGTCACTAAAATTTTAAATTCAGACAGGTGGGTTAAACACACACACAAAAATCCATGTAATGATGCTTGGTTATCAGGATGAGTATTTTTCACACAAGGAATCAATGCCTTGCACACAGGAGCCAATAAGGTCGGCTCCATTCTACACTGAGCTTTGGTTGGAACTGTAGTATATGGTATGTGACAGAATAGACTTTACACTCAATGTCACACCAGGCCATCAAAGAAGCCAGGGTAAGGGTTGACTGAAGGGATGACCTGTTGGCTAGGAGTGGAGATCCATACTTCACTCCATGTCAGTGACTGCCACAATATGTGAATGTGACTGACCCTGCTGCACCTGGTATGTGCAGGTGTGGAGAAAAAAAAAACAACATATGACAAACAGATATATAAACACCCCCCCGAAGAGGACAGTCTCTTACATCTACACAAGAATGTAGAGTCTACATTCAAAAAAGGCCCCAGGACCACATAACCACTGGTTGATGGTAACTGACAAAGTCTCAAATTGAAGAAACAGTAACGTTATGAATGAGAGATTTACTCACATGTAACGTATAATGATAACGTTACAGAATCTTCATGAGTGATATTGTTATTTGATTCATTTAGAGTACCAGGAGTTAGGACTAGGTCCTGATTTTTAGATAGGCTATTACAGAAATGATCTGCTGGGGTTAAATCTTACTGTTGTCTTTTTGCCATTACAACAATAAATATGGGTATAAAGAGGAATTACACTTCTTCAATAATTGGATCAGACTTTGTCTGACATGACACTTCAAATGTCATAAGCAAGCATTGTGATGTGAGGGTCAGGGTTGCTGCCTGCCATATAATTCCATTATAAGATTCACACTTCCTATTGCCTTGAGGATTATAACAGGTGGTCTGTCTAGTGGAAATTCCACAGCTTTGTAAAAAGTTTCTTACATTGAGTGATATGAATGAAGTATCACTGTGGTAAGACATGAATATGTGCACATCAGATAAACTGGTTGAAGTACTGGGTCACTGTTGAAGATGTTACATCTGAACAATCAAAAGAGAGAGAGAGAACTTTTGTATTATAGTAAATAAGTATCAGTTGATTGGCAAAGGACCCTTAACAATCAACACCAGAGTCTCCTAAATAGTACTGTTGCCTTGAACAAATTTCCTACACCAGGTCAAAACGTTTTTTTTTTTTTTTTAACATTCTCAACAGTGTTAGATTTGTTGTTCTAATAAAGTGCAAGATTCATATAACACGTGGAAGATAAAGAGTCGTACATTGAAACTGACAGCAGAATAGTATGTCCTAGACAAAGTATCTGAAGTAATATTCACCCTCTTAGGGTGATACTTTGTCAAAACTCAACCCTCCATCTGTGAATTTTATTATTCTTAATTTGACTAGACTGCTTAGAATCAAACATGACTGCCATTGATTTCTGCCCAGGAAGAAGACTAAAATGGCATCCAGTTGTGTTCTGTACTTGTTCTATTGCTGAATGGCTTTCTTCACTAACATTTAATGTCCTAGAAAAGAAAGCTAGTGGTCAGCCAATTTAATTTCAGATGCTAGCGATAGGGTGATAAAATGCATCAGCTTCTTAAACAAATGGAATGGTTTCACCAATAGAATGCACTAGTGTCACACTACATTGCAGCCTTTAAGTGTTCGAATGCCTTTCCAGCCACTTTAAATAGCAGAAATGTTTTAATTTGTATGAGTGAAGCAATCGTCTCAGTAATTAACAATCTGATGGAAATAGTATGAGACCATACCTACAGTATGGCATAGAGCATTTGTACCCTAAGGAAGAAGAAGCTCTTTAGTGACTAACATCTTTCAAGATCAGTATAACCCAGAAGATCAATGCTATGTTCTTTCGTACTTTTCCCACAAATATTTATATTATCCAGGTAAGAAAGCGTTTTCAATGATTAATTTGCTCATGTGCTGTCAGCAAATAATGGAATTTTATAATCCAAAGATCAAGCCAACTATACTAAAGAATTGATATTGTGCCAAAGTGTTCACTAGTTTGCCCATCTTTGATAGTGGGTATCTAATAGTGTGAAATGGTTCCAAATCTGACATCAATCAACTATCATTCTTTTCTTGCGTCCCTCATTGGTGGTCACTACAACTCAGGATTGCCCAGAGGAAATACATTGCTAAATTATCACTTCTGCAAATAAATTTTTCATTTCAGCCACAATAGAGTGTTTATCTGGAAAGTTATATTTCCAGAGTAACTAACTGGGCTACCTACAATCATTAGTAAAAGTAACAAAAAAAAATCAAGGGGAAAAACTGAAAAAGTAGCCAATACATTTTATGATGTATTTTCCTCCACCAAAATTCACACAGATGCTCTGAAGTATTGTCCCAGAATTATATCAGCATATAATTTTGAGAATCTTACATTCTGGTAGTGATATCTACTCAGCTCTACATTCACACAAAAAACAGTCAGAAATCTTAGATCTCGATGAAGTTGTGGCCATAGATAGAGCATTAGAACCTAGATATACATACAAATACAGCCTCCAAACAATAGATTGTCATAAAGCTCTCTCTCAGTTCTACCCAAACCCATAAATGCTTTGACATTCTTCCTATTTCATTTAATCCAGGTAACAGTTGGTAATTTCATGAAAAAAAATGTGATTGCTAATAATCACAAAGACTTTTTCATTAAGTAAATCAAAGACAAAAGGTTAATTTATATTTCTTCATGCTTATTCTTAAGCATTTTAACATGGCCAAAATTTTACTTATCCATTATAAGGGAAGGGGGAGATCAGCTGTTTTTGAAGCAATCCATTTTCTCCAAACTTATGCAAGTAATTTACAAAAGTTTTTAGATGAAATTAGTCAAGGTATCACAGAAAAGCAGATACTAACCTTTCCGTCTTTTTGCAACATCTGGATTCAAAGTTTCCTGTAAGTAGTTAGCCAGGGTAATCATATTTCCTTCAGTGATCTCCATGGCGAATGATCTGACATAAAAATAAAGTTTTATCAAGTAAATTAACATGTTATATATATTTTAATTCAAATTGTATCAGCTTTTCATTGTTTAGCAAATAAACTCCAAAACCTAAGGAATTTGAGACTTCCTCTTTTTTCTATTCTTTAAGTTACTCATGATTGGTCAGATATGGTCATAGAGTTGCTGCATATCTGAGCACCTGATCCATTTCCTCCGTATATGTGGGTTGAAAGAAAGGTATTCATTCATGCATTAGTATGTAGTTAATGCTTCCCTTGATTATGGACTTGTGGGCATTGATTCTATGAGGAGAAACTCTCCACTCTGGCTGTTCACTTCAGTCTAGAAAGCCATCCACCCAGTGATGCCATGTCATCACCACACTGGTTGCATACATAGCTATGGAGTTTGGTCTGCCCCATTATGCTAGATATCTGTTGACTCAACAAGAGGGTTAATCCACTCTTTGAAAACCACACTCCTCACCAGAAAAGCAGTTTAGATGCCTGACCATGTTACTGCACCCCAACCCAAAAGAAACTGTAGGGAAATTTAACCAAATGATATTGTCTTTAACACTTTAATGTCTGCATCATTGCCTGGCTGTACTAGCTTAGGCAATCATGTATCTTTCAATACATAACTGACAAGGCAGATTTTTTCCAAAAGTTGGTTGCCATTTCTTTCTGTGGTAGACCAGTTACCATCCAAGGCTATAGAACCCGGTCTGTTCTGCTATTTACCCATAGCCTGGAGAAGAAGAGGATTCATACCTTTCCCAAGGGTATCAACATGTAAGCGAATGTAATGGATTCGACTGGAATTCGAACTCCGATTCCTCAATCCAAGCTGCTTATCCATTACTCTACCGTGCCTCCTCCTGAGCACTACCATTTTAGATTCAATCAGGTACTAAGCAATACCAATTAAGCTGAACAACACACACATAAAGTATAATAAAAATGATGTCACGAAACCGGTTAGATTGCACACTATGCCTGTTTTGAAATAGGACTCACTAAGTACTCTTTAGTTTATAACACAAATATTAGGAACCAACATTTCAGGATCTTGAAAATCTATGTCAATGTCAACAGCAGCAGAAGTATTAGTAGTTATAAAAATCAAAGTTAACTGCAAACATTGAGTATTGTTTGTAAAACTGTATAAGCTCAATGCAAGTGTTCAACAAATTTAACTATAACCACTGATATTTGGAGTATTGTCATGTCTATACTATTCACAGAATAAAAGATTTCATTCTTAATACAACAGATTACTTTCCTACAGCTATAAAGTTTCTAGGTATCTTTGTAAATTTTCAGTGTGTATATAGCATTAGATAGCATATGCAAACTATCATTTCCATCATTTTTGCTAGATATAACTATTTACGTGTACACACAAATTTATCTGTCAAGTTATATATATAGAATTAAATTTTTAAAAAGTAAAACTCATCTGTACCAATGAAAAGTATTAACATAAAAGGGGAACAGAATTGAAACCCAACTACACTAAACAGTTTTCAATAAAGAACAAAATAAAAGCTAATACATTATTTTTGTTTCAGAAATAAATAAAAAAAAATGGTTCATTTACAAGTTGTGTTTGCCAAAAATTATTTCCTTTTAAAAGCAAGTTTTTTCTAGAAAGTTTGATACAACTATGATGAAAATAGAGTATGTGAAATGGCTGAAAAATAAAAAAAAGGTTAAAAGAAAAATCAATTTACTGGATTCAAATTTGTTCCTTGCAGCTTAAACTCTGCAAATACAGGATATAAAAATCCAGCAGTATCAATCCTAGCCTCAATCCATTTCTATATGCCATATGCAGAATGGTCCACTTTCATGATCAGATCGATTAGGAGTTCTGATCTAAAAGTGAAATTGTTCAAAGTTTTTCACTAATTACCATATTTGCTACAATTTTCTTATTTGACACAAATACTTATAATTTTTTTGAACTAACTTTCTCGTGCAACCATTATTCACTTTGTTTTTAGCATGATGAAAAATGAAAAAGGTCTCAAGCTACAAATACAAACTAGGGTATCTCATATATATTTGAATTTTAACTTAATTAAAAATTAACAAACTTTTGAATATAAATAAAAACAGATTTTTAAGAGACAAATCTCTTATATTTAGTGATAATTTAACAAAATTCAAATCAACACTTCTGATAGCATCAGATCAACCAAACCTTAAACATTTTTAACTAATACATTTTTTATTGAAGTAAATTCAAAATGGCTATTTTTAAAAGCATTTAAACATTTTTAAGTGACAAATTTTAAAATATACATTGAAAGAAAAAAATAAATTAAAACCTCCAAATTACACAAAAACAAGTTTCCACAAATAGAATGAAAATGAATGTTTTATTTTCAAGGTTAAAAAGAAAGTCTACTAAATGTAAAAAAAAAAAATTAGGCACTGGCTATTACCCACATCATTTAAGATGTAAATAATGGTAACTTCTCATCTCAGAAATTCAGACAGAAAGAATTAGGTTGTTTTTACTTTAATTAAACTTCTTGAGTATAAAAGTACACCTACACATGTCATATAGGGAGGTTAAATATTATTCCTGAAAGGGAGTAGTGGGTTCAAGACTGGGCGAAAACAGCAAAGTAATAAGTACTTTGAAAACAAATGAAGTTTGCAATTTTAGTTAGAAAATTAATCCTTTATAATTCTCTGTTTGGGGTCCATTAAAGAACAAGTAATTGTCCTTTACAAATTCTGTAACTTCCATAAAAACAAAGTATTTAATTATTGCCTAATTGAAGCAAGGGGGCAAAATCTTTTTGCTTTGGACATTTTTACAATTTTCTCACTTAACCAACAAACCTTGGAAATAATTTGAAATTGCAATTTCTATTATATGGCACAAGGTAAATAGACGAGCTCACACATAAAACATAGGAAAAATAATTTGTGTAGACTAGCATTCTTTACACATGGTCAGGATCGAAAAATATAGATTTATTTAAAGGGGAGGGGGCTGTTTATAATACCAATATAGTGTCAAATTGATCTCTGATTTCAATGAATTATTAAACTGCTATTTACAAATGTCAAGTTTGAAAATGTGACATTGATATCTCCATTTTTTTTTTTTAACATTTTGTAACTTTTTTGTATAGGATTTTTTCAGCACATGCACAAACATTTGAGGTTTATACTTATTTATCTTAAATTAAGAATAAATGGATACATAATTTTGTTTATGTAAATTTTACTTAAAATTAGGTACCTCCACATTTTTTGCTGAAAAAACATCACAGAATGATGAAAAAGCCACAAAGTGTTATCATCAAAATGTTTGTTATTATTAAGAGGAAAGACCAAAGTATGTTATTTTATTAAATTTTTTAATCTTTCAGCACATTCGAAATTTTGGTTAAAGATATTGTTTTTGTTGTATCAGCAGACAATTTACGATTAGTGTTTTAGTGACTTTTTCCCCGGTGAAAACACATTCTTGCAAAAGTCAAATAATTGTCAAATTTTAATGAAACTTTCAAGATTTATTCACAAATGAATTAAATTATCCCCCCGCCTCTTAATTTCATGAAATTTTCATCCAAAACTTTTTTTTTATTAGTTAAAAGCAGGACTCCTTGGTGAATGTAAATCAATGTTTTTGTTAAACTACTCATTTCCCAAAAATCTGCTCCAAATTGTAAAGTAAAAATACAATAAAACCATGACATTATTTAATTAGAAAAGCCATTAAATGCTTTTTTAAATAAGATTTATTAAGGACAGTGTTGTCTTAAGAAAACATTTTTTCAATGAATAATGAATTTTTACAATTTTTTTAAAAATTTTAATTATCATAATTTATAATATATAAATCTTAAAACTCTGCATTACTTTTATCTGATTAGGTGATAAGTGAAAACTATATTTACTAATCAAAAATTGAAAAGCTTAATAAAATCATTTTGCACCAAAATCTTTTAAATAATTTTAATTTTTTTATGTATATAAAATATTATGTAAAGTGCACATTTTTGAAAGTATGGTCGAGCATACATGACATTATCAGAAAATAAGAGCAATAGTAAATTTAAAGTCAACATTGCTAACATTAGATTACAGAGTACTTAAAATTATATAAAAAGCGCTCATATCATTTTCTTAAATTATGTTCTAGTTCTACAGATAAAGTCTTTGTAGAAAAACAATTATGACAACACCTGTCATTGCCTCATCAATTACATAAATCAGTTAAAACACAACTAGTTTTATTTTAAAAATACATTTCCGTGTTATTGTAAATAATTTTTTCAAATCAGATTATATACTTTAAATCAGCTAATATTCCCTAAATAAAGTTTCAGAAAAGTATATTTTTTTATGTAAGATTTTTTAATACAGAGAATTACATTCACTACTAAAAAAGGGGCACTAATCAGCTATTTTAGAAGAATAAAAATTCCAATCAATATAATTTCTGTTTGAGTATTTTGCTTACTAGAAATAGTAAATAAATCCTTTACCTTTCAATTAAAGGTAAAATGAAAGTTTCAAGAAAGCTTTTTCGTTTAAAAATTTCATAATCTTATCTAAAATTAGTGGAGGCACCTACTTTAAAATGTATTCGTTTGTTCGTTATTTAAGAGAAATTTTACTTAACTCAACCTCAAAATGTTTTTGTACGCAAAACAGCTATGGTCAATAACTGTAAAAATCAGCGATCGATTTGTTGACACTGTATCGAAACAAGACCACCGACTAAATTGATAACAGATCAATATTTTTCGATTCTGACATTTGCCGGTCTAAGAATGGTCTACAGAATGCTAGTCTACAAAAATTATTTCTTAAAAAGAAAAAAAAAAGTTCCTTTTTTTTTGGGGGGGGGGATCTGGACCGGTCTACTCAAGTCGTGCCGAGCATACTTTCAATGCGATTTTCGGAGATATGGACAATTTTTTCATCCCCACCCACCCAAGTACGCATGAGGGCGCACGCTATTAGAAAAGGTCAGTGTGCCAAATAACACCAAAATGATCTTTAAAATGCCTAGAGATAAATAAACCCTTAGAATGCTTTTTTCTTAGATTTTAAAAGATAACCGTTTTAAAAATATTGGTGTCATTAAAACATCAATTGTTGATTCAATAATTTTGAATACTTAAACTGTTTAAGTTAAACAGTATCCAGTTATTGTTTTAAGTTTTAGACAAATCATTTGTTACAATTTAAATCAAAATTAAAGTTACTGATTCGTAAAAAAAAAATAATTTACTACTTACTTGCTGTCCGTATATTTAGTAATACCAACACGAATAGTATGGTTACGCAAAAATACAAAATTGATTTTTCATAACCAAGACTGAAAAGAATCGTCGTTTAATTAATAATTTAAGCTTCAAAAAATAATTTTCCAAAGTATATTCTTTTCGCAAAAGAAAAAAGTTTGTATATGCATTTGATTTGATAAATTTAAAAAAAAATAAATAAATGAGATTAGAGACGAAGAATAACGCTTAATATTTTTCCTCGCAAAAATTCTATTCACAAGTTTCATTTAGAAAAAAAGTACCGCTTTTTTTCAGTAAACGTTAAAAAATACTAAAAGTCACATAAACTCAAACAGGAATTAAAGAATTTAACAAAAACAAACAATTACTGTCTGAGATAACTACTCAATGTCGTTACACTACAATCGTCGTCTTCCATAATGGTATTGATTGACATTTCAAAAACGTAAATCTAATTTCAGTTATTTCAAAATATCTCCTGTCTGTATTACATAATAAAGTTAATTTCTAAAGGAAAAAATTACATAAAATCAACGCATATGCAAATATTAAATGGGAAACAATAATTTCTTATCTTGTTACAAGAGAAACCATTCATTAATACCGGTTCCAAGGATACGTCTTCGTTCAAACCACTTTTTCTTTTAACATTTCAAATAGCATGATATACCGCAGTTTTCTGCATACGAGATAATATATATAAGATAAGTAACACACGTAAACATTCCGTATAAATAAATAAGATATCACTATTTCTCCAAATACTCACATGTCAATGCCCTTTTTTTTTTTAAAATGGCGCCGCCAAACAAGAGATGGGAGAGCTACTTCAAGGTAGATAACTCCTATAAGTTCCGGTTATCATGAATATAAAAAATAAAATGTTAATAAAAAAAAATCTTTCTCAGTATACAAAAAGAAACAATTTTCCTAAGTTCTAACTGAATTAATTTCTAAACTTTCATTTGGAACTGAATGAGATCAACTTTTAAATTTACTCTCAAAGAAATTAGAAATGTAATTTTTCATAATAAAGTAAGAATTTAATCATAAAAAAACTGGGTTTTAACTTTTAATTGATAATTTAAATAGAAATTTAACCAAAATATTTTATTAGTTATTTCTTTCCTTCTCTCTCACTGCTCAAAAAAGTTAGTCTACGAAACAAATGAGATCTTTTGGAAGAAATAAAATTAAGTAATCTTTTCTGACTTGATTTAATGTTCTTGCATCAACCTTCAAATGTCTATTGAATGAAAAAGAAAAAAAGAGATGCAGTTATTTACTAAGTGTCACTTCGTTTTGTCACAAGGCTTTAGGTATGGAGCACCCAACAAGGAATAACCTCACTCTGCTAATGATCTATAAGAATAGTTGGTTATTCATTACAATGAGAAGTGGCATCCTGAAAAAGATATAAATGTGATGTAGACACACAGAAGGTGATTATTTCCCTTTTTACAGGACAAATTTACTGATCTCTTAAGGGGGCTTTGAGGATCACATGACAGCCTGTTCGTGAATATAGTTCAGTTACTGCCTAGAGCTCTGAGGGAGACAGAGTGGTGTAGAATTCTAATTCTACACTTCTGTGCAAACACCATCTAAAAGTGGATTACTACGAGATTTTGTTAAAATCTGTGCAAAAGCTATCTAAAAGTGGATCACAGCGATATTCTTGTACAAAACCAGCTCCACACATATTTTCCAAGAATTCACTTGCTGATTGGCTCATAAACAAACAAGTGTGCATCGACATTCACCCACGCACATCTATTTTTCATCTTGTGATCGAGTTTTGATGCTAATTTTCTGGAGTCTATCACATGTCCACCCAAGTAAATAAATTCAGCATGCAAACTCATCTCACTAGTAAGCATTGTGACCACAAACCAGTTGCTAAACAAATTCACATCACTTTATCATCTGAAGTTTTTAAAGTTACCTTTTAACATAATCCAAACCTTCAAACATCACTCACTCATCTTCATTTTCAACTTTGTTTATTACACAGCAGAGAATTGCTTATCACTTCGGGTTCTCAATCACAGAACATTATTTCTCTTCTGAATTTGCTCAAACAATTCAACATTATTCCTTGACAAAAATGTTCAAAGGAAGATAACTTTTACCACAACAAAATTTATTCCAAACCACACTGAAAATTTATATTGCACAAAACTGTATAAATTCCACATAAACTTTCACTGACTTTGTGAACTTTTCATCACAACAACTTCAACATACAATCTTTCATTTAAACTCATAAACTACATTCCGAACACCACAAAAAGAGTTTATACAAAGATTAAAACAAACATCACACAGATTTCATTTACAAATCTGAATTCATTCCAGCATAAATTGTTGTATTTTCTTCTGCTATATAAATGAAAATTTGTTTGTTGTTATGTAATATTGTTTTGAGTAATTTCTCATTTTGTTCATTGCTCTGTAATTCTTTTAAGGAGTAATTAAATGTGTTGAGGATTTATTTATATATGTATATATATAACTATCTATAGTTATCTATATCTATCTATATTATATATCTATATATATATATATATCTGTTTCAATATATATCTATATCTATCTATTATATAAAGATCTCTAGTTCTATATATATTTATATATCTATATCTATCTATATCTATATATATATACATCTATATATATATATATATACATCTATATATATATATATATATATACACATCTATATATATATCTATACCTACATATATCTATATTTATATATATCTGTAGCTATATCTATATATATATATCTATATTTATATATATCTATATAATATCTGGATAAAATAAATGAAACAAAATAGGTTGTTTTTTTTATGAAAGTATTTATTTCTGTGTTTTTGTATATATTTGATATTTCAGACCACCTCAGTCTTTCCTCAGAAATCAAAATTTTGTATATTAAATATATACAAAACACAGAAATAAATACTTTCATAAAAAAATACCCAATTTTGTTTCATTTATTTTATCCAGATATTATATACGTATCAAGGAAGTATACGTGGCCTCTCATTATGCTATATATATATCTATATTTGTATCTATATATATCTATAGCTATATATATATATATATATACATCTATATATGTCTATATATGTATATCCATATCTATAGACAATCTCCAACTATTTAAGTGTAATGTCAATCGACATCGCCAATGCCTTGATCTATCCACTTCCCTTGTCCACATCCTTTCACCTTTCATTCCTATCTGCTCTCACTGCAAATCTTCTGTAACCCCCTTGCCTTGATCGATCCACTATCTTTCTCCACATCCTATCCTTTACCACTCCTATCTGCTCTTCCTCCAAAACTTCTGTAACCCCTTGCGTGCTAGTGGCTTCCAGCCTTGCTTGGGGTGATATGCTTAAAAAAAATATATATATATCTGTATATATATATATCTATATGTATCTATATTTATATATATATATATATATATCTATATGTATATATCTATATGTATATATCTATATGTATCTATATATCCATATTTATATATATCTGTATATATCTATATTTATATATATCTATTTATATATATATATATATATATATATATATATATATTGGGTTGCATTTAAGCTAGCTCCTGTGGAAAGCTCTTGATTGGGCCTTCATCACAATAGGTAGGGCGGAGTAGATGTGCTATGCAAGAATAAACTACAAAAGAATTCAAAATTGATCAATGCATTTACGTATTGCATTAATATCTAATCTTATCTTTTAAAAGTTCAATGATAATTCTTCTGCCAACACTTTATTTAAAGACAATTTGATGTACATAGATCCTTATTTACCATGTAAAATTCCTTTTTTTTTCATGGGTGACTTTTGCAATTAATTTTGATTTTTCCCAAATTTATTTCCAAGTTATAGAAATTATTATTATACAAAAAGATTTGTATCAAAAAATCACATAAAACCTCACCAGAAACAATCACAATAATGAAAACTTGGGAATTCAAAATTTCAAGATTGCAGGTCTAGATATGCCCTGTAATGTTTGAAATTTGCTCACAGCGTTGGCCTGATGCCAAAATGCTATAACATGTTGGAGTAAAATTGAAAAAGTTTGACTGATACTGACATTCACATTTATTACATATATATATATATATATAATTAATGTATTTATTTTTAATCCAACATCATCTGGTTCACACTTCTCCCCAGTCTCTTGAACAGGAGTAGAGGTTCATCCTTTGTCTCCTGTTTAGGATTGGGTTTCCGGTTCCTTCTAAAGTCCTCTCATTCTCTTTCACTCCCAGTAGCCCCCCCCCCCTTGTGTCTTAGTGGCATTATCACTTTGCTTGTGGGTGTGAATTGATTTAAAAAAATGTTATTATTTCAAACATTATTATATTGGATACTCGTATTTGAAAGAGACACTCCATTTTTATTTTTATGTTAAACAGTGTGTATCAGCCAGCATATTCGACAAATCTGAATAAAGAAAATGTGCTCTCCAGCAGGAATCAAAACCATGTCCCCCTTTCTAGATGCTATGAAGAGTATCACAATACTGCAAAGCTTTATCTTATTCATCCTTTAGAAATTGCCTTGATTATGATTAAGATATGAAACTGAGCTGAGCAGTAAGGTGCTCCAGATTAAACAACGGTTTCTCCTATAAAGTGGGACACAGGCTCAATTCCTGTTGAAGAGCAAATTTTCTTTATTTCTCAAATACGCAGTCCACTAGATGTAATAAACAGTTTAAACTGAAAATAAAAATGGGGCATCTATTTCAAATACAAGTATCTACTATAATAATATTTGAAGTTATACATATTTCCGGTGTCTGTTTTTTAATTTTAATTTTAGGTCAGCGAATTGGTAGCAAATTATGCATTGAAAAATAATTCATATTTATCTATATCTCACTCATTTAAACCGTTATTTGACTCCTCTCTTTAAAACTTCTCTCTTAAATTTTAATCCCCACCTTCACCTTTAGGCCTTCCTGTTCTTCTTTCTACTATTACACCTCTCTCTAGAGCTTTCATACATTTCCCTATCACACTTGTTTCCCACTCCCACACATACACTTTCACTAAAATTTTGTTTTTTTTATACCTGGAGTTATATTTTCAGATTTCTTTTTGAATTTGTATGTCTGATGAATTGGATTTTGATTATGATTCCAATCTTAATAAAATATAACCATGGAATATTAGTGTTTGAGCTTTATATATATATATATATGTATATATATATATAAAGTGAATATATATATATATAAATATAAAGTGAATATATATATATATATAAAGTGAATATATATATATATATATAAATATAAAGTGAATATATATATATATATATGAAACAGCCCGTCGCCTCTGAGTGTTGGCTTCAATGTTCACTTTTATATTTTTATATATATATATATATATATATATATATATATAAGTGAACATTGAAATCAACTCTCAGTGGTAACAGACTGTTTCATGCTGAATGCAATCATCAGGCCACCATATATATATATATATATATATATGAAGAAATATATTCTTAAGGTGGGCTATATTTATGGGATAAAGTGCTCAATATAAAAGATAAAGCATGTGTAAATATAAAAGTGAACATTGAAGTCAACACCTAGAGGTGACAGACTGTTTCAAGCTAGATGCAATCATCAGGCCATGTGTGTTGTTTTTTTTCTCGACTATTTATATATACGGGTCATTGGTGCATTGTGGGTAGTCTATTTTGGTGGTTATTTTGCCAGAAGTTGTTTATTTGTTTATTTATTTATTCGGGTTAATTTATTTTGCTTGGTTTTATTTATTTTTTATTTTTTTCACAAAATAAAGAAATGAAAATTAAAATAAAATAAAAACAAGAAAAATAAATTAACCCAAATAAATAAACAACTTCCGGCAAAATAACCGCCAATATAGACTACACCACTGACCTGTATATATAAATAGCTGAGAAAAAAACCACACACATGGCCTGACGATTGCGTCTAGCATGAAACTGCCTGTTGCCTCTAAGTGTTGACTTCAATGTTCACTTTTATATATATATATATATTGTCATCCACAGACAGACTGTTTCCTGTATCACAGCTCATCAGTGTGGCTAGATGTCCGGATGCCTCTAGCTAGGATTGAAACATGGCTGAATTGGTGTCAGTCGGAGATTCTGCCCCTAAGCTGTTGGCACACAGCAGGATGAAGGTGAATTTAAGCATATTTATTTTGGGATAAGCACACAGTGACTGAAAGAACTTTATTCACTTTACTGAAGAGTCTTGCATTATTAGCCGTAATAGTCACTGTTTACAATCTTACACTTCCTTCCCAGAGAGCTCAACTGAAATAAATTTTTCAGGAGCATATGGTAGACTTCTTCAGGCTGGAATCAGAAATAAACCCATGTGTGCAGAGGTTTAGTGATGTTTGGAGGACCAACTTCTTGATTGTATGCCTCTAATATATGAATGTGGGAGGGGGGCTATAGGGCCTAGTACTGAGGAATGTGAGAAAGGAAGACATTTTAAATATGTAAAAACAGATAAAACATGAAATAAACACTTTATTCAAATTAAATATAAACTAAATTTTTATTCTTTGATTGGATGCCTTCCTGATATAGATGCCCGTGGTCACTGCACCCTCTGTCCCCACCCTTCTGCATGTGTGAGAGACATGTATTGGAAAGACGTAATGAAAATCCTTTTCAGATACTGTGACCATGAAGTTTTTCTTCTCATATCGAAGCTATTAACATTTGCTGGATTTTAAATTAGCCCACTCCAAGTAGATCTCTGTTTTTTTCTCTATTAGTTTGCATACCAGTGTACTATTTATGTTCTTGTGATGATCAGTGATATTGTATATAAGTCCAGTCTAAGGTTGTCTGTAGAGAATTGTGAGATCAGTGCACTTTCAATACATTTTCTTTTAAGTAAATTCTTTCATTTCTTAATTAAACTTATGGTAAACTAATATTGCATTTAAAGTGTTGCCATGTAATGGATTCCTGTGATGTTCATATAGTCTTTTTTATGAGCATCACAGGGCTCTAGAAAATGGATTTTTGAGAAGATCTGAACAAGAAGACCTACTTTCTTTAAAAGAACTGCTTTACACTCTTGGTACATAAAAATAGAAGAATGTTCAAAGAAAAATATAAGTATCCTTTACTTTTAATTGATGAACAAATTTCGTAATACACCGTTGAAGGATTCTATTCTAGTGTCAGGTTTATTGTCAAAGGTCTCATCATTGGGAATATCACAATGGTTGATAAAGAAACACGGGACAGTGATTCTTTCTTGTTACTCGTATCATGTAACCCAATCTAATAGTTTTGGAGAGGCGTCTTGCATCTCAAAATTATCCACTTGATTTAGGTGCAATAAAAACTAAGTCTAAGAGGATTTCTAACGATCTTCAAGATGATGATAGCATCCAAACAACCATGTAACTAATCCTGTTTTCTATGATATATTATTCTTTATTTATGGTAAAATTTTAATCAGACTTGCAACTATAGGCGTACGGGAGGAAATTTTACAGGTGAGTGGTGGAAGAAGCTTTTGTCCTGAAAATGTATAAATTGTTTACTGTGGTGTTTTTGACTAATATGTCATTGTTAAAAATAATATGTCTGTATCTCAGAAGGTAAAGTTTAGTTTGGAGTTGTAATCTTTTTAACTAACTTTTACCAATTCTTTGGACTTCAATATGTTCTTTTTAACTTGTGTCAATTTTTTTCAGTCAAGTACAGTATTTCATTACTTATAATGCTGTTCGATAACTGAATGAGAACTACTCCTAAAAAGAAAAAAATGGAAAACAGAGAGATGAGAGAGCAAGAGAAGAGGAATCAGATTTCAAAGGAGGATTAAAAAACTTTTATCCTTTCCTTTACAAGTACTTTTAGAGGTGCTAACAAAAAAAAGACTATTGCTCAAAGTAAAATTTGCAAAGAAATAAACATTTATTAATAAAACAAAAATATTTTTTGCAATATACAAATTGTACAAATTACAATATAGTCATTAACAGTTAACAGTTCTTACAAAATACAAATCTACTTTCTCCCAGAAAACAACAGTTCATGTAAAACAAATGTTTTTCTTAGCAACAAAGGAATTTTAATAATTTTATTTTAGAGCGACAATTCATATAAATCAATTTCTTTCCAATAAAAGAAATTTACTTCAAAAAGTTCACAATTCAAAATGTCAAAGGTTGAATGTTGAAGGAGATGAGAAAAGGTGACCTACCTTAAGCAAAGCTGATTCTCTGGATCCTTTAGATGAACTATCTAAGGTTTCAGAACAGGTGTTCTCAAATATGAGATAAACTCTTGCCACTTTAGAAAAGACATTCAAATGAGATAAACTCATAAGTTTAGAAAAGACATTCATACATAAAATTTAAAAGATTCTTCTTCAAAAACAGTAGTAGAAGTAGTAGCCTTTTATCACAGGTCACAGTTTTTTCTCACCTGGGTGGGTGAATCCATTCTGCTGGATGACAATCTTTACATGCTAGGGATGGTCAATCCATTCAGTAGCAGCAGCAGATTTTACACTCCTGAAACGGTCCATTCCTTTCCTCCCAGATCACAACTTTCTTGCCTGGGTGTAGTATATTCCTTTATCACTTTGCAGTCAAAATTCTCTCTCTTATATAGCAAACAAATAACTCTAGCCAGACCAAAGTCCAAGTCCTTACAGGACATATACCTTTTATCCCTATTGGTTAAAAACTTGAGAATCACTATATAATCAAATCACAACCATTTGCAATTTAAATTTGACTGATTTAACATCAAAGCCAAGCCTGATGTTGTAAATTTTTGCCACAAAATGTTTAAACTATCTGGCTCCAAGTTTGCATTTTTTTATAAACTGTCTAGCTTCATTTTGGCAGGTTTTTATAGCATCAATTTGGAGCCTTCTTGTCTTCAAATTTTTACACATCAATTTTTATCCATGTATCTTATTTTTATAAACTGTCTGGCTTCTTTTTGGCAGTTTCTTTGAAAAACAACCTGTTTTAGTAACAGTCTCAGTGGTGGCTCATGACTAAAACTAATGGGTGTGCTACTTAAGAAAAATTTTAGCCATTGTTTTAATATTTTGTAAAATGAAACAAGAAAATTTAAACATAAGCTTGATAAAATCCTAAACAAAAAAATATTTTTTACTCATAAATTGTTAGAGTTTAAGCTTGATCCATTAAAAATGAAATCCATTCTTCTTGTTTCACTTTCATCAAAAAGGTTAATAATTTTTTCATTGATCCCTGGATGACTTTTGAAAAAAATTTCTCCATTGAAAGCATTGCAAATGCATTTAGTTTTTCAGGATTCATAGTGCTCCCAAGAAAAGTCATTATTCTTTTCAGTGTTGAAAAACAATATTCTGGCTCTGATGTAATCATGGGAATTGTCAAAAGGACTTTTATCAGTTTTGTATTTTCACTAAGAACACTGTGTAGATTATTTTCCAAGATAAATTTCAGTGGCAGAATTAATTTGCAATATTCATGCATATTTAACCTACAATATAATATTTTTATTTCCATTTCAAGCTTTTCTTTGTCAATTATGCAATATACTTCAGTGGTCAGTACTATCTCTTCTGTAGGCAGTTCATTCTTAAAACTAGTAAAACTTTTCTTGTTGAACAATTTAGCAGCTACTAAGTGTTTAGTGGAAGAATATCTGTCCATTATATCAATACATATTTTTTTTTTTAAGCGTATCACCCCAAGCAAGGCTGGAGGCCACTATCACGCAAGGGGTTAAAAAAGGGTTGGAGGAAGAGCAGATAGGAGTGGTAAAGGAGAGGATGTGGAGAAAGGGAAAGACAGTGGGTAGATCAAGGCAAGGTGGTTACAGAAGATTTGGAGTGAGAGCAGATAGGAATGAAAAATGAAAGGATGTGGAGAAGGGAAGTAGATAGATCAAGGCAACTGGAGATGTCGATTGACGCTACACTTAAACCGTTGGAGATTGTATTTGTCAGGGAAACAGTAATAGGGAAGGGAGTTCCATAGGCGAGATGTGCGAGATATGAAGCTATTGGAGTAGAAGAGACTTCTACATCTAACAGTTTCCACGGTGTAGGAGTGGGAGCGGGATGCCAGCCTCGTGGGACGTTTAAATTCACGAGGCCTAGGGGCAAGCGAAAGCAGCTCCTCGGAGCAATTACCGTGAAAGTACTTGTAAAAAAGGCAGAGCGAGGAAACATCGCGTCTGTGAGAGAGCGACTGCAGACGAGATGACAGATCAGGGCCAATCACGTTGCCTATCCGTCTCTGGATCTTATCAAGAACCCTGAGGCAAACAGCAGGGGCCCCAGACCATATATGGCAGCAATACTCCATGCAAGGGCGAATGGTCGATTCCGGGGAGAAAAATTTCCTGGCTCGGCACAGGGAACCAATTTTCCTTGCGGTGGATGATGCAACTGACTCGATACCATGAGAATCTTTGAAGGATTCTCACATTACTTCAAGTTTCTTATTTCTAAAATAGCAGTTTTGGAATATGTCATTGACTTTAAACACACTAATTTCTTGAGGTTGCGTTTGGTTGTAAATTATTTCAACATGAGGCCTAATCTGATGAAAAAGCTCTAACATGAAATTATCATCATACAGGTATTGTAAAATTCCTGCTGCTTCTGCAATGGTTTCATCTGCATTTGACGTTGACTGAATTTCAGCAAGGCAGCTGTTAAAAGGTTGCAAATTTTCATGAACTCTGTTCACAGCTTATATGTTAACATTCCACCTTGGAGAGGATGCTTCTTGAGAATGGATACACATTGTGGTGACCTGGAGAATAATGTTGGAATAGCCAAAATGTTAAAGAAAAATATGCCTGAGCTAACACTTTTTATCCATTTCCTTGAAGGATTATGTCTAATTGTTCAAAATACATTTTGATATGCTATCTGCAGTTTGATTTTCTGGAATAAAGATTACCCAAAAATGCTCAAATATTTCTTCATTCAACACATGCCATAGTACAATGACCATTTGAGTATGTTCCAAAACATTTGTTGTGTCATCAGCCAGCCAAACAAAGCTTCTCTATTTTCTATCCTTATCTCCTCATGGTATATTTATAACAGACAGTCAAGTATCTCATTCTGAATGGTCTTAGAAACACCTTTGAAAACAGTACTGTTTTCTAAGTGATTCTTCAAATCTGGATCTAATTTAGATGCAAAATTTATTATTAATCCTCCTAAATATACCTGGATTTACTGAATCATCTTTTTCATCATGTCCATGTAAGGGAGTTTCAAAGTTTCCACAAAATAAAACACAGTCTATAATTTTGGATAGAATTTCACAATTCTTTCTAACCTTCATGTTATGCTCATTGCCTCACTAACTTTCTCCTTAATATTTACATTTTCCAAAAAGTGACAGTGAAACCACATTTTCAGTATGCTTCATTGACTTCTCATGTTTTTCCTTTCATTTTGTTTATATTTCTAAAACCATCTTTTGTCCATGTTACATCACCTCCAAACAGCAAGCATGGGAAACAAAACAATGCTTTTTTCACTTGACAGTTGCAGAGCCAACTTTTACGTTGGTACCATTCAGAATTAAAGCTATGAATATACCTCTTGTTGTTGTTTAATCCTGACAGAGATATTTGAATATCAGATGTTGAACAGCCTCTTTTCTTAACTATAAATTTCTCATGGAGAGACAACTATAAAAACTTAACCTGTTGAAGTTCACTTACTGTCACAGAATTTATTTCTTGGGGATTCAAGGAGGTCATGGTTAATGTTGTATCCTTAAAGAGGTTACAAACAGGCAAAGGTGGTACTCGATTAAAGAAACAGCAACACGCGCATAGATGAAAGAAGAGTTTATTGTAAAAGAGAATACACTACTGAAAGACGGAGTTGGGTAGCAGGCTAGTAATTCCTGAAGTAAGGATATTTGCCAACGATCCCACTCAGTTAGATGTGGCACAAGGCTAAATTTAACATGGGGTATCCTAGCGCATAGGCTCGGGCAAAAATTCCCCATAGACCCCATAAAAAACGGGGTTGGGTAGCTGTTACCACCCCAGACAAGACTCTGCCCTTCGGCATAGCCTCATCTGGGTTCCTCTCTGCACGAAGGCAGAGAGTTCGACCAGCTCAGCTGGAGATGAACTAATTGCTGAAGCAAGCCTGTAATTCCTAAAGTAAGCCTCCATATATATCCTGTGCTCACTATATATATCTACTGATATAGTCAGTCCATATAGGCGATAGGGAGTGTGGGACATTCCATTACAACAGCTAAATTATAAAAATTTTCTATACAATAAAACAACGAAAAAAAAACATGAATTAAATAGAATAACTGGAAGCATGATAGTCCTCTACAGTTTATCACATTGAAGAATATGGTACACGGTTTTTAAGCATAATACAAGCTGAGTTATGTTACACTCAGACAACAGGGTCAGCACTACATGAGCGACAGTGCTCTCTGTAACTAGCATTCAGCTTCTTCCTCAGACATCTTTATGTGCACACAAAAGCTGAAAAAGTATTACTGGAACTAGGAAACACACAGTTCCCTACAAGGATTTTTGTAATTTTTCATGAACTGACATTAAGCTTAAGGATTATATAATGTACAAGCATAAAGAGAGAATTAAAGAAAAAAAAGACTCATTATATTGAATGTTATCAATAATATCAAGTAAAAATAGGGGGTGCTGTTGTTTTGCAGAGCCTCCATTGAATATTTTTATTTTGTTAATTGAATTGCATGAAAAACTAATTAACAAATTAAGAATGTTCAGTGGTGGCTCATGTATATTGTTTTCCCAATGAAAAGAGGTAAATTCCAGATATACAGCCTTGGCCAAAATTATGGAGCACCAATGAAAAATGGAAATTATGATTCAAACTTATATATCTAAAGGTTAAGAATAGTGGAGTAAACATTAATAACAACAATCAATATTTGGTATGTCCTCCTTTTGCCTTAACAGCTTTTATTCGTTTTTGCATATTATTGACTAAGTTGTTGCAGGTGGTAGGATCTATTTTCTGCCACTTTTCATGAAGTTTGGCCTCTAATTCTTTTTTTGATGAATATTTGTGCATTCTCACTCTTTTCCCTAAATGGGACCACAAAGTTTCAATGGGATTTAGGTCTGGGGATTGAGGGGGCCACTTCATCACTGTAATCCCTTTTTTCTCAAACCAACCTATTGAAACTTTTGACGTATGGCATGGAGCATTGTCTTGTTGGAAAATTACATTACTTGGAATGTTATTATTAAATATTTTAGTCAAAGAGGTTCGGTAAACCTGGTCCAGCATGTTAGTATAAATTGTGGAGTTCATTCTGCCCTCACATGTGTACAACATTCCAGTGCCTGAAGAAGCCATGCAGCCCCAAACCATTACGCTTCCTCCTCCAAATTTTACAGTTGGAACCACACAATCAGGATGAAATGCCTCTCCTTCCCTATGGCAAACATAAACCGCTCCAGGAGTGCCAAAAATCTGATGAAAAAAAAAAGAATTTGTTACAATTCTTGAATAAATGTTATGGATGTGTATTCACATAAAAATTTCAATTATTACATCCAAAGTTTAGGAAAGAGAAGCTGTTAACTTACCTCAAAGTTACTTTCATCAGACCAAACAATTTTGCCCCAGTCATCAGGTGTCTAATTTTCATGGTTTTTTGCAAATTTCAGTCATTTTTTCTTGTTGGCCTGAGACAAGTATGGCTTCTTCCTGGCTTTGCATCCTTTTAATTCCACTTCTAATAACCTTCTTCTCACTGTTCGAGCTGATATATTTTTGTTTGCACCCTCCCTAAGTTCAGCAGCAAGCTCTGAAGAACTTTTCCTCCTATCTGCAAGGGATACTCTTTTCAAAGATCTGTCTTTCCTGGTGGTTGTAGACTTTTTACGAGCTTGTCCTTTTCTGTTTTTGAAAGACTTTGTTTTCTTGTACCTTTTAATCGTTGTTTGAACCCCCTTCCTTCAACATTCCATCTTCCTGGCAATTTCTACCTGAGAATATCCTTCATCAGATAAAGCAACAATTTGTGCCCTTTTAATCTCTGAAAGCTGCTTCTTTGGAGGCATTTTCAATTAAATATACTATTATAGCACGGGTAGGAATCAAATATTACCCAAAAATTACGAAACAACCTTTAGTATGACAATAAATCATTTTGAATATTGGAATGAATTTAGTACGAAACTCAGCTAAAGCTCTTGAGAGAGGCTTTAAAGCAAAAAAATACTACAATCTACTGTTAAATATTTTACATTTGCTCTCAATTGTTCACTGTATGATTCTTAACCTTTAAATACGTAGGTTTAAACTATTATCTCAATTTTTTTATAGGTGCTCCATGATTTTGGCCATGGCTGTATTATTATCCTGGTCACAAAAGCAAAGTTTGAAGGAAATTTAGCAATGTTTCATGCTTTCTAGACATAAGCAAACAAAAAAATAACAGTTGCTACCAAAGGACAAAAATCGTGTTACACAGTAAACTTTTGTCTTCTTGATCCCTGTTTTTTTATTGTTCTCCCCCCTTAATAATGCTTGTCCTCTTCTTTTATTATTTCAACTTCTGGAACTGCCAGTATCTTAGTGTCATTATTACCTTGCTTGGGAAGAAAAAAAATCTCCTTTTCTTCCTGTAAAATATCATATTTACCCACATAAATGAAGCATTTAATAAAAGTATTTAAACATTTCACTATTCTTATAGATCGGAGAGCAATCACCTAAGACTTTTGATGAAATATATTAAAAATTTATTCTAACAAAAACATTCCCTTATTAAATGGATTTGTGTCATATATGATATGATGTCGTTTGTTCTCTTGGTCACCAGATGTCATATATATGGCAAAAGTTTTCTTGGTATAGATTGGAAATTTTTTTTACTGTTTTTACTTGTAAATATTTCTCTTATTCTTAATATTCACTCCGCCCTTCATTTTGGAGAGATCGCCACATACGGAACTTTGTATTTCTTCTATTTTGGGCCAATATTTAGTTTTTCTGGTAATCATACTTGTACTTTCAACAAATTTTTGGGGTGTTGGTACATCAAGAATATCATACAGCACTTACATAGGGTTTTCCTTTCTTGCGGGCCTTTCTTTAGTAAACCTTTTCTTTAACTGATTCCAATGACTTTTTCCCATTTCTTTTCCTTTTACCGTATATATCATTTTTACAATTTGTGACCTTATGACACCATCTTCTCACATTTATTTTCTATTTTTATATACTCTGAAAAACACTTTTTCAACAATTTTGAAAAATTTTGTGTCCTTTTTGTTATCTGATCTTATTCCAACCTCCTCACAAGGCAGGATGTGTCACAAGATTTTTATATGGAGCGAATCTTAGCCCATAGGCTCAAGCAAAAATTCCCTGTAGACCCTGTATACATGGGTTGGGTTCGTCTACCTTCCCAGACGAGACTCTGCCCATAGGGATAGCCTCATCTGTGTTCCTCTTTACCCAGAGGCAGACAGTTTGGCAAGTCAGCCATGATCCTGGCAGGGAACTGCTTGACTCCAACAGATTTCTCCTGACTCATTTGGAGTTTTTTATTTAAGGCACCTTGCCAAGTTCATTTGTGTTACTGGGGGTGTCTTATTTACTCCATAAAATCCCCCCACTTTTGAGATTTTTTTTTGTGGGGGTGTTGGTATGTGAAAAATATTATTATTAGTGTTATTAATAATTAGTATTATTAATATTATATAATAATTAATTATTATAATAATATTATTAGTAGTATTTGCATAGGATTTTCCTTTCTTGCAGGCCATTTTTCAGTAAATCTTTTCTTTAACTGATTCCAATGCCTTTTGTGTTCCCATTTTTTCTTTTCACCATAAATATAATTTTTATAATTCATAACCTTATCATGCTGTCTTCCCATATTTCTTTTCCATTTTTATATACTCTGAAAAACATTTTCAACAATTTTGAAAAATTTTGTGTCCTTTTTTTCTGTGATTTTACCTGATACAAAAACATCGATGCTGGCTTTAACCCAAGAAGAAACCTAAGTGGCACAATTCTCAATAGAAAGTTTAAGAATATCTGTCAAAAGGGCATCTTGAAGAAAGTCATCAAAGTATATATTTATTTTTAATATGATCCAATTTATGGTTACTTTATTATGATTACATTATTAAATTTTTGTTAAATGCTCTGTCTGTGCTGTTTAATATTAAAACTTGGCTATAATCTGCCAATAACAAACTTTTTGCTTTCTCCAAACACAAGATGATCTTTTATACAGTGCAGAAATCATATTGTTCATTTACCATTTTATTAGTCCCTTTTTTAGGTTAGTTACTTTTTAGGTTGGTCACCGTTTTGACCACTTCTGGTAGCCCTTAGCACAAGGAAACCAACAAAATAAAGGCATCACTCCAATGTCTGGAAAAGGTGTTGAGTAGTTGCTGGTCAAATCCAATGATGAACCTTCCATAGTATTTTAACCAAAGTGTATGGAGTAGGTTATTTGAAGTCTGGATAGTATAGCCAAAGGGAAGAAAGTTCCATTTAAATGTCCTGGGCTGGTGTTGAGTAGTTTTTGGTCAAGTCCAATGATGAACCTTCTGTAGTATTTTAACTGAAGTGTATGGAGTAGGTTATTTGAAGTCTGGATAGTATAGCCAAAGGGAAGAAAGTTCCATTTAAATGTCCTGGGCTGGTGTTGAGTAGTTTTTGGTCAAGTCCAATGATGAACCTTCTGTAGTATTTTAACCAAAGTGTATGGAGTAGGTTATTTGAAGTCTGGATAGTATAGCCAAAGGGAAGAAAGTTCCATTTAAATGTCCTGGGCTGGTGTTGAGTAGTTTTTGGTCAAGTCCAATGATGAACCTTCTGTAGTATTTTAACTGAAGTGTATGGAGTAGGTTATTTGAAGTCTGGATGGTATATATGCAGTAATTTCCTAAACCAAGTGAGTTAGGTTGACTGGAAAACCGGAAGCAGAGATCAATGTGTAGCCAGAATTTCAGGGCTGTTGTAAGCAGGTACATCAATGCCAATCAACCAGATGAGTTAGGTTGAGATAGAGATGCCATTAGGTATCAGTGTGTAGCTGGAAGATCAAAGCTGCTGTGAGCAGGTTCATTAATGCCGATCAACCAGGTGACATAGGTTGAGATAGTGATGCTGGAAGTAGGGAATGTTGGAAGATAACAGTCTGTGGTAGCTAGAAATAATAAAAGCTATGAATGCCAGAAGCAAGAATCTGTGGTAGCCAGAAGTAGTAAAGGCCAAAAGTGCTGGAAGATAATGGTCCAAGGTAGCTGGAAGTAATACAGAGCAAGAGTGCTGGAAGTAAGAATCGATTGGAAAGCCCAACTAGCATCCAGTTGGCAGACAAAAATAAAGGGGCACATAACTCAATACATAACACACAATGGCCAGAAGTCTTCATTTATCCTCCTCCTTGTCCTCCTTTTCTAGTTCCGTGAGAAGTTGCCAGGTTATATGATAAGGGAGTGTAAACATTAACTGGTCCTGCAAAGTACTAAAAATCTCAAGAAAAATAAATTCAGAGGTGCTAAAAATATAAAATGTATAAAAATGTTCACAAAGTGTATTCAGACTAAGTTCATAACACTGAAACAACTAAAAAGCCATTACGTTTATTTACTTATAAATCTAAATTAACTTAAATTTTAAGGGAGTGGGCAATGCAATGAAGAAAAGTTCAATGTCATGAAGATATATAACGCCTACTTGTGATCACATGAACAGAGTAGTGAAGGGCTACAATAAACTCTTTCAACCTGTGTCAAGGTACATTGTTGCAAAATGCAACCTTCTTCTAACTTCCTTTACTGCGAACTCACAACAACATTAGAATGTATTCTCATAGCAAACTTTATATATATTCATGTTTATGAAGTACTCGCTACCTTCTTTTTACCCATTTATTAGACAAATTGTCTCAGTTTTATGTTCAAGCCTCCACCTTTCTTATTTATTGTTTGGTCGCATTTTCCTTATTTATATGCATTTATTTCTATTCTCATTTTACCCTTTTGGTTATTAATAAACCTGATGATGTATAAAACTTCATTTTGATTGCCATAAGGTGTTTCTGACTGTCTTCGAGATTAAGCCCACATACCATGCAAACAGAACACAAGACTGTATAAAGAAGTGACTTTTGCAGAAAAAGCATAACGTCAATTATTGAATCAGGCTGTCGTCATGGTAAAATAAAAAGTGTTTTATTAACCGATGGTCAAATGAATAAGACTGAATCTTCAGAGAATCGATATCTAGCAAACATGAGCAACATTCTAGCAAACATGAACAATTATTTTTTTTCTTTTCTATTGTGGTCAATACGTCTGACATGCCATATTGCAGAAAGGACATTTTGGAAATTTGTAAAGCACTGGAATTTACTTGGCAAAGCAATGAATTTGATCTCAGTAATTACTAATCCCTAAAAAGCAACAGTTTTTTTTTTTAACTTTCATTCTTCTGGAATAGATTTCAGTAGTTTGGATGTGTTTGGATCACTCTGAATGGATCAATTTATTGAAGGGTTCAAAAATCAGGAAAGGGATCCATGATTGAATAGATAGCATACTTTTAAACAGGTGGCATCAATAATATAGACCTGAGGTATACATATTTTTCTAAAAATGATACATCCCTTTAGAACATAGATAATCATGACTCTCCACAGGGTCTTTTCCTTTTAATATCTGTGCATTTCCATATCTGGAAAGATAGTAAAGTGGTCTGTTGTTGTTTTCTCCACAGTTTTCTTTTTTTTCCATCCTAGACATGTTACCTTAGCAAGGCTATGAAACCCAGTTTTATTATTTTATCCATAGTTGGGGGAAAGAAGAGATAGGCACATGTTTTTCCCAGAGTTATTAATACAAATTAAATACAACAGCCTTATTCAGAATTTGGACACAGCCAGCGTTGCCGACCCATTGAAGTGGGGGGAGATATAATATAGGATATGGCCTGTGCACCCAAGTAAAGATGAGTCACAGGAGGCCCACAAACATTTAAAAATAAAAGATGTAAATTTTAATATATTTTTTTTCAAAAATGTATTGCTGGTACTAAACTCCTATTTTTACACTTTCATAGTGTTTTGATCGCAGTTTGGGGGTTAACTATTTGCCTATAGCTGGGACCCTAACAGGTACTACCACCCTGGGTCAAAGTGGACCTGGGAACACCAGCAATTAAGAGGTGGTTCCATGCTCCTCAAAACCTGATCAGAGGCCTTGCTGTCAGATGTAGCTTATTGTCTTACCCAGGACGTGGATGTAGTTTATCGTCATACCCAGGACGGATTATAAATAATTAAGACAGGGTAACACTTCCAATATATGACAAAAAAGATAATACCTTTTAAAAAGGAAAAAAATAAAGAAAAAAAAACACTTTAAGGAAGCAAAAATTGCACAAGTCAGAAAATACAAAAGTGCACCCACCTAATTCCTTCAAATGAATAGGAATGTCTCAACACAAAGGTTTTTTTGTGGTTTCATCAGGTTGTTGTCAAAAGGGTTTCTTTAAAAATACCTGTAGGGCTGCTTTCAGGTAGAAGAGGCAGAGGAGGAAGTACTGCAATGCTATGCTATCGAGTTGAGGCCAGACTTTTAGTTGCAATGACTGCAATCATATATGTCTGTCCTGCATTGGACTTATCAGTCACATACACACCAGCAAGCGATGTATACAGACTCCCGCTTGATCTTTGTTTTTCAAAGCCAAGTTATGATGATGATGTCAAAAGGACTTTATGTAGTTCTTTACTGAAAAGTTCAACTTGAATATTTGGTTTCATTCAAATTCTTCTTCTATCTGTCTATATTTCTGATATGAGGTATTATGTACACTATTTACATCATTCAGACTATTGTCCTCATATTTGTCGCCATATTTATTACAACATTTTGCCATTGTATGCTCCAGCCTTCTTCAAGGACACATGGCACAGTGGATAACGGCGTTAGTTAGATCCAGTGACAGGACCCAAAGAGTGTGAGTTCAATACCCGGTTAAGGCAGTAGAGAAATTGGAGAGGGGGATTAACAGGAGATATCTGATAACTGACATCCATTAAACATGACATGTGGAACTAGAAAAGTCTACCCCAGTGAGCAAAATAAAGGGTTCAGTTCAACATTCTAACCACCTGAAGAAGGCCAGAGCATACAACGGCCGAAACGCTGTAATAAATATGGCGACAAAGATGAGGACAATAGTCCGAATAATGTAAATAGTGTCTTCTTCTGATGTCGTCATGTATTATGGCAGAGTGCACATGGGGAGGATTGAACACTGAGAACTGATATTTATGGGGTTATGGTTTGGGTGGTTAGACGGCTAAAGGTTTAAATAACTTTAATAATGGCCCATTTCTGAATTTTAGACAATATTTAATTCCAATTAATTTTTAAAATGAACACTTTGCACTTAAATCTTTATGAAATCTATAATCTGTTTCTATTTTTAATGTATTCTTTACTTGCTGAGGAATAACTTAAGGTAGGAGTGCATTCAAATTAAATTAATTGTACAATTATATAAACAAATTAGAGTTAATAATTAATTTTTATAGAAATGGCTGATGAGATAAAAACTAAAATAAATTTATTCAGTTTCTATGGTGAAATTTCAACAATCATATTGTTAAATTATTTTTGATAAAACCTAATATATTAAGGTATTTGGATAACCAGAAAGTTTATTCTATTTTTGCTCTTTGATATCATTAGGAGGGTTTAGTATTAATTAGCTTCATTCAAAAACCATACTTTTGAAAATATTTGGTCAAATTTGATATTTTCTTTTGTTTATTAATTCTAATGTCAAAAATGGAAAAAATAAGTAACATAAGTTGGCATTTATTCTGCATAATGCTATCTTTGCAGGTTTTTGTTTTTATCTGAGTGTCAGGATTCCAAACATTTAACAACAATAACAACACTTCTTTAAAAGGAAACATAAAAAAGGTTATTTTCAGAAGGAAAAGTAGAAACAGAACGTCAGTTGAAATAAGATTTATATATTCTCAGAAATATACAATAACAACAAAATGTTCAATTTTCCTTGCAGTGAAGTTTGTTTTATAAAGTAACTAAGTGTTCATAGTGTCACATGCGATGTGTGGACAGATTTACTTTATGACAGTCAGCTTAATGTGCCTGTGAGTGTGTACACCAAGCCTTAGTTTGTGGCTACGAGGTCATCTCTTCAATCTGTGCATGTGTGTAGGTGTGTGAACGCATGTATAGATCAAATTAGCCTTCAAAATTGTTTTTAACCTCGAGAAGCAGTCTGCTTCTATTTTTATATCCACAAGAAAGACCCAAAATCTAATTTCACATAGAGGTGAGAACTTTTTCAATACAAGGTTTTCATTAGTTAGAAAATAATTTCATACTAGCTTGCAAAAATCTTTTTCTTGAATTTGCGGAAGTGATGCAGGGAATTATTGTTATTTTCTAAATACTTAAAAAATAACACATGGTAGGTCTACAACTATGTCCGCCAAGTATTTTGGCAGTATTTGCCCTAGTAATTATTGTTTATCAAACAAACTTTTTTATTGACTGAAAAATATATATAGGATTTAATTCCTATAATTTCTTTAAATTTATAAGTAAAGAATCAGATGAAGGTTTTGTTATTTTTTTTCTCTCCTGTTTTGAATTGCTCCTTTAGATATTTGCAAAAAATTCAACATGGTTATTTGAAATTTCTCTAACAGATATTACACATTTTTAACAGACATGCATGCATTGATAATCCTTTTAGTAGCAGCAATCCATTTTCAGCTTTTGGGTATGCATAAAATAACTAGGAGCATGCATAGTGCAAATTCCAAAAGGCTAGCCCCATTTCATACTGTGCCAACGTTGAAATAGTACACTAAACTTAACACTCTGGAACCAACAGAAATGGCATAAACAAGACACTTCACTCACTCTTTAAGTCACCAACAGTGTAGGTTCAACTTTTTTTTTTTCTTACAAAGACTATCATAAGAATATTCCTTGTATTTACACTTTCTTTCAGGAACAACCCCTGAGCATTCTTGACATATAAAAGCACCAAATAGAATAAAAAATTCTATCTCATTTTATTCTACTCTTTTTGTTTGTTTTTTCTCAACTAATTCAATACTTGTATTTCTTGTTCATCAATACACAACACCTTCTCAACTTCAAACAATGACCCCCAAACTTAGCACATTTCATTTGTTCACCATTTTAGTTTTTGTTTTTTTAATCTACTGAGAAGACTGAATTTTCTTTCTTCCTAAACAGTCTGAACTGAACTGCAAAGCAGATCAAAGAATTATTTTATTTCACATATTTAGTCAGCATCCCACAATCAAAATTCAACCATTCTGACTCTTACAATGACCTTTTGCTTTGGACTAAAAGAACAGATGTAAATATAAATAAAATTTCTAAATCCTATTTTATTGATTTTGTTGTAGACCAGCAGAAATCCTCCATTTTTTTTTAGTTCAGTCAGTTTTCTCCTTAATTTCAAAAAAATTATAAATTTGCAAAGAAACATGCTGCCAAAGTGAAAAGAAAATACCGGAGGATTTTGATAACACACATAAGGATAATGAAACTGAAAATGAAATCTAAACAGTTTTGAACATTATTGTCTTTATTCTTTAAATTTTATTTCTACAATGTACATATACATTTGCACGCACACACACACACACACACACACAAATATAATTATTTATTTAAAAATTATAACATAAATATGTTATAAAATCAGTACAAAAATAGCCATTTTGTTTCAACACCTCTGGTGTCTTATCAAGTGATGATGTTGAATGTCTATATATATATATATATATATATGTCTCTCTATATATATATATATATATATATATATATATATATACACATTGGTGTCTTATGTATATATATATATATATATATATGTCTATATATATATGTCTATATATATATATATAATATATAAATGTTTATATATATATGTTTGTATATATATATATATATATATATATGTGTCAATATATATATGTCAATATATATATGTCTATATATATATATGTATATATATATGTCTCTCTCTCTCTCTCTCTCTCTCTCTATATATATATATATATATATATATATATATATATATATTCAAAAGAAAATATGTAAGACTATGTTGTCTTTAACATTCAACACTACATGTTTGAAAGAAAAGTTGCTGCCAAATTATACATATATATATATATACACACACTGGTGTCTTATCAAGTGATGATGTTGAATGTCTATATATATATATATATATACATATATATATATACACACACACACACACACACACATACTATACTTAAACATGAAAACAATAAAATTAAAAATCCTTGAAGCTATATACATAAAACAGTTGAAACCTAACCTGAACAAAATAAACTATGAAATCTCCACAAATATTCTCAAATGCCTATAATTGATAACAGAAGCCATTGGTTTATACCAACGGCTTCCCATACTTAATACTTCTCATTTTTCACTCTCATGTGGTCATGAGTGACGTCACAAGCTGAGACGCGATTTTTGCTTCCTCGTCTCATATATACGAGTTTATCTTTACTTTGAGCTTATTCAAGCAGCAGGGGTGGACTATCATTGTAGTTTCGTCTGTGTGTTGTTTGATTTATTGAAATTGTCATCTTTGATAATGGCTTATGTAAGCCGAAAGCTTAGATTGGATTTAAACATATATCAATATAGTGTTTTCCTTTCGTCTTTCAATGATAATGTGATTAAGCTTATCAGACAGTATGAAAGGAACTTACTTAAAATAAATAGAATATATATATTATTTATTGAAACAGGCAGTAATGAAAAATTGCTGCCAAAATATACACAATATATATATATATATATATATATATATACATTCAAACATTGAAATAAATACAGCCATCTTGTGGAACTCCTTGCAGCTCCATCCTTTTTAGTTAACTTTAATCTGCGAAAATTTAAATGCAATGTCAATCATTATCTACTGTCCTCCTGATTACTCCTTTCTTTTTCCATTCATTATTAATGTTTCTGTTCCTAATTCTTCCACATCCTGTAACCATTTGTTGGGGTGATACCAATTTAAAAACAAATCTGTTTTGAAACATTAATAAAAGACTTAAAATATCAAAACTTTCTTCTTTCATACTTCTTGCTTGTGGAACTCTCTTCTGGTTTTTGGTTTCCAATCAAGTTTGATATTCAAAAATTTAAATGCAATATTAATTGTTTCTCTAACACTCAGTAACCTCTTGTGTTTTAGTGGCTTTATTGCCTTGCTTGGGGGGACTAATTTTTTAAAAAGTTACTTCTGGCACATGCAAAGTATTTATCAATCTATCACTTTCAGTTGACTTTTTAAGATTATCTGATTTCAATTTCATTTTAAACCTTATTTTGCACAGATTTAACCAATAATAACAACATATAAAAAACACCATTAAACTATTCTACATCAACCAACTACACAATAACCATGAACAAGAAGAAAAAGTTAAAAGAAACCCGATACACTGCTATATATCTCCTATCAATGGAAACAAATAAATTAAACTCATCACAAAAAAGGCTCTATCATGATCAACATCAACAATAAAAAAAAAGTCAAAACTTCAATGATGTTGTCTAGAAATTCATTTATCTACTTCGAGAATATTTCTGTAATAATAATAATTCAAATATTGATTGTACCATCACTACATTATCATGTTGGTTAACTTGTGACATCCAATAATAGCTCAATTAAATTGAATGCTCCTATCCAACATAGCAACAAAACACAAGAAATGACAAATATTTATCAATCATGCAAAAATACTATACCGCATAAACTATAATAAACAAGTGCAAATATGAGAAGAAGACTGAACGGAAAACTACCCAGCATTCATAAAATTTTATTCAATTTGGAAATCACCATGATAAATATAGTTCACAAGAAAAAAAACAGAAACACAACCTGATACATAAAACAACTGATATAACACTCATTTGATGCATGTATACTTAATCTGTACTTACGTATTTGTTATAAGGAATAAAGTGTTGCTGCCAACACTTGAGTTTGAACATAGATCGCCAGTGAGCAAACACAGGCGATCCCATTATTGAATTAAGTAGACCATGTGACCATAGAGAAAACGCAAATATAAAAAGTCACGTGACATCTAAATGAGTGCTATTTTCTAGTCTATCCTCTATACTATATGGATCGCGATTACTATTCTATCCTCTATTATTATTTGGACCGTTATTCACTATACTATTTCTCTATCCAGATCACGATATTGGGTTATTTGTTGAGCGAGTATTATTAAGTAAGTTCTATTAGTGTGAATGTTACACAAAGACACCTGACACCAGGATTGTTCAAGAGTGGTACTATAGTTGTATCTGTGATTACAAAGTCTCTACTACAATGAGCATTACAGAAGTGACAACAAGTATTCGTTGGCATCACAAAAGTGGCAATGGGTGTTCATTGACATCACAAAAGTACTTAACATGTACTTAATTTATATGTATTCACTTAATATACATTTATTTAATATATACTTATTTAATATATACTTAATAGGTACTTTTTAATATTTACATCTTAGCCTGTTCTTAATATGCATTTATTTAATATGTATTTAATATATATTTATTTAATAAGTAAAATCCAAAACACTTCAAACAATTTTGCTGGTTTGTTACTTGAGCCTAAAATGTCATAAAAAATGCACAAAATTTAACACAGACCGTCTGGCCCCTTTCAAGAATATACTTTTCTCAAAACATGATTATAAAAAAAAACAACCTATACATAGATCTTTAACATTGTTTTACAAATAATAAAATAAAATTTTTGTAGTATGAGCCATACTGTTTCTTACAGAAAAAGCAAATAAAAAAAGAAGCAGAACTAAAGTGAAACAAATGAAGTGAATTGAACTAAGTTCTATAAAAAGAATGAATTTGTTAAAGTCCTAGTGATGCTGGGGAATTTCGCCAAAGCTTTCTGAGTTTCATCTTTCAATTAGGTAAGTGCATTTTTTTTTGAAAGAATGTTTTGAACCTTTCTTAAAGTGTATTTGAACCTTTTTTAAAAGGAATTGTATTGTACCTTCTCTAAAGATCTTTCTATTGCTAAAAGTTTGTATATTTTGAACTTTTTTAAAAAGGAATTTATATTGTACTTTCTCAGGGTTCTTTTGATTATTGAAAGTTTATTGAATAACGTATATCTTTTTTGCGAGCCAATAACTTTATATTTTGAACTAATTCTCTTGCCTTTTATAAGGCACACAGAAATAAATTTTTGTGAAAGCTTTTTTACAAAATTGTATTTTGTTCATGGTTTTATGTTAATGTAATAAATATTTCTTTCTTTCAAATTTCACATCAGAGTTTTAAGTCCTGTATGCTTTCGTATGGTCCTTATTCAATAATCAGGAGAATAAGAGAAGTAATATCCTTGCTTTCCCCACTTCATCCCTGAAAGAAATCCTTTTACTCTGATTGGTTACCGAGTTGCATCAAGGCCACACAACTGGTTTTTGAGATATTCAAAATTGCTTGATATGTTCTGAAAATATTTTTCAATAATAGTTGCAATAATTATTTTTGGCGAAATATATAAAATGGTTGTGAAGTGGAGTGGACATTTCTTGTTGAACAGGAAGAAAGGATGTCATACAAATTCTGTGAGTGTATGTATGGATGTGGCATAGGTAACAAAAAGGACAGTTGACTCTCTTTGATTGGACAGAGCGTGTGCGTGCGTGCGTGCGTGCGTGCGTGTGTGTGCGTGCGTGCGTGTGTGTGCATGCGTGCGTGTGTGTGTGGCACTGAGAGATGAGATGAATGAACAAGCAATAAAGCCACTAGGATGCAAGTGGTTACTGAATATTAGAGAATATAAAAAAATACAATAAAGGAAAGAGGACAATAAAAGAACAGAAATGAAGAAAACAGAACATAACAATTGATATTGCATTTAAATTTTTGAAGATTATAGTTGACTCGGAAGCAAGAAGCGGGAAGAGAATTCCACAAGGGAGAAGTGTGATAGAAGAAACTGTTAGCATAGAACTTACAGTAAGTAACATCTGGCGGCCATTTCAACTGTAAAATGGTGAGACCTTGTCACCAATCAAGTACTGCACTTAAATTCATAAAGTCCAGTTACCATAGAGGAAAGTTCATCAGAACAATTACCATGAAAATATTTATAGAAAAGACACAGGGAAACTACGTTACAGCAGTGGGTAAGTGACTGAAACTAAGATGCCAGGTTAGGATCAATAACATTGCAGATTCTTCTTTGGAGTTTATCAAGTATCTCTAAATATACAGCAGGAGCA
Organism: Acanthosepion esculentum; assembly: GCA_964036315.1. Taxonomy (NCBI): domain Eukaryota; kingdom Metazoa; phylum Mollusca; class Cephalopoda; order Sepiida; family Sepiidae; genus Acanthosepion; species Acanthosepion esculentum. Next base: position 8,566,533 of record OZ038487.1, on the reverse strand, counting down.
CCAGATGTGGTAGCAATATTCAAAGCAAGGACGAATGATAGACTTATAAATATGTAAGATAGATTCTAGTGAGAAAAATTGTCTAGCACAACATTGTGAACCAACTTTCTTAGCTGCAGACTTGATTCAATATACACTTTCCACTCTATGTCAGCTGAAAACGTTAGTCTGAGAAGGTGCAATGAGTCACTCTCCTGGGGGTTAGCATCTGCCATGTTGATGGAATGTAAAAGTGAGCAGTTTCATTTTGGAGGCATTAAAATTAACAAGCCATTTCTTGCCCCATTTAACAACAGATTGTAATTCGTTTTTGAGACCAGCTGCCAATTTAACTTTATCAAACTGATCAGACTTACTATTAAGACAGGAGTAAATAGTTGTCTTATCAGCATAGATACCAAGTTCAGAACTGATGACATCAACAAGGTCATTTTTGAGACCAGCTGCCAATTTAACTTTATCAAACTGATCAGACTTACTATTAAGACAGGAGTAAATAGTTGTCTTATCAGCATAGATACCAAGTTCAGAACTGATGACATCAACAAGGTCATTTTTGAGACCAGCTGCCAATTTAACTTTATCAAACTGATCAGACTTACTATTAAGACAGGAGTAAATAGTTGTCTTATCAGCATAGATACCAAGTTCAGAACTGATGACATCGACAAGGTCATTTAGGAAAATTAGAAACAACATAGTTCCAAGGATACAGCCTGGGGGTGGGGACATCTGCATTTATGCAAAAAGATCTAGAAAAGTGGCCAGTCAAGACAATTTTTATTTCATGATTTGATAAGAAAGACTGAATCAGTTCAAATATTTATCCAGAAATACCATAACCTTTCACCTTGTGAAGAAGACCAACATATCAAACCCTGTCAAATGCCTTCAAGATATCCAAAGCAATAGCCCATGCTTTACCATCCTTATCAAAAGCCTGATAAACTCTTTTAGTAATAATCATTAATACATCAGCAGTTGACCAAGTGAAGCAAAAGACATATTGCTTATCTGAAAGGGGACCCTGTGATGTGAGATGCTTAACCAATTTTCGAGTTAATTATATTGCCAAAAAGAGGTAGTAGGCTAATAGGTCAATAGAAGACTCAAATGGTTCTTAAAGACAGGAACTATAGAAGAAAATTTCCAACAAGCAAGAAAGCAAGAAGCAGAAAGACATTTATTGTAAAATTTAGAGAAAACAGAAGACAGTTTAGGAGCACATTTCTTAAGGACTATTGCAGGGGTGCCATCAAGTCCACATGCTTTGTGAGGATCCAGTTTAGAAATGATAGCAGAAACCGTGGATGGATTTATATGCCCGTCACTCAATAGAGATTCAGCTCAAGTGGAAAGTCAAGCAAAGATAATTCAGATGAGTCTAGAGTAGAATTTGAAAATAATTTACAAGCAAAACATTCTGCTTTATCAGCAGAAGACGATAACAACTCAAATTGAGTGAAGAGAGAAGGGAAAGAAGACTTACTGTTATTTAACACACTATCCCAGAGCTGCCAAGTGTCACAGAAATCAAACTTGTTAGAGGTTATACAGTGCCTCATTCTAACAGCAAACAAAGAATTAGCCTCAAGATTTCTATTTATTATAATATCTGGCAGTGATAGATGTGACCCATATTTATTTCAGTAAGGGTGTTAAATAAAAGAACCTGTTGTGCAATCTTGATGCAACTTGGCAACCAATCAGGAAGAAGCTTATTGCATATTTACTAACAGATGCTTTCCTGTAGTGTTACTCAATTGGCAGTGAATTGCCACAGAGTGAGACTGTATACTGCATGACCATCACATTCACAATAACAGACCAAAACATTTCCTCATGTTTCTTGCAGAATCTTTTTTTAGCAAAAGATTGCATTACTAAATTATGCCAGCTTCTTTACAACCACAAACATGGATTTGAAGAAATACTAGGACAACTGTGTAAGATCTCAAGAGGTGTACTTTAAAGAGGACACAGGTACTGTTGCTCTAAATGGGTTAATATCTTTGACAGACTTTGTACTTTATATAATATTCTAAAAATAATCTTTTAAGAGGAAAATATTATTTCATATGCATCAATAAATGACATATGCTGTTTGAGATTAATGATTGTTGCATATCTCAATATTGTGGCCCTGTGCCAGACTTAGCTAACCAAGCATATGACAGAACTGATGTGCTACTGCTTTTTTCTCAAATGATATCTAAACTGCAAAAATGTAAAAAATGGCATTCATTTTAATCTTCAGAATAATTCAGAATAAATTGCAATGTGATATCTGAATCTAATTTACTACATTGGCGCCTCACTGAGGCATTTTTTAAAAACAATCGTTACTCTTTATTAGTGACAGGAGACTACAACCTTTTAAGTGAAAATTTAATGAGAAACATCTTGGATTTTTATTTCTTTTGATTCCTTGTTAATATTGATTTCGCTATTTTTGGTATATTTGTTTTCAATTGAATAGAATTCTCTTGGGAACTAGTAATCTATGATTAAAGACAATAACAAATTCTATTCAAAATACTATTCTCATCTTTCTCTGCAACTGAACAGGAAAAAGCTGCAAAGCATGAAAGTTTGACAAAGTAACCTTGCAGTAATTTGACTGTTAGTATTTGTAAAAAGAGTTTTATGATAACTGTTATTCTTAAAATCCATTCAGGTCAGACTAGCAATATATTCGACATCAGCTGCAATAATAACTTTTGCTTAGGAATATGACATAACATATTTTTATTTTTATGACTATACAATTATACTGCCTAAATAGCAAATCTAGTACCACCGACAAAACTAACCTGGCCATTGGTCACAAAAAGGATCTCTAATCGGTTGTTGACTGGGGCAGGAAAAGGCTGTTTAACTTTAATGCCTCAAAAACAAAACTACTCTCTTTTACCCACCACAGAGGACCCTCCCTGACTCCCATTAGAATGCCTGATGCTCAACTCCACGAGAGCACCGCTCTGTGACTGCTTCCCTGATAGCTATAATTTCCATCTATTCAAGTGAAGAAGAGGATTCATACTGTACCTCCACTGTGGAGTAATGGATAGCAGTCAGGAGTGAGGAATCGGAGAGCCGAGTCCTAATTCCAGTCGGATCCATTACATTCACTTATGTGCTGATACCCTTGGGAAAAGTATGAATCCTCTTCTTCTCCCTACTCCAGCTATGGGTAAAAAGCAGGACAGACTGGGTTCTATAGCATTGGATGGCAACTGGTCTACCGCAGAAAGAAATGTCAACCTATTGCTGAAAATAATCTGCCTCATCGGTCTTATATTGAAAGATACATGATCGCCTAAGCATGTATCATACATGGCACATAACTGACTGAAACTAGGATGTTGAAACTAATTAACATATTAGTACATGGGATTCATTTTTGAAAAAAGCTTCCAGCCCTAAGATTATTATTAGCCAGCAAGATAGATTAGGCAAAAAGAACTAAAATTTTAAGGTAACTTTATACAGTAATGGGTTAATTTCATTATTATTATTATCACCATTATTATTTTTATTTCCTTTGATAGCTAACATTTACACATTTCTTTCCGGGTCCTGCCCAGGGACCTAAGGTTAGAAATGGCATATTGACACTTTCCACTGAAAAAAAAATAAAATAAAATAAAAAAATAATTACATAGATAAAGCCCTTCGTAAAGTGTGGGCTGTACTTGTCAGAACAATCTTTTGTATCTCTTTGAGGCATGGACTTCCAGGGATCCCTTCAATCAGCCTACTGGAATCTTTTCCAACCAGTCCAAGGGCTCCAACTACAACAGGGATTGTTGATATTCCCATGTGCCACATTTTTGAGATTTCTATTTCAAGGTCCTTGTATTTTGACAGTTTTTCGAATATCTTCAAAGATACATTGCAGTCTGCAGGGACTGCCATATCAATAAGGAGGCACTTATTTTGTTTGTGGTCTTTAATAACAATGTCTGGGCGGTTGGCTTTGATTGTTCTGTCAGTGTGTATTGTGTAGTCCCATAGAATTGTAACAGGTCCTATCTCCGTAACCGGGTCAGGGTGGTGTTCGTACCAGTTTCTTTCAGTTTCCTTCCCATAGGAGTTGCAAATTTTCCAGTGCAGATATTGGCCCACTCTGTCATGCCGGGTTTTATATTCAGTGGGTGCCAATATCGTGCAACCTGATATAAGATGATCAATGGTTTCTGGATATTTATCACAGAATCTGCATCTTGGGCTAACACAATATTTTAGTATATGTGCTTGATAATTCCTAGTTAACAAGCATTAGTCTTGGCAATGATAAAACCTTCAGTTTCAGCTTTCAACCCTGCACTACGTAGCCACTGATGGGTGCGGTTTTTGTCTATGTCAGCTTGTTTGGTATGGGCAGAGTATTGGCCGTGGAGCGGTTTATCTTGCCGTTGTTTCTTTATCTGGTCGGTCGCATTTGTCTTTGCATTCTTTTTTAAGTATTTTGCAGCTTCAGCTGGTGTACAGTGATGTATTTGCATTTCTGTGCCGATTTGAAACTCCATTTTGAGTTTGTCGGCTTCCTTTACTACAAAGTAAAGACACTTACTACTTTCATGTTCCTTGACACATACCATTATCGCACCCGGCCGGAAGTTACTGCCGGCTACTCAAACGTCTGAAAGCGTCACCACGGAAAACGGAACAAACGCCATTAAGTTCCAGTGACTCAGCGTTTTCAGACATCAAAACACAAAAATACAAAAACAAAACGAAACATAACATACACAACTAAAAATAATGACCAGAAACTAATTCATGTACACATGGGGCCTAAATGAAACCCATGTGTACATTCAAAAGTAGAAGGTCATTTTTAGTGAATAACTAAAAGACACTGTTAGCCAAGCTACGATGCTGACCCCGGCCTACATAAACACGGCCAAATTTCTTCCACCAAATTATTCTTGGATCCGGGTTTAAGAGCAACATGCTCCCCTCACCGCTGACCTCAAGCAGCAGCAGCAGCAACCAGACCGAGCCCAGCAGCAGCAGCCACTAGCCAGCCCAGGTCAAGCAGCAGCAGCAGCCACTAGCCAGCCCAGGTCAGGCAGAAGCAGCAGCAGCCACTAGCCAGCCCGGGTCAAGCAGCAGCAGCCACTAGCCAGACCGGGCCAAGCAGCAGCAGCCACTAGCCAGACCGGGCCAAGCAGCAGCAGCCACTAGCTAGGCCGGGCCAAGCAGCAGCAGCCACTAGCCAGCCCAGGTCAAGCAGCAGCCACTAGCCAGACCGAGTCCAACGGCGGCACCGGCAGCAGCACCCTGCGTACATTCTTATGCGATAGTCCTTTTCAGGGCTAACGATTACATATTTATGCCATAGTCCTTTTCAGGGCTAACGATTACACACTTATGCAATAGTCCTTTTCAGGGCTAACGATTACATATTTATGCCATAGTCCTTTTCAGGGCTAACGACTACATGTTTATGCCATAGTCCTTTTCAGGGTTAACGATTACATATTTATGCCATAGTCCTTTTCAGGGCTAACGATTACATATTTATGCAATAGTCCTTTTCAGGACTTCCTGACTACATAGTTTATGCAATAGTCCTTTTCAGGACTTCCTGACTACATAGTTTATGCAATAGTCCTTTTCAGGACTTCCTGACTACATAGTTTATGCAATAGTCCTTTTCAGGACTACCTAACCACATAGTTTATGCAATAGTCCTTTTCAGGACTACCTGACCACATAGCTTATGCAATAGTCCTTTTCAGGACTACCTAACCACATGTTTATGCAATAGTCCTTTTCAGGACTACCTGACCACATAGGTTATGTGATAGTCCTTCCGGTTACTACCAAGCTGCATCCCTGGTGACCGTCAACCTAAGGACGAGCAGATTCCCTCAGCACTGACTGGTCCGCTGCCCTAAAACAAGACGATCTCTCGGGTGGCGCTCCCCGATTTCATTGCGACACAATACCTGTACATACTTTTGCCAAATTGTTAAATAAAATTTGGCTTTGATTTTAAACCCTCGCTTTTGTTATCCTTGCTTCGATCGTATTTTCCAATATAAATTTTACTGTTTGCAGGGTTGATAGCACACGCTTGACGGCCCCGCAACACCATCATCCAGTCTTCTGTATTTTCCAAGTATCTTTGGAGGCCTATTGTTGTACTTTTGTAGGATAGTTCTAGTTGAACTAGTCCTCTGCCTCCTTCAGATCTGGGCACATACAGGCGATCAATATCAGCTTTGGGATGATGCATGCGGTAGCAAGTGAGGAGCTTTCTCGTTTTGGCATCCATTCGCTTAATTTCAGCTATGGTCCAGTTAAGGACATTAAAGCTGTATTGCACCACAGGAACATTATTATTATTATCATTATTATTATTATTATTATTATTATCATCATTATTATTATTATTGATGTCCTTCCGACCTGAAGTGAGCTAGAAAATTACTTTTGAGTAAGTCATGCAAACTTCAAATTTTAGGTGATTCTTCAAAATTCAGAGGATGCCCCAAGACGTTTGGCTTATAGTGTATGTAATTGATATTTTTTTAAGTCTGTGGGAAGTTGAGGGTGTGAAAACTTGGCCTTGTAAAAATATTCACCTTGTCCACATATAAAAAAAAAGAAAGCAGATAGAGGAAATCCAAAATTTTTATATTCCAGAAATTGTTGAAGTGTTTCACAAACATTGGGTTTTTTCTTTTTTTTTCTTTTTTTAGTTGAGGTTCTTCTTATGAAGATGGTTTTTGGAAAAATACTAAACACAGGAGGATTTCTTAATGACTCCAACTTGGACTGTTACATCTGGCTGCTACTCATGCTATCACATGGACTCTGACTGACTGCTACTTGAACTGACTGACTACTTAATGCATTGCTTTTTTTTTACTCATGTTTCGATATCATAATAAACACAAAATGTGCACAATTATTTAACAGAAAAATGCTCAGCTCAATTCTAAAGTGTGTAACCTAAAGTGTATAAAATTTCTAATAACTTAATAACTCTACAGGCTTAAAAGCCGAAACTTTGCAAATGAATTATTTGATGTTTTAAATACTGTGTAATTTTATCTTTCTCTGTTCATTGAATGCTAAGTTGATATCTACTGAGTAGGGACATTGTATTTTATTCAAAATTTTCAACAGAAAGACGTTTTGTTTATTTTCTTTGAAACTGAATGACCAATTTAATATGTTCTAACAATGTATTTGTTTTAATTTGAATCTAATTTGTGTTTTATCAAATCTTAATTTGTAGAGATTTTTAAAGTTTTCTTCACAAACACTACAACACTTTACAATTATTAGAAGCTTTTCACACATAAATCTTTAAATATATTTTCAAATTATTATTGCTATGCATTACTCTTATATTGGTGACGGGATACCAGCCATTGTCCTGAAGAAATGCGCACCTGAACTGGCGCCTGCCCTCTCTAAATTATACAACCGCTGCCTCAAGGAGTCCTGTTTTCCTGACTGCTGGAAGTCCTCAACCATTGTTCCTGTCTTTAAGAACTCTGGTGACCCCTCCGACCCTTCCAATTACCGTCGTTTCAGTCTCCTACCCATCTTCGGCAAAGGCTTCGAGGCCATTATCAACACCGAAGGGATTAATGATCTGATATCCCATGATCTGCTCTCAGACAAGCTGTATGGTTTCCGCTTTGCCCGATCTACTGCTGATGTGCTTACGGCCATCACTGAATTTGTCTACCAAGCTATCCATAATAACGGTGAAGCTCGTGCCGTGGCCCTTGACATCTCCAAAGCATTTGATAGAGTTTGGCATGCCGGCCTTCTTCGCAAGCTCCAGGGTTATGGTATCACAGGTCAATTGTTTGACCTAATACAATCATTCCGGTCAAACCGGGAATTGAAGGTCGTTCTCAGTGGATTCATCTCCAGATCCTATCCCGCTAACGCAGGTGTTCCTCAAGGCTCCATCCTAGGCCCTACTCTGTTCCTCATATTTATAAACGACCTTCCTGATGCCATAGACTCCCAAGTCGGCATCTACGGTGACGACACCACAATTTCCTCCTGCCTCAAACACAAATCTAATGATGCTGACAAAGTTAACCTGACAGCTCAAATTGAAAAGGACCTCCAATCGGTTGTGAACTGGGGCGAGAAATGGATGGTTAACTTTAACGCCTCTAAAACAAAACTGCTCTCTATTAACCACCACAAGGATCCATCCCTGCATCCCATTAGAATGTCTGAAGACCAACTTCTCGAGAGCTCCTCTCTGCGGCTGCTCGGTCTCATGCTGTCTGCTGATCTGAGATGGAACAAATACATTGAGTCAGTTGCATCATCCACCGCAAGGAAAGTTGGTTCCCTGTGCCGAGCCAGGAAATTTTTCTCCCCGGAATCGATCCTCCAAATCTATAAATCGACCATTCACCCTTGCATGGAGTATTGCTGCCATATATGGTCTGGGGCCCCTGCTGTTTGCCTCAGGGTTCTTGATAAGATCCACAGATGGATATGCAATGTGATTGGCCCTGATCTGTCATCTCGTCTGCAGTCGCTCTCTCACAGACGCGATGTTGCCTCGCTCTGTCTTTTTTACAAGTACTTTCATGGTAATTGCTCCGAGGAGCTGCTTTCGCTTGCCCCTAGGCCTCGTGAATTTAAACATCCTATGAGGCTGGCATCCCGTTCCCACCCCTACACCGTTGAAACTGTTAGATGTAGACGTCTCTTCTACTCCAATAGCTTCATGTCTCGCACATCTCGCCTATGGAACTCCCTTCCCTATTACTGTTTCCCTGACAAATACAATCTCCAACGGTTTAAGTGTAGCATCAATCAACATCTCCAGTTGCCTTGATCTATCCACTTCCCTTCTCCACATCCTTTCATCTTTCATTCCTATCTGCTCTCGCTCCAAATCTTCTGTAACCACCTTGACTTGATCGACCCACTGTCTTTCTCTTTCTCCACATCCTCTCCTTAACCACTCCTATCTGCTCTTCCTCCAACCCTTCTATAATCCCTTGCGTGATAGTGGCCTCCAGCCTTGCTTGGGGTGATACGCTTAAAAAAAAAATATATATATATATATATATATATATATATATATATATATATTCCAATTATCATATTAATATGGAATAATTCTGAAATATTAGTTTATTACTTAATAATGATAAAAAAACTGATACCTCACTTTATGTCCAGTAGAATCTTATATTGATACTATTTTACTTTTGCTGTCAAAAAATGATGACATGTTTTGTTAAATCCTTATTATTATTATTATTATTATTATTATTATCATCATTATTATTATTATTATAATTTTTTTGCATGTGAATCTTCAAATATATTTCTAGTTATTATTGTTGTACTCTGAGCATTCACAAAATTGGACTTTTCGCCTCTGGAGTTTTTTTGAACATCTTTGAACAGTCTACTATTGTCATAACAAAGACTAGTCCTGGTTATGACGATAAACTACATCCAGCAGCAAGGCTTTTGATTGGATGATTGTAGGTTGTGAGGTGTGTGAAACAACCCATTAATTGATGTTGTTCCCATTCTACCCTGACCCGTGGTGGTAGCACTTATTAGGGTCCCAGCTATGGGCAAATAGTGACACCCCCCCCCCCCGCAAACAAACAACACTATGAAAGTATAAAAATATATTTTATAGCAAAAATACCAGCAATATATTTTATAGTAGAATTATCAACAATATTTTGTAGCTAAATAACCAAAATTACATTTACTGTAGTCAAATGCATACAACTGCATTCAAAATATATATAGTTGAAGCTAGAAAATTATATTCAAAATATTTAGATTTCAGTATTAAATAACCCGTAGAGGTTGATATGCCACTAAACAAATTCAACCAAACAACCAACACGAAAGAACTCATTCATGACATTAATCCATATAATATCTTACAATTTCTTAATGAAATCAAAATGTATTCCAAAATATAACTTAAACAAAACTGCAACATAAGCACACACATATCACCGCCTCTAATAATTAAATTTCGGAATTAAATGACCCATAAAGGAATTGAGGTGCCATTAAACATTCATATAATATCTTACAATTTCTTAATGAAATCAAAATGTATTCCAAAATATAACTTAAACAAAACTGCAACATAAACACACTATAACTATGTGCATAACTATTACTTCCTTGCTTGTTGTACTAGTTTCTACAATAAACCTGTGACTATTTATCCACCGTGTTTGTCCATTCCATATTCCTATTAGCACAGAATATAGCACCAAGAAAATTAAATTACAGCATTAAGTGACCCATAATAAATTGATATGCCATTGAACAAACAAATCAATCAGTCATAACAAAAACATTACCACCTGGCATTGCCAGTGCAAGAGCGATAACTCTTGTACACTACAAAGTTATATTACAGACAAAAAATATGCAAAAATTCATGTCATATTATGCACTGGGTGTATTTTACTTTTAACTGAATGTATGGATTGTGTTATCTATGTATCTAGAGTTATAGGGATGTTTTACTTTACAAATATGGTCATCACATTGTGGCCGTGTTCACAGTTACCATCTTTGTTATCTAATTTATTATTTAATTTATTGTAATGTACTTGTCATCTCTGATGATGGCTTATGTAAGCCGAAAGCTTAGACAGGATTAACAATAAAAACATGTATCAACATGGTGATTTTCTTTCATGTTTCAGTGATAATGTTAAAAAGCTTATTCGACAATATGAAAGGAATTTACTTAAAAAAATAGACAAAACTTGTCTATATTATTTAATGAAACATGTATTAATGAAAATATTCTGCCTAAATATATATACACACACACACACACACACACACACACATATATATATATATATATATATATAGTTATCCACATATAGGCCTGTTTTGCTGTATCACAGCTCATCAGTGTGGTTAGACATCTGGGTGCTTCACACTGGGATCAGAACCCTACTGATTTGGCATCAGTCGAAGATCCTACCCCTAAGCTATTGGTGCTATGGCAGAGAGAAAGGGAAATTCTAACTTATTGTATGTGGATGTAAACAAGCACTAGTTGCCAGAGTGCTCAATTCATTAATGAAGAATGGTGCGTTAATGGTGGTGATGGCTAATGTTTTGGAATTACCCCTCTACTCAATGGTGCTTGATTGAATAGATAATCTGGTCATTCACATACAGATCTGTTTCGCTGTATCACAGCTCATCAGTATGGCTAGACATGAGATTGCTTCAAGCCAGGATCGAAACCCGACCAACTTGGCATCAGTTGGAGATCCTACCACTAAGCTATCGGCGCACGGCAGAGAGAAAGGGAAATTCTAATGTATTGTATACAGATGTAAATAAACACCAATATATATATTGAAATCACAACTGATCATGACTGAGCATTTCAATGTAAGTATTCATACATTAAATTACAATCACAAATTTAAATGTATTTTATTGTAATTTTACATAATGAAAAAACCTAAAATATTTAATCATTTTGAAGTAAGGAGTAAATAATACATGGTTTTCAAAATTACTTACAAGTAAAAATCTGAAAAGGGTTCAGTGCATATGAATTCCCCCTATTTACTATGAAATTCCTTTGGCAGGACAACAATCTTAAACATACAGCCAGGGATACAATGGAATGGTTTAGATCAAAGCATATTAATTTGTTAGAATAGCCCAGTCAAAGCCCAGAGCTAAATACAATTGAGAATCTGTGACAAGACTTGAAAATTTTGTGTTCATAGATGGTCTCTATGGGAAAAGCATTTCAGTTACTAGATGTGTAAATCTGGTAGAGACAAACTCAAAAAAAAACAAAAAAACTTACAGCTGTAATTGCAGCAAAAGATGATTCTACAAAGTATTGACTTAGGGTGGGATGTGGATACTTGTGGATCAAAGAAATGACTGCTTTGTTGTCCTAATTATTGTTTGTGTCACTATAAAATGCATTTTGCATATTCAAAGCACTTTGTGTAGTCCGTGTTGATCAAAAAGTAAAAAGACTATTTAAGTCAATTTGAAATCCAGTTGGTAACACAACAAGTGTAGAAAAGTTCAAGAGGGGTGAATGCATATGCTAAGCACTATATATGTATGTATATATCAGCCTGGACAAAGTGGTCATGTTCCAATTTGTTCCAGTCTCACCTTACACTGAACCATCAATATTTGTGGATGACCACAAAATGAAGGTGGTAGACAACATGTTTCGGGAACACTACAAACAGATACTGCACTCTTGTCAATAAAATATCTGCTCATCTGAAGAAGGAAACTGATGCTTTTGCAGCTCTAAAAGATAAAGTCTGGATGCAGAGAAGATTTTAGAAGTGCACGAAGTGGGTAGTCTACAATACTGTGGACTGACATGCCTGCTATACTCTGGTGAGACATGGGTTGTGTACCAGAGATATTTAGATGCTCTGGAGAGATTACATCAACATTGTTTAAGATTGGTTTTTGTTATCCACTGAATATCTCACACATCAAATATCCTACACACCAGATACTGTGGTCCTCAAAAAGATCAATGCAATCAGCATTTAAAGCACACTTTCATTGCCGCAGACTTTGCTGGGTAAACCATGGCATTTGCCTTGATGACATCAGAATACAGCACTCGACCCCAATGTAAACCAAGGAAGCACTTTGTTTAAAGGACTCTCTTGTAGCCTTCCATGTAGAAGGTTCTGAGTGGGAAACTGTTGCTTGTGATTGAAATTAGTGGAGATGTCCAATTCATGAAGACACTCAGATCTTCCAGGAACATGCAATGAATTGAACAAATGTCAAAATCGGAAACGATTTTAACCAAACATAGTGTTGCTTTTGAGTAACTTATTGTACCTTCTTAGGCTAACATTTTTTTAATGACATGAAGTGGAAAGATTATATTGAATCAATTGCTAGGTCTGCTGCTAGGAAAGTTGGTTCACTGTGTTGTGCTAGACAATTTGTCTCACCTGAATCTGTCTTGTAACTTTATAAGTATACCATTCCTCTATGAATTGCAAATCTGGTCTGATGTTTCTGATATGTATCTTGAGACTCTTGACAAAATCCAAAGATGAATCTGCACTGTTATTGGTCCTGGCCTGGCATCTCGGTTTCAATCACTTTCTCAGTACAATAATGTAGTTTTCTATACATATTTTCATGCTAATTGTTCTGATGAGCTTTCTCTTTGGTACCTTGGCTTAATGAATTTACGTGCAGTACTAGGTTGGCAGGTAGGTCTCATCATTTTACTGGCTAAATGTAAAGTTCTAGATTAATAGTTTAGATGGCTAAGTGTAAAGTTCTAGATTAATAGTTTCTTCTCACACTTCTTGCCTGTGGAACTCTCTTCTCTTGCTTTCCTGTTAACTACAATCTTCAAAAATTTAAATGCAATGTTAAGCATCATCATTTGTCTTTTTTTAATACTGTTCTTTTATTTCCTTTCTCCTCAGTTTCTTTCACTTTCAGTCACCACTTGCATCTTAGTGGCTTTATTGTTTTGCTTGAGTTGAAATGATTAAAAAGAAAAGTAATTTTCTGGTGCAGTCAGATCTACCATAAATACTAAGATAAATACTAATATAAAATGGTTAATGACCTCCAGCTGTATATTTGAAGCAAAAAAAAAAATTAACAACAGGTATCAACAGGTGACAACACAATGAATTAATGTTGAAATGACATTACAAAATGATCTTAAAGATTTATGGTCTATACTGTGTTAATCTTTTTGGACAACGTTAAGGTTTAAGCACATAAATTGTTTACCTTGACTGAGTCTTAAATTATCAAAATAGTTCAGTGATTACAAATGCTGTCTGCCGAGCTGTGTACACTTTTACACTGTGCTTAGTTAAAGCTTGTTGAACATTGATTTTGGCAGACATTGAATTCTTGATTTGGATGTTAGCAGAGGTGAAGACAAGGTCATAATTCCAGTGGAGGAACAATGCCAACATGACAAACTTTGGAACTTCAGAAATAATAAAGTAATTTCAAAGATTTGAGGGTTAGGGGGGATTCTTTTTCCTTTCTTTTCCCTTGATAAAAAGAAACAAATTTCATTTTTCATTAACTGAAAGCAACAGAGTATATTGTTTGATCCTTTTCATTTTTTTTTTCTTAATCATTTTACTCCAAGCAAGGCAATAAAGCCACTAAAATGCAAGGGGTTATTGAGTGTTAGAGTATACAAGAAAAATATACTATTAAGGGGAGAAAACAATAAAAGACTAGAAAATAACAATCGACATTGCATTTAAATTTTTGAAGATCAAATTAGATTGGGAAACAAGAAGCCATAATTTACACTCTTGCGCCTGTAAACATTTTTACAGTGGCACAAAAAATTTGTATAATTTTTTAATCTTGATGATAATCATACAAGTTTGTTATAAAGTTTGCATAGCTATAATTTTATAGAAATAATCCATTGCTTTTAATCTTTAAATTGTGTAAGTTTCATTGGTAAGAGGACAGTAGAAATTACACAAAAGTCATTACAAATTATAAGATAGAAGAAAACTAGAAATAAAAGATTATATAAAAAATATAATATATTATATTACAAAACAGTTGATTTTCTTTCCATCACACACCATCTGCATGTGACTTTGTATATGCATATGACAATGAGATCTAGGTTCAAATATCACCATGGTTGGCTTGACAGGAAGGTGATTTTATCTGTGTGGGGAGGTCATCCCAGCATATGGCACAAATAGAAAGTGCCTGTAAGTCATACCAGGAGTTGATCCAAGTTTTGTGAATTAAATTGGGTTGACAAAATTGTTCGGAAGCCATTAATGGTTGTGCTAGCATGAAGTCACAAGTCATCATAACTGAGGGTTTGAGTGTGCTGGCCTTGTTCAAACGGTCCATCATGACAGATTATGTGCTCTCACACTCAGAAACTGCAACTAACCTCTGCTCAGTAGAGTTGCAGTATAAGAGATAGGTGTACTCTGCAGGTATTGATTAAACACAAATGTGTCTGATCAGGCGTGTGTAATAGGAATTGGTCAGCTGCCCTAGCAGAAATGTGTAGCCAGTCATTATATGTAACACATATGCAGATGTCTGTGTTGTGACAGATTTACAAGTTCTTGTGCCATTTAATGTATATGTAAACACAGACACATATACATACACAATATCTAAATTTGAAATGAGATACTGAAATAATACATTCCCTCCCACTTATTCTGGACAACCCTAACCTTGAGCTGAGCAATACATTCAAAGTTGGAAAGAAGAAAAAAGAACTTAATTTTTTAAAGACTAAAAATATCAGCTAATTATAAGATTTTATTGAATTTTTTTAAAATTATTTGGTAATAAATAGAATTATTTAAATTTTTTTTCAATTTTTCAGAAATATTTTTACGTTTGTCATTGAATTAAAATATAAATTCACACATGCAAATGTACATACAAACAATTTGAATGAAATTGGAATATATATCTGTGTAGTGAGAGATAATTAGCATTTCTATCTGGCAACAAACCCTGGATAAAAGGAAAAGAGTATAAGCCTAAATGTGTGGCTCTTTGAAGTCATTTATTTAAACTGGGGATATATTTTCTAATAGATGTAGTATTTTAAATAGACAAACAATTTAGATGTGAAATCTGATCATCAGTGATGTGACAGGCACAGAACTAGTAGTAATAATAATAATATTAATGAACGTGGTCCAGTTAGAAAAGTATTTCAGAAATGGCTTTAGAAATACTACGATTAATATAACAAAAGTAACATACAAGAATTTAAAATTAAGCATTCCCCTATATTCCACAATGTAAAATTGTAGTTGGAGTTTGTTGTATTTTGATTTTTCTCCTTATATAATTTATATATATATATATATATATATATATATATATATAAAAGTGAGCATCGAAGTCAACACTTAGAGGTGACAGTCTGTTTCATGCTCTAATCAATACCCATAGAGTACACCTATATATATATATTGCGTCTAGCATGAAACAGACTGTCGCTTCTAAATGTTGACTTTAATGTTCACTTTTATATTTACACACGCTCTATCTCTAATACTGAGCACTTTATTCCATAAATATAGCACACCTTAAGACTATATTTCTTCATATATATGTACGGAGTGTATCAAAAATCATAATGATAGTGAACGAGACTTTTGAGAAGCTGAGTACGATATAAGAGGATAAAAGAATAACACGAAAGGTAAGAGTGTTAAGTGATGTTTATGTTCTTATACGATATGTTCTTATACGATATGTTCTTATACGATATGTTCTTATACAATATAGAATTTAAAGGCTATGTGCTGGTGTATTGTAGGTGTGCACATGTTCACATATAAGCAATACTATAGACATAAACATATACTATAGACTGTTTATTCTTTATTTTATAGAAACTGTACAATATGTGTTGTGATGTAATAGATATCAGGTTGGAATGAGAAATCGGAAAGCTGAGTTCAAATTCCAGTTGAGTTCGTTATATACACTTATGCACAAATACCCTTGGGAAAGGTATGAATTCTTCCTTCAGCTATGGGTTGAATAGCAGGATAGACTTGGTTTTTAGCTTTGATTAACAAGTAGTCTACCACAGAAAGAAATTGCAACCTACTGAGGGTAAAAATCTTCTGCCTAGTCAGTCATGTATCAAAAGACACATGATTGCCCAAGCATATATCATATATGGCACTTAACTGAGTGAAACAAAGTTCTCAGTGTCCCTTGAGTAAGTTTGTTTTCTTTTTCTGGTTCATAAATAAGTTAGTGTAAATAAGGATAAGAATGGTTAAAATGGTTGCTCTCAAGTGAGCTTTGTGCTGAGTTGGAACAACCAAAGTATTGAAACTGCAAAACACGATTAAAATTTTAAAATTAAAAGGAAAACAGTGAGCAGAATACTTGACAAGTTTATGCAAATGGTTGGAGCACAAAAACAAAGAGAAGTCATTAAGAAGAAAGTATTACTGAGAATGGAAAAAGGAGAAGCTATGGAGAGTCACGATTGCCCACACTCTGAAGAGCACTTAGAGAGAAACAAGGAATATGTTACTTTAAATTTCCCAAGGCTTACCTGGAACTGTCCAAGACTAAGTCATTTATATATATATATATATATATATATATATATATATATATATATATATGCATCTTTTAATCTTCATTTATTGTTCAGTGGAGAGAGAGGTATGTATTCTGACTCAGATTTAACAAAGGTAGCACCAGATAAAGACAAAGCTAACCACCCCCAATAATTCTGAGAAAATAATTTTTGTTTCAAAGTAGATAAAGAAAGCTAATACAAAACGGTGTAGAAGTAACTGAACTTAACCAATCACCATAAACTTGGATCTAATCTTATGAAATGATTTCTGTCTATATTTCTGAGATGAGGTATTATGTACACTATTTACATTATTTGGACTATTGTCCTCATCTTTTTTGCCATATTTATCACAACGTTTCGGCCGTTGTACACTCTGCCCTTCTTCAGGTGGTTGGAATGTCGAACTGAACCCTTTATTTCGCTTGCTGGGTTAGACCGTTCTAGTTCCACAGGCCATGTCTAATGGATGTCAGTTATCAGTTATCTCCTGTTAATTCACTTCTCCAAGGTCTCCATTGCCTTAACCAGGTATTGAACTCTTTTAGGACACATGGCACAGTGGATAATGGCATTGGTTAGATCCAGTGACAGGACCCAAAGAGTTGTGAGTTCAATACCTGGTTAAGGCAGTGGAGAACTTGGAGAGCTGATATATATATAAATATAAAAGTGAACATAGAAGTCAACACTTAGAGGCGACAGTCTGTTTCATGCTAGATGCAATCGTCAGGCCACGAGTGCTGTTATTTTTCTCGGTTATACAGGTAAGTGGTGCATTGTGGGTAGTCTATTTTGGTGGTTATTTTACCGGAAGTCGTTTATTTGTTTATTTATTTGGGTCAAATTATTTTGCTTGTTTTTATTTATTTTTATTTTTATTTTTTATCTTATATATTTATTTATTTATTATTTTTATTTTGATCGGTGTTTTTATTAACGTAATAAAAATTTGTTTATATAGCTTATTTAATAGTTATGTTTTTGTTTGGGGAGATAATTAAAGCTATTTGTTGAATTTTGGGGTTGATTGTTGTGGTTTGTTCTGACTATTATTTTGGTGGGAACGGTTTTAAATATATTTATTTGGATTGGTTATCTTTATTTGTTTTTTCTAAACGGCTAATTTATTGGTATCGGTTGTTAGTTTATTTATACATTTGGATGTATTTAGATCAATTTATTATACTTGTTATTTATTTGTTACACTGTATATTTTCCCTTTTTGGTTTTTGATTTTTAAGTAATGCAGTATATTATTTTTTATTCCTTTTTTTTTTATTGTTCTATAACAGTTATAGCTATTTTTCGTCCGATTTTTTGTTTTGATTTTTTATAGTCTAATATTTTTATTATAATAGTTTGCTAATTTGTTTATTATTTACTTTATTTATTGATTTTGTTCCGGATTGGGTTTCTAGTTCTTTCTAAAGTTTTCCCATTCTCTTTCACTCCCAGTAGGCCCCTTTCTTGTGGTGAATAGATTAAAAAGAGGAAAATAAAAAAAGATTAGTTGTATAGATAAAAATCCAAGGTTACTCATGTAAAAAATATAACCAATGTAAATGCAAAATTATTTAAATATGGCCATCATGTTTTGACAGCACAGATAATTTAGTATTAAACATAAAATCAAAAACAAGAGAAAAATAATCTGGAATTATTAAGTCAAGGCAGAGCTTTTGCAATAAGGAAAGACTTTGTCATTGAAAGCCTGTTGTTTTTGCTTTAATTCCTGGTGCTCAAACTACATGTATTTAAGCATTCTACTAGATTGGCATCTAGGTCCCACCCTTTTACTGTTGAAAGAACTGAATGCAACTGGCACTTCTACTTCAACAGTTTCTTTTCTTGCACTTCCCACCTGGAAAACTCCCTTCCGTTTACTTGCTTCCCTGGTAACTACACTCTTCAAAAATTTAAATGCAATGTCAATCACCATCTTGAATCCCATTCATCTTTTATCCTTTCCTCAATCCCCCCTATACTCAATTTTTTCTCTCACTTTCCCTCTCTTTAACCTCCTGTATACTAGTGATATTGCTGCCTTGCTTGGGGTGAAATGATTAAAAAAATTCCTTTTTGGGATGTGCAGATGACAAGTGGCTATTAACAGAGAAAATGGAATTGGCAGACCATGTTCAAATTCTGAGTGGTTTTACAAGAATCAAAGAAGTTAGACCCAGGTTAGATTTGCATGAAATTCAAAAAAGTAAATATAGGTTTACTTTGCACAAACATTAAAGAAGACAGACACTGTTTTGGTTTGCATGAGAGTTAAAAACGTTAACATAGGTTTGATTTGCATGAGTCAAAAAAGTAATGTAGGTTTGTATGAAAGTCAAAAAAGTAGACACAGTTTTGGTTTGCATGAGAGTTAAAAAAAGTAGACACAAATACAGTAACAGGTGGCTCCTATTTTGGGGTGTACCCCTCTGCACATGGATGCAGTCTGCAGCCAACAAGGGAGAGAGAGATGGTGATCTACTAAACGGAGAATAAGAAGATGACCCATTAAAGAGACTGACCAAAATGCAAGGTAGATATGTATTGTTATTATGTCAGATAAAAGAAGGACAGAAAAATAGAGTTAAAAACTGTATAGAAATTCCCTCATTGAAACTTAACATTGAAAGAAAGTAGGTGGGGAGACCAAGTTAATAACACTTTAATTAACTGCAAAGATTTGTCCACCTGCATTTTGCTTGTGCAGGCTTGTATATAATAGCCAACTGACTTGTCTATATTTGCAGCAAACAGGTACAGAGATTATCAGTTGATAATGTAATCACACATTCCTACTTTGATAAAAAGGAAAATTCAGTAAAGTGTGATAAGCTATATTTAAATCTAGGCTAAACTGATCAAATGACTGAACAATCATATTCCATCTGGAATTGTGTCACAGCTGAATGAGCAGAGAAAATGATTTCTGAGCAGGATTCATTTTGGACATATATACTTAGTTACGTTTCTTCACAAAAATCAAGTCAATCAACCGTGAATTGTCTACATATGCAAACTTGTTCATTTATTTTATTGCTTTCTGTCTTTTTTCAAACTCTTCCCTTCTTTTTTCAAGGCTTCAGGATAAACTTCAAAATTAGTTTCATTACTCTTTTACTCTTAGTTAACAGGGACCAAAAGTAGAATAACTACTAATTTGACACAATCTATATATTAACCAATTCAATACAAAGACAATTTGAGTGCTATGTACACCCTTGTACAAATTAATTGAAACAAAATGAAAAATTCCATTATTATTTACTTTTTTCATATTTTTCTAATGAAACATGACCTAATGCACATGTTAGTACTTCATATATCCATTCCACAAAGTCGTTCCTTGCAGATTGACCACAGATTCTCGATTGGATTTAAATCAAGAGAGTTTCCAGGCCAATCTATAGTACTTTGATTTACTCACTGGTAAGGCTTGCCAGTGTGTTTGTGCAGCATTGTAATTTTCATCCACATCCTTGGAGTAATGTCCATTGCAGACAATGGCCATAGAACAATTAATCGACAGTCAAGACAATAGTGTCTGGGCATGATAAAAATCTGATGCAATCACGGATGGCACAATATTTTTTATGGCCAAACAAATTTCATCATATACCCCAAAAATAGATTCATATTACTGCATGCTACTGCAAATGACCTAATCTGAGGAAAAAAAATAGTAATTGATTATACCTTGTCACTCCAGTGGGTCTAAAACTGACTGGTGAAAGAAAGGAAACTGAAGTGGTTGTTTCAATTAATTTGCACAAGGGTGTATATCTACTGAGGAGATATATTACCATCAAAAATGTTTTCAACAAACAATACAGTGTGAAAACAATTACATGACAGGTTGAAATTTTATGAAATATTTATTCTATAAAATGGAAAAAAATGAATAAAAGTTTAGCTGTGTAGAAGGTATGCTTTTCATTAACAATAGAGCCTGAGTTCAGATGTTTACTTTTTTTAATAAAGAAAAGTTCTATTTGTTTACTGGCTGGAGAGAAGTGCTTGCTCATACGAACTGTAGAAAAAGGTATGCTTCCTAATAAATGTTTGGCTGGAGAAAAGGTATAATTTTCATTAACAATAGAGTCAAAGTTCAAATATCTACTTTTAAACAAAGAAGAGTCTTACTTACATGCTGGCTGGACAGCAGTGCCTCCCCATTAGGGCTGTGACCTTACACAAATGCAATAGAAGAGAGAGTTTCATTTTCAACATATTGATTTTTAAAGGTGCCAGTCAGCTGATGCTACTATGTATACTTTCTACAGCCAATTTATCCTTTTACTGTTATGGTATAAACCCACTACACAGTGGTATCAGTAGAATTTAGCTATTGTTTTTGTTTGTTTATTAAATATTTATTTATTATTATTTCACTAACATATTCAGTATTGTTTCTTCATTGCATTTCCATATATGAGCCAGAAACACTTTCATTGATAACACATTTATATTTTTTAACCTACAAATACACCCTTGCATAAATTAATTGAAACAAAATGAATACTTCTGTTTTTATTTACTTTTTTCATATTTTTCCAATGAAACATGACCCACTGAATATCTTATTACTTTGTATGTTCATTCCATGACGTTGTTCCTTGCAGATTAACCACTGATTCCCGATTGGATTTAAATCAGGAGAGTTTCTGGGCCAATCTATAGTACTTTGATTTGCTCATTGGTAAGGCTTGCCAGTGTGTTCGTGCAGTGTTGTAATTTTCATACACATCCTTGGATTAATGTCCATCGCAGACGATGACCGTAGGACAACTAAACAACAGTCGAGACAATAGTGTCTGGGCATGATAAAAATCTGATGCAATCACGGATGGCACAATATTTTTCAAGGCCAAACAAATTTCATCATACACCCCGAAAATAAATTCATATTACAGCACAGCACTGTAAATGACCTAATCTGAGGAAAATATAAATTGATTACACCTTGTCACTCCAGGGTTTCTAAAACTGGCCTTATGGTGAAAGACAGAAAACTAAAATGATAGTTTTATTTGCACAAGGGTGTAAGTGGTTAATGAAGTAAGATTATTAGACATTTTCTTAAGATGAACATATCACTTTATTCATAAATGAAAATTATTGTTATAAATAAATAAACCATTATTTAATTATTCCTGGATCTGATTGATTCATCAAATTTCATATTTTAGAAAATTAGTTGTTATAGGGTAAGATTGTAAGCCCCACCCTTACTTTTTACTATTTTTTGTTACTATAGTTGGTGGGGATGAATGGTTCCCAATGATAGTTATGAATTGAGAGTTGTCCTCCTAGATTGGTTACCAACCAAGGCTAAAAAAATTCTTTCTGTGCTGCTATTTACCCATAGCTGACAAGAAGAAGAGATTAATTCATGCCTTTCCCAGACAGGCATTGAGGTAAACACAGACTGCCACAGCTGGAATTTGAACTCAGCTTACCAATTTCTTATTCCATACCGTTTACCATTAGGCCATTTGTACCACCCACTTATTACCATGTTTTAAATATTTATAATGACAGAAATGTAGAATGTCGCTATTGACTTCCTTGTATTTGTGTTTCTATTTATTTGTTCCAAATTCAGCTTCTTATTCTTTTATTATATTTTTTAACTATTTTTTTATTAACTATGTGGAAGTAATTTAATTCTGGGTTTTTTAAAAACTGAGTCAGAAAATGCAGAGGTGTATACATTAACAATTACTGCTGCACTGTATTTATCTATATCTATAATTCTCAAAATGTATGTGTGTATGTATGTATGTGTATGTGTGTATGAGTTTTCATCCGATTTCGATGAAATTTTTTTTGTTTGATAGACAATTCTTCAGTGCCGGTTTTGAATCCAAATTGGCTAGAAAAAATATTACAACCTTGAAAGTAAAAAATTTAAAAAATTGATTTTTTACACTTTGCGCAAAAAACAAAGGCAAAATTTAATGTCTGTTAAAAAAGCGTACAATCAATTTAGAGAGTTGAAATCTAACACAAAAGATTATTAGAATTATAAAAAAAAATTATAAATAAAAATTATTGTATATTATTATTATGAAGGTCCATAGAAGTTCCTTCCTTGCAAGATTGAGAACGTAAAAACTGCCCTTTTCAGGGCCATCCCCCATTCAAATTGTTAACCCCCCCCCCATTTTGGGATATGCGTCAGTTGCATCCAATTGTTGTTACTAATATTGATTTTGGGTTGGGGTGACTTTAAACTTAAACTGATCCAAATGAACAACAAAAATTCCCAGTAATGAAACACCTGGTCAAAGATGGGTTATACTGTTAGTAAAAATTATACTGCTACTATAAATTGTTTTCTTTTCTAAATAATTTATATACTTTTATTTCATTTAAAAAATCTAGTTGTAATCTTTTTTTATTTTTTCAATGATTATCAAATATGTCAGAATGTAATAAACATAAAACAAAATACTTTAAAAGATTGGTGGGGGGGGGTATTTTTATTTTTTTGACTTAATTCAATTTTGTTTTATTTACCATGATCAGAAATAAATTTTACTGAATCTATTAAATCTAATTTAATAATTATTTTGCCAAACTTACATTATAGCTTGACTCTGACTAAAATTGATTTCAATTCATTTTAAAAATTATATATATATATATATTTGTGGATATTATCATATGACTCTTCTCAGTTTTTTTCTATTCTTACTTTCACAATTCAACTTAAATCAAAAATATTATATTTTTAAATTTATGTGACTATGCACATTTTATAGGTCACAGTTTTGCACTAAGGAAACTGAAATTTGGCATAAGGGTTTATCTTTTCAAGTTGAAGGTCACAGGCTATGTGATGTTTACTGACTGTAAATTTCAAGTTGATGTTTTTGCAAGTCAATTTGGGGATATGGGTATTGTGTAGAAGAATGATAAAAGTGCGTTGTTATCTTCATGTAGTGTGACAAGATTTAATGAATTGTCTTCTTAAATGATGCAGCAGTATACTAGATAATTAACAGGACAGGTATATGTTTTTTTTAAATAGTACAGGTATATATATTTTTTTAATCTTTTCACTCCAAGAAAGGCAATAAAAGCCTCTTCAGGTTACTGAAAATGAAAGAAACTGAGAGAGGAGGTCACTAAACGAACAGTATTCACGGAGACAGAAGTTAATTTATATTTTATTGTATTATGTAATTTAGTGGAGTCATTCTTAGATTTTAACAAATACGAAAATCTACATATAATAATGATACATCTTTGTGTATGTCTGGTCTTTTATATTATTTAATCACTTTTTCTTAATTGATATCATCCCAAGCAAGTCAGTAAGGTCACTAAGACACAAGGGGTTAAAGGGTAAAGCATGTGGAAGAATTAGGAACAAGCATTAGTAATGCGCAGAAAGAGAAAAGAGAAAAGAGGAGGAGAGTAGATAGCAATTGACATTGCATTAAGATTTTTGCAGATTAAAGTTGGCTGGAAAGTATGGGCCTGGAAGGGAGTTCAACAAGCAAGAAGGGTGAGAAAAGAAACAGCATAGAACTTATGGCTGCATCTAGCTAGCTCAATTGTAAACGATGAGATCTCGACACCAGTCTAGTACTGTGCTTAAATTCATAAAGTCTAGGTACTAAAGTGAAGAGCTCATCCGAACAATTACTATGAAAATATTTATAAAATGACACAGAAAGGCAACTTTACAGTGGTGGGTAAGTGACTGAAGCCGAGCCACCAGATCAGGACCAATAATATTGCTGATTCTTATCAAGGAGCTCTAGTTAAATAGCAGAGACACCAGACCATATGTGGCAGCAATATGCTAAGCATGGATGAATGGTAGACTTATAGATATTCAAGATAGATTGTCTCACATGACCCAGTGAACCAACTTTCTTAGCAGCTGACTTGTCAAAGGATTCAATATAGTCTTTCCACCTCATGTCTGCTGAGAATGTTAGCCCGAGAAGGTGCAACAAGGCACTTTTCTGGAGGTTAGCATCAGCCATGTTGATGGAAGACAGAGAGGGGTCTCTCATGGTTAATGGAGAGAGGTTTAGTTTTGGAGTTGTTAAAATTGACAAGCCATCTTTTGCCCCAGTTAACAATGGACTTAAGGTCGTATTGGACATCAGCTGCCATTTTGACCTTGTTGAACTGATCATTCTAATATCGAGGTAGGAGTAAATGGTTGTGTCATCAGCATAGATGCCAAATTGGGAGCTGATGTCATTGGGAAGCTCATTAATGAAAATTACAAACAGCTTAGGACAAAGGATCTAGATGAGTGGCCATTCCAGATAACTTTCATTTCATAATTTGATAGGAAAGACTGGATCAGCTCAAAAATGTGTCTGGAGATGCCATAACTTTTCAGCCTGTGGAGAAGACCTGTACACTAGACCCTGTCAAAATCTTTTGAGATGTCCATTGCTACAACCCTGGCTTCACTGTTTTTATCTAGAGTATGATAGACTCTTTCCACAATTATCATCAGGACATCAGCAGTTGACCTGGGGAAACGAAAGCCTTGTTGCTTGTCTGAGAAACACCCCTGCAATGATTGATGAACCAATTCAGCATTGATTAGAGCCTCTAGAAGTTTCCCAAAAAGAAGTAGAAGGCTAATAGGTCAATAGTTGAAAGTTTAACAGTTCACCAGGGATCTTAAAAACTGGGACAACAGATGATAACTTCCAGCAGGTAGGAGGCAGTGAGGCATTTCTTATACTATTTAGAGAGAACAGGAGTTAGTTTAGGGGCCACTTATTAATGACTATTACAGGGATACCATTGGGTGCACATGCTTTGTGGGGATCAAGGTTAGAGATGATAGCAGAAACCATGGAAGGGGTTATATGCATATCACTCAACAGAGATTCATTTGGGAAGTTAGGTAGGGATACTCCAGATTAGTCAAGAGTAGAGGAGAATTTATGGGCAAAGCATTCAGCTTTATCAGCAGAGGATGATAACACCTCAAATTGATAGAAGAGGGGGGTGGGAATAGAGACCTTGCACTAATTTAATGCCCTATTAAAGAGCCACCAATAATCAGAAGAGCCAAAGTTGTTAGAAGTTATGCGGTACCTTATTTTCTTGGCAAACTGGGACTTAGCTCCTTTGAAGACTCGCTTACATTTATTACAAGCAGTAACAAATAGGCACTTGTGATGAGAGCCGTCATGCTGGTATAGCTGAAAGTAGAGGTTCCTGTGTGCTATAGTGGCCAAGCATGTTGGTGTGAACCATAGTATTTCACCTGGTATTTCCAACCCAAGAAGAAAACCTCAGTGTTTAAGATGTCAGTCCATGGGCATCATGAAGAAAATCCCAGAATGTGTCCTAATCAGCATGCTGTTAATGGAAAGAGGTCTTATGGATAGGGAGTTCCTGTTTAATGGATGCTTGGAAGGAGATATCAATAGTTACCACAGAGTAGTCTGAGTTACCGAGAGGGCAGTGAAGCTTGGCAAGTGTGGGGAGAGGAGGTAAGAAATATATCCAATAGCGAAGCATGTTACTTGGTTTGACTAGAGTAATGAGTAGGAAATTTCACGATTTGAGTAAGGGATTGGACAATGGAAGAATTTGATATCTGAATACCAGCAATATCAGTACCTTTAGAATGCTTCAGCCATGTGTCATGGTGAGCATTAAAATCACCAAAGACAAAGATCTTCACCAATGGATGGGAGAACGTACCATTTCTATACTGTCAGCCATGCCTAATATGCTGCAGTCCTAGGAAGATGGATAAAGGAAAAAGAGACAGCTAATAGAGTTTAGTAACAAAAGACAGAAGCACATGAAAGCGTAGTCTGTGGCCTTGAGAGATTATCCCAGATGTAAACACCAAGGCCATGCATTTGAATGCTGTTATTTTTCAGCAAAGGGGAAGATAGCCTGGAACGAAGAATTCATTGGTAGCAATGGAAGAATTCAAGTTAGTTTTACAAAGGACAAAGATATCTGGCAACCATTCCAGGAGAAAAGATTCTACGCTGCAGAAGTTGGAACAGATACCATAAATACTGGAGAAAGAAAGGTTGAGGTAGGTAGGTGGTTTTTTGCTTGCTGGTTTAGTTGCATTTCTTTTTGTTATTTTTTCCATGAGATTTGTTTTGAGGAGAGAGGAAAAAGGCGACCACCATAATTGTTACTATCTTTCATCGATGGCAATACAAACCAGCCAGCGCATGGCTGAAAAGAGAGCATAATGTGACTTCAGGGTTGCCCACTGGAAATACATGCAGGGACACCTACCCATGCATGACATTACAGATACCATGATATTATGCAATTGTTGATCAGAGCAGCCCTCGTAGAAGGAGGAGAGAACCGATAAACCATATCCTGATCAGGAAACAAAGAATGAACCTCTACTCCTGTTCAATAGACATGGAAGGAAGGCTGGCCGAATTGTTTTATCAGAGCAGCCTCTCTAAGCTCTACCAAAGAGTTCAGGCTCCTAACAACCAGTCGGAAGCAGCAGCCAGCAAACTGCCAACTCAGTACCCTCACAATGGAAAGTCACAGTCACTGGTTAGTCTGATTACCAAATAAATTAAAACATTTAAATCATTGTGACTCTGATAGACAGAGGAGAGAACCGGTAAACCATATCCTGATCAGGAAACAAAGAATGAACCTCTACTCCTGTTCAATAGACATGGAAGGAATGCTGTTCGGATGATAGGTGAGCTTATCTACTTCTATTACTCTGTAAATATAATAAAAAATACAAAGGAATTCATATTAAGTTGTTACTTTAAGTTCTGATGTCTACTACCAGCTCAAAATTGGGATGGTAAAACTTAGTTTAATCTTGTTGTGTCAATTTCTCGACACTGATAAGCAACAGTAGGTAAGCACATTTTAGTTAAACAAGTTGTGGGGAGGGGCCGAAGTAAAAAGTTTGATAATTAAAAGCAATGGAGAGAAGAATATATAGCAGCAGAAGGAAGGATGTGCGAAAACAGAAACAAAAAGAAAAAATTCAAAAAATAACACAGACACTTAAAGATGGCACAATGGGTTGATTTGTATGGATGTGCAATGGTGAATGCTTTGAAAAGCAGGAAATGAATCTTTTACTTTATTTTGGCTTCCTTTTGCCATCTTTCTTTTATATATCTTTGTCTGGATACAGTTATAAACATCTGACTTTGCTCATGAAAGTAATTTTAATCTCTAAATATGGTACTTGAAAAGTATTAGAATTTCACTTTATTAGTAACTTTATTATAGATATTAGGAAGTCTTAAATGAGGTGTAAATTTTATCTTCTATATAAATTATAAACTGACTAACTACTACTTTTAAGATGATTTCTTCTTAGTTGGAATATTGTGTTTCATTAAAAATATTTAATAAAATTAAGTTTCATTTGTTTGAAGTGAGTTAGCAAATATGGTATTCCATAACATTAGTATTGAGAAAAAAATCATTATTTATTTTTATTTATTAAAGAAAACATTTTATTGAACACTTACCAATAACATATCTCAAAATAAACTATCAATTACAAATATGTTACTCTTTATGAAATAAAATGAAAAGAGTAAAACATCAAACTCAAGACAATGTCAGCAACTTCGTAAAAAATTTGTTTATGCATTGAATATTTCTGTCACATCTGGTCTGATGCTTCTGCTATGTATTTAGAGATTCTAGATAAAAGGCAAAGAAGAATCTGCAATGTTATTGGTCCTGACCTGGCATCTCAGCTTCAGTCACTTTCCCACTGTCATAACATAGCTTCCCTGTGCCTTTTCTATAAATATTTTCATGGTAGTTGTTCTGATGAACTTTCCTCTAGGGTACATAGACTTTATGAATTTAAGTGCAGTACTAGATTGACAGCAAGGTCTCATCATTTTAAAGTTGAAATGGCAAGATGGAACCATAAGTTCAATGCTAACAGTTTCTTCCCTTGCACTTCCAGCTTCTGGCTTCTTACTTTTCAGTCAACTTTGACCTTCAAAAATTGAAATGAAATGTCATATGATTATCTACTGTCCTCTTCATGTTCTTTTATTGTTCTCTCTCCTTAATAATGTTTTTTTTCCCCTTCAGATTCTCTCACACTCAGAAACCTTAGTCGCTTTGCACCTTAGTAGATTTATTACCTTGCTTAGGGTGAAATGATTAAAAATAAAGAGCAACAACACCAAATAGATTAAAAACATCAAAGTTGGTTATTGTCAAATATTACATTTCCAAAAGATTTTTCTTTAATTTTATCTGAAGTTCTCACACAATGTCATTATTCCTCAGATTATATGAGCTTCTTCCTGTATATGCTGTGTCTTTTCAGATTGTGGATGATCGTAGCTCTCCATAACTTCCAATTCTTTGTAGCCCTAAGCAATGTTTATACACTTACTATGACTTCCAGTCCCTGTTCTGCCATCCATTTACACAAGTTTGTTAATTTGGTTGATCATGGTTCTCCACAACTTCTTATCCTTTGTAGCACTAAATAACATTTGTCCCCTTATTAACCCTTCCAGTTCCTGTTCCACCATCCATTTATACAAACTCATTATGTAGGTTCCTCTACATAATTCTCCAAGCCCCCTTTCCTCATTATGTATTCCAGAAATTTCAACTTTGTCTTTCTTATATTGTTTAGCCATTTTCTTTAAAACTTTCTCATTGCTCACATGTTCTGTCTGTGGTATTCTCAGCATCCTTCTGTAGAATAAAATCTTTGTTGCCTCAGTTTACTTTTCAACTATGAAGAAATTGTACAAAATTCACTGTCATATAGTAGAATGAAATTAACAGTGAAATTAATGTCAACCCAAAATGTGCTTTGCAATAGAAATTTCTATTGCAAAATATGTCCTCATCTTGTTATTATCACAATGTTTCAACCACTATGTCCTCTGGTCTTCTTCAAGTATCTGTCAATCCAGTTCATGATCTTGGTGTAAGTATCTGTACACTGCAGCTGTTCAAATCTTGGTTTGCAACTGTTCATCTGATCAGTTACCACTATCAATGTACCATTAACATAACAAGTTGCACAGTAATTCTCAAAGGCCTAGATGCCCATCCTTTTTGTAAATGAACAAGAGGCAAATATTTTCAAAAGTCTATATCTGCAAAATTGCTATTCATACTTGAAATGTAAAAGATGTCATTTTTAATCCAACATTATTTTTGTTACTTTAAACATTATTTTTGTTACTTTAAACATTATTTTTATTACTTTAAACATTATTTTTGTTACTTTAATCATAATTTTTATTACTTTAAACATTATTTTTGTTATTTTAAACATTATTTTTATTACTTTAATCATTATTTTTGTCACTTTAAACATTATTTTTATTACTTTAAACATTATTTTTGTTACTTTAAACATTATTTTTATTACTTTAAACATTATTTTTATTACTTTAATCATTATTGTTATTACTTTAATCATTATTTTTATTACTTTAAACATTATTTTTCTTACTTTAAACATTATTTTTGTTATTTTAAACATTATTTTTGTTACTTCAAACATTATTTTTATTACTTTAATCATTATTTTTGTTACTTTAAACATTATTTTTATTACTTTAAACATTATTTTTATTACTTTAAACATTATTTTGTGGATGTGTAATATCTTGAGGGATTTGATGGTTGTTGGGGGTGGTAGATAGAAAGAGTGAAGCAATGAAAAAGAGAATACATTAGACCAAATGTAAGTAATTCATAGAACAGGTTGTGGATGACCATGAAGTACAGACATCAAGATTGACACATTGTAAGAGCAGATAGTGTCCACAATACAGATCAGAGCAAATGTGCTCCCAGGAGTGTCAACAAGGGTTGTTGGAAATAATTTACTTGTAAACAGGACTACTTGACATGTGTACCTCTAACCAGACTATCATTTATACCACAACACCAGTGATATTGCAAGGGGATCATTTAGAAAATTACTTGTGATAGCTGACAAAGGCAGAAAAGCATTTATAGGTTTTTTCTGTTAGAAACTCTCTGTGTACCATGTGTGATATGATTGGCTGAAATCAAGAAAACAGTCTGTTGAGGAAAGAAATCTCTCCCGGTGAAGAGACATCCTGTTGGTTTTGTTATTACATTCCAGAGCAAAAGAGAATGAGAGTGTTTATGTACCTTAGTTATATAGTCTTGAATAGAATGCCATCTAACAGGTTTCCTGGCAGACAAGGTGAGGTAACCTCAGAACCGAATTTAGGCTTTAAAAGGCCACTGGGCTAATAGAATTTGGAGGCATCTTCATTATGTACGTTGTCTCTCGTGTCTAAAAAAAAAGATATTTTTAATCAAAGCTACATCAATATGTATATAAAAAAGATGCCTCAAAATCTAATTGGGGCCCCTTCAAGCGCCCTCCCTCCCAACGAATTTAAAAGACCCACTCCAACTAGAGAGGCCTAAATACTCTAAATTGTTTCAAATTAATTCAAAGGAGCCCCGTTAAATCTGAAAATAAATAAATCTCCTGTTCTTATATCTTTATCTTTTTTTTTTAGTTTTATCAGGGTTCCAAGACTAGAGAACAGCCTATACTAACTCATATGTAAATCTGGCACTGAGTAACCACCACATTATCAATAGTATTTGCCATTTGTATACATGTATGTTGAAGCAGTGCTGGTGCAAGAGTCTTGTGGGCCCCCACCGAATCTATGATATGGGGCCCCTACTCTACTACATCTTGATTTTCATAAGGTAGTATTTATATAAAACGCAAATTTCATTGTAACCTAATTATGTATAATAATGGATCCTATGCAATGTAGACAAATGATTCAACTAGAAAAATTGAAACTAAATACAATGTATCTAAATACAATTAGAGGCATGTCATAATAGAGTATTCCATCTTAAATAAAGCAATGTTTTGTGGCAATTTTTAACATCAACTTGAGATTTTTCTTGTTGAATAATTTTAAGATATTCAAAATTATGGATAAAAAATAATAAATTTCATGGTGTTTTTTCAAGACTTACTATGAGAAAAACAAATTCACAGATTTAGACAAAAAAAAATGTCCAGACTTACATCAAAAACTGCAAAACTTTTTCATCCTTTAATAGTCAGTTGTGCATTAGTTTAATTTGTATCGTATATAAATATAGGTAGATAAAAGCAAATAGTGATAAGATAGCAAGAATTACAAAGTACTGCCCAGGGACGCCAATCAGATCTCCACTGCTGCTCAGGGTTTGCAGGGTAGTACACACCAGCCCTGTGTTGAAGTACAGGATTGTATTAATGCCTGGGGATATATAGTGTGTTAATATTGGGTGTGATTACCTCTGATATACTCCTTTTTTTAGAACCTATGCAAGTATTGATCTATAGATTGTTTTATATAATTCAGTTATATCTCACCGATATGAATAAACTGAAAACACATATTCAAGTCGTTGCAATTTTATTTTTCATCATTGTATATGTTTTTTTTACTTACTTAGATCCTTCATTTTGATGCCATTTTTCTATAACCATTTCTGAAGTTATTTTATTTTAATCTTGGATTCCTCAGTTCTCTAATTTTGTCACACAATTTGTTTATTGAATTGAACTGCCTGAATCTGCTTATCCAGCAAAACTTTTCTCAAAAGTGCTGTATATAGTTGTGTTTAAGTTTACTTCATGCATAGTGAAACCCTTAACAATTTTGTGAAAAACCTGATCTTTTCATATAGCTCATGTATAATGCGACTCCAGCTACTGAGCAATACTAGAGGCTTAACTGTTGTATCTGTACCTGTTGCGGCATTCATCTGGTCATTTGAGCTGGCTTCGAATGAAGGCTGACCAAACATAGCAGAGGTCATTTTCATTCAGATGTGAAAACTCATAGTAGGAGTTTCAATAGGAATTTGGATTCACAAGTGGTTCCCTGCTGCATATATACACACTTTTACAATAGTGCAATCCAGTTTGAATTCAGAGTTGTCCTTCTCCTAGAATGGTTGCCACCAAAAGCTACAGGACCTAGTCTGTCCTACTATTTTACCCATAGCAGGGAGGAGAAGAGATGGATACATACCTTTCCCAAGAGTATTAGCACATAAGCAAATGTAATGAACTCGAGTGGAATTTCAACCCAAGCCGCTAACCATTACTCCAATGTGTCTCTATACGTCAAATATTGCAGTACTGGGCATCATCCCAGATATTTTTTATAGCAAATAGATGGTCTTCATTCTTTTTTGTACAAAGCTACTCCAAACTGGTGAGAAAAACTACTTACTGTAAAATATCTGATACAAAGATTTAGATACCATCGCCAGTCACTGAAATTGTAAAAAACTTGACTTTTTTCATATAACTAGTGCATAATGCAACCCCAGCTTCTGAGCACTACTAGTAGGTCTACTGTAGTCAAATATTGCAGTACTTGGCATCATACTGGATATTTTTTCTAGCAAATAATGGTCTTCATTCTTTTTTGTAAAAAAGCTATTCCAAAATGATGAGAAAAACCACTTATTATAAAATATCTGATCCAAAGAATTAAATACCATACTTTTGTTTTTGTTTACACCTGGCGTTGGTAACTTTACCCTCGGCTTACATGCCTTCTCTTTCGTTGCTACATGAAGAGCAGGACCTCACTTACTATGTATGCCATGTAAAATCAACAAATGAAAATTAATAGATTTTTTTCCTAACTTAAATTTGCATTCTTAAATTTGTTAGAGAAACTCAGCAGAATTTGGATCTTTGCCTTCCAAATAGCAAAGAAAATGAAAATTGTCAATTTCAAGGCTAGTGCTGGGTTGGTGTACCCAATTATAAAGAGGTATAATCTTGTCTTGCAACAGAGGACAAAAATTTTACAACACCTCCCCAAATTGATTTCAGAAATTTATTATCAAACAGAAAAAAAAAACAAATATCAACTGACATGTATTGGAAACATGGATGAAACACCAATAAACTCTGACATACCAGTTGGTAAAACAGGGAACAAAGTAGGGGAAAAAATGTGCTAGTGAGGGCAAGTGATCATGAAAAATAAATATCAAGATTTTCCATTGTGTTAACATGGATGGTTGATGGCATGAAGCTGAGATGCAAATTGGAGAAAAAAAAATTATTAATTCTTCATTTATATAAAGTATTTGTACATTTTAAGTGGCATACATAATGAATAACATTGTGATGTTCATGTAACAACAAAAAGAAAGAATCTAGGCTAAGGGAGGAAGGTTAACAGAGCTTACCTGTATGGTTATGGCTAACCAAAGGTACCGTAAGAATTTAGGCCTACCAGGTAGGTTACAGTTACCAAAAATGCATGAATTTTAACCTCCAACCTAGAAAAAAAATTACCTGTGTATAGTGCAACGGATCACCAAAAATGCATGATTGTAACCTTTTCAAAAGAATTGCCTATGTATAGTGCAACTCCCTATTTTTTGTATAAAAACCTGACGATAAAAACTTGCACTATACTCAAGTATGTATGGTACTTGAATATGATGTACCAATTCCAGCTAATGATTGATATAGAAATATATCAGCAGCTGTTGCAAGTCCATTATTGGACACAAACTCCTTCCAAGATGACAGTGACTGTGCTATTCATTTCCATTTTTACCAATAAAAACCTATAAACTAACATCTGTTTTTCTTTCCATTATTCATTAATAAACCAACCTTTTACTCCCTCTAATATCCTTTCTACTTTCTGTGTGTCTCATTTTTGTCACTTAATCAATTCAATTTTTTTAAAAAATCATTTTACCCCAAACACAGCAGGAGTACCACTAGTACACAGGGGGTTACTGAGTGTGAAAGTGAGAGAAAAGACTGGGTATAGCAGTGATTGAGGAAAGAATAAAAGATGAACGGGGTTCAAGTCAACAGAAGATGGCAGTTGATGTTGCATTTAAATTTTTGAAGAGTGTAGTTATCAGGGAAGCAAGTAAGAGGAAAGAAGTTCCACTGTTGGGAGGTGCGAGAAAAGAAATTGCTGGAGTAGAAGTGGTGGTTACATTTAACTATTTCAATAGTAAAAGGGTGGGACCTAGCTGCCAATCTAGTAGCATGCTTAAATTCATGTAGTTAGGACATGAGGGTAAAAAGCTCATTAGAGCAGTTACCATAAAATATTTGTAGAAAAGACAGAGGGAATTCACATTATGTCTGTGAGAAAGTGACTGAAGTAAAGATTCAAGTCAGGATTGATTACATTGGAGATCCTTCTTTGTATTTTGTCAAGAACTTCAATATGAACAGCGGGGGCACCAGACCATATATGGCAATAGTATTCAATGCATGGATGAATGGTAGATTTGTAAATTTACAAGATAGACTCTGATGAGAAAAATTTTCTGTCTTGACACAATGAACAAACTTTCACTGCAGTATATGCAGCTATTGATTCATGTAGTTGTTCCACTTCAAGTCAGTTAAAAACATGTGGCCAAGAAGGTGCAGTGAGGTGCTCTTCTAGACTTGAGCATCAGCCATGCTGATGGTGTGCAGGGAATTTTCTCTATGGTGGTTAAATGAAAGCAGTTTAGTTCTGGAGGCATTAAAATTTACAAGCCATTTCCCACCCTAGTTAACCACTGATTGGAGGTCCTTTTCAAGAGCAGTGGCCGGGTTTATTTTGTCAGCTCTGATGAATTTGCTATTTAGACAGGAGTAAATGGTAGTGTCATCTGCATAAATGCCTACTTGGGTATTGATGACAACTGGAAGATCATTGATGAAGATCAGAAACAGTGCAGGACCCAGGATAGAGCTTTGGGGGACACCCACATTTATGTGAAAGGATCTGGAAGGAAACCCATTCAAAATGATCTTCATTTCATGATTTGATAGGAATGATTGTATTAAATCAAACAATTGTCCTGTAATACTGTAGCCTGTAGCTTACGTAGATGACCAGTGTGCCAAACCTTGTCTTATGCCTTTGAGATATCTAGAGCCACAGCTCGAACTTCACTGTTATTAACAAGAGCTTGATATACAAATTCAGTGATGGCTGTTAGCACATCAGCAATAGACTGGGCAAAACAGATGCCATATTGTTTGTCAGAGAGTAGGTATACGTCATGAGAAGTAAGATGCTTAACCACCTCAGCATTGATTAAAGCCTCCAATATTTTGCCAAAACGTGGTAGGAGACTAATAGGGCGATAGAGGGGTCAAAAGGTTCTCCATAGTTCTTAAAAGCGGGGACTACAGAGAGGGACTTCCAACAAGTTGGAAAGCAGGAAGCAGTGAGGTAATAGCTGTAGAATTTGGAGAGAACTGAGACCAGTTCAGGAACACATTTCTTTAGGACCACAGCTGGGATCCCGTCACCTCTACTTGCCTTATAGGAGTCTAATTTAAAAATGATATCCAAAACCAGTGACGGGGTTACACACATATCACATAGTATAGCATCAGTTCTAGGAGGGGAAATCAGGTGTGGGTACTCCAGATTAGTTAGTTTTGAGTTGGAAGAGAATTTTCAAGCAAAGCATTTCACTTTATCTGCTGTAGATGTCAGGACTTCAAATTGATTGAATAGGGGAGGGATTGAGGATTTGTTGTTGTTCAGCACACTCTTGCACAGCCGCCGGTAATCTCTGGAACTGAACTTGCAAGATGCTATATGTTGTTTCATTCTATCAGCAAATAGTAACTTTACTTCACTGAGGACACACTTGCACTCATTACGAGCAGAGACAAAGTTGCAATCAGACATGTTGCTCTGGTACAGATGGAAGAAGTGATTCTTGTGAGCTATAGTGGCCGAGCATGCAGGTGAGAACCAAGGAGATGAAAGTGGTTTAACTTGGTATTTCCTTGCTGGAATGAAAGCATTCTTCCCAGAAGAAGACCTCAAACATGCCTTTTTGAGCAGGATGATTAAAAACTTCTTTCCATGGGATGTCACAAAGGAAATCATGGAACAAGTTCCAATCTACTTGTTGATAACAGAAGGATATTCTGTTGGTAGGAAGTTCTTGGCTGGTGGGATAGTGAAAGGAGATGTTTACAGATACTACTGCATAATCAGAGTTGCCAAGAGGGCAGAGCTGCATAGTACAACAAGAGTCAGGGATAGAAGTGAAAAAAGAGCTTGAGAAGAGAAGCATTTCCATTAGCAAGAAGATTTACTGAATGGGGAAATGCATAGGGAAGTCAACCACTTGCGTGAGGGATTGAGTGATTGAAAAGTTAAGGGTTTGGATGCCATTGAGGGTCAGTGACAGAGTGTTTAAGCCACCTGCTATGGTGGGCATTAAAGTCACCGTACATGAATATGTTTGCAAATGGGTGCTGGGAGATGGCCTTGTCTATATTATTGGAAATACTATCTAGCACACAATAGTCTTGAGAGGAAGAGAAACGGTAGAGAAAGAAGAAATAGCTGACTGAGTTAAGTAGACCTATGTACGAATGGTCTGGAGATTTAAGAGAGTTTCTAGGCCAGTGGGTGATGTTCGCAGACATAAACTCCCAAGCCATGCATGTGGATTTTAGAGTACTTTCAAAGGAGAGGAAGCTGAGCCAGGAATTGAGAAATAAGATGAGGTGATTGAAGAGTTAAGTTTAGTTTCACAGAGACCTAGGATGTCTGGAGACTTTACAAAGAAGAATGATTCCACATTGCAGAAGTTGGTATGAATACCATGAATGCTGGAGAAGGAAAGGTTAAGGGGTTTAGGTGATTTTTGTTGAGCTGGTTTAGGTTTATATCTTGGGTTGTTTATAGTCATGATGTGTTATTTTGGTAAGAAAAAAGCCTACAGTAGTAATGGCAGTCGGTCATCAAATGTAACATGTGCAGAAGGGAACTGGCACACACTGCAACATAGTGTGGTCTCGGGGTTGTTCACTGGAGGTGCTTGCAGGGACCCCCCTCCATGCACAACATGGCACTGCAAGAACCTCAATATTATGCAACTGTTGATCAGAGCAGTCCCTCAGGACATTACGCAAGAGTTCTGACTCCTAACTACCAGTTAGGAACAGAAATCTGTCAGCCCAGTACCCTCAGTATAAAGAGATGTTGCCACAATCCATGTATATCACAAGAAATTCATGACAGCACCACTATTAAGGCCTGAGAAAAGGAAAGGGACCAGGAAACCCTTTCTAAACAAGAAAGAAGGGAAGAGCCTCTACACCTGTTTGTAGCGATTGCTTTTTTCCACGCCAACATTTTATTCGCCTGCGATTGGCTAATAAATCACTACTACCTTTGTATAGGACAATTTAGCCATTGCAGTCGTTTCTTTGAATCCTTCGGTTTTGAGCTTGCTTGCCTGTTCTGTTAGTACGAGTGTAGTGATTGGTTAATTTTTAACCAATCACATATTTTTAATGCAAGATTAATTTTCCCGCGTTTCCGTGAGGGCCTACCCTTTTTTCTTAAAAGAGGCGACTTTTCACAAGCCGTCAGTAAGATCCAGTAAGATTTCACCTGTCCACACAAATCTACGATCTTGCTCATAACATTTCAAACGCACACACAGACACAGAATTTCGTAACATAAACCTACATTTCTCTCCGTGACTTCGCCAAGCTCAGTCAACCAGGAATCTGTTGATTTCGAACCATTCTATAATACAACACATTTTTGATCAATTGCATTCTTGTGTTATCTATTCTTAACAAACAGACCTTGTTCTAATATTGATTTCTAAACATTTTTCTCTCAAGAGAACTTTGAACATTGAATTACAAATCAATCTATGGTTAAAGGGGAACAACTTCTTTCCCTTAATCTATACATTGAACACAATTTTATTGCATGTTTGTTCTTGTATGTTATTTTCAATATATATTTGTTGATTCAAACTTTGGAGTTATTGTTGTTTACTTGAATCCTGTACATTGGAAATATCGTTAATATAAATAGTCCATCTACAACATATATATAATATAATATAAATGTATATATAACTAATATAAAATGTATATATAATATAATAATATAATATAAATGTATATATAATATAAATGTATATATATAATATATATATATATATATAATTATTAAATATGTATATTATATTATAAATGTATATATAATATAAATGTATAAAATATAAATAATATATTATAAATGTATATATAATATAAATAATATAAATATATAAATGGTCCATCTAACATCCCCGGTCATTATATGTTCAAGACTCAAGAGAAGGGGGAGGATTATGGACCGGGTGATAAGAAAGACTATCTACTCCTCTTATTGTGATCTCGGTCCCACCCTTTTAGTAAAAGTTTTACTGTCAAAACAGTTAAAAATGTAACCACCTTTTCTAACCAACAAACACCCCCTCTTTTCTCTTACTTTCACTCTAACCCCTTGCATGCTAGTGGTACTCCCGCCTTGCTTGGGGTGAAATGCTTAAAAAAATAGAAATACAATAATAGGTATGAAAGAGAGTATTAGGGAATTTTCTTTTAATGCATTGTACAACAAAAAATTTGAATTTAAACTTTAAATGATCGCCCCCCCCCCTACGCACACACACACAAAATGAAATAATTGTCACTCACGAGAGATAATATTTTCTTATGGATGAGATTTTTTAAAATCATTCAATAATAGTTTTTCTTCCTTGTTTTTAATTTTACTGAATTTGTGTTTTGGGAAAAATGTTGGGAAGGCAATAAGTTATACAGCTGAAGACAGGCATAAGAAAAATTATTTTCACTTACGCACTATAAATTTTCGCCTGAAAGAGATGCACATGACATCTGAGAGAAGCAAAACAAAAGTTTTCCCTATTCCGTTGAGGACTTTTTTTTTGCAGCCAATTTTTAACAATTAAAGTGGGTAAATAATATCAGATACAGAAAGAGACTGGTATAGAAATAAAAAAATAAAAAATTATGATGGGTCATCAATAATGAATGAAGAAAGTTTAAAAAAAGAAACGGGGACACATGCTGTATGGATTTAGTAGAGGGAAACTCACAGGGTTTAAAGCAAAAGAGGGCGAAGGTTGAAAATAGTTGGGAGGAAACGAGAGAATAAAAGTGACGAGGAAAAAGAAAGTAAAGAAAATTAAAGAAAGTGTGTGTGTGTGTGTTAAAAGTGAGCATGAAACAAAAAGAGACAATTAAAAAAGGTGAAGGAGTGAAAGCGAGGAGGAAAAAAGATGGTGAAAATACGAAAAAATAAAAAAGTGAGGAGGAAAAAAGCAAGAGTAAATCAAACAAAATAGAAAAGAAAAACAAATGAATAGATAAACACATTAAACGAGAGAAAGAGGAAAAGAAGGAATGAGAAAAAGAAAAGGAAGAAGGAGAGAGAGAAAGAGGAAAGGGAGAAGGAGAGAGAGAAAGAGGAAAGGGAGAAGGAGAGAGAGAGAGGGTATTTAAAAGTAAACCCAACCGCAGCCAAAGAAAGAGTGAAACTAAACATGATAAATAAGCAGAAGCTCAACAAAACGACAGGCAGTGGACGGAGAGATTTTATGGGCGGCTTATAGAGAGATATTTATTTACTATAACGACGAAATATGGTAGAAATAATAGCAACAAGAAGATTTAAAAGATTGTAATTGTTTGGAAAAAGTACAAAAAGTGAAGAGAAGGAAGAAAGGAATAATGACCACCACCATACCATGATGTTGTTAGTGTCGGCAAAATCGACCTGCCTCCCGTTTTTTGTTCTTTTTTTTTTTTTGCTAACTCCCCCACCCATCCTCCAAAAGTGCCCGGTAGTTGGCAGGAGAGAGGAAACGTTAAAAAAATGTCCTGTTTAAAACTAAAGGAAGACGGAAAGAGACCGTTTTATTGAAGAATCCGCCATGCCAACAACTCCATGCTGCTGCTGCTGTTAAGAAACCAAGTTGGTATCGAAAAGAGAAGGAAGAATCAGTGCCATAATAATAACAACAACAATAATAATAAAAGCACGTCACTGTGCAAAAGAGAAAGAAAGACATTTATAATAATAATAACAATAACAACAACATCAGCTTATCAAAAGGAAGGCCGAAGTGGTGGTGAGAGACGGAGAAGAAGACTAGGGATCGATCCCCCAAAGTGCTGAGGTCGTCGACGATGGCCGACACTTTTCAAAATCACTTCAGATTGTTACTAGTCTTTTGCATTTTCTTTGTCGTCTGGCTTGCTGTCAAGTCTCGGGGTGCCGAACAAAAGCAAAAACAGCAGCACCTCAATGAACTATCAAAGTGGTTGGAAAAGCACCATCTTTCCGAATACGCCAATAAATTCTACGCTGCAGGTAGGTATTATTTTGGTCTTTGTATTTTTTGTGCACAACTCGAACCGGAGCCGTTTATTTTTTTCAGCAGGGTAGCACGGCTCATTTTGTAAAGATGTCGCTTTCTTTTTATTAACTAGTTGAATATGCTTCTAATTTCAATCTAAGTGTAAAACGCGTTTCTCGTATTCGCTTCTCCAGTTAATGGCTTATAAAATCCGCGATAGCCACGTGGTAATAGAAGTACCGCACCCGCACTCTCTATCTTTCTCTTTCTCCCATAGAGAGAAAAAGACAGGTTGATTTTTAATGGCTCATGTGATAAAAACGTTGGTTCTTTAAAATTTCAATCAATTTTATTTTTAAAGGAGCCGGCATTTGTGATTTCATAAAAAGTTTCGTATTTGTTATTTGGTTTCTTGTAAAATATAAAATACTCGAGTATAAATAAACGTATCCCACACTTACTGACTACTAAACTTGCTCTTTTTAGTTATTGATTTTTGTGCTTTTAGTTGATAACAATTCACAACCACACTCCTTTCTTCAGTTTTTCTGTTGTTGTCATGTATTGGATTTCTGAAAATTGCCTTATGTCAATAGCGTAATTTCAATAGCGTAATTTTAATCACAAGTATTAGTAATAAAGTAAAAATAATGCTTTTAAAGGTTTATAAACCAATTGTAATGAGAGTGCCATAATTACTACGAGTGATCAAAAGGATAATAATTACTACTTATCAACAATATCAGGTTCACCGTTCACATGTTTGTTGTGGTTATTTTTATTTTCACTAATAGTTAATTACCAGAAAAATATTGCACTATTAAGTTTGAACAGTTTTTTCTTTATTATGCTACTTAAAGATTATTACTTTTTTTTTTTTTTTTTTTCGTCGATATTTTTATAGCTACAATTATTTTTTAAAGACACTTTTTCGTAAAACTAAAACCGTGTTCCGTTTGTTTTTTAGTCATAGAACTAAAAACTAACCTTATTTTACTTTACTTTTCTTTTTTTTATACTGTTAGTGTTCGCCTTAAAAATGTTGATCTCTTAGAACGTGAAACAAGTTTCGTGAGCACATCATCAATTTTACTCTCCCGATTGGCCATCCATAACCAAAACATTCCAGCAGGCAGTCACGTTTTCTGGATACGGCAC
Organism: Acanthosepion esculentum; assembly: GCA_964036315.1. Classification (NCBI taxonomy): domain Eukaryota; kingdom Metazoa; phylum Mollusca; class Cephalopoda; order Sepiida; family Sepiidae; genus Acanthosepion; species Acanthosepion esculentum. The sequence goes on along the minus strand of OZ038487.1, from coordinate 8,524,036 downwards.
CAAAATATAATAAAATGAACATGGCCATGTTAATTTTAAGGAGGATATTTTATTTTTGTTTGAATTCGATGAATTTGGTTTTGTTTTGAATTTCTTTAAACAAGGAAGCCATTTATAGCTTTAGAGATTGAAAAGCCAATTAAATTATTTTGTTTGAAGTAATCAGGATTGGTTGTTCGCCACTACAGGCCTCCCGTTGTCGTCTGCTTCTTTTGGTCGCTATGACACTGACAGCTGTTGTTGTTCACTTTTTAATTTTACTCTATTTTTTTGTGAAGCATTTTTAGACAATTAAAGAAAAATAAAACGCGTTTAAAATAATGTCAAATGTTTTTCTTATTTTTTATTTTCATTTTTTTTTTATTTACTTATTTTTAAAATTTTTTTTCAAGGTTGCAGAAACTAAATATTTAAAAAAAAAATTGAAAATGTAAAAAAAATTTAAAAAAGGAGGGAACGAATCGACATGACAGTTAAAAAAATCCTGACTCAGAACTTTTTGGTGGGAATGATGGGATTTATATTTTTGTGTTCTAGCGAAAAAATACTCCAGTTGATTGCGCGCTGGATTTTTTTGTTAATTGGACTTCACTTAAATTGTTATTTAGTTTTAGTAGTAGCATTTGTCTTTTTCTTTTTACTTTCATAATAATTTCCCTAAATCAAGTTATAGGGCCTGGGGTGAAAATAACTAACATCACCAATAAAAAATGATAATTTCTGTACATTTTTTTTTTTTTTTTTTTTTTTTTTTTTCAAAACTGGTCGGTCATATCGGTACCCCCCCCCCAAAAAAAAAACAGCAAATTTATTATTTATGCAACATCTTTTACATTTTTTACTCGTGCGCCGAATATAACCAAAAATAATGAATTACTCAACTGTGAACATGTTTTCTTTCATAGAATCTTTTTTTTTGCACCTAGCACATGGTAGGATTTCGTTGAAAATTCAATATTTTGGTTAGTAAGTCCGTTTTCGTGAGCTTTTTAAACAACTTTATTCGTGGGGAAATGCTATGAGTTGAGTAGTACTAAACTTGAGTACTGATGTGCAGGGTTAAAGGGCAAGAGTGCCGTTATTTTATTTTTTTGTGTAATAATAAAATTAAAATTCAACCAAGTACCAGAAATAGGAACATGGAAACCAAAATTCAGTTAAAAAAAGGTGTCTGCTTCAATATTTTTTCTTAATCTTTTGACAATGGAAAATATAAACAAAATTATTTTAGTCAGCAATATTTTTTTTCTAAAAATGAATGTCATTGCATTGAGTGATGAAACCAGTTTATCTTATATAAATTTTATCTTAAAATGAAAACAAAAGTAAAAAATTACTTAACTTCTAATTTAAAAGCAGTTCTCGTTTGTGTTAGTTTACTTACTGTTGAAACCGGGTCAATGTATTTTCCGAGGATTACTAATGTTTGGTTGCCTGCGTATGAGAATTGATGTTCAGCGCAAATGGTGCCTTTGCCAATTGTGCCATCATGCATAATCTCTTAATATCTAAAATTAAAAGCTTTTTCCAGATAATCGGTTATTTTTTACAGATGTGAAAGAACAACATATTTGAGTTTAGTGAACAATTGCTAAAAATAACTAAACAAAAACAGAATTTCAAGGCACAGTTCTTTTGATACAATACAAATATTTTTTGGTTCCGAGTACACAAAGATCTTTTAACTAAAGATTATTTTTTGAAAATAGTTTTGAGAATGACTAAGAATTAATTACAAAAAGATCAACAAAATTTACTGATGACTTTTAAAAGAAAATTAAATAAAATACCAATTTTCAGATTCTGATTTTAAGAAAAGTCTTTAAAATTCATCTAACTTGTCAATTCAGTTTATTTTATTTTTGACATGTCTACATTTGCTTTTAAAAATTTAGTCATTGAAATTTATTTCTACCTGTCAATCTGTTGCACTAACCAAGAATAAAGGTAATTTTTTTATCAACACCTGACATTGTTTTCACTTATCTGCTTTATTTGGCATTCTTAATATTTGTATTTGACAAACAAAAATAATAGAATGAAAAAATAAAAAAGCCTGAAAAACTTTCTTGACTTTAATTATCTGACACATCCTTTTTAAAATGTTTCACAAAAAATGAATAACACAATTATTGTTTCGATAAAATTTGAAAATTTTTTTTTTCAAATCTAAATTAATTTTTGTTTTAATTTAGGTTTGAATGATTATTAAATAAGATATGTACCAGGCAGTTAACTGAACCTTATGTGATAAAGATAAAAAAAGTTACATGCACTTTTTTTTGACTTGTGATCATTCTTATATATTTAGACACTAGTAAGAAAGCATAGTTTTCTGAGTAAATTAAATTGTTAAAATAGTGTACTCAATGTGTTTAAGATATATTATCAACTAGTAGGATTTTAAAATTATCTACAAATTATTGTCCACATATAAGCAGATTTTCATTAATATTCTGTAAATGGTTTCCAGCAAGAGTACATTAAAATTATTTTTCATTTTAATAGCAAAATAGTTTCATAGTAGTAAAAATTAAAAAAAACAAAACAAACTGTTTCCTATGATAATCTCAATTAATCTGATCCAAATTATTGTAGGAAAGAGTGTTTTATTTTTATTTTTTTATTTTTATTTTTTTTACACAGCTTATCAAACTTTTGCAGGTTATTTAAAGCCAGAAAATATTTTGGGATTCTGAGAATTTTTTTGTGGTTATAGTAATGTTTTTATGATACAAGTCTTACTAGTTAGCCCATAGCTGGGGAGAGAATAGGATTTCTACCCCCTTTCTCAAGGGTATTTGCATGTAAGTGAATGTAACAAACCTGACTGGAATTGGAACTCCTCTTATTTCCAATTCTGAGCTGTTATCAATTACACCACCTGCACATCCAAGCTTACAGCACATGATATTCCCAAGTGGTTACTACTATCTAGGTACTAACCAGGCTCAATATTTAACTTTTGGTGATTGTATGAGAACAAGTAATTCAATGTAATATGGCTGTAAACTTTTTTTTTTTGCTGAAAGTAAAATGGAACAGTATTTTTGGTGTGAAGTGAGAGGGGGGATCTCTCATTGTTTTATTGAATTGAGCCTGCCCAAGAGGATTTTAATCTATTTTTAACTTAACTTTTATTACTTCTATCTGAAAATTCTTGGGAGCAAATGAGCTAACATGTGGAGTTAATTTCATAAAATTATTCTGTTTGATTCTGCCCCCTCCAAAAATTATTTGGACCATGAGGCTTGGGCAGGTATGACTTTACATTTTCTTTCCACCAATACTTCTTATTCAGTGTCAGTGATAAAACTTGTTGGGAATAGGTAACAGGGTTGTTGGAGAACATGCCAAGGCATAAATTAACAGTAACTGACAAAAACTTCCATATAGTCAAAACTGATTCTCTTCACTTTCAAAACAGTTTGTTTATATATATCTTAAAATCTATTCAAGTATTGTCTTATTTTACATGAGAATTTTATACAGGTTTCAATATTTGATTTTTTTTTTTCCAGATTAATGTCATTTTATTTTTCTCTAAAGACTTAGAATTAGTACCATAGAATCATTTTACCTCAAATAACATAGAAACACTTATTATTGTCAAATATGATTGGTCGCAGCTGTATCCATCTGTTTTCTATTTTATAGAAACGATTGGAGAACCATGAAATACTTATTGTTCAATTTCAGAAGATAATTTGCTTTCTTTTTAATTCCTTGATCAATAACTGATGCTTTTTTATTTTGGGTTTTAAGAATTAATTCTCAAGATATTTTTTGTAAATTTCTTTAACTTTTGTTCTTTTCTTGACAATTCATATTGAATGGCAACCAAGCACCAAAAACTGAGGTGAGTTGTTATAAGCTTGAAATCAAGACATTTACCTTGTCATGAATATTGGCTTGTAAAATTTGCAGAATCTTTGAAGTATAAATATCAGATGCACTGAAGGCATTTCATAACCTCTCTTTTCAAATCCAGATATTTATTTCAAAGAATTTTAACAATGAATTTTTAAATATTGATTTTTAAAATCTACATTTAAGATCAACTTCATTATAACAAATTATGAATATTATTTATATTATATAGTGTATGGTTGTAAGAATAGCTAATGAAAAACAATGTGAGGTGGAAAAAGATATGTTAAAATGAAATTATCTGTATCAATGTATACAGTGGATCAAGGTAGAATCTCTTGTAGGCTATGAACTCTCCTGAGGGTCCTTTTAAGCAGTCAAGGTGGATACATAACTCAACATTTTTGTCATGTTTTTACTTTAGTGGCAACATTTGTGATTGGCTACGTTTAAATTTTATTTATTTAAATTTTTTAATGTCTGTGATGCTTGGAGCTTCTGTACAGTGACTTTTTAATTTTACTTTCATAGTGTTTACATCTAGCTTAGGTACCTCCACGAGATCGCTTAAAAAAAAAAAAAAATGTATAGCATGATAGACGCCAAACTTGACAAAAACAATTTTATCATCTAAATGTTTGTTATTATTAGGAGGAAAGATCAAAGTATTTTTAGGATATTTTTTTTACTTCATTCCGAGCACGTCTGAAATTTAAAAATTTTTTTTTTTTTTTTTTTTTTGAGTCAGCAAAATTGACAGATGGTAACCATTTTTTTTCCATTTTATAAAAAAAATGAAATCTCAGTTTAAAATTCTTTTAAATATCAGTTATCATTTTTTTTCAAAACTTGTTTTAAGAAAATCAGGAATTATGTTTATTTAAAATTATTTGAACCAAGCTTAACTTAGCTTCTGTTCCAAAAAGATGTATAAAACAAAGCAGGTCATAAACTTTCGCATCACTTGACAGGTGATGAATGTCATATTGACTGATTCCGTGAGGATAATTTGTTCTACGGAAGGAGAAAAGTGAAATTATTTAGATTTAAGTGAACAAATTATTTACCTCGTTATTTTTAAGGGAAACTTTCAGCACTCTAATTTTCTTTTTGTTTTTTCTACTTAGCTTTCACCTTTTATGTTTACAATGCTTTATGGAAAATATTATAAAATTAAAATAAGACTGTTACGAATGAAATTAAATTTCATAAGAAAGATATCTAATTAATTTATAGGTTCCTTTCTTATGAAATTTTATCAGAAGTGTACATAAAATACTATAATTATGTACATTTACTACATTTTACTGTGTTATTTGTATTTCCATTCATTTTATAAATTTTGATATTTCATTTATGGAAAAAATGCCATAACTGAGATTAATATAAAAATAAGATCATATAAATTTCATATGATACTGATACTTGTAGGTACCCTTCTCAGTTGAAATTTAAAAATCAAAAACTTCTCCACACGTGTTTCAGAAAAGTAAAGGCCTTAACAGCAGAGAACAATGCTTAACTCAAATAATGCAACTCTGTAATTACATCACGCTAAGAAAAAGATTTCTCATAAGGACACTTACGAAAGTGGATGTGGCTTTTAACTAATTTTATAATATTTTAACAACTTAAATGTAAAAATCTATTATAATTAACAAATAACAAATAATTGTATTAAGAACAAAAAAAATTTGCATTCCTCAAAACCTTGTTTTTAAACTATTGTAATTTCTAAAGTGGACTCTATCAAATTTCTAGAGTTTTCATGAAATTAGTTAGGGGGAGGGTAATAAATATAAATAAAAATATTTCTGCCATGACTTTAATAAAAGAAAACATATAATAATTTCGATCATCTGTAAATAGTTTCTGAAAGTTTCATTAACATCCGACAATTATTTTTATTTTTGCAAGATTTTCCAAATTAATGTGTCATACAAAAAAACATGCTAAAAATTGTATGTTATTTTACTAGTTCTGGTGATACAAAGAGAAACAAGGATTTTTAAATGAAAATTCAGATCCTTCTAAAAAGGACAAATTTAAAGAAATAATTAAAATAAACTTTGATCTTTCCTTTTAATAACATAAACATTTAGATAAATTTTTGTTTTCATCATGCTATGCTTTTTTTTTTTTTTTTCAGTGATCTCATGCAGGTTTTGATGTGGCATGAATCGGACAGGTCTAATTTGAAGTTGCATATAACATCTCTAGATCTCATTCTGACTTGTGGGTAATGAGTGCATATGGTTGGAAAAGATGTATTTTTGTGTGTTTTTACTATTGACATTAATGTATGATGAAGTCCTTGAAGTGTATTGGAAGTTGTCCACATGTTTGTCTTTCTGAAATTTGTTTTGTAGTGATTTTGGGGTAGTGTTTGAGTGGTTTCACTAGATCTGGAGTCTTGTATCTCTATGTGCTCCTCAGATGGAAGTAGAGGTGGTGACTTCAGGGCTTGTTGAGAACTCTGCAAACAGGGTTAGGGTACTGCAGATGTTTCAGTCACAGTACACGGCAATGGACATGAGCGTGATGGATCCAGTCAGTTTTACCATTTTTGCCATCTGAAATACTATGTCATTTGTTTAGGCGACTTCAAAGTTACTCACACAAGGTAAATGGCATGTATTTGATTGACATCTTGAGGGAGTAGTATCTTGTCTCTAACCTGTATCAAGTCTTTGCAGACAAGTTAGTTTAATTTTGCATCCATTCTGCGGTTGATGCACTGGTGAACTTATTTACACACTGTAAACTCCAAGGTCATCATTAGTGATGTTTTCATGGGATAGTTTGAACAAACCAATATTGAGGTGAAGACATAGTGTTGATGTGCCATTTGTGATGTTGGTTGTGGCATTCATGAAGGAGATTTATGGATTCAAATACATAAGTTCATTCACAATTCCTTTCTTTGCTCAAGTAAAGATCAATTTTCATTGTGAGATGTTGCTGCTTGATGTTATCCAAACTTTGATCTCCAGAGACCATGAAATTTTCACGTTCACAAAAATAACTGTAGGCCTCACCTGTGAAATGGGTTCCATGGTTGGAGGGCTCTAAGGAAGAAATGGTAGTCTGTGGGCAACATCGATTGCATGGTCTCTGGTAAGATACCAACTGAAGCTGTTCAGAATTGTGAGTATATAACATTTGTTTTTGGAGATGGACTTCATAATAGTCTAGATGACTTCAAATGGTCTTCTACTTCACCTACAATGACTGATGGGCCAGTTTGGGTGCTTGCCATAGTTTCTCTTGTTTTGCACAGATGTTGCAGGAATTGATGTAAACCTTGATGTTGCAGTTATTGGATTCCCACTAGTAACTGGAAAGATGTTAGTGTCATCATTAGTAAAGAAAATCAAGATATAGAAGTGGAATAAGTCATTGTTCTTTTCCTTTTTCTTTTAAATTGTACTTTCGTCATCATTAATACATATCAGTGTTATAATAAGTAAAATCATGACGAAATGTGTTTAGCAAAGTATTTGTTAATGAAGGATTGCTCCCTAAATACACATGATTTTAATTTTTTTATAACATGACCCAAAAATACAGCAATATTATGTAATTCTATAAAATTTTTAATTCCATATCCATTGAAATACAATTTTTCAGCAAAGTTTAACTTGGGAACAGGCAAAAAATGTGTCTAAAGGACACTACTCTTACTGTATACTCTATCAGTAATTTTTATTGGTTTCATGTTATTTTCATAATTTTAATAAAACCATGACAAGAGATTGAATTTATACATTTTTTTTTTCTTAATTGTCAACAAAAATGTTAAAAACTATTCAATTTCTTATTTACAAGATTAGAAAAGAAAAATGTGAGAACAAGAACAATATTTTTTTACAAGATTATAGAATTTAATTTGTGAACTATAAAGTAAATTATTTATTTACACAATTATAAAAGTATCTTAATTTTCTACTACTAAAAAATAGCCAAATTCTCATTAAATTCTGAAATATCTATGCTATAACTGCAATAAATTTATTAAATACTGTAATGACTCCTCAGGTGAAATATTCCTGGATAGAATTTTTTCTCTTTTTTCTATGTTAGTCTCTATAAATGGATATGACCTGTAGACGTTTTTTTACCAAAAACAAAACTTAAGACCTCTTAGCTTGTCTCTGCTATTTTGTAACAACTGAGCTTTATCTCCAACTGTTTAAATTCATTTTAAATTTTATGAAGTTGACAGAATTTATACTTACTTGGAATAAAATCTTACCTGTTTATTTTGTTACAGAGCCCACCTGTGGTTTATACTGCAACTATGCTTAACATACCTTAATTAGAATTTCTAGAGTACCTAATCTTATGTGATCAACAGTTTGAACAAGGCCAGTACATTGATACCCTCTGTCATGATGACTTTTTCTTGGTACAACCATTGTCAACTTCTGAAATAGTTGCATCTAACAAATGTCACTCACAAGGCTTCAGTCAATGCATGGTATTGTTTTCAGCCCCCTTTTTCAAATGGTCCTGCATGCTGAGATCATCTACCCAGTTTGATATCAAGAAGTAACCTCCTTGACAAACCTGACATAGTGAGATATGAACCTGGGTAACATGATCAGAAAGCAAATGTTCTAACAACCACATTGTCATGCGCTCATGGCTCTGGATTAGAAAAGTGATTATTGTGGATCAAATAAATTGATAAGCCATAAAGACTTTACAAAAAAATTCAGGTCAACTTTTCAGCTTATCTTTGCTAATTATATTACATTATTATTGTGTTTTTTATGAAAGGCCTTGATGAATAGAAAAGATTAGTTGAGAAGTTGCTAGAATCAGGTCTGTCAGATTGTAAAAAAGGAAGAAAAAGATGAAAATATTATAAACTGAGCATGGATTGAAAATGGTATGAAGTAGATGACTTTCATTTTACAAACATTTTATATAAAAAAAAAAAAAAAGCCAGTTTTATGTGTGTGTAATTACAATACCAGAATATTCTTAACTGGATAAATCAAATTGTTTTTTTTGTTTTAATACCTATTTAACCATTTGTGAAAATAGATCAACTTCAGTGCGGGTGAAGTGATTAAATATAAAAAGTTATATTACAAATTACACCATATTTTTCCAATAAAGTCCTAGTTTTTGTTTTTTCTCTTAGTTGCTAAAATTTTTTTTCTTTTTGCTAATTGCAAATGTTTAGAGAAAATTGAAACGGATCACTTATACTTAACATCAGAAAGAGACAAGTGAAATTTCTTGAGTACATAATGAGGAAAGAGGGCTTGGAAAATTTGTTACTCACAGAACAGATTTGAAGGAAAGAGAGACAGGAAAACACATAACCTACTGAGTGAGCTTAAGCAAGTGGATGGTGGAACAAAGTTTAGGAGACATAACAAACAAAATTTACTAAGAACTACATCGGACAGGAAATTGTGGAGTCATGAACCCCAACGTCCTGAAGGGACATGGCGCAGAGAAGAATTACAAATGCATAAAAAGTTTGTCATCTTTTATGAACTTATGGAAGAAACAAATTCTTGCTTGCATTGCTTTCAGATAACAAAAGCAATGTGCTACTCAGTCCAAAGAAAACATGAACTCAGTAAATCTTTTTTCTATTGAAAAAGAAATTTCTGCTGAAGCTGGTTGTTGATGATAATGAATTTGGAGAAATAGAATCCGTTCTCGGTTCTGTAAAACATTGACTGTAATATCTGTTCACGAGTTACCAGCTTTTGCTAACGGAATCCTAATAAATCTTTCTATTTCATGATTTACTCTCTTCATATATAATCACAATTAATGTACAGTCTTTGCATTGTGAATTTATAATTTTTCTTTCACTGAAAGGTCAAGAGAATGAAATACTAACTTGACCTTTTAATTTTTGAAGATTCCATTTGTAACGGAAAGGATTGTTTTTAACATTGAAGATCTTTGTCTCCTCTTTTCATATTTAGTTGATATTTAAGCCTATTGAATCTCAACAGAAAAATATAAGGCTTTCTGTTTTTTTTGGGTTTTTTTATACAAATTATGGCTTTATCTTGCTTTTGTTAGAATCCAAATTGTCCTATATTTTATTTTTGCATCAGATTCTCATCCAACCTGTATAGAAGAATGTAAAAATTCTTGTACATTGCGAATATCTTGCATGTGTTAATTCATCACTAAACATAAATCAATTTTACTTAATATTTTGCTATATGTATACATACAAATACCATGCAAAAGTCTTTACAACTTGAAGCTATTGTAAATTTCTAATAATTGCTAGTTTATAAGCGGATCTTTCATTGAGCCTATTGAGTAATTTCCATGCTTAATGATATATTGTATGTGGGGATGATGAACAGGAGGGGAAGGTACAAGGTAGCCCCAAAATTGTTTGTGCAGAAGTTTTTGATCACCTGGCCTTTGTTTCTTCTTTACAGTGTTATTAATTTTTTTTTTTTTTTGCAACTGCACCCATTATGTTATATAACTGTGTATGTGTATATATATATATATATATATATATATTACTTGAAATAATTATACAAATTTCCCTAGTAACCAAGAGCATGAAAATGGCCAAGAATACGAAGGAACTTGGAATTTCGAGAAGTGGCATTTCAGAAATCCACTAAAAGCTGATGGCAGAAGTGTTTTGGATTGACCAGGACCTGATTGTCCTTGAACACTGCTGCATAGGATGTTGCAAAAATTGTGTAGGACAGCAAAATGTCAAAGAAGATTGCAAGGCAAGTGATGGATTAGTGTGACTTGTTCAGTTTGGTAACGGAAAATACTATGAGGATGTGCGGTAGAGTAACTTATAATGGCTTCAAATAAGAAATCAAAGATCCAAGTTTGAATTCCAGTTGAGGTTGATACGTTCACTTACATGCAAATACTCTCAGGAAAGGTATGAATTCATCACTTCTAAGCCCCCCCCCCCCCAACCTCCAGCAATAGGTAAATAGCAGGACAGACTGGGTCCTATAGCTTTGGCCGGCAACCATTTTAGAAGGAAAACTCTGAATTCAAACCAACCTGGTTGGGATTAGGCTTCATCAAATGATCTTGCTTAAGATACACCACTGCTGTTATGACTGCAGTACATGTAACTCCCCTAAAAGCTTAATGTGTTATGGGACTCCCGATTGGGAATTACTATGAAGTGAATTCTTCAAGGATATGGACTGAAATCTTTTCAGATAAGAAACCAGCATTTGAAAGCACCTGAAGGCAAGATTACGTTGATCATATATGATTTTTTTTTTTTCTTTTTTTTTCTTGTAATCATTTTACCCCAAGCAAGGCAATAAAGCCACTAAGATACTAGGAGTTACTGAGCGCAAGAATGTGCGAAAAATCATTAAGAGAAGTTAATAAAAGAATAGGACTCAAGGAGACAGAAGGTAATGATTGACATTGCATTGAAATTTTTGAAGAAAATTGACAGGAAAGCAAGAAGCCAGCCAGAAGAGAGGTCCACAAATGAGAAGTGTGAGAGAAGAAACTGTTAGTATAGAACTTGTTAGATGGTTCAACTGTAAAATGGTGAGACCTAGTTTCCAATCTAGTACTGCATTTAAATTTGTAAAGTCAAAGTATCAAGAGGGAAAGCTTATCAGAACAGTTACTATGAAACTATTTATGGGAAAGGCAAAGAGAAGCTACGTTACAGTGATGGGAAAGATGCTATGTCAGAATGAATAACATTGCAGATTATACTTTGTATTCTATCAAGAATCTCTAAATACATAGAACTACCAGACCAAATGTTAAACCTAACAGAATCTGGTACAAAACAACAAAATCTGGTTGATATAGGTGTCAACATATTGGAAAATTGAACTCGGCACTGACTTAAATATTGTTGAACAAATGCAGATAGAACTAAAGAGTTTGTCAGAAAATCCACAGAACAATCTTGAAGAGTTTGAGGAAGTTCAGCCATAGGGAGTGGCATCTGATGCGTGTGTTGATTGTAAAGGATTTCTATACATCCATTCTCAGACATAGTGAAATAATTATTTAAGCTAAGGAGAGCCGCATGAAGTATTAACAATGTATAATAATTTCTTGAAATGAAAATGATGTCATGAATTATCATACTATTCATTTTTCTCTTTTTAAAACACTATCTGATTTGGATTATGAAGAAGTTGAAAAGTTGCACATATTTTCTCTCTCTCTTATTTAGAACATCTGCTACAAAATATAAGTATGAAAATAACTCTAGTAGAACCAAGGTTTCATCTGTGTATGGAAAAAAAATGGGATGTGATGAAATCTTTATTTATAAGTTGGTGATTATTAGAAAGAGTTTAGTCACTAAAAATTTTTTTCTGGTACTGTATATATGTTAGGCATTCTACTTTGAAATCAAATGATTTTTGGCACTTCTGTAGTATTTTCAATACAAATTCATTGTATAAATACACTGCATGCTGTGTCTTTTCTTATAATTGAGCTCAGTGAAATATATTAGTGTCTATTAATGAAAATCAACTTCATGTTTTTTTCCTGTTTTTTCATAGTCTAATTTTGACCTTCAATGAAATACGAGGGTTGTCTGAAAAGTTATGTATGTATGTATGTATGTATGTATGTATGTATGGATAAGTATAAATCAACCAGAATTAAAACATTGTGAAAGCTGTAAAAAAAAGCAACAGGGAATATGCAACACTTTTTTGCAAAAGCCAGAACGCACAATATTAAGTGCATGTATATATTACAACACATGATTGCTATCATAATACAATGAACAATAGATGTGTAAAGTACAAGATTTTTGAAGGCCAAAACAATTGTGAAGAACAAAAGCTCATCATTTCTTTTCAGCTTTTAAAATAGTATCAAGGAGATGATGAGAACTTTCTGTAATACATGATCACCGGCAATGAAACCTGGATGCATCATGTTATCCCAGATAAAGGTCTCCTGTGACTTGGAAGCATCTATTAGCAATATCCCCAACCTCCAATAAAAAGAAAAAAAATTCCAAGTTCAACTGTGAGCAAATAAATTGAAGGTAACTGTCTTCTTGGAGGCAAAAAAAATGTTTGCTCATGGATTTCATACTACATGTTTACACAATTAATGTAGTCATCTACTGTAAATTACTGAGCAGATTGAAGGAAGCTATTTCTTCAAAGACATTTACATAATAGTGTCATTATTGCACAACAGTGCCACCTGACAAAAGAGTGGCTCTTGTAATATTGTTGATACATTTTACTCTATTCTCAGCATAATCTTGACATGGTACATTTACATTATCATCTGTTTGGGCCCTTCAAATGACAATTATCCAGGAAACTGTCCCATGCAGATAATGTTGTTGCAGATATGCAAGGGTTGTTCCAGTCATTTGATGCACATTATTTGAGGAAAGTATATATCTATTCATGCACAAATGATACAAGTGCTTCATGTTGGATTAGTAAAAGTTTCTATATCTTTTCCGACATACGTCTCATACCAATTAAAAGTCCCACTTTGAAAGGATTGCTTGTTTCAATCATTATTTGAGAACTCTATAAAATATATGAAGCAGAAATGCCAAGTCATTTAATCATTATGTTCAAGAGAGAATACAAACTTTTTATATCAATGTTGTGATGAATGATTAAGATATCATTGCTATATCGAAGGAATGAGTTTTTTCCAATGATGTATTGAAATGGACCTGATTCAAAAAATTCTATGAATAAAGATGCTATACAGTCACCAAGAGTGCTATCAATAGGGGGTCCAAATTGTTATTTGTAGTAATTGTTGTTGAATTTGAAATGCTATAGATTGTTGCATAGTCTGCATGTAGTGATAAGGATATCAGTGATTAGAAGTAAATTTATATTCTTTTTAGATTTTTAAATAAATTAAAACTTTTATTGGAATATTAGTATATAGAAATTAAATATCTGAACTAACAATCTTGTTTTTATTTAAGTCATTAAATTGTTTTTAAAATATTGGGAGTATTTTCTATGTTATATAATAAAACTTAATTTTTCCAAAAAAATTAATTAAAATTTACTGCACACTAGTAAAACCAACTGTAATTTGTACCCACTTACCTGTTTGCACTTCTCCACAAAATTTGGTTTCAATCGGTCAATGTATGACTATGAGGGACTGATGGATGAACAGAAGTCACAAAATTTTATATATAGAAGAGAATACGTTTTTGAATATTAGCTGCCAAGGAAACCAACTTTGGACTTTCATTACTTCTGTATATCTTTTTAGTAATCAAGTTTGGTATAAGTCAATAATATTTTAGAATGAATTGCATGCTTTTAAGTCTCTCTTATGCTGCATGCAATTCCAATGTCTCTTTTCATGCCAAATATCCATTACTTATAGTAGTACAAGCCATATTTTCACTTATTCAAAAGATTATCGGTAACATTTGAATTCTAATCTCTTAATAGGGACATGTTCGTTTAATTAGTAGGTTAAAATTTAAAAAAATTTTTTTCCAATTTTTGAAAATGATGATCATATCTATAAATGTTCAGGGACTTAATGAAAAACACATTCTGCTTTGTTCAAATAAAATTACTTTTCTGATTATGAGAGATGATTAGCAAAACCTATCAAGCTAATTTTTTTTCTTGTCTATACACACACACACACACTAAAATGAATTAAAAATGCTAGTTACTAGCAAATGATATGTCAAATTATACAATTTAAAGTATATCAACATACATATCCAAACAATTTGATTAGTTTGAGTAAAAAGAACCAACAAGGTCTGTTTAAATTTGTTATTGTATTTTTCCAATTTTGAAATAGTGTTAAGTATTTGGATAAACTGTCTGAATTTCATGTTTGTATTGTTTTGTTCAAGTACTTTTGACAATTGCAGTCATTTTAAAGAACCAATGTGGTGTCTGTATGGTAGAATTCCTTAATCTACATCCTGGTATTCTTTGGAACGCCGAAAGTCTGAAATAGTATACAGTGACGTCATTTGTAATGGTTTTTGAGAATAAGGCTGCACTAAAAATAGCGCAATTTTTTTTTATTTTAATTTTTTATTTATATATATATATATATATATGCACATTAAATGTACCATATGCACTTCAAGATATTGTCTCCTATGGTGAATAATATTTCATTTAATGTGGGGTTTTTATTTTGTATAATAATAGCTTCTAGAATTTTGAGTTTTTACTTGTATTGTGAAATGACTCTTTCAAACTTTCAGCTTTCCAAAGAATACTAGGATGTAAACAAAATTTGATTCTTTTTAATCAAATTTGTTTGGATGAAGACTTGTTGCCTAAATATACTTATATAAACTTGGTGCGAGCATGCCTATTTGTTTGAGATTAGCAGACCTATAAAACTTTATTAGAAGCTTTAAAAATGGACTACAATGCTAACATCATGCAGGAAAAAAATATTGTTGCAGAAAAGCAAAATTGATTAAATTATTTAACTTTGTAAATCATTGCATGTATAGTCTAAACAGAAAAAATATAGGCACAGTGAACAATGTCTTTATGGGGAGCTTGGGGGCATTCTCTAACAGGTAGGGATGAAAACGTTTTGTAAGTTGACATATTTATTATTACTCTGAAAACATTTTCAAAGAACAAAAGCAAGTGATATGTAATCCATAATTTTTATTTTACTTACATCTGGAATGTAGATTTTTAGCTCTAGAATTGACAAAATAGTTAAAAAGTTAAAAGAAAATTACTACAGAACCAATAAATGTGATGGGGTGCTAAAAAAAATTCTCAACCTAACCAAGAAGCAATTTCTCATAAAATTCTGATGTTTGTTCATTTGATCAAATTTTGAAAAATGGATTGAACCAAAAAATTCTCAGCACCCACTGATAAAATATATTTATAAAGAATGATATTTATTTGATGAAAAACAATAATAATGTTTAAGATTAAATTATTATATAATTAATTGGGTATATTTAATTTTGTGCATATTTATTTTCTCAAAGAAAATTTAAATATTTTCTTTTTCAATAAGGAAGGATTTTTTATTTTAATCATCCTAGAAAAAATATAGAAAATATTGTTCTGTTTCTTGAAAATTTTGAATATGAAACTAGTATTTTGCTCTCTAATAGAATATACAATTTTCTGTAATTAGTTTTGAGTTTGTCATTTTACAGAAAAAGTTTGAAATCTTAAACTTTTGAGGGTTTTATGGAAAATATTTACATTTTTTTTTCTTGTTTAAAAAAAACAAAACTAATAATATAAAACCCTATGTATGATATACAAATTTATTTTTGTGTGGGGCTCTCATTTTGGCTTTATCTGCTAACAGGTAAATTATAAGCGTCTGTGGAGTGGTTCTTACAAAGGATTTATAGATTAGCTTTAAACCTTTTTAAAGGTTTTCTTTATATTTCTTTTATTTAAGAAATTTAAGCCCATGAAAAGAATAAATATCTAACATGACAATTAGGAAGCAACATTTGTTGATATTCCCTTATTTCATGATTTAATAACTTAATTTAACTCTCAAATACTTAAAGCAAAGATTATAGAAAATAGAATCTCCAGCATTTAGATATTGGGGAAAAATTGTATATTGAAGAGAAATTGGCAACTGAATAAGCTGCATGTTTTCTTGTTTTTTACACTATACACAAAAGGATTGTCTTTCCATTCACCAATGTGACTTTATAGTTTTTTTGTTCTTTGTGTTCTCTAGACATTATTAATTACTTATTATCTTTACCAAGAAAAGAATGGCTTGTGATGCTTGTATTAGTTGAGAAAGCTGAAGAGTATATAGGATTTTGATTCATTAACCATAACCCCTTGGAAAAAATAAATTTATATGGTTTGTACTGTTTCGATTTATTAGTGATGTTAATTTATATTTAAATTTTGAATTGATATAATAGCCCTTGCAATAAAAAAAAGTATGGCTAAGGAAATCAAGTGGGTAGTCTTAAATAACCAAATATCTTATGATGAGCAATAATTATAGCATGTGAGTCGAGGCTTTTTAAAGACTTACTAGGCTTAAGGAATGTTAATCTTTACACTGGTTATTAAGCATAAAAAGGAAAGCCTTGCATAAATTGGTTTCATAAGCATTAAAAAAAGCAATTTTCAAAAATCCTATGTTAACTAACAAGCCAAGTAGAAAGTTTCTTTTACATGACGAAGATGAAAATAAGGCAACTGTATCTACCAAAAGTAGAAAGTGAGATAACCATCAACATTTAGTGTTACTAACTTGTATCAAAATTGCTTGTTTTACCAATAAATACTATTTCTTGTTTTTATTTGGTTGCTCAGCCACATCGAGTGGGCCGTAGATGTCAGTCTTTCAATCTGACATTCTTTTACCATAGATACTGTAACAGGCATGGAACTAAAATTCTAACTCTGTAACTGAGCATTTTATATTTACTATAATGATAATAAAGGAAGAAAAGTTTACTCTTGGAAATTATAATACTGATCATATATAATCAAATATAATTTTTTATTTATATAATGAAGAAATATACTCTTAAGGTATGCTATATTTATGGGATAAAGTGCTCAATATCAGAGATAGAGCGTGTGTAAAGAAGTGGCATGATGATTGCGTCTGGCATGAAACTGCCTAAATGTTGACTTCACTTATTTTTATATATATAAATCTCATAATGACTAAATTTAAATAATTGCCAATGCAATACCCCCAATAGTTTATTTTTTTTACCCTTCAGCAAAGCAGCTAATGGTAGACAAATGAAATGAAAAACAACTTTTTTTCAACTTCAATGGTTGCATTATTTTAGTGTACCAACCAACCAATAATAAAATAACAGGCAATTTAAACTTTTATAGTCTAATAAAAGTGGTGACATCTTATTAGGTGGATCAGTTTAGCATCTCAAAATTTTAGGGATCAACTTATATACTGTGGATATTGAAGATTTTACAAGTAGAAGTATATAACATTCAGTGATTCAGTAGAAACTTGATGTTAATAGAAACATGAATTTTGATGAATATACTTTCTGATGCTGTTCTTTTATTTTTTCTCTTTTCTTTTCGGAACTGATTATTCTTCCACTGTGCGAGACCTGAAACAAAATCACTTATTCATTTATAATTACGTAATCATGTATCAACAAGTATTGATCAACCATAATGTTCCTTGTTAATATATATTTTATTGATATTCATTGATCAGAGCTTGTATCTAATTAGTACTTCCTGACTGTGATATCATTTAAGAATTAACTTTCATTGGGACTATTTGTGTCCTTAAATAGCTTCACATGAGAAATTATTGAAGAATTGACAAATTATCACAATTAAAAAGCCAAAACTATTAATAAATTATTGAAATGAAAAGGTGCAGTTTAATTGAATTGCTGTAAGGGGAGCTTAGGAATAAATTGTCAAAATCCAAGACAGAAAAATTATTTTCTCAATCCTTAAAATATCATTACTAATTTTAAAAGTGTTATATAGAAATAGTGTTGCTGCCAACACTGGAGTTTGAACACAGATCACCAGAGAGCAAACACAGGCAATCCCATTTTGAAATAAGTAGATCACGTGATAGTAAAGAAAATGTATATATGGGAATTAGCATGGCATCTAACAGATCATTTTTTCTATTTTATCCTCTATTACTATACAGATCACTCTTTCTACACTATCTTCTATCTCTGTACTATTCACCATCCTATTTCCCTACACTGATCACTCTTTCTACACCATCCTCCATCTCTGTACTATTCACCATCCTATTTCCCTACACTGATCACTCTTTCTACACCACCCTCCATCTCTGTACTATTCACCATCCTATTTCCCTACACTGATCACTCTTTCTACACCATCCTCCATCTCTGTACTATTCACCATCCTATTTCCCTACACTGATCACTCTTTCTACACCATCCTCCATCTCTGTACTATTCACCATCCTATTTCCCTACACTGATCACTCTTTCTACACCACCCTCCATCTCTGTACTATTCACCATCCTATTTCCCTACACTGATCACTCTTTCTACACCATCCTCCATCTCTGTACTATTCACCATACTATTTCCCTACACTGATCACTCTTTCTACACCACCCTCCATCTCTGTACTATTCACCATCCTATTTCCCTACACTGATCACTCTTTCTACACCATCCTCCATCTCTGTACTATTCACCATCCTATTTCCCTACACTGATCACTCTTTCTACACCATCCTCCATCTCTGTACTATTCACCATCCTATTTCCCTACACTGATCACTCTTTCTACACCACCCTCCATCTCTGTACTATTCACCATCCTATTTCCCTACACTGATCACTCTTTCTACACCATCCTCCATCTCTGTACTATTCACCATACTATTTCCCTACACTGATCACTCTTTCTACACCACCCTCCATCTCTGTACTATTCACCATCCTATTTCCCTACACTGATCACTCTTTCTACACCATCCTCCATCTCTGTACTATTCACCATCCTATTTCCCTACACTGATCACTCTTTCTACACCACCCTCCATCTCTGTACTATTCACCATCCTATTTCCCTACACTGATCACTCTTTCTACACCATCCTCCATCTCTGTACTATTCACCATCCTATTTCCCTACACTGATCACTCTTTCTACACCATCCTCCATCTCTGTACTATTCACCATCCTATTTCCCTACACTGATCACTCTTTCTACACCACCCTCCATCTCTGTACTATTCACCATCCTATTTCCCTACACTGATCACTCTTTCTACACCACCCTCCATCTCTGTACTATTCACCATCCTATTTCCCTACACTGATCACTCTTTCTACACCATCCTCCATCTCTGTACTATTCACCATCCTATTTCCCTACACTGATCACTCTTTCTACACCATCCTCCATCTCTGTACTATTCACCATCCTATTTCCCTACACTGATCACTCTTTCTACACCATCCTCCATCTCTGTACTATTCACCATCCTATTTCCCTACACTGATCACTCTTTCTACACCACCCTCCATCTCTGTACTATTCACCATCCTATTTCCCTACACTGATCACTCTTTCTACACCATCCTCCATCTCTGTACTATTCACCATCCTATTTCCCTACACTGATCACTCTTTCTACACCATCCTCCATCTCTGTACTATTCACCATCCTATTTCCCTACACTGATCACTCTTTCTACACCACCCTCCATCTCTGTACTATTCACCATCCTATTTCCCTACACTGATCACTCTTTCTACACCATCCTCCATCTCTGTACTATTCACCATCCTATTTCCCTACACTGATCACTCTTTCTACACCACCCTCCATCTCTGTACTATTCACCATCCTATTTCCCTACACTGATCACTCTTTCTACACCACCCTCCATCTCTGTACTATTCACCATACTATTTCCCTACACTGATCACTCTTTCTACACCACCCTCCATCTCTGTACTATTCACCATCCTATTTCCCTACACTGATCACTCTTTCTACACCATCCTCCATCTCTGTACTATTCACCATCCTATTTCCCTACACTGATCACTCTTTCTACACCATCCTCCATCTCTGTACTATTCACCATCCTATTTCCCTACACTGATCACTCTTTCTACACCACCCTCCATCTCTGTACTATTCACCATCCTATTTCCCTACACTGATCACTCTTTCTACACCATCCTCCATCTCTGTACTATTCACCATCCTATTTCCCTACACTGATCACTCTTTCTACACCATCCTCCATCTCTGTACTATTCACCATCCTATTTCCCTACACTGATCACTCTTTCTACACCATCCTCCATCTCTGTACTATTCACCATCCTATTTCCCTACACTGATCACTCTTTCTACACCATCCTCCATCTCTGTACTATTCACCATCCTATTTCCCTACACTGATCACTCTTTCTACACCATCCTCCATCTCTGTACTATTCACCATCCTATTTCCCTACACTGATCACTCTTTCTACACCACCCTCCATCTCTGTACTATTCACCATCCTATTTCCCTACACTGATCACTCTTTCTACACCATCCTCCATCTCTGTACTATTCACCATCCTATTTCCCTACACTGATCACTCTTTCTACACCATCCTCCATCTCTGTACTATTCACCATCCTATTTCCCTACACTGATCACTCTTTCTACACCATCCTCCATCTCTGTACTATTCACCATCCTATTTCCCTACACTGATCACTCTTTCTACACCACCCTCCATCTCTGTACTATTCACCATCCTATTTCCCTACACTGATCACTCTTTCTACACCACCCTCCATCTCTGTACTATTCACCATACTATTTCCCTACACCGATCACTATACGAATTACTATTCGATGGTTACTTTTCAAGTGAGTATTATCAAGTAAGTATTAGTGTGAGTGTTGTTCAACAGCGTTACTATAGTTATATCTGCAATTACAAAGTCTCTACTACAACAAGCATTATGGAAGTGACAACAAGTATTCGTTGACATGACAAAAAAAAGGGCAAATTTTATACAATTGCTATTTATTTATAGCTTTGTAGGGGATTTTATTGTTTATGTATTGTTGACTTGATTCCAAGGTAAAGTTGAATCATCTTACTCATTTCCTTGAGTTTCAAGTGAGAATTTTGAAGCTAAACAATGCTATACTTAGCTACTAATTAATCTTCTATGACTACCAAATGTGGCGATCAAAATTTCTGACACACTATAAGACAATTTAGAAACCTCCCATTCTGACATTTTATACTGAATTGGCATCATCAGAAAGAATTTAATTTCAACAAAATCTACCTGAGGAAAACAGCCTGAATCAAGTTAATCATATGAATTCTTGATTGTTTTCCATTAAGTCATTATAGGAATTTGACTAATTTAAACTTCTTTATTTTAAGGTTTATATATTCTATATTGTTTCATTACTAATTTAGTAAGAACAGGCAAACTGAAATAGCCCAGTTGTATATTAATTGTAGGGAATTCATAACTCCTGGCACATTCAATGTATCTTTGAGTTAATTGACCTTGTAATACCCGGACATGGTTACAAAATTTGATAAAAATCAGTATGAATTGATAAGTCATTGTATTTTAACACAATGTGTAAACACATTGTATTTTAATCTTTTCCGTCTATATTATTGATAAAAATAAAATCTTTAAAAAAAGAAAAATCTTAAAATATACACTGCTACTGGGTGCTAAAAGGTCAGAATGACATTTTCTCGGTCATTTGTGATCATAAAGGGTTTTAGTAGCATACAAGTACATAGTATGTTAAGTCCTTTTTTATGCTTATATATTCTTTTTAAATTTCTGGATGTTTTTCTAATAAATGTTCAATAAATATTATTGATAAGCAGTTTTTACAAAAAGAGTGCTTAATATCAAGAAATTGATAAAGCAGTTTTAAAACCAGATAAATACCACAAATAACTTGTAACAAAAAGAATAATATTGTGAAGCAATTGTCAGACAATTAAGTATCCAACTTTCTTGTTCATCTATAAACACCCACGTGTATATACCGTTCATCAATCATTGGGTAGATAGCACAACAGAATTTTATTTTCATGCTTGTATTTAGAATCCACTTCTGATCTTCTATTTAAGCATTTAGAGACTGGTGAATGCCAAACTGATTAAACACTTCAGAATAGGAAATCCCTAACTTCAATACAAGAGTATCTGTGTGTGTGTGTGTTTTTTTTTTTTTTTTTTTTTTATATGATCAATCAAGAACTGGCAACATTACATGACCTTGTAGATAAACTAAACAATATTGAACGTACCATATGAAACAAAACTGAAGAATACATTACTTTTCCTCAATATCATGTTAAGCTGTACTGATAAGGACCTAGAATTAAATCTCTATTGTGAATCAATTAATAAAAATGATCTTGTAAATTTCTATTCTCACCCTCATAAAATGAAATCTGCAATAATTATTGGATTCTATTTAAGAGTATTCAGAATTTGTAGTCCTCAATATTTATGTGACGAGAAATACATTGAAAATACTTTTAAGCTACTCCAATACTCTAATTTATATTTTGCCTGAAACAGAAGGCTTATCAAGTATTTCCAAATAAGAGAAATCCATCAAGCAAATCCTAATAAACCAAAATACATTACTTTACCTACTAACTCTATTACAACTACAATTAAAAAGAATTTATCTAAGTTTAACATTAAATTTGTTACAACTACTTCTAAAACAAAAGACTTAACTCAAAACAAAATAATAATAAACTAAATTCTGAAGGAGGAATTTACTCTATAACTTGTAATGATTGCCACAAGGAATACATAGGTGAAATGTTGGAGTTTAAATAAAAGATTATATGAACATGGCGATCCATTACAAGATGATGCACTCAATTAGTTGCTAAATGTAATGTGTCTGATCATAATTTTGATTTAAAATATACTACTTTAACTTTTAACATTCTGGACATGATTTTGTTTGCAAAGCAAAAACTTTATCCTGTCACTGCAAGTGACTTGCATGAATGAATGATAGTGTTTGAATTTGGCAGTTGTGTTGTCATATCCTGCTATGGCAACAGAAAATGACCCTAACTGAAATTAAGTAGCCTTGAAAAACAATACAGAGTAAAAAAAATTAGTGAATAATGCAGTGTGTTAAAGGTTAATTAAAATAGAAAGCAATTTACTAAGGTGAAAATGTATAGAAA
Organism: Acanthosepion esculentum; assembly: GCA_964036315.1. NCBI lineage: Eukaryota > Metazoa > Mollusca > Cephalopoda > Sepiida > Sepiidae > Acanthosepion > Acanthosepion esculentum. The sequence continues at coordinate 8,500,472 of OZ038487.1, read as the reverse complement.
GTGCTTTGATTGCTAGGTCATCCATGGTAAATTTGTGTCCAGGTTCTTACCTTTCACTATTCTTTGCACATCTTTTGTTATCAGAATGTGGAATGCTTAACAAAAGCATAGGGAAATTGAATAAGATCAATGTTCAAACATGTCTGGTAGAAAAAAAAAAGATTTAAAATTTCAGTGTTCTCACATCTTTAGCATTTCTGCTTGGTACATAATAGTACTCCATGATTGCGTTTTCAGATCTCTCTCATTCTTCCAGGAAAAAAATCATTACTTTAATTTGAAGTCTTTCTAGAAGACACATTACACTGAATATTTTTCACTTTGTCATTCATTTACAAGACATTGTTCTGATATATAAAAATGTATATATCATATTCTCCCCAACCCTGTAGAAATTGAATGATATAAATTATAAATAATTAATTATAATATTTTAGGCAACAATAATTAAACAATTTTTAACGCACAATTTTAAATCATCACCATGAATGTGAATCTCATAATGGTCGGAATGTATTGAGCACCTGGACAGGTTTGCATGAAACTTGGTGAATATCCATAACATTGATAGCATGACTATACACCTTCAGTTTAGAGGTGGAAACAGAAATTGGTAAAACCTTCTTTGTTATTAAGCACCCCCTCCATGCCCCAAAAACTTCAGGTTACATAAGGTATTCAATAGAATTACTGTAAAAATTAGTTACATATAATTAAAGGGCACAACAGTAAAACATTGAATATGGAGAAAATGACTGCTGGGTGAAAAGGAAGCCGAGAAAAATGTAACTGCCAGAATGCTGTAAAGTCTGTTGAAGGGTAACTGCTTGGTGGAAGACCTTGTTTACAGAGCAAAGTTGAGGCTGGAAAATGGCTCTGAAAAAGTGTATGATGACTCCACAGAATGTTCAAATCCTGTCTTTTAATTTGGCTAAATATAGGAATAGCACACAACTTTCTAACTGTGTAGGAACTAAAAGAAAAAGTGGAAAAGAGTCCTGTTGTAGAATGGGACATACTGAAGTAAAGCCACACATTTATTTTAGAGAATAGAATGTTTAATTTGTGTTAGGAGGAAAAGTTAATGAAATCCTGATCTCAAGTTACTACATGATAGATCAGGAGTGATGACAGCATGTAAGCATACTAGAAAGTTGTTCTTGCAAACTACAAGCCAGACTAGAAAGGTTTGTTTTTTCTTCCTCACCAGCAGCAGGTATATATGAGTGTTTTAGAATAGAGGTGAGATAGAAAAGTCTAGCTTAGGAAGTATAGCTTACTGCCTGAAGACATCAAAGGTGGTGAAACTATGGTAGCAGAAAGGTTAGTTTTCCTGTGAAATTGTCATATATCTCAATTTTTTAACTGATCATTTACTATTTTACAATCTTGCTTGTTGTGATTAGGATCAAGAGTATACCCTAATGTCTACCATAAAGACCAAAAACCTTGTTATTTTTGGCAATTAACCATTTGTATTGAAAACAAACCTTGTCATTTTCTACTTGTAGATATGCAAACTAATTAATCTAAAACAAAAATCTGAATGTTTAAGTTTAAAGCCAGTCAGGTTTGTTACATTTATTTATGCTCAAATATCCTTGGGAAAGGTATAAATCTATTTCCTCCCTCAAGATATGGGTTAAATAGTACGATTTTTATCTGGAAAAATAATTATTCTAAAAAATTGTGAATTCACTTTCAAAAAAAAATAATTACAGTCCAAAAAATGTTTTGGTTTCAAACAACCCACAAATGGCTGATAAGGTGTAAAACAAAAATCGATCCATTTAAGGTTAGTCATTAAACTAGCACTTTTAATCTGGTATGAACCAAATAGTAGAAGAGAGAGAATGAAAAGTAGGAAAACGGTATGTCTGCCTTGAAAATCGGCATTTGAAATCTCTTTATTACCTTTCTTTTTCTCTCTAACCCACTCTCTTCTTTATCTCCTTCCTCTTTTTTTTAAAAATCTGGGTTCAAACAATGCCCACTAGTGCTGGTATGTGCTATTTCCTCAGCTACCAAGCTGGTATTATATCTTTTTGTTTTATTTTATCTATCTTGTTGTATGCACACACTGCTCATTCATATCTGGCAGCTGGTATTAGCTGATCTGTGCTGTCAGGTTAAGTTATATTTGCTTTTTAATGTCTCCATACTCTTGGGACCTTTTGCTATTTATTTAATTGGATACATTTTATTTTGAAGCAGTTTTACACATCATCTCATGTATATTTCACAGTAATCTCTATATACTTGCTTTGATTACATGCATCCAGTGAATACAACAGCAGAAAGAACTTGACAAGGTCATGTGGCTACAATCGAAGTATATAATCATCTCACAATGGCATAGTAAATATCTATAATAATGAAATACTGAAGTAGAATTTCTTTGTCTGGCACAAGATCAAATTTAAAGAGTGTTGCACCTCTTTTCTAAAAAGAGAGGACATATTTATTTTTATTTACTGAGGTTCAAATTCTAACCTCTAGTAGGAAGTAGATGATTACCTCAATGATCAGATAAGCCAAAATTGGCAAAGTTTAACCTTTGTACCCATAAAAAAAAAAAAATGGAGGGTCAAGAGGATATTTTTTTTCTCTTGACATCACTATTACTGTACACTTTTTGGCTCCTGAGAAATGTTTATTATTTTAATAAAACCTGGACATATGAAAGTGGATTTATGCATTTTTGTTGAGTAATTGCAACAAAACTATTAAAGACTATTAGATTGTTTATTTACAAGAATAATTTTATATTTACAAGATGTGAACCAACTACAATGCAGTGTTTATCATTTACCATTTGATAAAGAAATATGTAAAGAAATTTTTATTAATTCCGAAAAACGTCTTAACAAGAAAATCTTCTTGATTCCACGTTCTCCACTGGCCTGAGGTGGAACAACTACATTGCTGCATCTACCACAAGGAAAGTTGGTTCTCTGTGTCATGCTAGAAGGTTTTTCTTGTCTATCCTTCATATCTACAGATCTACCATTCATCCATGTATGGAATACTGTTGCCATATATTATCTGGTGCCCCTGCCGTTTATCTCGAGGTTCTAGACAAAATTCAAAGACGGATATGCAATGTGATTAGTCCTGACTTGGGGTCTCGACTCCAGTCACTTTCCTACCCCAATGTAATGTGGCTTCCCTCTGTCTTTTCTATAATTAGCTCATCAGAGCAGATGCCATGAAAATATTTTCACTGGTGCCCCGACTGCATGAATTTAAGCACGTGACTAGGTTGGCATCTTGGTTCCACCCTTTTACTGTCAAAACAGTTAAATATAACTGCTTATTCTACTCCAACAGCTTCGTCTCATACTTCCCAACAGTTGAACTCTTTTCCTCTTACTTGCTTCCCTGATAACAATAATCTTCAAAAATTTAAATGTAATGTCAATCAACATCTGTTGCCTTGATCCCCGTTCTTCTTTTTATCCTTTCCTCAAGTCTTTTCCCTTACTTTCACTCTCTATAGCCCCTGCGTAGTAGTGGCACTCCTGCCTTACTTGGGGTGAATTGCTTTAAAAAAAAAAAAAAAAAGATAAAAGGTAACTGTAATTATAAATTTTGAAGAAATACATTTTCTGGGTTTTCTTTTATTTGCTCTCACCACATAAATTCATAGGTTAAGCAGCTCTTCCTCTGAATTAAGCATTCTTTTAATTTTAGATTTTAGGTAAGACTACATTATCCTTTTTGTTCAGTTCACATTTGCATTTTAGACATTCAAACTGATCGGCAATAGCAGTTTGCTGATGTTTAGCCAATTATTCCAAAGAACACAATTAGATAGCTTTTCCAATTCATTTGATACTTAGTATTAATTCTTCATTTAAGATTTTTTCATCAGTCATCATGTGGCTAACTCTATAATCTATCTGCAGATTTTCTAGGCATGTTTTATGCAAATGATTTAAAATTGTTCTCAAAATTGTTATTCAAAAGACAAGAAAAGGGGTTAACCTCTAATTGCTGGAGTTTCAGGCTTTGCATTTCTATTGAGTAGAAAACATTCTTGATCATGATTATAAGAGTGGAAAATTAAAACAAAAAAATATTCTGAGATATAAAATAATTTGAGAAGAAAATGTATATAAAAAAATCATGTTTATTTAAATTTTCTTGTTTTAAAGTTCACATTTTTTACAACTTTATTAAAATGCTTATATCAATTGTTTTCAGTTATTTCTTTATAAAATGGTAAATAATAATATTGCATGGAGTTGGTTCACATATTTTTATAATCTTTGTAAATATAAAATAAATCAAACTAAATGGTATACAACATTTTTGTTATTAAAATTCTAAACAGTTATTTAAAAAAACAAACATTACTGAGAGTCAAGGGAATATACATTAGCAGTGCCAAGAGGAAAAAAAAAAACATTGTTTTGACACTTTTTTTTTTTTTTTTTTTTTTTTTTTTGTGAGTACATAGTTTAAACATGTCAGTTTTAGTAGTTCTTCAAATGGGCTGTGGGTGGTAATACCAAAATTCAAGATGTCATGAATACCATCATTCTTTTGAAGAAATTTCATGATACCAGCACTCTTTCTGGAAACTTGGTATTTTTGTACACCTTTTAACTAAAATATTTTGAGGTTGAGTGAAACACCACCTGTATTTTTAATTGGTTGTATTCTCCTGTCCAATATGCCTGTGTTATGGTGACAAATCATGCAGCTGGTATACTTGGGATAATCCTTTAAGCATAAGAATATTGACCATTGTCTGCTGTTCATGTAAATGCTTTAAAGACAATACAGTTTTTAATTGTTCTATTTATGGTCTTGTAAAATTTTAAGTTAATAGTTGAGTTTTATTCATAATCAGAATTTTTGGTTGATTGAATACACATCACTAATTGTTTCTTTACTTGATGTGTTTCGGGAAAGTAGGTTTGCAACATTTTACAGTTTTTCAGTCTTAACAGAAATTAAAAATTAAAATAACAATCTAGGCTGTCTCACTTTGTTTCACTTGGTACAATGGGTAAAATGTTGCCATTTTCTGGCTCTTCTCTAGTAATGCAGATATGCATAATGATTGTGGTTAGAACAGTTTTTGAAAATGCTTAAAATATAGAATGGTGCTTTTTATTGCATCACTTTTTCCACACAATTCTGCCTTCACCCTTCCACTAATTAAACCTTACCCTTTATTTTTTTTTGTACTGGGCCCCTAATTTAAAACATGAGGTGCCATTTCTTAATCTCTCTCTTAAGATTGCGTGACTTGCTGAGATACCTTTTAAAAATAAGTCTTAATGTTTTATAATTTTGTAAATCAGTTTTAAATCTTTTCATCATGATCACTATATAGATAATGTGTACCATTTTTGTTTTCATTAAATCATCCAAAGAATCTCTGCCATTGCTGTCAAAGTCCTATGGAGATTTCTGGGTAAAATGCAAAAATTAATAAAAATAATCTTTTGGAAAAAAGGTCAAATTTCTTCTGTAGTTTTGACATGAAAAATGTATTAAAATGAAGAATTTAAGGAAATTTTATTTTTTACTGGAGTGACATTAACTTTTTACGTTGGTTATATAAACCTATTAATTCTTTTCCTTTTCTTAGTTGAAAAGAAACAAATATCCTCATTTACAGATCATTTATTCCTTGCTATTGTATGATTTTTTTTTAATATTAATGCAAATTATTCAGGCTGTTTTATAAACTTTCACCTCAGGATCAACAATATTTCTTTTTATTCAGGTCTGAAATAAAATGAAGACATTTCTATTTTATTCTGGACTAAACATAGTTTGTGATTATAATTCATTTTTGTTTACTCCTTTCATTGTACTTTATACAAAGGCAGTTGTTAAATGTCATATCAAATCGCATTTTATTTAGAAAATTTACATTATAAATTAAAAAGTTAAAATGAATTGGGACTACTCTGTATGTAACAGTTGAATTATATTTCTATGAAGAAATATAATTCCTTTCTTTTTATAAAAGAAAGGTATCATTATTTTATATAATAATTAATTTTCATTTTGTTTACATCTTTCAGTATTGATATAATTTTCTTATCTTTTGTAACAAACACAAAAGAAATCAAATCTGTGAGTGCAAACTAGAATCCCTTAGGTGTCCATGATCAAATTTTGGCACAGTTTAAAAAAAAAATAAAGACCCTTATTTTGGTAGAGGAATAACTATTTAGATCAGGGCCTGTTATATTATGCATCCCCTGGTAGGTCAGTGGATGAATTTTGAAGCCTGTATACAATGATGCATTTGTAGATCTTTGTAGTGTGTAAATTAGCCAGTATTTAAATTGCAAAATAATTTTTTTTAAATTCAGAGCCTCATATAACAAAAGTCAAGAAATACATTATGAAACATATAAACAATGAAGCATTTCTAGATTTTAAAAGTACCAGGTTAGTCTACACAATTTTTCTATTTTGTTTCATTTAATGTAGATATTGGGAAAATTTAGAAGTTCTCTCTTATTTTATAAAAGAATGTTCAATTTCAACACTTCAATGTTGAATAACACACACAACTTAATGAAATATTAAAATTAACTTTTGTGTTTTATTTAGTGTGTAATCACACCAACCACTTCATAAGAGGACTCGTTAGAATTTGTCTATCTAGGTTTTTGTTGCTATCTGAGTGACAGGATTCCAAATATTTAATGATGACTACAACAACTTATTTTTAAATGAAACATAAAGAGGACATTATTTGAAGGAAAAGTAGAAGCAGAACATCAATTGAAATAACATTTTATATATTTTCAGAAATATACAATAACAATAAAATGTTCAATTTTCCTTGCAGTGAAGTTTGTTTTATAAAGTAATTAAGTGTTCATAGTGCAGTGTGAAACATGTGGACAAACTTACTTTATGATAGCCTAATGTGTTTGTGAGTTTGTATACAAAGCCTTAGTTGGCAGCTGCTGGCTGTCATCTCTTAATTGTTTGTGTGTATGCATGCATAGGTCAAACTGGCCTCTGAAATTGTTTTGAGCCCCAAGAAGCAGTATACTTCTATTTTTATATCCATAAGGGAGATCTAAAATCTAATTTCACATAGCTGTGAACTTTTTGAATACAAGGTTTTCATTAGTTAGAATATAATTACACACTGGCACATGAAAATCTTTTTCTTGAATTTGCAGGAGTGGAGAATGGAGTTATTATTTTCTAAATTATCAAAAAATATCATGTGGTAGGTCTACAGTTATGTCTACCATTTGCCCTAGTAATGATTGTTTATCCAACAAACCTTTTGATGAGATTTTATTGGTTGAAAAAAAAAATAAAAATATATATATATATATGATTTAATTCCTATAGACTCTTTTAAATCCAAACTAACCAATAATAAAGGATGAATGAATAGTGTAATGGATATTGGCACAGAAGGGGAAATTGGCAAGCCAGGTTCAATTTCTAGTCTAGTTTGTTGAGTTCACTTTGCACAAATGCCCTTGAGAAAAATATGAATCTATTCTTTTCAGCAATGGGTTAAATAGCAGGGTAAACTGGGCTCTAACCCTGGCTGGCAACCCGTCTTAGAAGAAAGACAATGCTGATCTCCAAACCATGGAAAAACATATCAGAAACCATTCTACCCTTTTTTTTTTTTTTTTCGCAAGAAGGCATGTGTAAAGAAAATCAAACATTTAAGTTTATAGTGAAGCTTTATCCAATGCAATTTGACTACTGCTTATGAGGTTTAACCATTTCTTTTATAGTTGAGTAGTTCCAGGAGGAGACAAATATGGCTGCTGTCCACCAAAGCATGGGAATTCAGATAATAAAAAAAGACACACCTTTTTTTTGTCTTATTTTATTTAAACTAATAATAAAATTATTCAAATGAACCCATCACGCTATTCAAAGCGCTATTTGAATTTATCATTTGATCTTTCAAGCTAAAGGTGTATTGTACAAATTAATTTACTTGGATCCTCTTTTTAGACTTAAATACAACTCTGCTCATAAGTTCAGACATAGGAGAGAACGGGTCAGATAATGTGTCGCTTAAATTTATTAACCAATTAAAATCCATTGTACATCATAATTCCTGGAGTCCTTTTCAAATCCCAATAAAACTATAAATAGCCAGATAACAGTTAAAAATAATCTCCTCCTCTCTCAGCAGTCACTACCCAATGTCAGAGATTGCAAGGAGATTACCTCCTCACCACTTCCTGATGTACAACAAATGGACAAATTTCTGTAGTTCCAAAAATAGTAAATCAATTCGACCACCACTAGTTGCATATTAAGAAAAGAAAACACTACTTTTCTCTCACTTCTTTACATGAATCAATTCACACACACACACCTAACTTCTGTTCTGAGCACTTGAGAAGGGAAGACATATTTCTCATTCAAATGCTATGAACACCCAAAAAGAACTTTTAAACAAAAGTGTGAGCAGTTTTTCTCTAACCAAGTTTGCATCTGCAGACACTTTTAATGCCCTTTTATCTTTTAACATAAAACATTTTTGTTATCAATCCTGTACACGACCTTTGCATTCACATTTCTTTTGCTTATCATGTCAATTCTTTTGAATAAGTCTTATCTAAAGGAAATCTTTTAAAAGCAAAAAAAAATAGTCAAGTCACTCTAACAAATCTTAATAAAAATCTTGATGACTGTTTAAATTTGGAAGTAGAAAAAGTACAAAAATGTCAAATGCATTCTTTTTAAGCAACTGCTGTAATAAGTAATGTGAAGTTGCAGTACACCTTAAAAAATGGAATTTTCTGTAGATTTTATTTAACTTGACTCTTTATAGAAAGAACAGGTCATTTTTCTTTGCTTTATAAAAATTAATTATAAATATATTTTAAAAGTTGGCAGTGTGTATATTTCTGTTGTAACCTAGAAAGTGATACTGAATGAGGAATAACCAAAACTGAGGTTGGAAATGAAATGGTTATCTTTATAATATTAACAAAATACAAAACTCGCCAGCAGCATGAAGTAGGTAAACCACTGCTAGTAGTGGACTACTTAAACAACATATTACCTCCAATTATAATAGTAAAACATATTGATGAGGATTGGGACCTACTCATTAGTGTTCATAGGTATGGTGTATAACAGTTTCTTTGTTAATTGCTTATATAAAGAGAGCATAAATTTTCCTTTTTTTCCTCCTTTTTTCTCCCCCTTTTCTAGAATTCTCGACAATTAAGAAATTGTCAGCTGTTCTCTTGACATAATATTACTAAAAGTGACAACTCTAAAAGAAACATAATTTCAAGCACATTTAGCGTTTAATTGTAAGTATTAAATTCTTCAATTTTAGATTGATTTATCAAATTACTGTTAATTCATAATATTTTTACTAATAGATTAGCTAACTAACCATATTTTTGACTGAAGATATATACATCTGGTAGATGTCTCTCTGAAGATGTATTACAGATTATTTAAAAGTTGAACTAATATTGAGCTATTTGTTTTTACTTTTTTTTTTTTTTTTTTTTCAATTATATTTTCATGAAAAATATAGCATAATGTTCAAGTTACTTTTAAAATACGAGACACTTCTTGTTCTGTTTCCAAGCCTTAGCATAATTGCTGTGAGTATAGGATAACAAAATTTAAGGTTCTTTCTTATCAATTAATAATCATATGATTACTTCCTCTTCTATTTCAGCAGAATTCAAATTTCTGGAGATGGAATTGATTTAATTACTCAAATAATAGTTGACTGTTCAATAAATTACTGAATTAAATGCAATTACTTTATAATTAATGTTCTATCTTTCCATGCACAAAGTCAGTATTTTTTTTTATATGGAATATTGAAATTGTATCTTTTTTTTTTTTTTTTTTTTTTTTTTTTATCTCTATCTATAAAAGGCTCTGTGTGTGAGAGAGATGAATGCACAGCCACAATTTTTGGATTTGCACCAAAATTTACATGCACATGCTCCAAGTTAGCAAGAAGGCCAAGACCGACTTTGCATTTCCCAACTCCCATCGATAGTGGAAATAATCGATTTTTTTTTTTTGATTTTTTTGATTTTTTTTTTTTTTTTATGCTTCTATGGCAGTTTTCATGTAGTTTGCGACCATTTTCTACTATCCTGAGTGAGAGCCTATAGCTGGCTGCCACGAATAGGCAGGAAGATTGTATTGGCCAGTGTGAGAGCCAACAGCTGACTGACACGAATGTTAACTAGCATGCAAAAAAAATCAATAGCTGCATTCGTCACAGGTGGGAAAAATTTAAATCTGCATGGCACTTTACTCCAATTGGCTCATTCGCTTGCTTAAACTCGACGTCGATTCTGATTCCACAGAACTGGGTTGTGTGTGAAAAAGTATTTGTTGTTTTCATTCGTTTTTTCCAGTTACGAGTCCTTTTTTAAAGCTGATCGTTTTGTGTTCATTTTGTTTAGTTCTTTTTTCGTAACAGATTTAATGTTTAGTATAGAGATTAGAAAAAATTTGCAGTGAGATAGGCATGTAGCAACATCAGCACGGCAAAGGGCACTCCTTTAAAAGCAAGGAAGGGCAAAAATATTTTAAGTCGAGTGATGGTGATTGCTGTACGAGTCGTACGATTTTTGAATCAAGCACGGGCTATGCTGCTAGTTTTTCTACAAAAATGTAGTTAAACTCTGCCCCTTCTTCCCAATTCTGCTCAAATTTTACCCAGTCTGGCAATAATACATTTTTATTCTACCAAAGAGACTGCCACTAGTGACTTTGAGAAAAAGTTATAAAGATTTGTCAGAATAAAATTATTTAGCTTTTCAACAGTTTTTTTATGAACCTGTTCCACTGGGCCAGCATTTACAGATGACAACTTATTTCCTTGAAAATTACATGGTAGAATCATATTTAAAATAAACATTCTGATTTCAGGTTTGTATTTTATAAATTTCTACAGGCCTCAGTTGAATTGCTGAAATGGAAGCTCATGAATAAATTGTTAATCAACTGATATCTGTGGGCAAGTCTTAGCCTATGTTTTGCTGAACTTGAATTAATTTTGGGTTGTGATCTCAATGGCTTTTGGTTTGATTTAGAGACATTTATTTTTAGTATTTACTTTGCCCATAGTAATTTGTTGAATGGGTTCATGGCTGAGTGGTTAGAACATTCTCACCATGACATCCAGGTTTGACTTTCCCCATCATATATTTATGATCTTGATAATATTGGGTCGGGTGATGATCCCAGTATGTCACCCAGTTGGGAATTACCTGAAAAACTTATCCATACCTTAAGTAAAATAGGGTAGACAAAACTGTTTGGAAGCCATCAATGGTTGTTGTACTAGTATAGACAAGTCTTCAACTAATGTACAGATACCTCTTCAGCCTTAGTTAGCAATCTATCAAGAGACAGTGACTCAATAAAAACACTCATCTCCCAGTAACCTGCCCATGTGCAGGAATGTATCAGTTTAAAACATTCAATGACCAAAGTTCTTAATAAAAAAACAAAAAACAAAAAAAAACCCCAAAAAAAACCGAGTCACTTGAGTTTGCAATCTTTCACAGGAGGAATAGTTCAACATGATGAAGTAATTTGTTTGGATGACTTTTCAAATGCACTTCATCATCAAAGAAAAGGATCCATATTTATACTCTACTCATTGCTAGCTTCTTTTTCATTTAAATTCTCTAATATTATCAGATCTGATCAGTGGTTGGGGGAGGGTACTTCTATCATGCAACATTTTTTGAAGTGACTCTTTTTATAAATACATTTGTGTGTGTGTATATAGATATGTGAATAAAGGAAAATATGGTAAACAAACATAAATTGTGTTATTTTGATGTTTGTATCATACAATGTGAATTAATATTGAATTATCCCTATTCATATCATTTTTAGTACCAATTCCAAAATGACTTCATCCTTATTAAACACATTTTTTATTTACACTTTGTACTTTAATCATTAACCTTGACAATAACATGGGACCTTTCAATTTTGATTTTTGCTAAATAAAAGGATTTTCCATTTACTTTGTGAAATTATTTGAGGAGAATGTCTGTATTCATATACTCTGGTGAAAATAGGTATTGGTTTATTAGATGGAAATTGTTATGAGTAGAATCCAAACAAAAGTGCCATTACCTATAATTTGGTTTTAGCTTACTGGTTATGGTAAGATGCCATAGAAATAGTCCCAGTCAATTGATGTTTGGCTGGAATTCTTGGAGATTGATCTTGGTGGCTATTTCTTCACAATGTTTTTGTATGGGTGGAAAGTCAAAAAATATGAGTCACTGTTGCAATCTAGTAAGGATGTTGGTTCACTGGTGGGGCTGGAAGGTATTTTATACCCTCAGAATATCTTCTGAAGTTACTCCTTTATTCCTAAGTTTTTTAAGTGTATTGTGATAAAAGGCAAGATAAAACTAGTAATAAAATAACAGTACAACATTTTGATATCTTAAATGTTGATGAAATATGTTTATTGAGAATTAAGTTGTTCTTATAATTTGTTAGTGTTTCAAAGAGAAAATGACTTTTAGATTTAAGACTTATTGAGAGATGAGCAAGATGTAGTTTGATAAAAATCTTTGCTATAGAAACAAATTTAAATGAAAGGGTTACTTTTTTTTTTTCTTTTAAAGAACTGTTGTTTATGATGCTAAACATGAATATTTTATTCATGAATAGCCTTTTCATTTTTATGAAGTGGTTTTCAAAAATTATTGATAGAAAATAAATCTTTGTCTAACGTTGTTTTGGGGCCATTAATAATTCAGCATTTTCCTTTTTTTTTTTTTTTTTTTTTTTTTTTGTGTTAGATGTGTTGGCTATTTTAGCGATAAAATACAGCAGCCTTTTTTAAAATGGCAGTTTGTATTGTTTTCAGTAACTATCATCTATTCTACCTGCTCTTAGTAAAGTATAGATGTTTATTGTGTCTTGTGTTTTATTTATTTCATTTACTGGCAATTTAATTTCTTATCGAAGCATCAAGTTTTTTTTCTCTTTCAGTCTTTCAAAGTTAACATTCAGTTTAAGAAAAAATTAAGGTTGACTGAAGGTTTTAATGAAAAATTATTTTTTGTGGTTAAAAAAAAAAAAATACAATAAAGAAGGGAGAAAATCTTTCTTTGGCGATGTAAGGGAGAATATTTCTCTACAAGTTTGGACTCTGCTGTTGGATGAAAGACATAAAAATACTCCTACATCAAGAGGAGTAGCAGTAGCTATTTACCTGTACCAAAAGGTAATAAACTTGTTAATCCAATTCTGGGTTTCTACTGTTTGTGATAATTCTGTTACAACAGAATGGAAGCTAAAATATATATATATATATATATAATTTTTTTTTTTTTTAAGATTTACCATCATATTCAAATTAAGAATCCACAGAATCCTAAAATTAACCTATTGTTGTGTATGTATGTATGTATATATATATATATATATATATATATATATCATTTCATTGTATCTTAAAATTATATTCTTAACCGGAAATAATGGTAACACGTCTAAAAATGACAACTCATCTAGACAAGTATGAATAACACCCCACCAAACCTAACCTACATTTTTTTTTTTTTTTTTTTTTTTTTTTTTTTTTTAAACTTTTCTGCTTTAGCATTGACCTGTCTTTTGATTGGTCAAACAGGACATACCCATAAAATTTTTAAATCTTGTTTCCCCACTCCTTAAATCTTCAATAAAATACCATTCTGTTTTCAAAAGTAAATCATTTTCATCAAATGTTACCTAATATATATATAATTATATATATAAACCATATTCCTTACCTAGTAATGTGCTCATATTTTTGTCTAAGTAAGGTAAACCTCAAAAATCATCAGACTGCACACATTGAAAGTTGACCAAAATATAACAACTACTGCAAGAGGTGCCCAATGTTTCTACATCTACACAAAAGAATGTAAGATCTTAGCAGGACTAAAAATCCAGTCTATACTGTCCATATTTGAAAATAGATCAAGTGATAACATTACCTGAAATAAAGTTGCAGCCATCATGGACACACACACACACACACACACACACTTTCGAATATCTAAATTAACAAGTTGTGTGACCAACCAGCCAGAGGTGACTTTGCTGGGCAGGTATAAACATGCTCCCTCTCCAAATTCACAATGACCATGATAGATTTTTACATTTTGTGCAGGGTTATTTTGGCAAAAAATTGTTGTGGAGTAGCTGAACTCCCACCCACAAGATGGACTGGTCTGAGACTATTTAAACAGCACTCTCTCTTACTGGGGGAGAGGAGTTAATGATTAATTGTTACTCTTCTTGTCAACTCGCTGCTTTTGAGCAGAGGAATTCAGATGCGGCTATGCCTATGGGCGGAATCTTGTCTGGGTAGGTAGACAGCTGCCCAACCACATGTATGCAGGATCTGTGGGGGATTTTTGCTTGAGCATATGCACTCGGAAAGCCTCGTGTTAAAAACAGGCCTTGTGCCACATCCCACATTGTGGGGCGGTCTTGGATAAATACCAAGAAGTTAACTATTAATTGTTTATTACATTAGTCTGTGTTATCAGTCGTGTACCATATTATTCTCCAGGATAAACTTATTTTCTATATGTATATCAACCTTTCCTATTTACAGCACAACACATTGAATTGCTATAGTTTGTCATGCACTCTCACCTCCACAATCCGCATTTGATTCCCTGTAACTTTTAGCTTTCTCTAAAGCGAAGATTGGAAACCTGGAAAAGATTAAGAATAATATGAGATAGCTGTTAGTAATCCCAAAAGGGGATTTTACAGTCTTTCTTCTGGAAAGTGTAAAAGATATTGGCATAAGTGTGATAATTGCCAAGACAACTAAGGTACCATTACCATAGGCTCAATTTTTTTATTGATATTGAATGGCTGGATGCTTTCCAGATGAATCCAGCATTATATATTTCTATCACTCTCTATATATCTCTCTATATCTCTCTCTCTATATCTCTCTCTCTATATCTCTCTCTCTATATCTCTCTCTCTATATCTCTCTATCTCTATCTATCTCTCTCTATCTATCTCTATCTCTATATCTATCTCTATCTCTATATCTATCTCTATCTCTATATCTATCTATCTCTATATCTATCTATCTCTATCTATCTATCTCTATCTATCTATCTCTATCTATCTATCTCTATCTATCTATCTCTATCTATCTATCTCTATCTATCTATCTCTATCTATCTATCTCTATCTA
>OZ038487.1:8432764-8480264 GCA_964036315.1 Acanthosepion esculentum | reverse complement strand
ATAGTTTAAAAAAAAAAAAAAAATGTAAAATTTTCTATAACCATATCCATCTTTGTACAGGACAGTGGCAAGTAAATTACTGTTATTTACTGTGGGGTGCTTAATATCATCCATATGGTAGTCTATGGGAAATTAAAGTGATTAAAGAAAATATATACTAAATGAAGAAAAATCACAATTCTCTACCTTTTTATAAAAATTAAATAAAAAAAAAAAAAAAAAAAAATCATGAGTGGGACTTAAATTTTGGTGTGCATGTGTGATATACAGGGTGTCCATAAAGTTTGTGTGCTCTTTAAAAAATTTATAACTTTATTTGTATTTGCGATAGAAATAATTTGTGAAAAGGATTAGAAAGAAGTAAATCTATATTTTTTAAGGTTTTCTTGAAATTTTATTTAAGTTTCTACATGTCCTCCATCATTAGCAATACAAAGGGTAATACGATTTTGCAGTTCACGGAAAACATTTGCCAACTGATTTACAGTAATGGCTGAAATCACATTAGTTATTTTAGCTCTACTTAAAACTAAGTACATTAAACTTTATAACATTTTTTTACAGATTATTTCTATCGCAAATACAAATAAAGTTATAAATTTTTTTAAAGTGCACATGAACTTTATGGACACCCTGTATATAAAATTTTTATGGAATTTTTTTTTAATCTGACATTATTTGTCATTAATCTGTTAATTTAATGGCTACCTATGTTTGAATAGAAGCTCTTTTTTTATGTTTTAAGCAATGTCTACCATCCTGCACATTTGAGAGTCTTAGAAAGACATGCTAAACCTCATGATAGTTTCCATTACAAAGTGGCATGCAGGTTTGAACACTTTTGGAAAGAACATTTTCTTTATTAAGTCTCTCAAATATAGGCCAGTAGACTTAATTCACACTTAAAAAAAAAAAAAAAAAAAAAAAAAAAATGGGCATCTATTGAAACTTGGGCATCCACTAAAATAATGTCTAGAATAAGAAATGTGTGGTATGACTAGATGATGTTCCTGGTGACCATAATAGCTAAAAGTAATTAGCTTAGGGAGAGAAGAGGAACTTACTAGTTGGACTTGTTCAACTTTACAATTAAATGGCACTTGGCCAATGTATCAAGATAGAATCAAGGAAGATGTGGTGGATATTTTTGGTAGAAAATCAAAAGGGTAAGCAGTTTGAGGGACAAGCTTTATAGCGGTTGTCACTGGAAATAAATGGCATCAAATCTAAAGAGTTGAAAACGACAAAGGGAAATGGCTTTTTATAACGTAAACAATCTTGAGATTATTCCTTTTTTCTTGTTACCTCAATTTGCTCTATGATTCAACTACCCTAGCAGTTTGATCTGACAACTTAGTCAATTATAAGTTTTAACTTGGTTAATGTCTAGCCTTGTTATTTGATATATTCAGTGCGCAAGGAGACAGTTTTTGAGATCTAGGAAATGCTTCCAAAACAAGAAAGGTTTTAATTGAAGAATTTACTAACTAATAAACCGTAAGACTGCTAATTGCGATAAGACAACGAAATTGCGATAAGAAAAGGATACATTTCAAAAGAGAGCAGTAGAGAAAATATCACTTTTCATACATGCAGAATACTGATTCTATTCTACGCTTCAAATATGTCTGGATACTATACTAGATTGCAGTCATTGAGTGAATGAATTTGCTATCAATGTCTCCTTTGTTGGACTTTATGAGAGTAAAAGCATCAGTATTTCTCTTCCTCAGCTTTTATATGCTGCTGGAATATTCTGGCATCCTCTTTAGAAAAAGACTTATGGTCAAGTCTTTATCTGAAATGAAATGCTCATCACATTTTGATGCTGTCAATGTTCTGTTTTGTGAAAATTAAATATGCATTGGATTTTGTATCGTCTGACACTGACCAGGAAGTAAAAACAAGTGACAAAAGAAAATGGAGAACCTGGAAACAATCCTTTTGACAATTATTTGGAAAGGCATTCTTGAAAATTGAACAAAATAAGTAACATGAAATCTTTGAATTTCTGGGATGAAGAATTATTTACATTCAGACTAGTGTCCTCATTGTTATTATAACATTTTAGCAGTGACCTCTGGCCTTTGTCAGATGACTAATCATCCAAGTAAGCATAAAGGTTTGCTTTGATATTATTTAATTTCGGGTGGTATATTCTTCACATTCTGCTGTTCATATCTAGGGACATCTTTTAGATTAAAGTATTGATTCATGAATTTGGTTACAATAATTATGAGTTCAATCCCTGGGCTGGATAGTACAGACTTAGACCCAGTGGAAACAGGCAAGCAAGAATTGAGCAGTACTAAAGTCATAAATCCCACGGCTCTGTGTGCCTTCAAATAAAATGTTTGTCTATGTTATCTTAACACTATCTGGAATTCAACAGGAATCCACCACTTCCTCACTTATAATCCTATCCCAGTACATTACACCCCACCATGTTGAAGTTGTGACCTGTGAAGATAGTTTCAACTAGTAACCAACCAGCCTTTGCTCAGTTTCATTGGCACAGCATTCAGAAATGTATTGTTACCATTACATCACTTTATTTTCCTGCTAAATCTCCTTTTAAAGGAGGTCTACTGATAAGTTTCACATGTTTTGCCATTTGATTTAGGACCTAATATTTTTCACCCAATACAACACCCAAGAGCCACTCAAGGTAGTAGGTTACTGTGTGGTGTTGTATGAGTGTAAATAAAATAAAAAATAAAGGCAAGAAGTGAAGTTTATGTGGCTATGCAGGAAAGATAATAGTTAACTCTAGACTTGAAGTCATGATTGGAGTGATTGGGAAAACAGTACCAGTTCTATGGAAAAAATTGACGAACTTACTACTTCCTAATGGAATATGAAGGGAATGGGGATGATTCCTACTTTTGTACATGGTATGGTGGGTCTCGGATGTAAAGTTCAGAGGTGACGAAACTAAGGAATGTAGCTCGTCAGAACACATGCCATAGAAGTTGCTATAGAGCAGAGAGGGGCCTGCAATGTTTTGTCTGTGGGAAAAGGGTTGTCGGATGGAAAATAATTTAAACTGTATCAAGACCGGCAATTAAGCTTCAGCCAGCTCAAATGTATCAGCAAGATGCCATTTTTGGTCTGATTTGACTCTTGTAAAGAGTGGTACAATGGACCGACCATTTTTCCAGCATCTTTAGCCATAGATCAGATATCTTGTCTGTAGAGAATTTGAATCCCAGTAGACCTTTAAGGCTAGGATAGGTGAAGGTTCAGGGTCTACTTGTGGGTGCTTGAATATTACTAGTTTGGTTTTTGGCTGTATTGAATTTTAAAAGCCAGTCCTTTCCTCATTGTATACATGTTTCACTTTTTAACACTTACTCATTGCTATAAAGATTTCATTATTTAAATTGTTTATATTCAAACTAATATCCTCATCTTCATTATTACCACAAAGTAAATGTACAAATATACAGACAAGCATTATATAGAAAGATATAAGAAATACTGTTCATGTTACATTTCTATTAAAGGTGTTATTCTTCCTTATAAGCACATTGCCAGAATTTATTTAAAAGAAATGTTAAATAATTCATTTGATACATTTGTGCTTTAAAAACTTTATAAAAGAGCTTAGATGAAAAATATTTAAGTATATTTCTTTTGTTTCCATTCACTTATTTAGTAATGCCTATATGACAGTAATAATTGTTTTATTTTTTTTATTATAGTCATTGAACTTTTTTTTTGCCAATGTCTGGACACATCAGAATTCTGTACAATAAAAAAAATCAAAAAAATCTCAGCTGTCATTTGATTGTGCCATCCATTTGGAAAAATCTGACTTTTTGATCTTTTACAACACAGTGGGCAAACAGTTTTTTGCTTATATGCATTTGAGTACAAATAAAATGCAGTGTCTGGGCATGTGAAAGTGATTAGAAAATACTAGCAGAATATAGCACATAAAATGTGTGAGTAAATGCATCAAAGTCTTTAATGACACAAGCTTGCACTTTTCAGGTCAACAATGAACAAAGTATAGAACATTTTTCATTTAGTGTACTAGCAACACTGTTTCTCAAATTAGAAAGGATATGTAGGTAGCATAATGGTTATTGGTGTAGGCAGTTGACCTAGTGAGCTAAGTTCAATTTCTACCTCTACACATGCAAAATTCCTTGGAAAAGACTTCAATCTATTTCCTTTTACCTATAAGTTAACTAGCAAAGTAGACTGAGCTTTGTAGCCTTGGATGGCAGCCAGTTTTAAAGAAAGACTGAATTTTAAACTGGTGGAGGCAAATAGAAATCACTCCATTTGACTTTCTCAAAATGTCTTTGTTCAGATATTAAATAATCTGTGGAGTCATTATTGACTATGTCCTTCACTCTGTAAAACTTGCTCTTAAATATTTGATATCTGCTAATCTGTCCATTGATGCAAGCATAATACGCATACAAATAACATAAATTCTCTCTCTCTCTCTCTCAAATATATATATATATGTATGTAAATTGTGTTTATGCTAAATATATATTAATTGTTGAAAGAGAAAGTAACAGCATGTAACAGATTTTCAATCTTTTTCATCCAAGATATATATAATGGCTTTATAACAATCACCAGACAATTTCCATCATTTAATAGAGAAGTATTTCTTATGGGTGTGTGGCGTTAGAACACTTTCAGAGCATGAAATCCAGGTTCAAATTTCACCATGGTTGATTTGTCAGGAAAGTGACTTATTGATGTTATTGGCCTATAGAGGTGATCCCAGTGTGCATCACCTTTGGAAAGTACCTGAAAACCATACCACAGGTTGACCCAAACCCTGTGAGGGAAATTGAGTCGACAGAACTATCTGAGAGCTGTCGATGGTTGTATTAGCACAAACTCGCAAGTCATTTCAGCCAAGAGTTTGAGTATACATGTTCAGAGTGTTGATTACGACAGATAATGCACTCTATGCCTGAGTGGACGTCTGCAACAGGGATTAGCTAGGTACTCTAGTAGATGGGAATAAAAGTGGCCAGCCATAGATTCCCTACTGCTTATTACATTTAGTGGATACATGTTTGATTAAATATCCTTGTTTTTAACATCTATTAGCCTGTGCATTTGACTTTTAATAAAGAATATTTGTTTCTTGGTAGGGTTTGAACCTAAACCCTCCTTTATAGGAGGAAACCAGTGTCCAGTCCATTATGCTTTAGACTAATCAGCAACAAAGTTTTCACAGCTAAGTATCATTCCATTACACAAAGAAATAAAGAAATAAATAAACAAGGTATGCGTTTTTTTTTTTTTTTTTTTTTTTTTTTTTTTTTTTTTAAATAAGGTAATTGGAAGTTTTCCATGGCTGAGTGATCTAAAGCACACCTGGTCTAATAGTGATTAACCTTATAAAGGGGAACGCAGGTTTGAACTGTGCCAGAAGGTACATGATCTTTACTGAGACTCGTATGTACAAACTGGTAGACATAAATCTGACACTTTTTAATAATAGCAATAATAATAATAATAAAAAAACTAAAAAAACTGAGATGTCTACTCAAACACATGTACCCACTAGATATAATGTTTAAAGTGATAAAAAATATTGGATGATAAATAAAATTCATTAATATCTGTATATCATAAAAGTATATTTTCATATGTCAATGATATTTTCAAATATTGCAATTGCCATTCCAGAGGATACCTGATAATTAGAATGGAAATTTAATGTCTGTTCTTGCCATTTTAATTTGCTGTTTTATTTACAAAAAAAATCTATATAGTTTAATCAATAATTATTTGGGGAAAGGTCATATGAGAATGATCTTTTTGAAGGTTCATCAGGAACTCTTTCTACCAACTTAATAGTAATGACAATTTTGATTTTAAGTATGATCTCTGTTTAGTATTCACTTGCTGTTTTAAGTGATGGGGACTACTTATCATTTGTTTTACTTTATTCAATTTTGGACACCACTCCATATTAGATGGGTTTGGAGAGAAGGCTGATGAAAAAAAAGAACTTGAAAGGGTTGTGGGCATTTTTTTGAGTATTAACTTGATTATATACAACTTATGAAATTAGTAGTCACTTGTTTTACTTAGTAATTCTTTTTCAAAAGACACTAGGATACAACAGTGGGTCCATTACTTATTGTCTTGAAAATTTTTCCTTTGTCCTTTTTAATCTTTGTTTTTCTGGGGATAAGTTGAAAGGTGTTCATTTTCTTTTTTAATCTCCTGTCCTTCAGGAAAAAGATTTAAATTCTATGTTTATGTGGTTCAGCCTACTTGGCTGTAATGTAGCATATCTTATAATTATGATTGTATGAAAGCCAAGACACAAATTGGGTTAGGGTTGATGTTACGCTATCATAACTAGTTGCACTTATGAACTGTCTTCTGATATTTGTTCCTCATTCCCAAAAGAAATCATTCATCAATTCTATTCTTGTCATTACCCTAGAATATCAAATTCAACCTCTGGAACTAGAGCTATTTTCCAAGAATTATATATAATTCATAATATGTAATAAAATATTGGGATAGCAGAGAAAAAGTTTTTAAAAGGAAAGAAAAAGGAAAGTAATTAATGTATATTTTTTCCCCCTACTTATCTAATGATTGACTGCTCACTATTTACTTGAGCAGATGGTGGGGTGTGGGAGAAGGTGTTGGGCTAAGAATTTTTGTTGAACACCTGAATGTTCCACTTCTCTTTTTTTATCCTTCCAGGAATAAATAGAATCGATGCTAAAAGGAAACAAAATAAGTGCAATGAAATATTTTCACAGGGGTTGGAGGGGCGGATAAGTTTTATCTTATTCAGTGAAAACTTTTTCTATTGGCAAAGGCAAATCATTGTATAAGAAAGAGAAAACTCCCCCAAGAAATAATTTATAACACCTTTATAAAAGGTTAAAGAAAAATTATTTAAGTTTTGCAAGCATTTTAAAAATATAGGATAACTTTCAAGAATGATGGCAAAAATAAGATTACATTGCCTAGTATTGTCATTTTGGATTTATTTGAATTCCACCATTGTAAAAAATATATATAATGATAAAATATGGTTTTAAGGTATGCTATATTTGTGTTAAAGTTGTCAGAGATAGTATATGTAAATATAAAATTGGACACTGAAGTCAAACCCAGAAGTGGCAGTCTGTTTCATGCTAAACACAATTGCATTGTTTTTGCTCTGTTTTGAGCAAAACCCCAACCCATAGGCCTGACAATTGATGTTTAGCATGAAACAGACTTCCACCTCTGGGTGTTGACTTCAATGTCCATTTATATATATATATATATATATATATATATATATAATACTAGGATGTACATGCAATCTTGTTTACCATATTGACAACAACCAGTTCTTGATAATGACTGAGATGGTCAAAAATACATGAACTTTGGCAGTTTATCCACAGTTTTGATCTGAATGTACATCTTATTCAAAAATTGGAAAAAAATACAAAGCATTAAGCAGATACAAGTTTTAGTTGAAGTTATCATAACTTGTTTGGTGATATATAAGCAAAGCACATCGGTTATAGGTATTTCTTCAGATATATTGTGTTGGTCAAAAAGTTAATTTGCTTAATAATTTTTTGCACAATCCAATAATTTAGAATACAAAGGTACTATTTAAATTATGTGGATATTGATATTGAATATTTGTGTTGACATTACAGGAGTTGTGATTGCGACCATTTTATCATAAAGGAAGTTGAAAGTCGCCACCATACACAGTTCAATGTCACTATTGGGTAAGGCATATCATAACTCTGGTAATATTTAAGGACCTTTTTTACAATTTTTGTAGAGAACTTTTACATGTGGATAGATGTGTGGTTTAACCGGAAACAGACTTTTTTCAGTTTCATCTTACTGTGAAACCGCATCAAAATTTTTTTATGAAACCGAACGATTTCAGTTTCATTTTTATATCACTACTGAGTGATCATATCCAAAGAAATACTATTGAAAAGGACTTTCAGATGTGAATAAAATTAAATTTTATTAACATTTATACCAGTGTAAGAGAAAAAGATTGAACAAAAATGTTAAAAACATTTGACTAGTTTTAAGAAATAAATGTGAAATCTATTTGTTTACAAAAGAAAAGAAAAAGGAAATATGACATGTCTGAAAGTGAAACCTATTTGTTTCAGTTTTCAAAACTTTTTGCAGTAAAATTGAGTTAACAACAAAATAGTAAAAATTAAAAAAAAATAAGTGCCAGTTTCGTTTTAATGTTAAATTTTATGAAGTCTATTTTTTTGTAAGGGTTTTCTAGTAAGCCATTATGCCAATTATGAAATAAAGTTGTTATAAACAAGAAAAATGAATGATTTTTTTTTATAAATAAACTTGTTTTTTATCTAGGGAATGCACCTAAATTAGATATTAAGAATAATTAAAATTTCACTTTTAAGATGTGTATATTTCCAGATATGTGAGTCTCTGTTTTCGACAAAATTGTTTCTATTTAGCGAATACACATAAAATTAGATATGAAAAAATAAAGTAAGTTTTAATCTGTTTTAAAATGTGTATATTTTCAAAACTGCAAGTCATTTTTTTAAACCCAAAGTAAGAAAATTATTCTTTTTTAGCCACAAGTGTTCAGTAGGTGTTTGCTACTGTCCTACCTATAAAATTCTTCTAAGCAAGGAAAATTAATTCATTTTATTTTTACAAATATCTTTATGGTTTTATCTGGTAAATAATACACTTAAGATTATATTAAAATGATTAAAATAGTTCTTAATTTCAGTTTTAAAATATGTATCTAAAAAAAACAAAACAGGTGATATTTGCAGATTTGGAAATCTAAACATTCTAAGAATGAGGTTAAAAGCTTTTAATTATTTTTAATATTTAATTTTAGGTGTATTCACTAGATAAAAAACAAATTTATTTAGGGGAAAAATAACTCATTGATTTTCCTTGTTTAGAAGAAATTTATTTGTAAAACCCCAATAATGATTGACTTGCATACTAGAAAAGAATTGACTTTTTTCTTTATAATTTTTGAAGGAATTCATTTCCTCAGGTCAGAAGAAATGAACATCTTCCTGGTTGTAGTTTATGGTGTCTTCTAATTGAGTGTACAATTTCAAGAATATTGATAAAGATTGGTCACTTTGATTTTGCGAAACAAAGTAAACAAAAGTAAAATTTAGTCTCAAAAAAAAAAATAATTTTGCGTTTTTGGCTGTTCAAAGCATTACTGTTTTAACTCTCTGTAAAAAAAAAAAAAAAAAATTCAATGAATAAAAGCACATACAAATTACATATTTAGAAAGATTTTCTTTTCTTTCCAGCTATGAATATTTTTAAGATTGGACCTGAAATACACAAGATATTGCGAGTTGAATGGACTAAGTTGCAAATTTATCAATCTCAAACGAAATCAGATATCGACTGGAAATGCTATGATTACACAACAAAATGAATGGCTTTCTTAGAAAGCAAAAATACTAAATTAAAACCTAATCAAAAACTGCAGTATCAAGGAAAACAAAACCGGAAATCGATACCAAACATAAATTGCCAAACTGACCAACTCTACATGTGGAATTATATTTTGGCTGTTGTAGCTTTTCTTAATGGCTGAAACCTGAGTATAACAACCAAAATGAACATATTGCCCCCTCCACCTTTTTTTTTTTTTTTTTTTTTTTTTGTCTTTTAGATTAAAGAGAAGGCAATGCTTAATAAACTATGGTATCCATGTAAATATCTTATTTTATTACATACAACCATTATATAAAAATACATTTATTCATTTTCTCCTCTTATATAACATTATGGTGTCATTGATTTAGCATATGATATAAAAATATCTGATCTTTAAATTCTCAATTCATTTGAACTAAATTAATTGAGTAAAAGTTATTGATTAACTTGGTTACCTTGATTTGTGTAAGCATTACTCTGTGATTAAGGTCATCTTTAGCTTAGTTTTTATATTTATTGGATATTGTCCCAGGACATTTGAAAAGCATCTGATCTTAATGTATTGTTTATTGAATGATAAATAACCTGATCAGTTTTCATAATTCTATCCTTATCCCTTTTAAAATTGGTTTCAATCTATTTTCTTGTTTACTCTTTCACTGTTCTATTTAATATGCTGAAAGAGAATTTTATTTTTAAGTTTTGGTAGCTGGTCTAAGATTTTTCCAATCTAATTAAGAGGATCCTACTGCTACAACATTTATTATAAATATATAGTTATATTATAAATTAAGTTTTCTTAGTATAAATTCTCTTTTGAATTCACATTATATTAAACATCTACATAAGGATTGCATTGAAAGAATTCAGCTATGTCTGACCTGGCTAGTTCTTGATGACAATTTGGTTATACAGATTAGAAAGGTATTTATGAGGATTGGCTGAACAGTTCATAGGCTGACCCTGAAGGAGTGATGCTGAAGCTGTGAAATCTTGCATGCATTAATTCCATCTCCTTAATAACTGCATGGTTTCTTTCCAGGTAAACTGACATCCGACTTTTCAAAGACTTTAGACGTAACTAGTAGTGGATTCTCTTGAAAATGGACGAAACTTGGCATTGTGGTGTTAATAAGTACCTGTAACAAAAGGGTTTAGTCCCCAAGGACATTCATGCTGACAGGGTCACTACATTAGGGAATGACACCCCCAGATTTATCAACACTGCAAAAGTGGACAGCTGAATATAGAAGAGAAATTGAGTCTTGAAGATGACCCCAGGCAACTGTCACCACCTATGAAAATATTATCTTCAGCACATGTTGATGGATGACAGTTGATTGACTATAAATCAAATAACCAATGCTATTAGCATATCCCATGAGTCTAGAATATTCTGCATGATGAAGTTTTCTACTCAGTGGCTGCCCTATCTTTTGATACCTGATCAAAAGTGTACAAGGCTGATCACATCAAGGGAAAATTGAACATTGTTTGAGGTAGATCCAGCTGGTTTCTTTGAATATTTCCTAACCCAGGATGAGAGTTGGGTTCATTACTTTTAGCCAGAGACTACGAGACAATCCATGTAGTGGAAACACCCCTCCTCACCTGCACCAAACCTGCAGAGGCCATTATCCCTCATCTCCAAGGAAGGTGATTCTCATTTTTAAAAAAATTTTTTTTTTTATGCAAAGGGGGACTGTTGAAAAATAAACCTCATTTGGTCACATTCCTAGAGAATATCTTGGTGAACCTATGAACTGTTCAGCTGATCTTTGTATAGATTCATGAGATATTTAAATACTCAGACATTTTCAAAAAATATAAGTATTATGAACACATTCTCAGGATCAAGTCATGTTTAAATTTCATATTGAGAATTTTAGGTAATTGATTGATAAAATGAAAAAAAAATTCTATGTAACGTGTTTCATCCTTTAAAAGAACTTCATCAGATGAATATTCTTATTGATGGAATTATATGCAGTAAAATGAATAGTAAAAATGTTTTGAACTTACAGAAATACATATACACAGACAATTTAACCCCCTGTAAATGGTGTGAAAGTACTTGGGGGGGAAATAAAAATTATTTGAAAGAAAATTTTGGTATTTTTCTTAATCAATTTTCTACGGCTACCAAGAAATTGATTTGTAGAGTCAAAAGGATTAGAACAAAAATAAACAGGCATAGTATGTCTAAATTATTTAACCAAACCTGTTTGAATAAAAATATGCTGCTTAAACACACACACATATATATATATATATATATATATATATATATATATATATAGGGAGAGGGTAAATATAAACATACATGTCAGTTGTAATTATGTATGAAGAGGAAATGTGTATGATATATCTAGATGCACAGCTTGTGTTGAGTTAATTCCCCTTGGCAAAATGGCAGTTTGGAAAACTTAGATCTACACAGATGGCACTGCTAAGTTATTTGCATGAGAATAGTTATAAGATTATTATTGGCCAATCATTGAGATATATATATATATATATATATCTATATCTCAATGATTGGCCAATAATAATTATATATGTGTGCATGCAGGCCACAAAGAAAGAAGCCACCTTGGAGTGAAGGTGATCTGAGTCAAAAAAGGTAAATCCAGTAGAGTTTTAACAAAGCAAATTTCATTTGCACCAATTTTGAGTTATTTGGTATTTAATTATTAGAAATCTTCAAGTGAATAGAAATAAAAAATGAAACTGAAATCACCTAAATCAAAAGGTATATGGAAAAACAAAGAAATATTTTCCTGTTTCTTTTGCAATCTCATAACTGAATTGAGTTTAATCTTGTCTGACTTTCATAATGTGAAGTTGCAAGTTTGGATGCAATTTCAGTGATCTCAACAGGTGGCAGGGGACATGCTTCAACAAAAAAAAGTGCTCTTTTACACTAGAGATACTAATATTCATGTTTGCATAAGAGAATATCACAATTTTTCAATTTCTGCATGGTCCAAATTTTGGGAACATGATGAATGACCTGTGTTGTTTGAGTAAATTTTTATTTGCCTTTATCAGATCAGAAACATGGCCTTCTTCTCAATTCTACAACTTCATATGCAAGGTCTGGATGGGTTCCTTGAGCTGTCGAGTTGCATTGGCTCACAAGGCTACAAAATTACTTTTGTTCCTCTGTTGTCTGAATTCTTCTTTTTTGTTCTTCCAGGTTTGATCTGTATTCCATCTCAGCCAATCTAATTTGACTTCATTGTTGAAAGTCAAGGACTATGGATGAATACACCAATGGTTTCCACTGTCTCTTGCTGCAACTGTACTGTGTCCTCATTCTCCCTTTCTAATCTCTGATATCATCCGTCCAGTGTTGCCTTGGTTTTCCTCCCTAATTTCCTGCCTTCAATGTGTCCCTCCAGAATGTGGTTCTGAGCTCTGATGACATGGCCAATGTATTGCTTTTTTTGCTTGCTTATTGGCCAATAACCATTACCAATTACCTCTCTGTTCCCATCTCGTTCAGGACAGACTCATTTATTTTGTAGTGATGTGCAGTGCCCGCCTATAGCATGTTGTTTCAAAGGTTATCAGTTTAACATTGGTAGCTTTTAGTGTCCAGATTGCATAGCTATAAGGTGCCACCAGACACATTAGGATCTTCAGGAGCTTCTGATGTATATAGAAATTTATATATAATATTCTCCCCTATTGAGAATATATCCACTTTCTTTACTTATTGTAACTGGTGTCAAAATAATTCTTATGGTTCTACATTTATGTAAAAAAAACCTTTCTCAATTTAAGATATTGTAATTAACTGCTTCAGGATATGGGTACAGTATGAAAGTCATTTAACTATAGTTTCTCGGTTAAAGAAAACTCTTTATGTACTACTCTGTAGTTTTCTAGGTTTACCCATCAGGTTTGCCCATCTTCCAGTTCACGCTCCTCCCCAGTCGTTTGAACAGGAGTAGAGGTTCATTCCTTGTTTTCTGTTTAGGATTGGGTTTCCAGTTCCTTCTAAAATCTACTTCAATTCTATACTTTTAGTGTCTCTGCCTGAGTTCTGAAATTTTATTTGCTAATTAAATATTAATCTCTTTAAGTCTAGAATGAGCTGTTTATCTTTCCTGTTATCTTGCCATTTCTTATGCTAATACAACTCTACATAGTAGCCCTCTACCATGAGTGGCCCTTGAGCCTTGTAGTTAAATACCTGTCAATCCACAATAAACCATGTATTTTTCAAAGCATAATTAACAAGTGTGTTAGCAAGCATAAACAGAACTACATTTGATGAACTTTGCACATGTTAAAATTATTTTCAGTCCCCAATGAAATGTTTCAAGTTATCAAGGTTGTCTTTGTTTATTTTGTATTTTTTCTTCATTATTCCATTTGCTGCTTTATAATTCTATGCATTAAAACCCATCTCTCAATGCTTTTTTTTGTCTATTTAAAATGGCACAGAAAAGTACATTGAGGCCCTTGGCACAAATGTTAGGGTGGAAGCAAAAGTAGCTGTTATGTTTTTGTAACAAATGTCAGACATCTAAGATAAAGCTAATAAACTATTTTATTTAAACACATTTTAAAATAATTAGTTTTTATGTTTCTTCCTTAAATATCTGTCTATATTTCTGAGATGAGGTATTATGTACACTATTTAAATTATTTGGACTATTGTCCTCATCTTTGTCGCCATATTTATTATGGCATTTCGGCCGTTGTACACTCCGGCTTACTTCAGGTGCTTGGAATGTCGAACTGAAACCTTTATTTGAGGACACATGGCACAGTGGATAAAGGCGTTAGTTAGATCCAGTGACAGGACCCAAAGAGTGTGAGTTCAATACCCGGTTAAGGCGGTGGAGAACTTGGAGAGGGGAATTAACAGGAGATAACTGATAACTGACATCCATTAAACATGGCATGTGGAACTACAACAGTCTACCCAAGTGAGCGGAATAAAGGGTTCAGTTCGACATTCCAACCACCTGAAGAAGGCTGGAGCGTACAACGGCTGAAATATTGTAATAAATATGGCGACAAAGATGAGTACAATAGTCTGAATAATGTAAATAGTGTTCTTCCTTAAAGTGTCCAAGTCTTTGTAGAATGACTTGGATTCTTGTTAGCTACAATATCATATGTTATTTATCCATCTCCCCACATTGGCAGGATGGAACACCAGGTCAGTTTTCTGTGGAGCAGGTGAAGTACAAAAATGGCTCAGTCCTTGTAATCTCTGTCATGCTAGTGTTGGTATTCACAAACCCTCCCTCTTAGTGTGAGGGAGGTGTTGCTGCAGGGTTGGGACCTTAAGGACTAGGCATCCTTCTTTACTTTGAGAAACAACAGATAATACATTTTGGTCTCAGTTCAGAGGCTAGGTAAATCAATCTATCTACCAAACTCCAAATGGTGGTAGGTAGCAAAGTTTAATGTAGGATGCTGTATATGCAGCCCAAAGAGAAAAAATTCAGTCTGTACAACTACTGTCACTCTGGCATTGGTATCCACTTAGCATCTCTGTCATTGCACTAATGAAAGAGGCTATCACAAGTTTAGTATCCACTGAACTAGGTGTTTCAGTCATAGTTTAGAGACTATATTTTAATTCCAAATTTCAGGCTGGGTAAAGGCAGGTTTGTCCCCTTTCACTGATTAATGTTCTCTTACATTTACTAAGCACAACATATACGCAAATGTGTTGTATACATATCTAAATAATTAAAAATAATTTGGTTTGTTTTGTTTTATGGCATATCAACCTCAATCGGTTATTTAATGCTGACAAAATTTTTAATGCTGGTAATATTTTTTTCTTCAAAAATGTATTGCTGGTATTGAAATCTATTTTTACACTTTCATAATGTTTTGACCCCAGTTTGGGGGGGGTTAACTATTTGCCCATATTTGGGACCTTAACAGGTGCTAGCACCTCGGGTCAAGGGGGACCTGGAAACAACACATTCCTCAAAACCTCGGAGGCCTTGCTGTTGGATGTAGTTTATCATCTTACTCAGGATGCCTCAGGTGTAGTTGGCATATTCTGAAGCCCCAGTTGACAGGACAGAAAAATAATCTGTTCAATTAGATTTTTTTAAAACTCTACTGAATTATTTAAAGTGAAAAAATGGTTGGCTATCCAGAGTTGGAACTTTAAGTCATAATGGCAAAAAGAACTTCAGAAAATTGTCTTGCTGAAAATGTTGTTTATACAGAAATTGTAGAGTGGTGAGAGAATTATGACTGTTTACTTTTCCTTGTTTGTAGGATGAGTATTCAACTAGCATTATTAATATGATGTTACCATATTACTTAACAGTTATTGCAGGTACCTTTCAATCAATGACAACATAATGGTATATAGAATATCAAATTGACAGTTAACTTCATGGCTGAAAAAAAAAACAAAAACAACCTCCTTACTCTGTCATTTGCTTTTGCATAATATCTGTTATCAAAATACTGTTTCAATTTAGATTGATGTGTAACATAAACACATTTTTCCTCCATGTGCATTTCACACAGGTTTGAAAGAAGAACGGGAATTTAATCCCTCAGAAGCGTTGCTGGTGATACGCAAATTGAAATTGTGATAGAAGAGAAGAAACTGGAATATATCTATTCTCCAATAACATCCATCAACATGCATTGTTCTGATTGTGTTACCTCATGAATGACAAAATCAAATTGATTTTCCTCATTATTTCCTTTGGATGAGAGCTAGATTTGGAGCGTTATCTCTGAGAGCTAGATTTGGAGCGTTATCTCTGAGAGCTAGATTTGGAGCGTTATCTATGAGAGCTAGATTTGGAGCGTTATCTATGAGAGCTAGATTACTATTTAACCCATAGGTGGGGAATAAGGGATGGTCATACATTTCCCAACAGTATCTGCATGAAAGGAAATGTAACACATTTGACTAGAATTAGAATTTGGCTTTCCAATTTTTTATTCAGAGCTGCTAATGATTATGCCACCATCACATTCATTCAGATTTCAGTCGGTGTCTTATTTAGTTATACCACCAAAAATTTTACCCGATACATTTTTAAACAGCAGGCTGATACAATGTTAGTAATTCCCAGATTATTAATTTTGAATAATTAACAATGGATTATTTAAAATTTAAATAGGAAAATGGTATTGTCTTTGGATTATGCTTTAAAGGATTGGACATATTGTGACCCAATGGGACAAATTCTTTTATGTGGCATGCCTCTTCAAGATGTAAGCAGTCATGGCTTACCTCAACTTCCTGTTTTTTTTTCATGCCCTTTACTATCCTTATTTATCCTTCTTCTGGCATCCTTTCTTGCAAATCAATTAGACAAAAAATGGTAATCATTAATTAAAGAAAATGAATAAAATGTTGATTGCCTGATTTGAATTTGACATTGATCAATTGCAGTTCTTTTCTAATAATAGCTAATTAATAAAATTAAAAATAATGTTTATCTCTTTTGTATTGTAATTGTGTGAATTTCATGTAATATTAAAGTTTTTTTTTCTGAATTTCTAGGATGAATAGTTGTCGTGATTTACATCTAGACTCATGTCCTTGTTGTTTTCACAATGTTTTCAGATATCCCGAGACATGGACAGCAGAACTCGTACCATCTCTCCTCATAGAACAAATAAAGGGTTGCATTTGAAACACCCTGAATATTACATGGATTGACTTCAAGATTACTGGAAGGCATAATGAACAGAATGTTGTGATAACAACAACAAAGATGAGAACATTAGTCTAAATGTAAATCATTTAAATAATATAAAGTCTTGAGCATTTTAAATAAATCTTAAATACACACACACACACACACATACACTGAAAAGCCCAACCAAGAAAACCTTAAAAATATCTTTCCTGATGTTTAGTTACTTAATGAATTTTGGGGAATTGTGCTGGATGGACAACTTCCAGTGACCCCTTGTACATACATAATAATTTTGGACACAAATTCTATTTTTATTTGGATGCACTGCAATGTAAATCATTGCAAGTTTAATATTGAAAAGAATATGCTTTCTTTAATTACTAGATTGTAAAAATGAAAAGAATATGCACACCACTTTCATCTTTGGTAAAAACGTCAAAAGATTTTCCTGTTAAGCTAGTGAATTAAAGAATTTTCTTAGAGCGTTTGTATGATTTATATATATTTTTTTTTTTTTTTTTTTATCAAATTGGATGTATTCTTGGAGTCTTGATGTGTTTCATTTTGGATGCAACATAATGCAAATATTTGTGATATGTATAGATAATTTACTGTTGTATGTTTCTGGTTTGTTCTTTTTGCAATATTTTTTTTTTTTTTTTTTACTTCTGTTTATAATCAAACAAGGTTTCTTTTTTATTCCCTGTTGCTAAATCAAAACTGCTGTTTCTCTTCTGGTACTAATCTCTATCTTTATTGTTATTTTAATCATTTTAATCTTTGAGGCATGTGTTTTCTAATACTTTTTTAATAAATCTCTTTACAATTGGCAACATTCCCATAAAATATGTGAACATCTTCAATGCAGTTAGGTATTTGTTGTTTTCATTCTATTCATCTTTGCCAAATTTTACTTATTTATTTCTTAAAATCTCAATGTCCTTGCTACGAAGGATTGGAAGATGGGGAGAGCCATGATAGCCCATGTCTTGAAGGTAATTTCATAACAGTATTTTTATAGATTTTAGATTTATAATATAGAAGTGAATTTTAAATTACATTTGCTCATTATTATTTTCAAAACTATCAATGTAGTTTTAGTCAGTGCTTCAATTGTACATGTTTAATTTTATTTAGTGGCAACTTGTATATTTGTAAATGTTATTTCGGTCTCTGGTGTTTTTCTTGTTTTCATTTAAAAAGCAAACAAAACTGTCATCTCGGATATGTTAAATATTATGATCTTTATGTATAAAAATGATTGGAAATTTTTATGTGGGAGAAGTTTGTATCCGTTGAGAGCAGGATCGTATATTGAAAGGTCAGTAAAAGACAATTCTGTTCTATTGGAATCATAGACTATAAGTGCAGAGTTCATGTTTGTCATGTTTCATTAATTTTTATTTGTCATTTGCTGAGCAATTAATCACACACACACACACACACACACACACACACACACACACATATATAATGGATTGTCCATGTACTTGGTTATCCTTTATTTTTCTTTCATAAGAACACTAGAGTAATAAAAATATAAGGATTTGATTCCATTTTAAACATAAGACTATTTTGTAAATTTTAACCATACTACTTACAATATGGTTTAATTAGTTTAATTGGTATAGATATTTGAAACTGATGTATTTGACCATTTCACACTTCTGAGATTTGTTGAAATTAAACTTTAGTAATGTACAAAGGAAGAAGGTGAAATTGATTTGGCATAGATCTGTTTATATTTCTGAACAGATATTGACAGATAAAAATATTTTCTTCTTCTATAAACATAACTGTCAGTTTGTACTTTATCGCCTCTTATAGAAAAAACAAAAGATAAAATGTTTTTTTTATTGGGCACTGCTACTGCTAACTCCAAACTTTGAAGTTTTTTTCAATGTTTTAAATGACTTGAAATAACTTTTACTCGGGTCTTTATGATTTATCAACTTATCATTTGTATGAAGTTAATCTTTAATTTTTTTATTAAAAAAGATAGAAACTACAAATCTGTTTTTGATGAGCATTTACTGTGTACAGAAAAGAAATCAACAGCTCAGAATCAGTTTGTGCATTTCATGTCTTCTTTAAATTTAAAATCGCACTTCAAAATGACTTAAGTTTATATCCATTTCTATTAAAATACTGAATTACTATTCATACACGTCCTTTATTAGTGACATACTCATCGTACATGGACAAGATAAACCTATTTACATTATTATGTGGACTATCATCCTCATCTTTGTTTTTATTATCATATTTCAACTGTTGTGCTGTCCAGGCTTCTTCAGGTGTTTGTCAATCTGGGTAACCTTCAAGGAATTTGAACTGAACCCTTTATTTAATCTATTGAGGTAGATTGTTCTCATTCCATTGCTCATATCTAGGAATATCTTGTTCTTCTTTTAGTATAGCTCAGTTATTGTTTCCACTGAGTCTGTATTACTTAACCTGTGGGTTGAACTAACAATTTATCACCATATTCACAAACCAATCCATTCAATCCCGAGTTTAGAATGTGGAGCCTTAAACCTAGTCTGCATGCTGCTAACACTGGACATGCTTGATTGTATTCACTGTGGTTTCTCTTTCCCTACTGCTGTTGAAGCCTTTCTGTTATTTCTCTTTGTTTATTAATGGATTCTATATTTAATTTATTTATATGCTAGGCTTATTGAGGAGGTCATCATAGTCTAGCATAATGTGCTGATTCCATTATATGTGACTCTCCAGTGTTTTTTTTTTCTGTCTTGTTTGTCTTTTTGTTGTGTTTGTGGACCAAGACTTTACCAACCTGCAATACAAACTTCCACCTGGAAATATGAATTCTTTTGATTTACAACTTAGTCTCTTACAAATTGTGCTAATTAATATTGTCTTACAATCTGTTATCATAACACTTTGTGACTTGTTTTCTGGCAATGCAAGAATAAACTGAAACCATTCAGATTATGTTGTTAATATTTCAGCTATTTGATATCCTCATGTAATTGTCATTTTTCTTTTCTTGTTCATCTACTACTTTCTGAATTTGACAATTATTTTTATTGCTTTCAAAAAGAAGTGAATTGGTGTTTCAATGCAAGAAAGTATGGATCTCAAATTGCAGTAATTTGATTATTTCAACATTGAAATAATGCATTCATTTTGAAACATTTACTAAATTTGAATTTTTCTGGTATTGCTTGTCTAAAAAGATATGAAACTTTTTTTCCATAATTTTAGTGACTTAATAAAGATTTTTATATTTGGAATTCAGAAATAAACGCCTTTTTAAAATATTATCAACAGTCATTTATTTTTTACTAATATTTCTTTCATCTTAATTTCAGTTTCTTTTGATTAAAATTTTAAAAAAATTATCCAACATATTTTAATCAAGAACTTTAAAGATCAAATTAGGTTGTATATTTGACTCTTGTAACAAATAAAGTTAACTACTGATGGGTTTTTCCTTTCACTTTACCTGATGAATTATTTCATATTTTGGGTAAGATGTAAAGATATAACATTTTAAGCAGAATTTTAGAATGGATTTTTTTATTAATCTGACAGATTTTTTTTTATCATTTTAAATGTCATTTTTAGTGTCTAATCATATTTGAGTAGACACTGTTTATTTATTAAACAGAATATTTATTTTAGTCTACTGACCTGAATGTTTGACAAATCTTAAAGAAATTTGCACTCTCTGGCAGGATTTGTCATGAAGTCAAGTATTTTATGTATATGAGTGGATGCTGAAGGGTTTTTTGCCCAGCTTACTTCCCAAAATCTGATCAAATGATCAACCATAAATTTTTTTTTTTTTTTTTTTTTTTTTGAGTCCCTTTGTCAAGCTGAGCAATTTTCATTATCCTTCAAATTTTTAACTGTGGATTATAATTTAATCTTTAAATCGCCTTAAAATCATTGTCATTCATTTTTTAAATGATGACATTTATCACAATATTCACACTCTAAAAATGAATCTGCTTTGTCAGAATTTCCAGTGACTTTGAAGGTACAATGGGTTAATGCCAGTGAACTGCTATTTCAAGTATGTTATGCTGTAAAGACTTTTTATTATAGCAAAAAAAAAAAACAGCTGGTAAGTGCATATTGCAGATGTCTTCAGCTGAAACTTATGCAAGAAAATCAGAACTTTTTTTGCGCATGATGTAAGAGCAATCTATAGAATGGCCTATCCAGTTCCAATATGTTCAGAGGCAGGAACTGGATTGTTTACTCGATTAAATTTGTCTGTATTTAGAGCCAATATTTGTTAGCATTTGTCTGCTTTACCGAGAGGCAGTGGTTTGTTTGGATAGCAATGAGAACTTACAGCTGCTTGACTCTGCTAAAGAATTTATGGATGCCTATTTGCTTCCAAGTTCTTTGGTTGGAGCATTCAATATCTCTATCACAGACGTATCAGAAATCTTACAAGGAATGGACAGCTTGCTTAGAAGATTATTTTGTGCTTTTTTTCTTTTCTTTCTTTTTGTGGTAAGAAGCCAAACAATCCTGGCAACTGACTGGAACTTTTTTGCTTTTGCTGAAATTGGTTCAGTCTTTCAAGTTAACTACTTTAGATGTTAATATTATTTTGCATATGTTTTTTTATGATTGTCATCATGGTTACAAGTACTATTTCCAACTTATGTTTGACAAAAATTACATATTTATGTATATAAACACCATGTGAATGTGTTAAATCTATTTCAAAATGTACTAGCAATAAAAGAACTTAGTTTTATGTTAATAAATTATGCACTAACTCTGATAGTCTTTCTTTCTCCTTTTTTTTTTTTTTTTTTTTTTTTTTTTCATATATATTCTTTGTTAATAAATGATGTACAATAATAATTTAGTTAATTGTTGAATTAAATCGACTTGTATAAGATTTCCCTCATCATTTTAATTAGAGAATAATGAAATCTGCATGAATGGCGCTGTAACAGAATGTTTAAGTATTTGCTTGAAGTTTAACATTTACTTCCATATGTTTCATTTTGTAAATTTCTAGGAACTGTTCTGGTAAGTAGGGTGTGTGTGGGAACAAGGTATTTTAAAATATTGTCTTACCTCACTCTGATTTTTTTTTTTTCTTTGTTGGTGAGGTGAGTATATGATAATTCACACCATCTTAACAGTTAATTCTATTGTCTTTGCTTTTAATCTTTTGTATCCAATAATCTAAGATCTTTGGAAATGTTTCAAACATGTCTGGCAACAAATGTTATTGTTCTTAGACTCGGTTCTTAAACCTCAGAGAAAGCAGTTTATTTTTGTAAAGTTTAATCTCTAACGAATACTAATTTGGGCTGTCATTGTCTGTTAAATTTATTTGTTCCCACACTGACTTCTTTTAAATACAGATTTCTTGTCTGTAAAACAACCTAGTTTTTCTTGATATTTGAAGCACTTTAGAATGGAATCTTCTGCTTTACACATGTCTATGCTACCATTTTAAACAAAGTTAAAAACACCTATCAATCTCTGTCCAGCATGTCAGTGGGTTATAATTGAAAACTGGATCTTTAAAAACAACAATGTTTAATAGTTAGTCTTGAAGTTTCCACTATAAAGACATACATTTGGCATTACATTACTAATGTATATGCATCTATGTTCCATAAAACCCATCTTATTCAGCCTCCTCCTGGATAGAAGTCGCGTTTTATTTTAAGAGCTGTGGCTAATGTTGTGCACATCACTTTGGAAAACTCGTGTGTCTGGTACTAATCTCTTTATTTCTATATTTACCTGCTGTCAAAACTACTGCCTTGATTGTGAGTACAAAATGAACACCTGGTTTATATTTCATGACCCAGTCATTTCTAACACCGCTTCTCTCATAGTGCCTCATAAGTCTTCCAGCAGATATCTGATCCAGTTGTCTCAAAGATATTAATTCTATCCTAAAAATACTCTTTAGACTTCAGTAATTTGCTAATATTTATACATTTATTCCAATTTGATGAAACCTATAAGATATTGTAATTATTTATAGTCTTTAAGTAAAAACTGACCCTTTCTCTTGTAAATGAAAAATTTGAAAAGTTAATGATATCATTATCAAGTGTACATTTGAAATGGAATTCTCTATGACCTTTAAACTTTGCATATATTCTTATTGATTGGATATTTATTTTCAGAATCTGTATCATTGTCTTAGATTTTGATTACAGAAATATGAGCAATGTGTTGACTGAATACAAAGTTTGGTTGCAATCTAAAGTCATATCAGATAAATATGCACATTGATTTTTATAAAGAATACAGAGGTAATCATTGTGTATGAAATTGTAGATCTGTTTTGTAGTTTAGCATGAACTCTATCCTGTTCTCTGGATTATTTGTACATTTCTGACAGGCAAAACTGTTGCAATTAATGTATGCAGTTTTTTAAAATAATAATTGAGGTTGGTCTCAGAAGTAATACAACCACTTTCAAAATTTTCTAGAGCTGAGGCAAATTATAGATATACAGTTTGGTTGAAATTGGACAAGACATCTTGTGAAACACTCATCTTAATTCTTATAGTCTACATCATAACCACAGAAACATTTTCCTTTTAATATAAATATGGTTCTGATGAATTTTATTTTTAGTACAGAACTTATCAAGTGACTTTCTGTTTGACAGCAGTCATACATATTTATAGAGAAGTGTAGTCAGGTCAGATTGACCCTCTTTCTCGATGTCTATTCAGATGCTTGATTGTGAAGTGATGGTTCAAAATATGGAAGCCCATCTCCATCATTAGGATTTCTTTTGTTCTTTCGTTCTTTCAAACTTTGTTCCTTTCATACTTTCTCTCTTTATCTTTTCACTTTTTGCCACTTTGTCTCTGTCTCTTTCTGTGCCACTCTGTCTCTGTCTCTTTCTGTGCCACTCTGTCTCTGTCTCTTTCTGTGCCTCTCTGTCTCTGTGTCTTTCTGTGCCTCTCTGTGTCTTTCTGTGCCTCTCTGTGTCTTTCTGTGCCTCTCTGTCTCTTTCTGTGCCTCTCTGTCTCTTTCTGTGCCTCTCTGTCTCTTTCTGTGCCTCTCTGTCTCTTTCTGTGCCTCTCTGTCTCTTTCTATGCCTCTCTGTCTCTTTCTATGCCTCTCTGTCTCTTTCTATGCCTCTCTGTCTCTTTCTATGCCTCTCTGTCTCTTTCTATGCCTCTCTGTCTCTTTCTATGCCTCTCTGTCTCTTTCTATGCCTCTCTGTCTCTTTCTATGCCTCTCTGTCTCTTTCTATGCCTCTCTGTCTCTCTGTGTCACTGTGTGTCTCTGCCTCTCTCTCTCTCTGTGTCACTGTGTGTCTCTGTCTCTCTCTCTCTCTGTGTCACTGTGTGTCTCTGTCTCTCTCTCTCTCTGTGTCACTGTGTGTCTCTGTCTCTCTCTCTCTCTGTGTCACTGTGTGTCTCTGTCTCTCTCTCTCTCTGTGTCACTGTGTGTCTCTGTGTCTCTCTCTCTCTCTGTGTCACTGTGTGTCTCTGTGTCTCTCTCTCTCTCTGTGTCACTGTGTGTCTCTGTGTCTCTCTCTCTCTCTGTGTCACTGTGTGTCTCTGTCTCTCTCACTTTCTCTCTCTCTCTCTCACTTTCTCTCTCTCTCTCTCTCACTTTCTCTGTCTCTCTCTCACTTTCTCTGTCTCTCTCTCACTTTCTCTGTCTCTCTCTCACTTTCTCTGTCTCTCTCTCACTTTCTCTGTCTCTCTCTCACTTTCTCTGTCTCTCTCTCACTTTCTCTGTCTCTCTCTCACTTTCTCTGTCTCTCTCTCACTTTCTCTGTGTGTGTGTCTCTCTCTCTGTCTCTCTCTCCTTTGCTCTTTCTTTTCACTCATTATTCCGTGTATTCATCTTGCTAAAAAAAACATTTACAGTGATCTTCCAGGTGAGGCAAGCACATCACTTTCTTCCAGGAAAAGTCTATAAAATCAATCTCCCGTCTTAAGATAACCTATCATCTTTTAAGGCTGTCCAATTATGAATTAATTTTTAACCAACACAAATGCTGCACTGCGGTAATCTCTTACAGACCCATATAAATATTTACTGGTCACATGTTATAAAGTGACTGTAAGTAAAGTTTGATCTTTATGCCTTTTGTACAGTAGAACATTCAGAACACTTAAGTAGAGTAAATATCTACATTTATATAGTTAATCTTACATTCAACATCAGGTGTTCCACTTATAGATCAGCAAAAATCAAATAAATTATCTTGTTTTTTTTTTAAAAATATTTTGTATTAAACATATTTAAGATTATTCTAGGTTAAAAATTGTATCTGTTAAATTTAGAAAGAGAAATTTAGAATAAATCAAAATTATCAAAAATGAGTTGATTCTTTCTTAGTCTTCATGGGATTTTGTGGTTTTCGTATGTGATTTATATGGCTGTCTTTTTTAGTGAGTGGGTGACATAACTCATATTTGTGCCATTTAATGTACACACATGGTCACACAGTTTGACTGAGTTTGAAATAAGACATTAGAATAATACATTAGAGTAGAATAATAATACATTTTCCTCCCACTCAGTCTAGACAATCTCTACCCTGGGCTGAGCAATAGTCATAAACTCAGAGACAAGAAAAAAGTGTTAAAAAAAAAACCTGCACACAAATAATTACAAAATTTTATTTCACATTTTTTAAATTATTAGGTAATAAGTAAAATTATTTTTCAAAACTATTTTTTTTTTCTTTTGTAGAAATATTTTTAAGCATGCCATTAAATTAAAATATGTACACACTCAAATGCAAACATGCATATACTCACAATTTGAATAAAATTTAAATTTACATCTGTTTTATAGGGCATAATTTCCCTTTCTTTGAAGTCATTTTTGACTACTACTGTATTTAAACTGAATATATTTTCTAGTAAGGTTAGTATTTTAAATAGACAAAGAATTAAAATGAAGAAAACTGGGATTTACCTCGTCAAACTAAGCAAGTCACGTGTATTTAACGACGAAAAAGCTGGCGAAAAAGAAAATTAATTACCAAACAAAAGGGCACGTATTCCGCATGACATGCTGAAGACGGAATATTTGAATTAAAATTAAGTCTGACGCAGAAGTCACAATTAAACATACTTTGATATGCAAAATACTGGAGATCGTCTCTTAGCTGTCAACGAATGGAAAAAATGTTCACCCAATAAAAGCAGTTGGTGTTCTCGAATCTGGGGAATGGGGCAATTTTGGCTACTGTGTTTGGTGGGGAAGGAGTTATTTTTCTGACTGGTGGCATACATTTTGATTAGCGAGATAGTATTTGCGAATCGAGTTTTCGGCATTTCTTTCTGCCCCCGATGTTCAAGTTGAAACTTAGTGATTTATTCTCTGTGACGTGGAAATAATTTGCAACAAATATTTCCTTTGCAATCCCAGTTTACTTAGAAGCTATTTCGGTGCTATGATGAATCAGACATTTGACATCAAGTTGATACCAGAGTTTGATGGTTCAGTGACCGGGCATGCAGTTACTGAATGGATTGAGAAGGCAGAACTTGTTTGTGACCTGTGTAGAATTAAAAAGGTTGAACGTGTTCTTCCTTTGAGGTTGACAGGCGGAGCATTTGCTGTTTACCAACAGTTAAACTCGGAACAAATCAGATGTCGAGCAGATAAAACGAGCCCTGCACATTGCCTTTGCACCGGATTGTTTCTTGGCTTACGAGCAATTCACAGAATGCCGATTGCGCCCGAACGAGTCCATCGATGTGTTTCTAGCCGACTTGAAGAAGCTAGCTGGTCTATTTGGCAGGATATCAGAGCAAGGATTAGCATGTGGGTTCATAGCAGGATTACCAGCGCACGTCAAGCAACTACTGCATGCGTCTTCCATGATGGAAGACATGAATATAAACCAACTGTTGGACCGAGCTTGGGCTATAATGAAAGATCAAATTGCAACTGAGGAGACGGTTGCAGCTACCATTTCACCAGGCGGAGCTGATAAACATCCAAACGTTAAATGTCGGGAGAATATGCGATGTTATCGATGCTCTGGGTGGAATCACCTTGCCAGGGACTGCCCGGTTCGACGAGAAGATGCCTGTCAGCCACGTAGGTCATGCAAAACAATGCGTTGCTTCCAGTGTCAAGAAATTGGCCACATTGCTTCATTATGTCCAGGGAAAAGAAGGGGACAAGACGTCGGCGCCGGTCTCTTCCCTAAGCGAGTTATGAATGAAACGCTACCCGTCTTGGGTATTTACATGAACGGAATTAAGAGAGTGGCACTGGTGGACACTGGCTGCTCACAGACACTCGTGAGTAAGTCGGCCTGTCAATCCTGGCGGGTGACGGAGGTGAACGTACTCACCGTAAACACACTCAAATGTTGCGGAGTTGGAAGTATAAAGCCGTGGACAATGCAAACTCCCTCAAAATCGAAGTCTTGGTAGTGGATGGAGAGCTATTGGGTTTTGACTTGTTGCTTGGATTCGACGGCATTAAAAAGTTGGGCGGACTCTAAATAACACAGTGTGGCGATGGAACAGTCTGTTGCGCCGCCATTAAAATAGAAGAACCTGATTTCTGTGCCGAACTCGACCCAAACCGGAAGATATGGGTCACATCATGGAAGTGGTCTAATGGTCGATCACTGGAGAGTTTGCAAAATCGGATGCCCGAGTACCCAATACCAAAGGGAGTCAAGGAGAGATACGACTGTGAGCTGCAGACCTGGCTTGATAATGGTTGGTTGCAGCCTTATCCTGAAAAGGTACTTGGTCCTCCAAAAGGTTTAATTCTGTTGATGGCGGTGGTGCAGAAAAACAAAAATAAAGTGCGGCCAGTATTAGACTATTGAGAGTTGAATGAGTGTCTTGACGCACACTCAGTCAATGCTGACGTGTGTGCACAGAAACTGAGGGAGTAGTGTAAAAAAGAATCAGAAGTCGCTATCCTTGACCCCTATGACAGGCCTATTTGCAAGTACACATCCATAAGTCACTTTGGCCCTTTCAAACTGTAATCTTAAAGGGGGTGAAGATATTGCTTGACCTGAATGGGTGTCGGGTTGAATGTTGCACCAGCCATAATGAAGGCCATTGTGGACGCGCGTTGTCGAAAGACGAGTCAGTTCGACTTGCAACCTCATCATATATTGATGATATTTATGTTGACGAGAGCATGATCTCGGCAGCTCGCATGAAGGAGCACTTGGCTGCGTTTGGCTTGACCTGCAAGGATCCAGAGCGCTTACAGAATGGCACACGTGTGCTAGGTTTGCACGTCAAGCAAGATGATGACATGCTTAAGTGGAAACGTGAAAATGGAATTCCATCAGTTCCTAAGATCCTGACGCGACGTAACGTTGTCTTGTGGTGTGGAAAACTGGTGGGTCATGTTCCTGTGTGTGGGTGGCTTCGTGTTGCTGGATCATTTGTAAAACGCAGGACAGTATCGATCATGTCTGGACAAAGTGACAGATGCTCCCCTTAAGAACATGATCGAGGACATAGCAGAAAGAATACGCCAGAATGACCCTGCACACACACGGTAAGTGGTGCACAAGCGGACACGCCTATGAGGTATGGGTCGATGCAAGTTCTCTCACCACAGGGGTTTCGTTGGAGGTTGATGGAAGCGTTGTAGAAGACGCATGTTGGCTGCGACCTGTGAAAGACGCC
This sequence comes from Acanthosepion esculentum, assembly GCA_964036315.1. Classification (NCBI taxonomy): domain Eukaryota; kingdom Metazoa; phylum Mollusca; class Cephalopoda; order Sepiida; family Sepiidae; genus Acanthosepion; species Acanthosepion esculentum. Next base: position 8,451,544 of record OZ038487.1, on the reverse strand, counting down.
CAACATATTAACTTATCAGAATTGGATGCTATTCTGAAGGGTGTCAATTTAGCATTACAGTGGGGCGCAACGGAACTACACCTCTTCACGGACTTCGCGTGTATGCACCGGTGGGTATCAAACATGCTCACTGGCAAGGCCAGAATACGAACTAAGGCGGCAAGTGGGATGCTGATCCGGAGGTGTTTGAGTACTCTTGAAAAGCTGATTCAAGAGTATAACTTATTAATCACGATAAGTTTAGTAATGTCGAGTGAGAATCGAGTGGATAAGCTCACCAGAGTACCACAACGATGGTATGATGTGATAAAGAAGGAAACCGAGCCAACCCACCTGATATGCGCTTCCATGGTGAACAAGACCTTTCTTGATCAGATACATGCCATACACTGCCAGAGTGGACATCCTGGCGTCAGGCGAATGCTGTATTTTGTGAGACAAATTTACCCTACGACATCCAAGGCAGCCGTCAAGGCAGTGGTCAGAAAATGTAAAGAATGCCAGTCAATTGACCCAGCCTCCAGTCGTTGGCCTCGTGGAAACCTAAGTGTGACTGAAATCTGGACCCACTTAGGAATGGACATTACACATTATGGTGGTTAACACTACCTTACGTTATTTGATTGCGGCCCTAGGAGATTGTGATATGGTGACGCCTGCTTCAGCAAGACTCGAGAAGTGTCATTCAGCAGTTAGAAAGTATTTTTTTTTGAACAAGGCCCACCATCAGAAATCCTGACCGACACTGACACTGCATTTTGCAGTAAGTCCTTTAAAGATTTCTTGGATGACTGGGGAGTCCAACTTCATTCTCGCTGCGCCTATGTTCCTGCAGGAAACGGTATGGTGGAAAGATCTCATCGGCACATAAAGCGAATTGCAACACAAAAGCAGTGTTCGATAATGGAGGCAGTATTCTGGCATAATATCACGCCGAAGGATGATATATCGTCAACTAATGCACCTGCCAATATAATTCACCGTTACCAACTGAAAGTGAAGGGAATTACTTCAACATTACCACCTGATCATTGTAAGTATCACGATGTATACAAAGTTGGGGACAGAGTATGGGTGAAACCTCCCCATGGCCGGTGTTCCTCCAGCTATCAAGTGGGTTGTGTGACGGACATTGTGAGTGCAAAAACGATTTTAGTTGACGGAATGCCACGGCATGTAAAGGATCTACGCCTTTTCATTGATTCTGATACATCGTCGAGCGAATTCGATGATGGTTCATCATCTGACAGTAAGTGGATAATTGAGATCTGCGAATCCGATGCTTCCACGGACACAGAATTTCCCGAAAATCTAGATACGTCTGATGACTCCTCAGGAGATGACTCTCTGACACGCTTAAGGGACATAGCTCCATTATGACGAAGCACCAGGGTAAAGAGAGTTGCTCCAGGGTGTTCGATTTGTGATAGTGAGATCAAGGGGGGGTATAGCAAAGAAAATGGGGATTTACCTCGTCAAACTAAGTGACAGCGAGTCGTGTATATTTTATGATGAAAAAGCTGGTGAAAAAGAAAATTAATTAGAAGACGGAATATTTGAATTAAAATCTGACGCAGAAATCGCAATTAAACGTACTTTGATATGCAAAATACTGGAGATCGTCTCTTAGCTGTCGACGAATGGAAAAAATGTTCACCCGATAAAAGCAGTTGGTGTTCTTGAATCTGGGGAATGCGGCAATTTTGGCTACCACATTTGGTGGAGAAAGAGTTATTTTTCTGACTGGTGGCGTGCATTTGATTAGCGAGATAGTATTTGCGAATCGAGTTTTCAGCATTTCTTTCTGCCCTCGATATTCGAGTTGGAACTTGGTGATTTATTCTCTGTGACGTGGAAATAATCTGCGACAAATATTTCCTTTGCAATCCAAGTTTACTTAGAGTTTTTGAATTTGATCATCTTGCTCTCAGCAAAGTGATAGGTACAGAATTTTTAAATTCATTAAAGAGAAGATTATGAAAATGGAAACCTGGTTTAAATCATTAAAATGTAGTAAAACTCCTGATTGGATAATTCAATACTTGGACTTTGTTTTTCATGGGTTAAGGATTTTGCTATAATTCTTTCCTTTCTAACATTCTATTTTTTTTTTTTTTTTTTTTTTTTTCTTCTTAATTATCTATTGTAAATCTTTATACACAGTTTAAAATCAGTTCTTTTATCTCAAAGAAATGTGGAGGCACATGCACAGGTTTCCCTCTTTCTCTGCTTTTTCATTAATATTTTTTCATGTGAAATTAATAATGGATCAAAAGTCAGTGGTGTTTAAGTTCAACAGTGAAGTCACAAGTAAAATGTAAAATGAGAAAAATAGCCTGGTGTCACTCACCAGTTTCTTGTTCAATATCACATACCGCCCTAGGAAACAAAATGCTTTCAAGAATGTGCAGCACAATCTGCAAAGAAGGCCTCCTTAAGCTACACAAAGATCTATACCACTCCTGTCTAAAACCAAAAATATCTATTAATAATAATAGATGAATTCTGTCAGGCTTCCCATTTGCGATTTGCTGTTCTGATGTAACTGTAAAAATAGTAATCCCAGCTCTCTGTTCCCTCTTCTGTCTTCAGGTTTTCTACCTATATTCACTTGGACCAAGGGTGTGCCTTTATGTCTGAGCAGGTCGGGCAATTCCTGCATGAACAATAACTAGCCCCTAATAGGACAACCCAACATAGCCTGCAGTGCAACAGCCAATGCAAGGGATACAACGGCATAATTTGGAAAACTATACAATTAGTAACGACCAACCATGTGTACTTCATTAACTGTTGGGGAAATTCTAATACTGACTGCCTCTTATGCCATGAGATACCACTATTCTTGGTGACATATGCCACTCCACACAAAAGATTCTTTTTGTTCTCAAGAAAATGCTCTACAGCCACTTCACTGCCATCAGTTGTCACAACCAGGGAGAGTGATATCAATGGAAGCAACAGCTACTGAAATTGAGTCAGGTCTGATTCTGAGGCCAGTTTAGAGTTTGTGTATGAGAATAAGGATAAAAATTAAATGTTTTTGGGACAGTGTACTGTGGTCAGATGAAATGGAATCAACCAATTTTGGTCTGATGGCATTCTACAAATTTGCTATTATTATAGTGAGGTACATAAAGAAAAGGATTTGGTCTGAAAAGTTAAGCATTGTTACAGAAATGCCATGGCCTGGAAATGAATGGTACTGGCGAGTTGCATTTCATTGACACAATAATGAATGCAGAAGACCTCTATAGAAAGAAAAACATGTTGCCTTCATTCAAACTTTTTGAAAGTTAAGCTGTGTTTCAGTATAACAATTATCCCAAACATTTTGCTGAAAAAAAAAAAACGCAGAGTTTCTCAAGAAGCTAAAAGCGTTAAATTGTTTGAGAATCTCCCCAGGTTTAATTCCAAGTGAATACTTTTGGAATGTCTTTCAATGAAAAAATAGAGTAATAACTGCCATCTAACAAGATAAATTTTAAAGAATGTATACTGTTTGAATGGAGAAACATTCAAGTGACTGTGCAAATTTAGTGTTATATTCTGTGTTAATAGGAATATATACTTGAGAAACAAGGTGGATAGAATAAGTAAAGGTTTATTGTAAAAAAAAAAAAAAAAAAAAAAAAAAAAAAACCCCCAGTACAATAAGAATAAAGGTAAGTTATGCATAAGGTTGTCGCAAGTCAATCCAATAGTGAGTGCTACTATTGGAAGGTCAGTAGTTCTCACATAAATCTGAGTCATACTCACTTGATTCTGTAGTCTGTTGACTTACAGATACTTATAGGTAACTACTACCTATAGTGTAGTCAATCATTGGGGTGACAGGTTATACCATTACATCATTTAGTTAAGTCAATAGTGTCAAGTCTACAAGCAGTAATAGAAAATAAAGGAGGTCACACCAAATTTTAATTTCAAATCTTTTTTTTTTTTTTTTTTTCATGGGGGCATAATCATGTTTGAACGGCAACAATTCCTATTTTTGACAAGTGTTTTATTGCTTTAGAATTTAATCATAAATAATACTTAATATCAGTTTTATTTATTGTGTAATTTTCCCCTAGAAATAATAAAATTGCTGCTAAATTTAGTTTAGAACAAAATTAACCTTTTTATAAAAAGTTAGTAGGGGTGTCATCATTTGTAGGTGATTCCGTAATAAATCCATATGTAAGTATAATAAAAATATACTTTTAAGTTATGCCATATTTATGGATTAAAGTGCTCAATATCAGGGATGTACAATTTAATGCTTTCTTTTTATATCAATTGTTTTGTTTTACCTGTTTGTCTTGCACTTTATTTTCTCATTATTAGCAAATGACTTAGTATAACATTATAATAATAATAATATCACCACCACCACCTTATCATATATCATCACCTTATTTATCTAGACAAAGTGCATAACTGTTTCTTGATAATAAAATTTGGTTATGATTAAATCTTTATAAACTAATGAGTAGAAAGCAAAGCCAGCCAGCCAGCCAGCCAATGTCCCTAAGTCCTATCATTCTGGGAACAATTTAAATCCTAAACAGTAGATATAATAATTAAAATTATAAATATAATAGTAAAAAGAACAAACAAATGCAGATTGGAGTAACTAAATATCTACAAAATGTTTTTAATTAGTGCTTCTCATGTTTGCATCAAATTTGGAATGAAGCTTAACAAATCTGTTGGTGAGATCCTCAAAATGTTTCAAGTTCCAGTGAAAATTTTTATTCACTATTAAGATTTATTCTACTACTGAGATTCTTGAAATACTTTGTCGGTCAACATTCTTAGTTTGAACATTGATTTTTGAGTGGTGCACACATCTCAAGGCAGGTTGGGTATTGGTTGAAGATGATTAACCAATCACTAGCAAAATGCCAGAAAATGTAGAACAAATTTGTGAACCTGTCCATGAGGACCATTGCAGAGTAATTTAGTTTTCTCACATAATTGGAATCAGTTATAGACTCTGCTAGCAGATCCAAGTTGGAACTTCCTGATAACACTAACTCATCTTATATAAGTGTTTTGTCATACAAACACTTGTTCTATTACATTTATGTTCAGATAATGTCTGGTCATTTTCAGGATCTGGGCTTATGTAGATGTATAGTCTTTCCCATATTCAAATACTTTTTATATTCAGTGTGCAGTCTTGCTCCCCTTAACCATTATGCATCACACCACTGTAGACTATTTAAGCATTCATAGTTCTAAAGAAAATTAGGATATAGCCAATAAAATTTTACCTACCACATAAACACAACATGAGTCTTGAAAATAACTGTGGTGGTTGAAAGTACTTGAGCAAAACAAACATGATCTTTGGACAGTTCATCCACAATTTCAATCCCAATCTACATCTTACTTGAAAATTTTAAACAGACAGACCTTGTCAGTTTAATTCAACCAAACTTGTTTGTATGAATACTTGCTGTATGAATGTACCTTATAAATTGGCAAGCGTTTGATTATTTACTATGTACTACCAAATCCTTTTGTTTACAGCAATTTGGGGACAGACTTACAAGTAGGTGCAGAAATGATGTTTGTTGGGTTGAGAACTTTTAAGCATCCCTTTAGGAGATTTTAACAAATCTTTGTTTTTTATGGCTTATTTCCTTAGTTTGGTGTAAGATGGTAATTTTTGTAGATAAGAAAGATATTTGTTTTTTGAAAAAGTAATTTCACTTAATTTTCTCCCAAAATATATTTTTTTTACTTTTAATGAGGTTAAGTGGAATTTCACCAAAAATAAATTAAATTTATTTTTTTAATACTGTGAGAGGTGTTGAACAGTTTGAGGAAGACTTAAGAATGAATTCCTAAATAAATTCTGATATTTGGCCAAATTATTGGAATGCGGTTCAGAATGCTCCCTCTTTTTAGACGATTATTCAATCACAGTACAAGAGTAGATAATAGCAATAAGAAAACAGTTATGTGTAACATTCTCAAATTTTATGTTTCTTTCCTTTTGGTATTATGTTATATAGGACTACTTTTTCAGGATTATAGCACTTTTATACAATTTGACTCTTAACGGTTTACTCTTAAAATACAAAGGAATAGTTCTATTGTTAGTATAATAATAGTGTGTTCATCTTGTCTAGTTGTCTGCACATTGAGAGCACTTCAGATTTACCTTGATCCCCCCCCCACACACACACACTGAACCAGATTGTGACACAAGGTCAGTTTTTAATGTGGGGACCTGAGTGTTTCCACTCAGGCCACTGGTCTTAGCTAGTCATAGCATGTCATGCCACTGCTATGCAACAGATGTTACACAACAGTGAGGGGAATGCAAGGGAGGAGAGAAGGCCTCCGGCACAGAACAGATACTACAACCGCAGCATCTACTCCTCCTCCTGCCAATCCTTCTGGAAGAATCCAGAAATGCACCTTACATTGAGAGTTCTCTCTCATGACTGAGAAAAGAATGGTGTTATATAGCTCTTCCAGTCCTAGACCCACACTGACTATTGGCTAATACCTGCCCAGTATCATTTGTATGTAAATAGTCAGTGCCACCTACTGTAAGTAGAATGTCTTCTCTCAACAGCTCATTGTAGAAGAGGACGTAACTCCTGATGCTTACAGCACCACATACAACCAACTCTGAGTCTTTTATCAGGTTGACCCAATTCTCTGTTACAAATAGTATAATCATAGTTCTACTGTTAGTATAGTTAGTTTGATTTAAATCCTGATTTCTTACCCAGTATAGATGGATACTTCAACTATTCATGTTTTTCTTTGTTTTTTTTTTTTTTGTTTTTGCTTATTTTACTTCCTATTTATTTTTTGAACTTGTTAAAATTGCTTCAAAACAGTGATTTGATGCAAGAGGGATTTTAGTCAGCAGGCTGCTATATCTTAACCTTTAAAACATGGCCAGCTGCTTGTCAGTACAATAGGATTTTATAAATAAAGATCACTGCTGACTAAAATGTCATTAGAATTTCAGGGCCTTTTCTTTTCTTTCATAGAAATATAGGCAGATTGTACTATGTTTCATGTAACATTTTTATTTGTTCATCTCTGGGCTTACATCCGTATGAGACCCATTTTAAAAGTACAGTTTCCCATATTTTAGATGAAAGTAAATGAGGATTTGATCCATTTTACTCATAACATAAGTAGATGCAAATTAGTTTGCTAAGTAGCTACTAAAAAAATTTTCTCTTACTTAAATATCTGTCTATATTTCTGAGTTGTGATATTGTAACTATTTACATTGTTCAGACTGTTGTCTTTATCTTTGTCTTAACATTTCAGCTGTTGTATGCTTGGTTCAAAATTCCAATATATATCACCTGAAGAAAACGTGTACAATGGACAAAATGTTGTGAATATGACAATAAAGATGAGGACAATAGTCCAAATAGTGTAAATAGTTTCAAATATTGATAATATTTAGTGAATTTTACTTGCATCCTGGTTTGTAACTAGTCATCTGAATCATGGTCTTATTACTTGCATGTCACAATTACAAAGAATGCAATAAAGCAAGTGCTGTACAGTCTTCATCAATGTAACCAAACATTGAGTTCAGATTAAAAAAGTGACCGCCTACAGTTGCTACACTAGTTGTTTGTATAAATAACTTTCATTAAGGTTATTTCTATATATTTTATTGATGATTAGCAAAAAATTAAAATGACATTTTTGTGATGAAATTATAGAAAGAGAGGACAATAAAGATACATCTTTTCTATGGTGATGGTTGTGATAGTTAATAAAACATCAACTTGAAGGTGTATGAGTTTTAAATTAGGCTTGGATACTTTTGTGCCTAACATAAAAGATGATTCTGTTTTGATCTCTGACAGAAGCCATATAAATATTGCATAGTTAAGATAACAAATCCAGTTGATCATGCAACCCATTTGTATTTTTCCATTAAATTATACACATTATTTTCGATTTACATTATACACAAGCTACAGCCTGTTGTGTTTTCTATCGATAGCTTTATTTGTAACATGAGATGAGAATTGATAAAGAAAAAAATCAAGCAAAGGTTGTCCTCTCAGTTGAACTTGGGACTGCATTAGAAAAAGTTTTAGAAAAAAAATCTCTGCATCAACAAAAACCCCAAATTAATATTAGAAAGAAAATAAAATGATCAATATTATAGAACAGGATGTATTATGTGCTGTAAATTGCATTTAATCTATTAATTCCTAAGATAACCATTCCATTGTCTTACAATTTAAGTAGTTTTTTTCTTTCATCTTTTGATGCTACTGGTGTAAAAATGAAATCTTTTAATGCTTTACTCAAAGTTTTCTCTTCAAAAAGCAATATGATACATTGCAGAATATTTAGTCTTCAAATCTCTTCAGTATTCCAATGTTTGCATATTGATTAAACACGGCTTCTAGATGTTGAAAGGTGATGAGTCTTGTAATCATTTCTTGTTTCGTTTTGCTTATAGCTCACCAAATAAACGTATTTTTGGCTTCTTTTCATTACCAGTCTTAGAATATAGTCTTTGTAACCACTTGCTCTTTGCTTTCTCTTATTTTTTTTGTTTTCCTTTTCTCATTTCCAATATTTCCTGCTTTTATCTATTTACTTGTTTCTCTTTAACTTCCGCTGTCTTTTACTCTCCTCTACCTTCTACCCACCAACTTTCTGATCCTCTACAATTCAGTGGCAACCATATTGTTGTTCAGTCAGTTCAACAATGACCTTTATCCAAATAAAACTGTTACTACTTTTAGCAGATTAGTTGATGACTGCTTAATAGAATTATATAACTCGACTTGACTAAAACAGATTTATTTTTAAGGTCAAGTTCATTACTCTTCCATGCTTTGTGCTTATTTATTTAGTATAAGTGTACTAATAGCTAAAGAGCTGCTCTCATTTTTGTTAAAGTTTGCTTTCAATGATGACTCCATATTTTTAGAAAAGTTTGAGCAGTTGTGAATATTTTCTATTCAAAAGCAATTTGAACATTAATGGTACTGATGAGAAGAGTGTCCAGGGAAATTATTTGCAGAAATGTGATTTCATATCTGGCACTACACTTGAATTTTTTACTGTTTTTTTTTTTTTTTTTTTTTTTTTTTAAACCTGGGTGAGTGAGTCTGTAGGTAAATTTGTTTTTATTATGATAGTTTCTAATATCATTATATTGAACGAAAGTTCTTAACCATTCTTCCTGATTTTAATTTCTTATAATGGAGGAGGGTGTTCAAAACATTTAAACATCACACTATGATTTTAAGTGATATAAGGCCATTATTTTTTTTTATAAATCTGGAAACCTATCCTTATAATGAATAGAGGAGAGAAAATGGCCAATTTTTTTGACCTTGTATGTGGTATGCTACAGGTATCATATAATAATAGTCCTTACTCTTTTTAACTGTATGTGAAAGTGCAAGCTAGGAGAATAAGAATTACTGTTTATTGATCTTTGATCATCTGTGATCAAGGCTTAGGTGAGACTAATGTTCCTCATTGACTCTAGTTGTAGCCAATTTGCTTCTTTCTTGCTACCTATAAATATTAATGTTTTACAGCATTTTAGAAGTTGTTAGAGCTTACTCTTACCTATGATGATCAAAGAAGTTTTTGTTGCAACAGCATAATAGTGAATATGAGGTACTACTTTAGCATGTGGTCTACCGTAGTTTTCATAGTCTATGCTGTGAAAGGACCCTTAGTGTGCAGTCTGCATCTCATGGTATGAATTTATTATCTGTGTTTAACTTTTTTTTTTTTTACCCTTTTAACCTGAGTGCTCCTGACTGGTCAATATAAAATGACCTTTAGTGTGTGGTTGAACTTTTATATGCTTCTCTTATTTTTACCTTAGTTTTAACCTAGTACTAACCCTAACCCACCAATGAATTTCTTCATAATGATGACCATTAATGTATTTGTACTATTTAGCCTTTTTTGATGTTTTTTGATTTGTATGATTATGTCATTAATGATAAACCATTATTTAACATTATTCAATTTCTTTTTTTCATCCTGCAGCATAAAGTTCTATACACTAAACTATAAATGACCTGGTTGACCACCAGCTAAAGTAGCACCCAATATGATATCTCGGATGATATCAGCCAAACTTTGTAATATTTGCATATTGTGCATAGGTTTTTTTTTTTTTTTTTTTTTTAAAATACCAGCAATATATTAACCATAAGCACATAAATCTTATTTATCTTTTTTATTTATTGTAGAAATTTACTTGTATGTCCTAGAGCTGAAAATTTTCTGTTATATTAAAACTGTTTTTCCTATTAAATTTTTTAAAATTACTTCTATTTTTAAAAATTCATGTTAAATTTAATATTCATAGTTAACAAAAGATAAGATTGTGGGAATTATCCTACCTTTTCTGTCAAGATGCTTGCTATGTGTCCTATTTAGGACTATAAAAGTAAGGAAATAGATTCTCTTTCTACTGTTTAGGGCAATTCCTTTCCCACCATGGCAAACCAACTACTTAATTTCAAACAAACCACATGGATCTCTCTCTCTCTCCATAGCTAAGTCCATAAATGTTTTTTTTTTTTTTTTTTTTTTTTTTTTTTTTTTTTAGCTATCTTACTACATAAATATAATTACTTCTTTGTCTTCTAGGTTGTTCTTTATATAAATATGTATAAAAATCCTCCATGTGTTGAAATTTATTTCTTTTGAAAATGCTGAATTCTTTTACCTTGAAACTTTTCCACTTCAGCAGTAACAAATAGTAACACCCCTTGATCCAAACTGGTGATCAACAGCAACCTTGTTCATTACAATTCTGTAGCTATTGAAGAGTTTTTTGTTTTCTTTCTAGTAAGTTTATTACTATTCTGTTGAAACTGCATATTTGTAATCTTTTCTCATGATTCTATTATATGCAGTAGGTATTTTCAGTTTTAAATTATTTTTTTAAACTTAGAAATTGCTAATTGCTTGAAAGATCGGTTGGGGGAAAATGACTGAACATCTCATTGGGAAAAAATTTGCTTTATCTTTGAGAAATGGAGGCTGGACATATGTGATTGGGGTAGGGTTGGTATTGATAATTGCATTACAACTGGCTATGATTGAATTTAGTACAAATAATGTCAATGATTATGAAATACAAGATTTTTAGAGGAGGACCGAATTTGGTCTTTGTTTTAGCTAACAAATTTCACTTTTTATGTAACATCTTGATTTAGCATAATGGCAAATTCTTGGCAGGAAAATTTACATTTTTACTATTGTTCTTTCATTATCCCTAATTTTGATTGAATTCTGTTTTTCTGAATGTGTCATTTTCTCGATAGTTTTAAATTGATTTTCTGTTAAGCCACTAATTCATTTAATGTCAAAGCTGAACTCATTTGATGCTTTTGGCCAAATGTCTAACTTTGTTGGTGAAATTTTGATGTTTAATATCAATTTATAAGAAATCAGTTGATTACCAAATTTCTAACTGGAGTAGCTATTTAGTATTTAATTTGTTTAAAATAAATTTTTCATTAGAATCACAGAAAAAGGAATGATTCCTTTGAAATATATCCTCTTGACCTTATATAATTTATTTCACATTGGCAGCAAATTGTTAGTTTCATTTTAAAAGAATTTTAAAAAAAACATAAATTTATTAAAGACTTTGGATGGTTGAAGCACTGAAAATTTGGCCTTTTAAAAATATTCATCTCAGAAAAAAGGAAAGGAAAAGAAGAAAGCAGATAAAGTGTGAATCCCAAATTTTTATATTACAGAAATTGGTTGTCTTTTTTTTTTTTTTCTTTCTTTTTTTCTTTTGGCCAGTTTTCATAAAAGAAATATATTCAACACAGGAAGATTTCTTGCCGACTCCTCTTACTACTTCAACCCGGACTGTTGCATCAATCTGCTACTCAGACTATCACTTGGACTGACTACTTGATATGTTGTCCTTTTATTCATACCCAACACACAGACATAGTAGTAGACATAAAGTACATGGAAATATTTAACAGAAAAATGCTTCACTCTATTTGAAAGTGTGAAGAGCCCAGTTTTCCCTACTACTTAATCCATAACTGGGGGAGAAAAGATTAATTCATACCTTTCCTAAGGGTATTTGTGTTAAAGTGAATAGAATGATCTCAACTAAAATTCAAACTCAGCTCACCAATTTCTCATTCTGAGCCATCACTATGACTGTTATTTATAATTAACTATAAATTAGTCATCTCATGTTGTTCACAAAGTTGTTTTCTATTATATATATATATATATATATATATATATATATATAGTGTGTAAGAGAGAGTTGATGCTTACATATTGGACTGAAATTGATAGATAAATCACAGAAAGTCATCCTATTGTTCTAGAAGGTATTAAAACCGTTCAATAGAAAAACATTTGTCATAACCATAGAATACTTTCCATTTTGTATTGAAATTTCATATTTAAATGGGTGAGACTGCATATAAAATTACTAAAATAAAATTGGAGGGTGACATGATTGTTATTATAAAGAAGTTCCACTACATAAAAGATTAATTTTCTTTATCTATAGACACTATACAAAGCACTGTGACTTCAGACTAAAGAAATTCTAGACACTAATATATAATTCTCTTGTTTGAAGAATATAATATGGCATAGGTTGCTTTCTTTCCTCAATTAAAATTACTATTTTTATATCCATTAACTGAAATGTTTCTTTTATAGCAAAATAAATAAGAGATAATTCTTGTAAAATAAAAATTAAATTACATTGTGTTGAAAGCTTCAGACATGTAGACAAAGGTGAATTTTGAGAGGCTGCTAAGGATTTTAAAATGTGTAACAAGACATTTATTTATTAACTTTAATAAGGTATGTCTTAGAAGTAAATCAACCATTAAATAATATTTCTTCAGGTTAAAATATTTCTTAACATTATTGATTTTTTTTTTTTTTTTTTTTTTTTTTTTTCTTGTTTAATAACATTTAGACATATGTACCAAAGCACACTTTCTGAAGTCATGACTAGTTTTCTCTTGATCTCAGAATGTTTAAGTATTCTGTTTAAAATTTTACATCCATGAAGCAATACAAGTTTTATTGTTTGAATGAATTAATATTTTACAATAGATTTTTTTAACTTTTTATTTTTTATTTTTTTAATAATATACATTTTTATTTTAGATTTTTAATTCTTTATTTTTTTTATTGTTACTTTTTTTTCATTTTGTCACAATGCCCTTTATTCTTTGGCTGTTTAATAGGCAACATGGAATTAGAATAAAGAAATAATTTCCAATCAGATTGAACTTCCTATTTCTTCTAGACAATAGCTTTTCTACATTCTGCCAGGAACCTCATTTTGCAACAGATTCTGCAAAATCTCTTTCTTTGAATTGTTCTCCAATTTTGTTTTTATTTACTGCCTAATCATAATTATATTTTGGACTGTTTTGAGAGACTGAAATGAAATATTTTCTTATGCATTGGATAAATAAATTTGTTCATAATAATACAATTGTATTATAAATGAAATACAACTAAAAATATCAAATTTCCGTCAAAATTTGTGGGATGAGGAATTCTCAACATTTATATTTATATTTAAATCAACAGCTGAGTGTATCAAAGCATTGTAAATTTGGTGACATAGTAATTGGGAGTTCAATCCCTGGGCTGGGTAGTACAGTTGTAGACTGAAGAAACAGGGCAAAAAATAACTAAACAGTTCTAGAAAGCACAAGAGATATCCCTGGGCAGTGGAACAAGAACATTTTACCAAAATAGATTAAATGAAGGGTTCAGCTCGAAATTCCCTGAGGGCTACTCAAATTGCCAAATATCTGATGAAGGCTAGAGTATATAATGGCTGAAATATTGTGATAATGAGAATAGACGAGAAACTTAGTCTAAATGTAAATAAAAATATTTTTTTACTTGGTCTGATGGTCGATTAGTTAATATTTTTAAGTTATATTCTTTTATTATTATTATTACTTTGTTTTGTGATCATATATTTTTTGTCTCTAAAATTAGCTTGCAAGTTCAACTGAATGCCAATCTGTTCTGTAAAGGAGTTTAAACTTTTTCTCTTTTATTGAAACATGTCATTTTATTCCATCCAACGCTTTCTTTTCTAAATACCATGTTTACCAAGATTATCAGTAATTGGAATAGATATCCGAGTTTGTCATAACCTTGACATTTTTATTTTTTATATTTTTTTAAAACTTTTACTTAATATATTTTGTTTTATTCTCAGAAATGTCAAAATAGGGAATGATTTCATGACTGCAGTTGAGAACATTATGATGCAGCTTTCCTCTCCTATCTGATATTGGAAATATAAAATCACAAATATTGGAAATAGCTCTTAGAAATAGTTCAATAAAATGTGTAATTGAACTTTCTAGAAAGATTATGTAATAACTTTGGAACATTCTAAGCTTTGAGTAAGGGTGCTTTTTTTTTTTTTTTGTATATTTATACCAATTAGAAATTTGAAGGATATAAATTGATCTGAGAGGGAAATTTACTTAGAGAAATCTGACAGGTAATGATTTGGTAGTTCTTGCATTCACTTTGAATGGAGAAGCTAGTAAATTTTGTCCCTTCTCTGGTTTTAAACAAAATCCCAAATGGAAGTATTCTAATTTATTTAATTTTCATGAAAAAAAAAGATCTGATTTCATGATAGCTTATCACTTAAGAAAAATTTCTAGGCTTTAAGAATATAAGTTCCTAGAATCTAGATTTATCCAATTTCACTAAATTCTTTTATTGATCATTGCTGGGTTTTGACAGTTTGGGGCTAGGAACAAACCTCTTTTGTTTTAACTCTAGACCATTTTGGGTTATCATCTCTTCATAATAATAATAATATCTGTCTTAATGGTAAGCCGGATCTGATCGATACGGTCAAATTGGCAACTGACCTAAAAAGTGACCTGCATTCTTTTAAGTGGGGGCAAGGAATAGCTTGTTAATTTTAATGCATCCAAAACAAAACTGTTCTCTATTAATTGTTTGAGGGAAACCTTTCTGCCTTTTGTCAGTATGGTTGATGCTAACCTCCCAGGAGAGTAACTCATTGTGCCTCCTCTGGTTAACGTTTTCCACTGAGATGAAGTGGAAAGATTATATTCTATGCTAGCAACTTGTTTTCTTGCACTTCTCACTTGTGGAACTCTCTTCTGGATCTTCAAAAATTTAAATGCAATGTCATTCATTATCTACTGTCTTAATTCCTGTTTTTTTTTGTTTTGTTTTTTTTTGTCTCCATTATTAATGTTTTTCTTTTTTCTTTTTTCTTTTTTCTTTTTCTTGTTTGGGGTGAAATGATTAAAGAAAGAGATTCTTAATCTAATCGGCTGAAATGAAGATAGAAGCTTCAGAGCTATTTTGCATTACTATCTTCAAGTTTTTTTCTTTATTTTCTAAATAGTAAATATGCTTATAGTTTAACAGATATCAGCAGAGAAAGTGGAATTGGAGGGCCATGGCTTCTGAGTTGGCATGTTGCATTCACTTTTCCTTTCATGTCCTTGGGAAAGGCATAAATCAGTCTCTTCTCTCCGCACCAAACAATGAGTTAAATAACAGTGTAGATTTGGCTCTCTGGTTCTGAGTAGCAACTAATCAAAGAGAAAGAAAACTGAATTCCAAACTTTGGAGAAGACAATCGGAAAACCATTCCATTACTTTTCCTAAGAATGCATAGCAATATTAAAATAAAGCAATCCATGGAGGATTGATTTATATCCTGGCAGGATATGGCATTAAAAAAATATAGTTGAGATTGTCTTTGAGATGATCTTTTCCCTCTTAATTCTAAATAGGATTCTTTCTGAAAATTAATGTTTGCTCTTGAAGTTTATATGATGGGCAAGTGTCTTTCACAAAAACTTGATTCTATAATTACAGACCAAAGATTTCCAAAACTGAGATCTATTTCATTTAACCCCCCCACCCTTTTTTTTAAATGATTAATGCCATAATGGGCCAGATGTATGGAACAAAAGGTAGATGAGGCATTCATTAGGTGTTTTGGAATGGGGAATCGTTATGACATATTAAGACTGCATTTTCAGAAAGGTTAATTTTTTATTTTTTTTTTTTTTATTTTTTTTTTTTTTTTTAAAGCACCATAGTACTCCAGATTGGCATAAAAAAAGCTAATGAATATCTGAATAAAATTTATGGGGCAGGGATGGATAAATTGTCATCTAAATTATGCAAAAATGAAAATAACACTGACATCTCATTTTAACAGATATCTTTACCAAAATTGCACAAAAATATCTTGAAATACTAAAGAGTAAATTTATTCAATAAAATTGCCATTGGTTTCAACCACAGCCTCCAGATGACTTTGGAATCTCCTGCAACTCTTCTAGGTAGTCTCTTTTTTAAGTTGGTGAATGCTGCCATAATCTTTCCCTTCAGTTCATCTTTGGTGTTACAAGGAGTTTTGTTGGTCTCTGGCTCAACTGCACCCTACACATAATAATCAAGGGGGTTGCAGTCTGGGGAATTAGGTGGCTAGATGTAAGGGGTGATGTGGTTGTAAAAATTGTCTAACAGCCATGACTAGTTTCTCCTGCTTGTGTGGTATGGTGCAGAGTCCTGTTGCCAGACATAAGTTCTTCCAGCAGCCACCCTCTTGGCCCAGGGCAGTACTACCTCCTCAAAGCATTTGATGTAGGCCTCCATGTCAAGTCTGAAGCCCTATGAGAAGATGAATGGAGGCACAACGTTGTGATCCAACCGATCCCTATGATGTTGGTTGGATATATCATCCAACTCTTTTCCAATCGCCTGTACTGTCCTCAGATTGACACCCAAACACTATGAAATATTCGTATTGAAGCTTCTGGCATGAATGCCAAGCAGTGCAGTATGCTGTTTTCAAATTTCTGGTGGAGTGAATTGTCATTTTGCTCTTGTTCTCATAGTGCACAACTGACCCTACTATACTGTGTCAACAAAATCAAAAATGTGTATGCATGAAATTAAAAATATAAAATGGTGACAATATACCCATTGCACCATGTATTTCAAAGACAGTTGTTTGAAGTGACTAGCTTAACTCAATTGAAAACTTATGAAGCATTCTGAAAAAGACAATTTACAATGGCAGACTGCAATTTACCAGAAAAGATAAACATTGGGATGTTGCTCTGGATGCTGCTGCTGCTAAATCTCATGCCATGAAGGTGTTGATCCCATGGGAGCCACCTTACCTGTACAGCTCTTGTGGTCTTGGCAGAACATTGGGAAATTGAGTTAAGATCTCTGCTGGGTATTCTAACAATAGATGGATTCACCTTGTAACAAAAAAAACATGACTTACCTCAGAGTTCAAAACGAGTGCGAACGTGTCTTGCCTGCAAAGTAATGACTAAAAGAAACATGGCCGCTATTGATGATGCAAGTTATGCATGCCTATCTCGTCCAAAATGAGATGATGTTTGCACACGCGCAAATTTTGGCTGTATCAGACTGTCATAAAAAGCGAGGTGCCAGCAGCACGACTTGGGTTGGGAGTCATTCGGCAGACTGCGTGCAATAGAATTGGATGTATGAATTGACAGATGGACAAAGAGGAAGTCTAAGTAGGTGCGGCTGAGTTGTTTTCTGTTTCACGACTGCCCAGTGTAACGGCCGAGAAAGGGAGTCACGCAATCCATTTCCTTGAGGCGACCAACGACGAAGGAAGAATAGCTGGTCTGCCAGTGAATGGACCCCCCCTCTCATCACTACTTTTCTTTTTTGTTTACTACAACCTATTTCGGCAGTTATGGCGAAGGATCACATAAGCAGCGATGTTATAAAACCATTTTCCAGCCAGGGCAATGTGGTGGCGTGGCTAAAAAAAGCCCAGGCTGGTGGCAAGACTTCAGCAGATGGATGATCTGGCTAGCCTGCTACCATTGTACCTGGGGGGGGGGACGCACTAGCCCTCTACATGGAAATGGAGGAGGAAGATCAGAGATATTATTCAGATCGAAGGCAGGCTGAAGCAGGCATTTATGGAAGACGCGTTTTCAGCATACATAAAGCTGACCATGGTCAGGTGGACCGGCGAACATGTGGACGTCTACGTGAACAAAATCAGGCAGCTTGTTGGATTGGCTGGATTCGAGGGAGCCAAGATGGAAAGGCTCACCAAACTAGCCGTCATCATGGGGTTCCCTGATCTCCCTTGAACTCCAACAGGCACCAAACGTTGAAGCTCTGACTGTGGGGGAGTTATTAGCAAGAGCGAGTGTGCTGACAACAACCGGAGACGAAAGTCGGGACATAGTTGCGGCTGTGCGCCCACCCCATAGTGACGGTGCGTCTCCCACCAAGAGTGGCTCCCTCACCAGTGTGACATGCTTCAAGTGCAGCAGCAAAGGTCACGTAGCAAAAGACTGCTGGAAGCACAGAACATGCTGCTATCGATGCGGAGAGGTTGGACACATGGTTTAAGCGTGTTCAAGGAAGATTCCAATGACACATCTGAGAGCGGGGCGGAAAGTTTGCTGCTTGACGAGGAAAGTGCAGAGTGCGTCAATCCACCCAAAGAGGGAGAAGAAGCAGAGCCCACCTCCTGCTTTTGTGAAGAAGCACCCGTCGATAACGACCGTCACCAGGCTGCCACCTTTGTGATCATAAGATCAGGGAGGGGTGTGATGAAAGACATGACTTACCTCAGAGTTCAAAATGAGCACAAACATGTCTTGCCTGCAAAGTAATGATGAAAAGAAACATGGTCGCTATTGATGACACAATTTATGTGTGCCTATCTTGTCCAAAGCGAGATATTTGCACACA
>OZ038487.1:8337764-8427764 GCA_964036315.1 Acanthosepion esculentum | reverse complement strand
GGACATTCTGTTGCACGATGCACCTATCTTACACAATATTGAATTATAATATTGTGGAGAAGAAAAACACAAACTTATTTCTTTTTTTAACAAAGAGAACTAACAAGGAAAAGAAACAAAGTTTAAGCAAACAAAATTCCTGTGAATGAAATAAAGATCTACTTGTTAAAAAAATGTTTGTGTTTTTGTGTGTGTATATAACACAACTGACAGCTACACTTTCCAAGAATTAAAAACCAGCCTACCTTCAAAGGTTTCAAATTTAATGACCTTTGACAAACTTAATGTACATGTATCTGTTACCTACCCCCCAGAGAAGTAAATATAAATATCTACTGAATCTTGTTTCCTTGAAACCTAACAAGTATACAATTCACCACTGACTTAAGTGAAACAAATTTTTGGAAATGTTTAATTATTTTAATGGATAAAATGTTTGACACTATATTTGTTTTATAGCAACTGGATGAAATAAATTGCCTGTCAATTATCAAATTAGTCAGTTATGTGCCATACGTGATACATGAAGATAACATGACTGACAAGGCAGATTTTTTCCTGCGGTAGGTTGCCAATTCTTTTTGCAGTAGACCAGTTGCCACCCAAGGCTATAGAACTAGGTCTCTCCTGCTACTTACTCATAACTGGGTGGAGAAGAAGAGGTTTCATACCTTTCCCAAGGGTATTAGCACATAAGTGAATGTAATGGATTCGACTGGAATTTGAACTTGGCTCTCAGATTCCTTAATCCAAGCAGCTATCCATTACTCCACCATGACCCATTATTAGAGAGTTTTAACAATAATTATAATCTCATCTTCCCTATATAGTGGTTATTGATCTTGGTGTAATTAATAACAATTGTTGTGACAGAACATTCATTGGGCAATAGAATGGAACAGATTTGTTTTGTAATAAGTGTATATTCTCATTTTACTTTTAAGGAAGGAGATGGGTGCTGGTACTTGAGAAATTTAATGGTTAGGTTGTATTTGGAATTGAGAAGACAAATATAGATCTTATTTACACTATTAGGACTATTGTCCTTATCTTTAGAACTAGATAATATCCCTATACATGAGCAGTGGAATGAGAACAGTCTACTCCTGTAGATTAAATAAAGGGTCTAGTTCAGAATTCCCTATAGGTTATCCAGATCGATATACAATTGGATGTAACTACTGATGAAAGTTCAATGATGTTTAGGTCTAGGAAAACCAGTTATTCTAGTGATAGTATTTTTATATAATTATTTATTTACACTTGGTTACAAAAGTCTATACTTCCTGACTGAGGTGACCTTACACAAATGCAAGTTATTTGCAATTCTTTTTCAAAAGGATTAAGCTTTACATTAAATAAAAAAAATAAAATGTTTCATATAACATTTCCCAATGATGGCAAAAAAATCCTGGTTGGAGTATTGTTTACTTCTAGAAATTTTATTAACACAAACTTGCAAAAGTTTTTATTCTATCTCTTTAATATTTACTTTTCTTGACTAATATTTAATTGAAACCCCATGTGCCCCTCATTCAATAGTTGAATATAAGATTTTGTTGTTTTTTTTTATATTGAATAAAAGATTTAATGAAAATCTTTGTGGCCAAATACTTCAATTTTTGTCAAAATTGAAGGTAGTTTCTACTGTGAGATCAAACTGTATTGTTATAAATGTTTGATGCAGTTCATATCTGGGCTTTGATTTTGGGCCAGAGTCTAAACCATTAATCTTCAATCATTCCTAAAGTAGATTTGGCTGCATGTCCTAGAAATTATGAAACAAGTGGATTCTTCTAGCTAAGACTTTTTTTCAAGAATTTTCACTTCATTGCTCTCTCCATTGTTTTCTGCATAGTGATAAACTCTTAGATTCAGAGAAACACATCACAGACCCACCTGACAATACTTGACAATGGCAAAGGTGTTTGTTGGATGGCAGGCAGTGTCAATTTTCTACAATATTGCATTTTGAAATTTGACTAGATAATTCTATTTAGATTCATCTGACCACAATACCTAATACCAGATGTCTAATCTCACGTGAATCTTTATCATTATTATTATCACTAAGTAAACACTAAATTTTTTTTGCCCATCCTGGTGAATGAGCATTATCTCAGGGAGGGCCTGTGCCTTGAGTGCCTACTGGGACTTCAGCTCAACCCAGATCTCAAGTCTTAGTTGGCAGCCAGTATAAGAGGACAAATCTGAATTCAAAACTATATGGTCCTAGTGGGGCATATACTTGAACTGTAACTAAGGTCTACTCAGCATAATTGCTGTATAAAGAATGGGTTGGCTCTGTGGGTGTTGAAGAAACGCGAATGGGCCTGAGCAGGTGGGCATCCCTGGAAACAACCAGCCTGGCTGAAGATGAGAAATTACATGGTTTTGCATTGTCTTCAAGTCAAAACAGCTCTAAGGAAGTGAACACTTTGCCACTGTTTTTTTATGGCCTTTAAAACAGTAACTGGGTTTTGTCAGAATTTTTGAGATTAGGTGTTATGTTGGACAATAATTAGGTGTTGTATTTATAATTCTTTTAGGCTAGCATCTTCATTTTAGTTGTTTTTAGCATAGTATTTGCACTGTGATGCCTTTCTCTGGTCCCAGGTAACATTCTTTGAATATTGAATACAATTCTTTATTTTTTTTATAGATGTGATGAGGCATATTGTTTTCATCATCATTTTTTATTTATTTTTTGATTTGTTGCATTGAGTATTTTTCCCCAGAGACTTTATCAATTATTTACCTTAAGTTTTGCTTTCTCTGACTTATTTCTGAATTGTTTTAACCAGAAATTGAACTGATAATTTTGGAATTGTGCATAAAACACCAAGGCAAAATCCAATGAAGGTATATGAACACAATTAACAAACCTGTCTATTAAGTGGTTTGTTATAAAATGTTTATTTTAAAACTGATCATATTACTATTGGGAACTTCATTCTTTTTGACAAGCTCCTGTATTATTAGGAGTGAAATAAGTTTTGAAGGATTCTATTTTGTTTTATTTCTATTTATTTATTTTTCCTTTTTACAGGGATTTTATAGAATGTTTTCTCATAAACTGAGAAATCATCAGGTAATGAAATATGTTCACCATATTGTTAGGTTTTTCTAGTTTTGTGTTTTAACTAGCCGGACTCTTCATGATTGTTAGAATAAACCGGATTCTTGTGTCTGTTAATGTCTTTGATCTTGGAAGATAAGAAAAACAGGAGATTAGCAAGTAACAAGTTTGCTTTAATGATACAAAGGTTTACTGGACCAATTAGAAAATGGCTATAAGGATTTATTGTTCAGCGTTTCTATGGAGACCAATGTTATAATAAGCATTTGATTGTGAAAGGAATAACGAGGATTAGGTTTTTAAACAATGTGTATTTGTTTAATATACAAGATAGTCATTGGTTGGGTCTACGCACATGTGGATCAATTGAGGTCATGGTAGTGTTTCAATTCTTGGTAGGGCGCATTGGTTGCTGAGCTAACAATGGATTGGTGTAGCTGGTAGGCCTGTGTTTCTACAAAATAGTCATGGTAATGACTGCAAGGGAATGCCTGTAGTGAGCTGGGTATATTGAGGTGACTAGTGGCGACAAAGTATTAGGTGGTGTCAATGTTATCAATCGCGATGGTTTGGTGTTGGGGGCCTGGCGGTTTAAAAAAAAACTTTATTTTGTTTTCTGCCTTCATGATGTTCACATCTGGTTGACAAGCAGAATTAATCAGAAAGAGATCTGACTGCAATGGAGTATAATGCCAATATTGGGACAATTGGTTGTGAAATAAAATTGGTGAATCAATTTCAAATTATGTATTGCTAACATCGATGTTACTTTTTGAGTTCATGCCTTCTTCATGATTTTGTTTTGTTATTGATATGTGATGCTGTACAAGTTTTTTTTTTATGATTGCCCAATTTCAAATTGAGATCAGAAATGACTTCACACCCATCAATACTTATACACCTGCTTATGTGCAGTAAACATGAAACATCCCCCTGTCACTAAGAAGCCAAGCTGATAATTCTGTCTAATATCTGCTACACACATTCTTTATCTTCTATGTGCTGCATCTCTTCAGGACATAGGTGGTCATGGATCTCCACAACTTCTTATCCCTTGTGGTTCTTAGCAGCTTTCCTCCTTTTGGTAAACCTCTCTCTTCTGCCATTTATTCACACAAGTTTGTCAGGTCAGTGGCTCACTGCCTCCCCCCCCCCATAATATACCCTGTGAGTGTTAAGTTTTTCAAACCTCCTTTTTTCATTATGTGTTCAAGGAATTTTTGAATCTGAGTAGAAGTGTTCTTTCTGTTGCCATTTAGTTTAAGACTTCCTCGTTGCTTGCTCATTCCGTCCATGGAATTGTTAATATCCTTCTGTAGAACCATGTTTCGGCTGCTTCTCGTTTTTTTTTCCCCCTCATCCATGGGGAAATTGTCCAGCATTAAGATAAGAGGATGGATATCACATAGCAATCCAGCAAAATATTTTCTTTGTTTCTAACAAAATCTTTCTGTGAGACAAATGAGAAAAGCCTTACAGAAAAAAAGTTATTTCTAATCATTCTGTTTACATCATTTCTTCCCTAGCCTCATATACAGAAAAATGTTTAACTATCCTCTGTTCAATCTTTCTAAGATTTGCCCCTTCATTGCTGACTTAGTTTATTGTGATTGGCATTAATCCAATAGTTAGTTTCTCTGCAAAGACTGATCATCGGTGGCAACATTGTGGAGAAGATATAACATTTTTAGCTAAGAATATAACGAGCATGTGAACTGCTTATCTCTCCAGAGATTGCATTAATAATATCTAGAAATGGCAGCTGCTTTTAATTTACCTCTATCTCCACTGACCAACAAATAGAAAGAAAATACCAGCTACATTCTTAGGCTATTTATTTGAATAATTTCACTTGTGTGAATCATTTTATTTTTATTTTTTCTCTAGGTGAAAATATTTCCTCCATAATCAGTTTGTTGGCTAAAATACTTCAAAGACATAAATGAGAAACTTGCTTTAAATGATATTTATTAGATTATTTAATTTTATTGATTTGACTTAAATTTTGATGTCTGGCTCAAGGCTAAATTTTTGATTATATTAAATGCAGTGATGATTAAATCAACTTTTCATTTTATAATAAGCAGATTTCATGTATTTGCATGTACTTTTTACTTGAGTGCTTTGTTTTGTATTAAATGCAGGTGATATCTGGAATTTTTTAACTTGTAAAATAAGTCTGGAATTTTATGATTCCTGGGAAAACAATTATGACACAGAAAAAATTATTTGGATCTCTTCATTTTTTTTTAATTTTTTTTTTTTAATTTAGTCCTTATTTTTATTTACATGGATATTTTAATAGATATCTGCCTGGTTAGTATGTTTCTCAACCTTTATTGATTTTGATCCTCATAGGCAGGGAAGTTCTATTATCTATCCATATGCCAAACTAGAATAAGTTTACAAAATATCTATATTGCAATTTTAATGGGTTTTGCAAACATCCTATTTTATACGTTCTTGTATGTAGCCTGTTATAATTTAAACTGTTACAGCCACAACAAATTGTAAACATCTAATATTGAATAGTTTTCTTGTCCAGTCATGTTATTTTGGTCTGTAAAGTTATCAATAACAGTTTTGATAGTTCTTTGTATATATATTTTTTTTTTTTTTTTTTTTTTTTATTTCTCAAAAAAGATTTTTTTTCTTCACCAAGGTTTAATTTTTTTCTTCACATTGTGCATTCTAAAATCAATATTATTGTCTATTTCCCTGTATGTCTATCAATATAACTTTCCAGCTGTCTGTCGCTCTGTATATGAAATCATACATGCATGTACACTTACATAAGTACACATATGGATGAAGATGTATGTTTTTTCACATGAACTCTTAAAACTATAATTATGGTGAACTTATTTTGAAGTATTTTCCCCATTTTTGTCAAAAATTCCCTATTCAACAACAAAAGCAACCTACATAAACTAGTCTATTAGTATTAGTCTATTAGTAGCTCTGTAAGCATAGGAATCATTTTTTTTGCTTTTTATTCCATTTCCTAATCCCAGTGGATCTTGATGATATCTTATTTTTAAGATAAGCTCTCTTCCTACTCAACCATTTACCTCTTTATAGGATGTCATGTTATCTCTCTTCTGTTGCATTTGAAACACTCTCTGAACCTCTCTTCATTTTATCTATAATACTTATTTTTCCATTTTTCCATTTTGCTTTCAGGAATTAAATCTCTAGATGAGTGCGTCTCTCTGAATGTGAAAGATCATGCCAGTTTTTCACTACTGTCTTCTGTAGAGTTAGATAAAATCAAAAACGCTGTGGCTGTACTGAACGGAGAGAAACAGTTAGAAAAGTGGCTACAGAAGCGAGGACTTACCAAATACCTGTCCAGGTAAGTAAATTTAGCACTTATAGCTTCATATAAATATGAACACCTGGAAATTATTTTAAAATTTAATTTTAAGTTTTATGTTGATTGTATATTTGTATTCTTTTCTTCCTTTTAGATATTGGTAAGATGTTATGCTATTTGTGTTTTATGCTCTTACTAGATCCAGACTTGAATTTATCCAAACTTCTGGTTTAATTTTTATGTTGATAAAACAAATCAACAAATATTGTACTTAGTTATTTTCATTATATGTAAGTAAATTGTGTGTGTCTCTATATATATATATATATATATATATATATATATATATATATATATATATATTATGTATGTATATATATATAGTGTGTGTATATGTATTTTTATATGTAGATATGTGTGTATGTATGTATATATATAGTGTGTGTGTATATGTATTTTTATATGTAGATATGAGTGTATGTATGTAATATATATCAGGTGCTATGAATAAATTATTTAAATTACACAAAAATGAAAATAACACTGACATCTCATTTTAAATTACACAATTTCTTGCTATACTAAAAAGTATATTTATGCAACAAAATCACCATCACATTCAACAACAACAACATATGACTTCAGAATCTCCTGCAACTCTTCTAGACAATCTCCTTGTTTAAGTTGGTGAATCCTGCCATAATCCTTGCTTTCAGTTTATCTTTGGTGTTACAAGGAGTTTTGTTGGGTCTCTCACGCAACCGTGCTCCACACATAATAATAAAGTAGGTTGTAGTCTGGGGAGTTAAGTGTCCAGATGTAAGTGGTGATATGGTTGTAGAAATTGTCTGACAGTCATGCCTGGGTTCTCCTGCTTGTGTGGCATGGTGCAGAATCCTGTTGCCAGACATAGGGTCTTCCAGCAGCCATTCCCCAACCCCAGGCACAACTACCTCCTCCTGTAGGCCTTCATGTTGAGTTTAAGGCACTGCACAAAGATGAATGGAGGCATAATGTCAACATTGCTGGTGATCACCCCAAACACCGTGATGTTGACTGGATACATCATCCAGCTCTTTCTGAATCCTCTGCACTGCTTTGGAGCTTCCCGTGTGAATGCCAAGCAGTTCAGCGTGCCATTTCCAAATTTCTGGTGGAGTGAACTGCATCATGGTGCTCTTTTTCTCGCAGACAGTGGCCATTTGACCCTATTTTACTGGGGAGTGCACAAACTCAAAAACAATGCACATGCATGAAAGTAAAAATATAAAATGGTGTCAATTTGCTCATGCTGTGTGTGTGTGTATGTATATATATATATATATATATATATATGCGCGTGTACACACACACACACACACATATGTATATATATATATATATATGTGTGTGTGTGTGTGTGTGCACACACATATGTATATATATATGTGTGTGTATATATATATATATATATATATATATATATATATATATATATATATATAAGATCATCTCCCTTGGTTTTGGCCTTTCAGTATCTTCAGGTCATTTTGGTTAATTGATTTCCTAATGCATTTTTTTTTTTTTTTTTTTTTTTTTTTTTTTAAATGTATGAATGCTATATTTTTTTTAAATAAATAAAAGAATAAGCGCATGATGTGAGGTGTGGCAGAAGGTGAAGAGTAGGAAAAAAGTGTATTGAAAATGTATCTGTTGGGGTTAAGTGAAATATGACATACCTTCTTTTCATCCCATTTCATATAAAGCTCGAAAATATGTATACAACTCGTCATTATTTCTGATGTCTCCTTCAAAAGTGTTTTTTTTTTTTTTTGGGGGGTGGGTGGTCTGCAAATGTTGCAGATATTGCTATGATTGTTGCAAGGTTTTGCTTTTTTATATTTAAAAGCTCTACATGCTAATTTGTTTATCTGTTTATATGTGTATTTTTACTGTTTCCTGGTTGAATTCAACTCTGACCATTAACATATATTAAAAAGTTGTTATCTCTCTTATAGCACTATCATTATTAGGATTAGTTTGTCAGTTTGTGAGACTACCCACCTCTGCAACTCGTTGCACAAAGATATAGACCCCACGTCGTAGAATTTCTGTGCGGTGGATCGAGCGAGAGTTAGGCTCACAGGCAAAAGAAAAACACAACTACAAACTTGGGTAGGACGAAAAGAGGAGGGAAGGCGTGTGACCTTTTTGTGGATGATAACTCTGGGCTGATTCTCAGCTGGCGAAAAAAAATATATATCTTAACTAACAATGTCCGGCTGCTAATGGGTCGCTCTTCGATGTTACGTGCTCCGGCCTAAATCAACCTTCCTCGAATCTAAACTAAGTCTAACTACTCGTGGCTCAAAGCGCTGCCGTATATATGGAGAATCCTCTTTCATCATTTCCGGACAAGGGACACCCACGAATAAACCCATAAGTTTTTCATGACCATTTCTCTCTTTGAAGAAAGTGGACATAAAAATATTTCTTAGCCTAGCTGACTCCGATTCAGGGACATTAAATTCAAACCGTTTTTAAGTTTTGACCAGAGCCGGTCTTTTTCCTATCGTCGTATTTTGACAAGTACTTAACACTTATCTACCCTTTTCGCCATATGTTTTTATCTAGATTCCTAATCTAATCATTTCTAACTAATCTTCTCGCACATATGTGTGCGCGCGCACGCACACACAGATGTGGGGGTGTATACATACACACACACAGAGGTGCGGGCGCACACACACACACACACACACACACACACGCGTGCGCATATATCCAACTCATAGTGTCACAAGTCTATTTTTGAAGAAAGTATGAAATTCTCTGAAGAAAAATACTGTATAACAACTAATACAATCAACAAAAATGCACTTTCCTTATTACAAACAGTTAGAAATGGCCAATTATTTAATGCGACACTTGTTTCTGCATATTGTTTGATAATTTTTCCACATCAGGTGAAATATCTGTCGATGACAAGAACAAAACATCATCCAGGTGGACATCACTCAACCTTGTTCTTAAACAACGTTTAGTAGATTTCATTTTCGAAAAAAGTTGTTCACAAGCATATGTACTTCCAAATAATGATACCCTCATTTTTGCATTCAGTAGGCGTTACACTTTCCGCTTGGCAAGACATATTTCTTGTGGAAGTCATCAGTGGATTTGGAATTCAATTTTGATTTTAAAAAAATTGTTTTGTAAGTTGGTTAACACCAATTGATATTTTTCTGCCACTTGCCTCACAAATTAATTAGTGTCCAGGTGTTTAGTGACAGGCCGGGCAAAATCCTTTGAGGGCTAGATGTGGCCATGGTTTCTTGACTTCTGCTATAGAATAAAAGAAAAATAGGAATACTACTTGTTTTCCTTATATCAAATGATGTCACATTAAAAAAAAGAAAAAATTCTTTCTAATTTTTAAAATGAAAATAAAATCTAAATGAGAACAAATTCTCGTCAGATTTCTGTATAAAAATTTTCTTTTTCTTTCCAAATTTAAACATGCAAAACAAGTTTTTTTTAAAATTTTTTTTAATTTTTTTTTTTTTTTTTTTATATGAAATACCCCATAAATAATGAGCTTTTTGAATTATCCACACACACTGCTAGCTAGAATTACATCCTTCTGTTTGGGGAAGATTATATTTTGCAGTAGATTATTTTTTCTTTTTTTTCTTTTAAAGTATGCCACAATATATAACTGTTGTTTAATGATGACACTCCTTTGCACATGTTACAATCAGCAAGTCTCATGATTTCCTTTTAAGGTTGGTTGGCACTCATTCACTTTTCCTTATCCTACTTTTGCTAACCTGATATTTGTTGAAGCACTTAATATTTCAAGAGCCAAAGAAAAAAATTTTTTTTTTTTAATTTCTCTTGCATTTTGGAAGTTTTGTTCTTTTCATTTGTTTCTCCCTTGACACAGTGTACACTATCTACATTATTTGAACTATTGTCCTCATCTTTGTCGCCATATTTATTACGTTTCAGCCGTTGTACGCTCCAGCCTTCTTCAGTATCTGTCTATATTTCTGAGATGAGGTATTATGTACACTATTTACATTATTCGGACTATTGTCGACATCTTTGTCGCCATATTTGTTATGTTTCAGCAGTTGTATACTCCAGCCTTCTTCAGGTGGTTGGAATGTTGAACCGAACCCTTTATTTCACTCGCTGGGGTAGACTGTTCTAGTTCCCCATGCCATGTTTTTCATGGATGTCAGTCATCGGTTATCTCCTGTTAATTCCCCTCTCCAAGTTCTCCATTGCCTTAACCGGTGACACATGGCACAGTGGATAAAGGCGTTGGTTAGATCCAGTGACAGGACCCAAAGAGTGTGAGTTCAATACCCAGTTAAGGCAGTGGAGAACTTGGAGAGGGGAATTAACAGATGACTGACATCCATTAAAAACATGGCACGTGTAACTAGAACAGTCTACCCCAGTGAACGAAATAAAGGGTTCAGTTTGACATTCCAACCACCTGAAGAAGGCCGAAGCATACAAAGGCCGAAATGTTGTAATATGGCGACAGAATTGAGGACAATAGTCCGAATTATGTAAATAGTGTACATAATACCACATCTCAGAAATATACACAGATATTGAAGGGCCGAAATGTTGTAATAAATATGGTGACAAAGATGAGGACAATAGTCCGAATAATGTAAATAGTATAAAAAATATAATCAGAGAATAAAGTGAGAGAAAAAAAAGCAATAATGGTTGTTTTATTCCTACTGAAATCAACTGTTGCATAGAATAGTCCTTGCTAAAGGGAAAACGAAGAAATCATAGTTAAGAAGTCATTAAACCTTGAAATACGGTAATTACATACTTAATATAACAAAGTAAAAAAACAAAACAAAAAAAACTGATTGATGATATACTTGAGTCATTAATTTATAATAGAAGAAAAAAAAGTATTGGTCAGATTTGGACAAGTGAGAAACTTAAATACCCAGTTAAGGCCGGAGTGTACAATGGTGGAAACGTAATAAATATAGCGACAAAGATGAGGACAATAGTCCGAATAGTGTAAATCACCTTACTTTACTTTTTCAGACTTGATTGCAGATATTTTTTTACATCTGCAGTAGCCAGGTTTGTGGAAGGTGATTATCATTTTGGGAAAGACAATAGATAAATCCAGCCAAATGTAGAGCAGCTATCCTTTTTAATTAAACTTGTTTAGAACAATTAGTGCATAATTATACCATATATATATATATATATATAATGGATTTTTATTAATCCAACAGATTTTTTAACACTTTAAATGTTAATTCAGGCCTGTAAGTTAAAATAAATAAATATACTGTTTAATATATAAAGCACTTATTCAAATATGAGTATCCACTACTAATCACATTTAGACTGATAAAAATCTGTCAGATTAATAAAAATCAATTCTAAAAAATTCTCTTTGTTTATATTTGGATATTAAACTGTGTGCAGATACAAAAAAAACTTTGAGAAATCTATCACGGGAAAAATTTCACTTGAAAAACATGAAATTGGCCTTACCTGATTGTTTCTCTGTGGCTAAGAGGTAAGGTGCCCCGGGCTAAACGGTGGCTCCCTCTACCCTTAGGGACACAGGTTTGATTCCTACCGAAGAGCTCAAATTTTTCTTTAATAAGATTTCTCAAACATTCAGGCCAGTAGGTGAAAATAAATAATTATATACCTACTCAAATATTAGTTTCCACTAATATAATGTTTCCAGTGATAAAATATATCTCAATTTTAATGCTATCTGATTAATGCTGCTTATTAACCATTGTTAACATATTAATGCTGTATTCAAAACTGAATAAAAATGACACATAGCAAGTAATAACAAATTTTTAATGCGTGTCTGATGACACAATCAACCTTGAGTTGTAATTTTCCATATTGACTGTAATATTCTGGATGTGCAACAGTCATTGGTGCAGAAAGTGGAATTTATGAGCCTGAGTTCAGATTCCTGACTAGTCTGTTGCATTCATTTTCACACTACTATGCTTGAAAAAGGCATGAATCCACCTCTTCTCCCCTCAGCTATGGGTTAAATAGCAGTATAGATGGGTCTCTTTAGCCTAGGAGAAAGGTAACTCTGAATTCAAAATTATGGAAAAGGCAACAGGAAACCACTCCACTATCTTTCACAAGAAGTAATGGCAATTCACAGATCATAAGACAGAATCTGTGGAAAGTTATGATTGCCTATGTTCTGAAAGGACATGGCATTAAAAAAAAAAACTGGCTGGCAAAGTACCAAGGATAAGCAAGTATTTACTTTTTTGTGATGTCAACGAACACTCCTTGTCACTTTCATAATGCTTGTTGTAGTAGAGACTTTGTAATCGCAGATACAACTATAGTAACACTGTTGAACAATACTGGTGTCGGACACCTTTGAATAATCTCGCACTAATAGTACTTGCTTGACAGTACTCAAAAAGTAAGCACTGAATAGTGGTCTGAATAGTGATCAGTATAGAGAAATAGTATAGAGGATAGTCTAGTGAATAGCGATCTGTATAGTAACAGAGGACAGTGTAGAAATAGTGATCAGTTAGATGCCACTCTATTTCCTGTATATACATTTCCTTTACCATCACGTGATCTACTTATTCAAAAAGGGATCATCTGTGTTTGTTCTCTGGTGATCTGAGTTCAAACTCCAGTGTCAGCAGCGACACTTTATTCCTATATAACATACTTCTTTGAGTGTAAATTCAGAGTTAATCATGATAAACATTTAGATATAAGTAATGCTAAATTCAATCTTCTGCTTGACATCAAACAATCGGGAATGAATATGGGGAAACTGTTCTCCTATACAACAACACCCGTTTACAAACGATGGTTAGAGTATTCTTTCTTCATGTAGATATTAAAACTTTTCCTTTATAAGATCAAATAATTTTTAAGCTATTTTTCCTCCTGTTACTTCATTTATTTTATCTTTTTTTTTCTCATAATTTAAAATGAAGCCTGAAACACAACACCTGTTTTCATCTCGTCTCAAATGGAACAAAACATTGATAGGATATCAGTACATGAAAGTAAATTTTTCCTATTACTACTTCATACTTGATTCAAAATTACACCTACCGTTTCTTTTTTGATGTGGAGAAAATAATCAATGATTGTCATTAAGGAATAAAAAGTAGCTTGTTGGGGAGGGGAGGAAACAAAATAGAACAGACAGTAAACCTTTTTTTTTTTTTTTTCCTTTAGCATTTATTACTTGCATGTGAAAAGTCTGCCTGTATCATTTAACCTTCATATTAAGATCTACAAAATAAACCTGTTCACTTGCTACTTCTGGTTCTTACTAATGGTTGTGTATTATCTTTTTTTTTTTTTTCTTTCTCTCTTTCCAGCTGTCTAAATGATTATCTGTCTGCATATTAACTTTCCTTCCAGTTAGGCATGTCTCATTGATGAGAATCTATAAACCTGTCTACTTCTATAGAAGGGTCCTCTGAGAATTTTAGATCATATAAGGCTGTACATAAGAGAAAGGATGACACAGCGAGAAAGAGACAAAGAATAGAATAAAAAAAAGCATGAAAAAAACCAAATGCAGTTCATTCAGCTGATCTCTTCTACAGAAAAATACTTCTTAAATTGAATATTGTAAATGCCTCAAGCTGGAAAGAGATGAATGTCTTCATCTATACGTTTACTTTTTCTTTCTCTCATCTTGTAGTTAATTTTCCTGATAGTACTAGTAATCTGTATTCAAATCCTGATAAAGTATGCATTTCAAATACTGATTTCCTAGGTGAGTAGACTCTCTTAAAATACAAATTTAGTCTTATGCAATCTTATTGCCTTCTTCCAGTACATTGATATACTTATAAAATATTAAAAAACCTACATAGTATACTTTTCTGATTCTTTTATATTCCTTTGTATATTTGAACAAGCAGAAAATTGATTAAATATTTTTGACACAAAATACCATATGAATAATATTTTTGTTGTGGCGTCCTCCCTCTAATGAGTCTATGGTGAACTCTTCCACTTACTATAAAATTAGTAGGAAAGTAAGCCTCG
The DNA here is from genome assembly GCA_964036315.1 of Acanthosepion esculentum. NCBI lineage: Eukaryota > Metazoa > Mollusca > Cephalopoda > Sepiida > Sepiidae > Acanthosepion > Acanthosepion esculentum. Next base: position 8,413,314 of record OZ038487.1, on the reverse strand, counting down.
GGAGAACAGTAGTATAGATTAAACGCTGGTCAACCGACACACACTCCCAAGTCATATAATACTCTTCTGTTGTATTTACCGTTCAATACACTATTTATCTGCAACCTCTTGTTTTGTTATTTCTTAATCATTTACTTGGTTACAACAATTTTATAAAGGTAAATTCAGAAAGTATATATGAATGAAAAATGAAGTAGAAATTAGATTGTTTTATACTTATATTGCTTCTTAATATAAAACAAATCTAGCAACTTTAAAAATTAGCTGTTTTATAGTGAAACTCTTATATCTATGCCCACACTTGAATATTGATAAATATTGATCTTTATTTAATTATCAATATCTATCCTTAATTCTATAAAAAAATACAAGAAAAACAAAATAACACTCAATTGTTTTGTCATTGTTGATTACTTTTTGATTGTATTCAATTACTGTCTTCGTGTTTTATAAAAATGCAGAAAATAACCATTTGTGAATATTTGTCTGTATTTTTGAGATGAGTAATTATTTTTATATACTTATTTACTCAAGCCAGTGTCCTCATCTTGCTTGTTATCATGATAATGTTTTGGCCATTGTACTCTCCTGTCTTCTTCAGATGTCTTTTGTAATTGGTAGCCTTATGGAAATATTTAACTAAACTTTTCATTCAATCCATGGTGTAAATTGTTCTCGCTCTGCTGTTCATGCCAAAGGATATCTCATATCAATTGTGTCTAGTTAATGTCATTTCTATTTTCCACAGATGCTGAGTTCATTGGAAAATGAGACAATTGGAAGAATCAGTGCTAGACTTTGATAACCCCATAAGTAGACCTAGTATAGAAATAAACACATACAAGCCCTTAAGAAAAAATAGGTTAAGCCTAAAATTAAAAACTTAGACCATCTAACTACACTCCAGAAAGAAATCAGTGATGATACAAAGATGAATTAATCTCAATAGAATTAACTGATATCAAATATTTTCTAACATGGGCAGTAGAATGAAAATGCAATAAATTTACTCTCTTAGATTGAATAAAGGGTTCAATTTTAAAATTCCAAGCATATCAACAAATAAAACGGATATCTGAAGAAAGTGGGTACAATAGCCAAAAACTTGTGACAATAACAACCAAGGATACTAGTCAGAATAAATTAGTTTATAATAATCCTCTGTAGTTAAAATATTGTAAAAATAAAATTGATAGAAATTATCAATAATCTTTTCTTTTGTTGGGAATCAATATAAGTTGATTATGTGCGGAGAAAATTAACCAATCAAAAAGCAAACATTATATGCCATTTAAAAAGTGGCAATGAAACTGGAGTTTAAATAATTCTAAAATGAACTTTAGACATAGGTACAAACTCTGTTTTCAATTAAATTGTAGCTATAGCTGTATTTGTATTTTGTGATGTTTACATGCTTAGAAAATAATCATTTGGTGAAGAGAAGCCTCTTGATTAAGAATTAGCAGGAATTGATAATATTGAATGTTTTTTTGTTTTTGTTTTTCATTTAAAAAAGAAAAAAGAAAAATATAAAAATGTAAAATGGATAATGATTTTGTTTTAAAAAAAACAAGTTAGTTATAAAGTAAAATATATTTTCTTAAGACTAAATCTGTTGTATTAAGTTTAGTTTGTAAAGTTATTGTCCATTTGTTTCTAGTCTCATAACAATTTATCTTCAGGTTGAATTTTTTCTTAATAGTCATTTATTTATTTTTATTTTTTATTGTCAATTTCATTTATTGAAATATATTTGTTTGTTTTTTTTTTTTTTTTTGTTGGCAATTTGTAGTTAAAGGGACTCCCAATAAAAGATATTAAATACAACTAAAATATAGCAAAAATTATGAAAACTTTTAGAAAAATGTTATTGGACTATAAACCAATTAACTTCTCCTGGATGAACAAGTTTGAAAATTAGTTAAAAAGTTAAAATTAATGCACTTCATTTGAGTGCCTTAAAATGCTAATAAGTTGGACATGCTTAGAAATACCATATTCCTCAACTCTCAGAATGGTCCAGTCTCAAAGACGCCCTTAAATTTTAACTTCAAAATTAAAAAAAAAAATTGAGTAATTTTTAGCCTGTAAGGTTCAGGGTAAATTTTTGTGATAAGAAAGAAAATATATTTACTTTATTAGCAGCCTCTTTTTTTTTTCTTTTTTTTTTTTTTTTTTCTTGTTGGCTGGTTGGTTGTTAAAAAAAAAAAAAAAATTTCTTTGATAATGACACATCTGATAAATTTATTGTTAATGATTAGAAAGTAAAGTTTTAATGTTAAGTTTGCACACAGTCATTGATTACTATATGGATATTAGTAGGTTCACCCCTGCCACAAAGGATAAAAATATAATTGAGTTTGTAGCTTATTGTAAAGGAAGTGTGTGTTTTACAACCAGACACCTTGCCTACCAATGAACTATCGCTCTTAACACAACTTGTGTGGGTGATATTCTCTGCTTTTTCTTTTGTTAAACAGACTATCCCAGGGAACCAAGGTTTTCCTTCTTTTTTTTTTTTCTCCTCTGTCTCTTTCTAATTCATTTACTCATTCCTTCATTTCTTTTTCTCTCTTTTAAATCACGTCTTTGTTTACACTTTTCCTTTAAATTTAATTACTATAGCAGACACGTATTTATTCTCACTGTTGCTGGGTTACTCTTTTGAAATTCGCTACTCAGACATAAATTTACTTTTATGAAAACTAACTTATTTTTGTCCCTTAAAATTTGCCCCCAACTAAATGTTTCTCTTCAGTTGCTGGCCACTGGGTATTTTGAAGGAATGCGCACGCACACACATACGCACACACTCTTCAAATCTATTTTCAATAATTTTTTTTTTTTAATTGTTTCATCCCAAGCAAGGTGATAATGCCACTAAGATGCAAGGGATTACTGGGAGTGAAAGAGAATGAGAAGACTTCAGGATTCAAGAAGACAGATGATGCTGATTGGCATTGTATTAAATTTTTTTTTTTTTTTAAGATTGTAAGTGGCAGTTGAACAAGAAACAGCAAGAGTTCCACAGGCAAGAAGTATTGGAAAAGTAACTATTAGAATAGAATATGCAGTTGAATCTAGCTAGTTCAATAGTAAAAGGGTGAGACCTAATTGCCGAACTAGTAGTACATTTAGATTTCTTTTGTTGGTTTGACCTTGGGATTAACCAATTTTCTAAAAATATAACTGATTTTTGCTTACCGTTTATTGTATTCTAAAATAGGTTAGCTGATACTTGTTCTCAACTATGACTTCATTCGTCTTTGGGGATTCATGAGTGTCTGTAGTGTGAGATGATGGTGTAAAGACTTTACACAAATTTATTTTCCCTTTCTCTTTCATCCTACCCATCACCTGAAGTTGGTCATTGTTATTAACATAGTATAGCAGTATGTTTGACCTTGTGCCATTCCTAGAATGACATGAACCACAGTTACTGGTTGCTTCAGTGAAGCTGTTTTCATCTTCAAATGGTTATCTATTCAAATATTAGAGAAGTTCTATTTGAAAATGATTCTTTAGTGTTTCATCCAGAATTTTATTTAAGATTTCAGAGATAATTTGAATGGCCAATATTCAGATGAGCCTCTTCTTCCACCCCCCCCCCCCTCATATTTTTACAGCTAGGATATGCCATACCACTTCCACGTAGTCATTTCCCTTATATTCCAAATGTAAGGAGAAAATTCAACTCTGACAACTTTTCCCAAAATTGCTACTTTGTGGAAATGCCTCTTGCATTGGCACTTCTCTAGACATTACAATTTTAACCTCTTCAAGAGTCAATTGTTCTCTGTACTCATAATCATCATTTCCTACCACTTTCCCCCCTTCATTCATATCACACCATCATTCATCATTTTAACAGTAAACCTCCTGCCTTGAGTCAGTTTTGAGCTTTGTATTTGGTGAATTTTGTCATTAAAAAAGCTATTTGAAATGAATTTAAGTATTTTGTGCAAACTTCTTATACACAAGAATATCATGTAGCCATTATAGATCTTTATATTTTTCCAACTACTAACAAAATATGCTAATCTGAAATAAACACTATTAGTTTACTAATGCAGAAGAAAAAGATGATAGATTTTGTTACATTTTTACTATTAGTATAAGTCTCTAAAAAAAAATTTTTTTTTTTTTTGCCTTTTGGTTTCTTAAACAATTTGAAAGTTTTCCATTGTCAAAACAAAAACATTATCACCTGGCATTACCATCTCAAGGGAGATAACTCTCGTACAACAAAGAGTTGCAAAAATTAGATGTTAGACAAAAAACTTAAATTTGTCTTAATTTTTGGGATAAGAAATAATAATAAGATAAACCCAGACCTTGGAAAGGTGGTAGAAAATATCATGCACATCATTAGTACTTGTGAAATGTTTGTACAGAATAACAAGTGGAGCCATTGTAAAGTGGCCACTCATCTGCATTGGTGCCTATGTAGGAAGTATAGAATTGAGGTCAACAAGAAATGTCCTCTACAAACCAGAGAAGGTGATCAAGAACAACCAAGTAAAGATCTTGTAGGTTTCAACATCTAAATAGACTGTATCTTCGTGGCCACTAAAGCAGGCATCACCGTTGTTGACAAAGAAATAAGAAAATTCCTCCTCAATGATATGGTTGCTTTTGATGATCAAGGTCAAAGAAATGGAAAAAATCTCAAGATTAATGTTCAGAATGCGAGATGTTCTGGGTACTATCATCCCGGTTGTCATTGGAGTGTTTGAGTGTGTACCGCTGAACTTTAGCCTATATTGAAAAAATCTGAATAAATCCTAGTATTCCATTGCATTGGCAGTCTCTGTTGCTTGGAACAGCAAAAAATTCTATTAAAGGTTCTGTCTAAGATTGTACAATATAGATACTTACTAAAGACTCTAATGCTTGGAATTAAATTTTGTCCTGTTCTTCAGCCATGATATGTCGGCAAGAGCTAAAATAATCCTAAAATCCGTCCTTATAAAGTTTAAGGCAAATGGTTTTTGTATTTGAGAGAATCAAGTAAATGAATGCTTTTTATTTTTTGATAACTGATTTGTTACTTTGCACACTTTGGAAAGCATTGCATGCTGGATATCTTTTTGCCTTTCAAATAGGCAAGAACAAATACAGAATTATAACTATTTTCCCCACATTCTAGCTCTTCTCTTATAATAAAATTTGATAACATTAGGTCTGGTTAGTATTACTGACCATTTAAGAGTAAGATTGTGGACAATATCTTATTTAATGAAAGCATAGTCTTTGATCTGTATAGGGTTTTCTAATACTGACATTCCTTTTCTTAAACATTTAATAATATAGTCAATAAATAATTGATTAGTTGTTTGTTGTTATCAATTATCTGCATTGATTTGCAAATGCAGTAAGTCAAGTATTTCTATAAACAATAAACTATATTCAAATATGACTCAAATCATTGATCAGAGAAAGGGAGAAATTATAAAATCTAATTTTGTAGTGAGACAATTAATCTTGCAGCATTGTGCTTAATGTGTCTAAGCTATAAGGGCTGGATTGATATACATGTCAAGACTCTTCAAAACATTAACTTAGATCTTTGAACCTACAAAATAAAAACCTGCTTGCCAATCAACTTTCTATTATTTTTGTTAACAACAATAAAGTAAAGTGGAACAAACAAGACCTTTTATATCACAAATTTAATTTTTGTTTGCATAACAATGCTTCTATGTTGATATTCCTTACCCTTTTTTTTTATTATGCCTTAAAATTCCTTGGGTAACATAGGGCTGCAAGATATCATTTCATGGTTTCTGTAACAAACCAGTTTTTTTTTTTTTTTTTTTTGTTTTTTTTTTTTGAGCAGGTTAAGCCTACTGCACAATCCCCCAACCTGGTGGATCAGTTTTGAATTCAGACTTGTCCTCCTCCTAAACCAATTGCCACCCAAGGCTATAGAACCTGCTCTGTCCTGCTATTTACCCAGAGCTGGGAGAAGAGGATTCATACCTTTCCCTAGGGTATGAGCACATAAATAAAAATAATGGATTCGACTGGAATTTGAACTTGGCTCTCCGATTCCTCAATCTGAGCCACTATCCATTACTCCACTGAGCTTCTTAAATATTTACCTTTAGGTGTTATGAAGTGCTAAAAAGAAGAGCTCTTTGTGTCCATTTGATATCCAATTTGTTCTCTTTAACAAATATATAGAAATAAAATACAACTGTAGTATGTTGCTTAAATCTCTTCCTTTAGTCTCATGATCTGCTTTTTTGCAAGAACATCTTGTACTTTCATTAAAAATATTCTGTACAGGATCCTGCAGGATTGCCAGATGAGGTAGTTTCTTTTATGTGTTGTCTCTCTTCAGGATGTGGGTCACCAAATCTTCCTAGCTCTGAGCAGTGTTTGTACCCGTACTCTCCCTCCCAGATTTTGTTATAAGTAACAAATTGGGCTGAAATAAAATACTCAACACAAGTAAATTTTGAATTGACATTCTACTTATTAGTAGCTCAAGTTAACAAAGTTAATTTTAAAAGTAAAATTAGTCTTAAAAGTCACTAGTATTGAAATTCAAAACCTAGTAGTGCTGGGCATTCAAAAAATAGTCTACTCTAGCAAAATTGATATTCTGTATTAAACTGCAATTTGGGGCTTATATATATATATATATATATATATATACACACACACACACAAACATCTTTTTGTGGTATTATTGCAATAGTTATAGTGATGTCATACTATTATTTGGGTTTTGTGCTTGGACAATCTCTTTGTCATTTTTATTGATATGTTTGCAGTCAATACAATAACCATAATAGATAAGATTTTTATTTGGTGGTTGAGGGTTATAAGGTTGATGCTTCTCTTCTATGGCTAATGCAAGTATGCCATAGTTTAACAGACTTGGGGTATTGGTTGGTAGGGAAAACTCTATCCTACGCATATTTTGGAGAGGAAGAAAGTTAGGCATAAATCTCTAAGCTTACACTAGCTATATCAATAAATACTTAATTAGCTTTTTGAGGATGGGAATATCTAAACTCCTGTCAAGTGTGCCAAATGTAGATGTGATAATGAAATAATTTGTGCCTCATTTACATAGGAGTACATTTGCAAACACACACACTATATATATATATATATATATATATATATAATCCTTCCATGATTGAGAAGGGTCAGTTAAGTACAAGACCTTGATTCTTACACTTCACAACAGTAGATTTTAAAAAGACATTTGTGGGCAAGAGAAATATGAAATGAGAAAATTAAAAAGAACATTTGTTATTTTCAAGGGGAATTGAAGTTGGGTTAGTTTATATATATATATATATATATACGAGAGAGAGAATAATGGACTCTCCCGTTAGTTTCTACGTATGATGATCTGACAGCTTAATTGATTCAGTTATGAAATTTTGTGCAATAATCTTAAGACCCACTAGTGATTTACAAAGGAGGCCGCATATGGAGCAAGAGTAAGGATTGTGGGATGAGATCATTGTTAGATTGGCTGACCTTTTAGATCTTGCTCTCACTCCTTGAAGACGATTCAGACAAGCTGATTGAAAACTGCTGAGTCCACTAAAACATGTTAATCTCGATTCTACCTGTTTCAAGGCTAAGCGCTTGAGGGTGTTATGAGGTATATTGACAACTGACAAGAATATATATATATATATATATATTTATTTATTTAAGTGTATCACCCCAAGCAAGGCTGGAGGCCACTATCACGCAAGGGGTTATAGAAGGGTTGGAGGAAGAGCAGATAGGAGTGGTAAAGGAGAGGATGTGGAGAAAGAAAGACAGTGGGTCGATCAAGGCATGGGGGTTACAGAAGATTTGGAGTGAGAGCAGATAGGAATGAAAGGGAAGTGGATAGATCAAGGCAACTGGAGATGTCGATTGACGCTACACTTAAACCGTTGGAGATTGTATTTGTCAGGGAAACAGTAATAGGGAAGGGAGTTCCATAGGCGAGATGTGCGAGACATGAAGCTATTGGAGTAGAAGAGACTTCTACATCTAACAGTTTCAACAGTGTAGGGGTGGGAACGGGATGCCTGCCTCGTAGGACGTTTAAATTCACGAGGTCTAGGGACAAGCGAAAGCAGCTCCTCGGAGCAATTACCGTGAAAGTATTTGTAAAAAAGACAGAGCGAGGCAACATCGCGTCTGTGAGAGAGCAACTGCAGACAAGATGACAGATCAGGGCCAATCACATTGCATATCCGTCTCTGGATCTTATCAAGAACCCTGAGGCAAACAGCAGGGGCGCCAGACCATATATGGCAGCAATACTCCATGCAAGGGCGAATGGTCGATTTATAGACTTGGAGGATCGATTCCGGGGAGAAAAATTTCCTGGCTCGGCACAGGGAACCAACTTTCCTTGTGGTGGATGATGCAACTGACTCGATATTTGTTCTATCTCAGATCAGCGGACAGCGTGAGACCGAGCAGCCGCAGAGAGGAGCTCTCGAGAAGTTGGTCTTCAGACATTCTAATGGGATGCAGGGATGGATCCTTGTGGTGGTTAATAGAGAGCAGTTTTGTTTTAGAGGCGTTAAAGTTAACCATCCATTTCTCGCCCCAGTTCACAACCGATTGGAGGTCCTTTTCAATTTGAGCTGCCAGGTTAACTTTGTCAGCAACACTAGATTTGTGTTTGAGGCAGGAGTAAATTGTGGTGTCGTCACCGTAGATGCCGACTTGGGAGTCTATGGCATCAGGAAGGTTGTTTATAAATATGAGGAACAGAGTAGGGCCTAGGATGGAGCCTTGAGGAACACCTGCGTTAGTGGGATAGGAGCTGGAGATTAATCCACTGAGAACGGCCTTCAATTCCCGGTTTGACAGGAATGATTGTATTAGGTCAAACAATCGACCTGTGATACCATAACCCTGGAGCTTGCGAAGAAGGCCGGCATGCCAAACTCTATCAAACGCTTTGGAGATGTCAAGGGCCATGGCACGAGCTTCACCGTTATTATGGATAGCTTGGTAGACAAATTCAGTGATGGCCGTAAGCACATCGGCAGTAGATCGGGCAAAGCGGAAACCATACTGCTTGTCTGAGAGCAGATCATGAGATATCAGATGATTAATCACTTCGGTGTTGATAATGGCCTCAAAGACTTTGCCGAAGAGGGGTAGGAGACTGATAGGACAGTAATTGGAAGGGTCGGAGGGGTCACCAGAGTTCTTAAAGACAGGAACAATGGTTGAGGACTTCCAGCAGTCAGGAAAACAGGACTCCTTGAGGCAGCAGTTGTATAATTTAGAGAGGGCAGGCGCCAGTTCAGGTGCAAATAGCCTTGTGGTGATCTAAGTTAGAAATAATGCCCAATACCGACGACAGGGTTATGTGCAATCCGTCCAAGAGGGCCTCAGTTCTTGGAGGGAAATCGGGCAAGGGTACCCCGGAAGAGTCTAGCGTTGAATTGGAGGAAAACTTCTGAGCAAAGCATTCAGCCTTGTCGGCAGAGGTGGTCATGACCTCAAACTGATTGAACAGGGGAGGAATGGAGGGTTTGTTATTGTTCAGAACACTCTTGCAGAGGCGCCAATAATCTTTGGAGCCAAATTTGCGGGATGCAATACGTTCCTTCATCCGAGCAGCAAATAGTGACTTGGCATCGTTGAGGATACGCTTACACTCGTTACGAGCAGAAGTAAATAGGCGTCTATTGCAGTCAGACATATCACTACGAAAACTGTGGAAGAAGTGGTTCCTATGGGCAATGGCGGCTGAGCAAGCAGCTGTGAACCAGGGGGAGGAGCACGGTTTGACCTTGAATTTCCTGGAGGGGATGAAAGCATCGATTCCAGCTTTAACCCAGGAAGAAATCTCTGAAGCACAATCTTGAATGGGGAGCTTAAATACAGCATCCCAGGAGACATCATGGAGGAAGTCACGAAATGAGTCCCAGTCAGCCCGTTGGTAGCAGAATGTGGTTCTGGTGGTAGGAGGCTCCTTGCAGGGGGTGGGGCTGAAGGAGATGCTAACAGACACTACAGCATGATCGGAGTTACCGATAGGACAGAGCTGCGTGGCACTACAAGACTCGGGGATGGAGGTAAAACACAGGTCGAGGAGTGAGGCCTTACAGTCACGGTTGTAAGCAAAACGCGTGGGGAAATTGATTATCTGAGTGAGGGATTGAGAGACTGAAAAGTTGAGTATGAATGCCTGCGAGGTTGGTAGTAGCGTTCTTAAGCCACTGGTTGTGATGGGTGTTAAAATCGCCAAACACAAATATGTGAGCGTACGCATGGACAGAGAGGGCCCTATCTATGCTGTTAGAAATGACATCGAGTATCCCACAGTCCTGAGAGGATGGAGAGTGGTAGAGGAAGAAAAGATAGCTTACAGCATTGAGAAGAGATAGCCGGAGACACAAGTACGAATGATCCGGCGATTCGAGAGAGCACTCTCTAGCCAGAGGGAGATGGTCCTTGACGTAGACACCCAGGCCATGCATGTGGGTTAGAGAGTCTTTTCTGAGGAGAGGAAGGTATCCAGGGATCGAGAGATCAGAGGAAGGGATAGAGGAGTCAAGATTGGTCTCACACAGGGCCAGTATATCCGGGCACTTAGCAATGAGGAAAGACTCAACGCTGCAGAAATTGGTTCTAATGCCACGGATGTTGGAGAAGGAAATATTTAAAGGTTTGGGTGATTTTTGGAAGGCTGGTTTAGGTTTATATTTCTGGTTTTTGTAATTCATGTGGGTAATTGGTGTTGGAAAAAGAGAAGGCCTGAGTTAAAGGAAGCCAATGGTTATCACTCATGATGTGGGCAGAGAGGGGGTTTGGCACAGCCTGAATCATAATGTGGCCTCAGGGTTGCCCACCGGAGATGACTGCAGGGACACCTATCCATGCACGACATGGCACTACAGACACCCCGATATTATGCAACTGTTGATCAGAGTGGCCGCTATATATATATAGCCATAAAGTATATTTATGGGTAAAAGTGCTCAACATCAGGGATAGATCATATGTAAATATAAAAGTTAAGCATGAGGCCAGCACTTAGCAGTGACACTTTCATGCTTAAATGCAATCTTCAGATTGCATTTAAGATAAAACTGACTCACCACTGGGTGTTGACTTCAGTGTCCACACACACACACACACACACACACACACACACACACACACATATCTATACTCACTCACTCCTGCTTTTATAACTGTATTGAAATAATTGGGATCTACTTAATTATGTTTATTGTATAATCCTATAAAAACAAGACTTTTATAAAAAGTTATATTACTATTATTGTCAAACTTTCAAATATTTCCTGACTTTTCTATTAAGAGCATTTATTGCTAGTTTTATTTAGATGTTATTGGCAGTAGGAATTCAATGATCCGTAATTTGATCCTAGTTTGTCATCTTCTAAAATAGTATTTTTCAAACTCTTACATTTCTTCTCTGAACAAAAACAAAGAACTTTATATTTGTTCAATGTTTTTCTGATTCTGGATTAAATGAGTTAATGCTTCCTTCAAGATTATATAGTGATAATCTTTTTGTCTTTTTCTTCCCCCCCCCCCCGAAAATTTGTATTGATGAAAATCAGAAATACAATCTTCTTTGGACTGACAAACTGGTGCCACTGTCAAACTTTCCAAAACCAAGTCTTCAATCCCAAAATATCTCCCTACCTGTATAGTGCTGCTGCAATGAAGTAATCCTTGCATCCTGGTCAGAGCATTGCAACAGAACTCTCTTGTCATGATTTGGATTTGATGATTCAAAAGTTGCAAAACTTTTGGTCAGCAGTGAGGAATATATAGAAACGAGTCCCTCTTACTCTAAGATAATGTAAGATTTTATACAGGGTTGCTCAGTTCTTTGAGGACACGTCTTTTAATAGCTCAAACTTTTTTCTAACTTGTCCTGATTATCATTTCTTTTCTTCAGATAAATGATGATAAACATCAAGCTAACTCGGCAAATGAAAAAGTATGCTGTAATCATTACCTTAAACGCAGGCATAGCGATATAGAGATTGCTCACTTCCTGAAAGTTGTATGGTCATTGTAAAAGTTTGCCCCAAAATGGAAGCTGCTGATGGGGATTCTACAGCAGTAGCCAAATGTAAAATGCCCCCCCTAAGGCTCTTAATAGCAAATTTGTATAAAAGGTGCAGAAAATTATCAATAAGAACACCGTGCCATTGCTAAGGCACTCAGTTTCAAGGCACTCTATCAGAGGAACCGTGCATGAGAACCTTTGATAAGTCATATGTGATACGAAGAGGCCAATTCATGTCTGCAAAGACAGATGATAACCATCTTATCCATGCAAAATGCTTGTTGTGCAAGTTGAAACCCAGAATACTTTGTTTGGGGGGGGGGTTCTAATGAGAAAAACTTTGATCTGGACCAAAGCTCAATCAAAGGAATGGCAAACAGTTATGCAGAGGCCCTAAGGACTTTCCACTATGATGTTTCTGGGAGTCATGGGCAATCAGAGGGTTGTTATACCCGCTCAATGCTGCTGTCTATAAGGTGTTGTTGGAAAAGAGAAGTGAAGACTTAGAGTGTAAGCAAAGAAAGATTATACACCTATCAACAAGACTCTGCACTGTCTCATAAGATCAAAACAACCTAAGAATGGATGAGTTACAATCTACATGATTACATCACCCCAAACATCTGACCTTCTAGCACCCCAGCCCTGAATCCATTAGACTATTTGTCAGGAGGGAAGTCAATCAATATAACATAAAATCTCTGATGTACACTTTAACACAATGACTAAAATAGATAAAGATCATCTGATTCAGACATATCTTTCAGAAACTCGTTACTAGAGTTTACTCATAAATTCTGGTTAAAATCGTGTGTGTGTGTATATATATATATATATATATATATATATATATATATTGAGACATTTTTATGTTTATACATTCTTTTTATAGATACAAAAATTTAAGTAAATGCTCTGTTTTATAATAAACAGTATTAAACAACATTTATTGGCCTGAATGTCTGAGAAATTTTCATAGAAAAGTTTTGTCCTCCGACAGGAATCAAACCTGTATCCTATACGGAACCGTCATATAGCCTGACGTGCTTTAACCGTTTCGGCCTCAGAGGAGCGTTCGGTTAAGAAGGTCAATTTTACTGTCTTTAAACTTTAATCTTCCATGAATCTCTCACGTACATTCATACCTGCTCACGGCGTATCAAATGTAAACAAATGACGTCACACATTATGAAATGGACAAAGTCCGACAATTATTTTAAGACATTTTTATGTTTATACATTCTTTTTATAGATACAAATATTTAAGTAAATGCTCTGTGGCCGAAACGGTTAAGGTATGTCAGGCTATATGATGGTTCTGTATAGGATACAGGTCCGATTCCTGTTGGAAGCCGAAAAAATTTTCTATGAAAATTTCTCTGACATTAAGTCCGGTAAATGTTGTTTAATACGGTTTATTATAAAACGGAGCATTTACTTACATTCTTTTTATAGATACAAATATTTATCAACATAGAAATGTCTCAAAATAATTGTCGGACTTTGTCCATTTCATTATATATATATATATATATATATATATATATAGCAATTTCTAAAGAAGTGATGGATTTTTTATTTATTAATCTGACAGATTTTATTACTTTATAAATGCCACACATTTATAAGGTACACTATTTGACTTTGCTTGATCATCGATGCACTTTGTGGCCAAGACAGTCTAAAGCATGTTGGATCGAACAACAGCTTCTCCTGCCAAGTTCAAATTCTGTTGGAGCGCCCATATTTTTCTTTAATAAGATTTCTCGAATATTCAGGCTAGTAAACAAAAATAAGTACATATACTGTTTAATAAATAGTTTCTACTCAAATATTGGTATCCATTAAAAATAATGTAATAAAATATATCAATAAAAAAACAAGAGGCAAAACTATTTTCAGTTGACACATTTCACCCTTTGAGGGACTTTATCAAGGCAATTGTACAGATTTATTTTGTTGCGTGTGTTTATTTACAAGAGCAAGGATGCCATTGTGTTATCAAGGCTTTTAAATTTGAGAGTGTTCATGAATATTCATCAGGTTGTTGAAAGGTCAATCAAAACTTGTGGAGAACACAAAGTGCCATAATTTAAAATCTGGTAAAACCAAAGTGAGTGGGTAATATTCAAAATATATATATATATATATATATATATATTTTTAATAAATGAATATTATTTAAATTGTGATCAGATTATTATGGTTTGGGATGGACGTGTGTGCTGTACACCTTCAAAAACATGAGGTAATGGATTTAACCGTTTTCTTTTGATTTTTTTTAAAAACATTTTTATGGTCATGTATGTTGGCTTGGGAAAGTAGTAATTCTTTCAGGAAAGAAGTGATTGGAAAGAAACTGGGTGGGGGTGTAGATTCTTATTTTAATAAGATTAAATAGTGGTGCTTTTGAGAATTTTCCTTCTGAGTAAATTAATTTCTCTTATGATAAGTAGCTCTTTTTAGATTGAAATTGTGGCTGATTTTATTTCTGTGTATAATATATAAATCAATGGACACATGTTACAAAGAACAAGCTAACACATGTAGATTGAGCCTCTAGTCTACAGTTTCAGTCTGTATCTCTTGTTAAGACAATTTAGAAGACTGAAGTAAATTAAACCTATTTATTCAGTCATGCATTCTTATGTTCATGCTTTAAACACTAGTATCACTTTTACTAAATAAGTAGGTATTTTGATTATACTTTTACTCTCCATATACTTGTAAAGTCTGTCAATATATATTGCAGATATTCTCAGTTAAATAACATTAAAGCAGTTTTTTTCTTAAATTTAAAACATCTATTTTTCTGTTCATTAATGTATAGTCATACAATTTACGATTTAATTGGTCATTATAAGCAAAAAGAATGAATAGGAAAATGCATGTCAAGGGACATAAATCCAAAGTAACTTTTGAAAAGTTAGCTCCCTTGGAAATTTCATCGAAGATGAAGAGAACAGTATTTGTCTTTCCAAGAAGGCAAAATGTGGTATAAATCATTTTAATGTGCCGCCAGTGCTACAAAGACATGTAAGGCAACCCTCTGCTTTAGTGCAATGTGCAAATTCAAGGTTGGAATTTCTCGGACTAAACTCATTTCATTTATGCTATATCTTTCTTAAAGGGAAAATAGAGAACTGGGTTAACCCAACAAGAGACGCAGAGTTGGTTGTATGTGGTGGAGTAAACACCAGGAGTTACGTCACATGTTACTGACATGTAGAAAAGCAGACAAGATGAACACTCTTTCTTGAAGATAAAATAAGAATGATTCTAGCCCCCCCCCCCAAAAAAAAACAGAAAGAGGGCCTTGGTTTTATTAGATGATCATAACCTTTTATATTAGGCCATATTACATAATGATTTGATGCTGTAGGTGTCCATTGTGTTGTTTGGCATTGAATTTGTAGTTAGTCTATTGTTATACATCAGTTTTCAGATACCATTTCTCATGAAATTTGTGTTTCTACTTTTACAAAATATATCACCTGTTGGACATGTATAAATTGTAACCTGATGCAATTGAAATGAGGGAAAGAGTTTAGCATTTAACAAAATGAATAATGGTGATTTCCAAATAATCCTCCACATAGTTTTAAAGAAAATTCTCAAACATCATTGGCAAAAGCAATTCAAACAACTTGTGTTTAATAATCAGAGAACAATAATTTTAGCTCTTTCAACAGACTTCAGAGTTTATCTTAGGAATTTCTCATCAATTAGCTTCAGTATAAGTGAAAAAAAAAAGAGCCAGTGGATTGCATTTGACAGAAAATCAGAAGCTGCATTGTTTTGGGGTACATTGATCACTCTTATATATAATTACTCAAACATGTTTTATTAAAGCAAAGAATCTATTGCAATAATCATAAATACATATTGACATGAAAAAATGTTTTTAGTTTAAAATTATTAGATATATCAGCATGAAATTTATAAGTGAATTGATGTGATACAAAAGATACATTTATGTAGAATATTTATTATTTAATTCATTATTTGTAAGGCAACTCTGCTTTTAACCATGCAATAAATTGGTACTTTGATATTCATATTCATCATTTTTGTGAATAATGCTCTTAATATTAATAATAATGTTGTTCTTTTTTAAATGATATTGTAGTAAAAAGATAAGGTAATTTCTTTTCACTTTGACAAAGCCTTGCATTTTTATCTATTTCAATTAAAGGCCTAGCAATGACTCGGCTTGTGCCTTTGGTCAGAAGTAAGTATCAAACCTTAAATTAATTCTAACAAACAATTATTGAGAAAATTCTTAGCAAGGGACTTGTTAGTGATATCCATAATTAGCTATTTCACAATTATAGCTAATCAATTATAATTTCTTATTGATTAGAAAGAAGAGAAACTACTTGTGGAAATTAATCAGTGATTCCAACTTTTACAAAAAAATACACCTCAAATAATTTAGGAAAATATAATGAACTAGCTTAAAAGCTGCCTTATCTGTCAGCATTTAAGCTAACTCCAGGGGAGGGCTCTTGATTAGGCCTTCATCACAATAGGTAGGGAGGAGTAGATGCGATAAGCAACAATAAACTACAGAACTCAAAATTGATTGCTGCATTTAATTACTTCATTAATATTTAAGCTTACCTTTTAAAAGTTCAACAATAATTCTTTTGCCATTTAATTTAACAACTTGATGTACGTAGGTCTTTACATTCCAAACAAACAATTTTTATTTCACAAGGTGACTTTCACTGGATTTCGCAATTAATTTTGATTATTCTCAAATTTATTTCTAAATTATAAAAATTGTTATTGTACAAAAATATTTGTCGCAAAAAATCACGTAAAAAAAAAATCGCCAAAAACAACTGCAATAATGAAAACTTGGGAATCCAAAATTTCAGGATTGTGGATCTGGCCCAAAATGTTTTTAATTTGCTCATGGAGTGTTGGCCTTGATTCAAAATGGGATGAAATGTTGGGTTACAGCTTTCAGGAGTAAAGTTGATAAAGTGTGACACAGTGACACACTAACATTTGTATTTATTATATAGATATTGACTCATAAAAACAATACTTTTGATATTAGAAAGTTCTATTTTATTTTATCATATTCTATGAAGAAAATGCATGTTACCATGCTAAAAAGTTTAAGACAACTTCAAGGCATTTAGTGCTGTTTTTTAGGCTGTCTTTGGAGATTTGAACAAAGGTTTTTTTTCAAAAAATATTTGACAATATAATTCCATGTTCTCTTTTTATATTGAAATGATGCATTTTGGAAACTAACAAAGATATTAAAGAATTTCTGTCAGCCTCTAATTTGGCAAAATTAAACATTATAAAATAGAAAAACATTGAACTGTGGTATCTAATGGAATTTTAAAAAAAAGTCTCCTTCTTAATAATTGTAGGTTTGTAGTAATTTAGGACTAACATATTTACCTCCAGTCAATTTGCATGGTTGCTAGGTCTTTACTTTGGATATGTTTTTTAAAAATCCAAATATTAGTGAATATTTCAATAATTCATTGTATTACAAGAGATGTAATTCTTACATAAGCCAAATGTAAAAAATATTAATGGCTTTGAAAAAAAATGATATAAAATACTGTTTTCATTTTTGAATAATTGTTCCCCGAGGGCTGACTACTTAGCAGTATAGTATCCCGTGGACGTTTTACATAAATGTCCCTATTTTATTGCTTGTATAACACACATCAGCAGTAAAGGGCAGTACAGATATAGACAGCCTTATTCTACTTAAATATTAGGCTTTGTGATTAAATACAGGAGTGTTGTACCCTTCTACCAGTTTAACTGGTTAATTTCAATGACAATAATTAGAAACCATTGAAAGATATTATCAAGATGGAGAAATTTATTATAGAATCAGACTTCTACATTTGTTTAAAAACCCATTAAAAGTGGCTCAGAGCAAAATTTATCTCCAATCAATCTAAGTAGCCCAACGACCCATTAAAATCAATTCCAGACGAAAAGTAACTAAAAACGCTTTCTGATTGGCTAATAAACAAAAAAATTATTTTGTACGTTCTCAAGTACGTACTCATCATATTGATTTAGTGAGTATCCTAAGCAGATACAAATTTGTGCCATTCGACTTTGATAGTGAGTCTTATGAATTCTTACCAGGCTTAAAGTTA
This sequence comes from Acanthosepion esculentum, assembly GCA_964036315.1. NCBI lineage: Eukaryota > Metazoa > Mollusca > Cephalopoda > Sepiida > Sepiidae > Acanthosepion > Acanthosepion esculentum. The sequence continues at coordinate 8,395,128 of OZ038487.1, read as the reverse complement.
AATTCACTTAACATTTCCACAGCTTGTGAAGTACACTCACTCAACTATATAAACTCAACAGAAAACATCAAGTGACACATTCAATCAAAGAGAGATAACTTCATACACAGAACAGTAAGTCAAGTGCAATATAACAAAATTCAACACCAAAAACAAACTGTTTAATTTTTGTTCAAACACAAAAATTCCTTATCAAACTTATCCATTTTTATACACACAATTTCTCAACTCTTAATCTTTCATATATCATCACAAATACTTCAATCCACGTAAGAAAAAACTTTGAAGCAATTTAAACAAATCTCAACATACATATTTGTACCTTTTATTGGTTTTTATATAAAAAATATTTATTGTTGAACCAAAGTATTGTTTCATACTGTTTCTCTTTTTGTTTGCTTGCTTTTTGTTACATTTGTGAAATTAAAAAAAAAAAAAGTAGTCTGTTAATTGCGTTACCATCAACTTTTTGCAGATTGGTAAACCCATCTTGTTGGTGGCATTAACCCCACTACAATATCCATATACATTTGATTTAGAGAGTACTTTTTGAAAAATAATATTTTATTACATCAAATGTTATTTTTAGTGGACACTCATATTTGAATAGATGCTCTATTTTAAACTATTTTGTCTATTTTGCATATTTGAGAAAATTAAAGAAAGTGTGCCTTCCAATAGGATTTGAACTTGCATCCCCTTTTGCAGGAGGGACCACATTTTTTGAAGTTTTATCTAGTACACAAGTTGGTAGAGAAAATAAATACTGCTTAAAATAAATGGAGCATCTGCTCAAATAAAGGTATCCACTAAAAATAAGGTTTGATGTAATATAATAATCTAGCATCGCTGTATACCATGAGCCAATTAAAGTTTAGTATATCTTTTTCAAGGTATCCAAGTAAAATTAGATTTGGGCTCAGGCGGGGACTTTCAACTTTATAATCAACTTATATAATCAATGTTTCAGATTCAAATATTAAACTGAGGATACCAGTACAAAAAATGTTTTGATTTCAAATGTGAACACTATACTCAAAGTAGTCAGTGTAGTAGCTGTAAGATTTATAATACTTCTTTCCATAGTACAAACAATACCTTTGTGATTTCATTGACTCAGAACCCTGAATTGTGACCAAGTCTGACTAATTTACACTTCCTTTTTATTCATGTTATACAACATAGTTTAATAATATTGACCATTGCAACACTTCAATTGCTCTTTTTAACAATTGACTTTTTAGAATAGTAAGTAGAAATTTCTTGCATTTTGAATTCTAAACAAAATTATGCTTAGGAGAATAAGATGCTTCTATATACAAAACCTGATTAACTTACTGAATTTAAGATTTATGTAAATATTGATTTCCTTTCTCTGTGAGTGGGCCCCTTGTTTCTGTCTGTCCTCTTTCTGGAGATCATTGGTTATGATAGTGAGAAAACTTCATAGTAATTGTCCTGGTTGACTTAAAAAGATCAACTTCAATAAAATTAATATTAACATTTTCAATAGTAATAACTTTATGTGAATAATGAATTATCAATTCAGAGGAACAGGCTAATCTCTCTCTAGTAGTTAACATACAGGCCATTTACTCTTCCTAAATTGTTTCCTGTATACTTCATTTTTTTCTAAAAATACTTAGAAACTTATTTTCTTACAACTCTTTTAAATACTACCTCTGTCTCATAAAAAATTGTTAGATCTGTAAATACATTTCATGCAATACACATAACAATTATGGGCCGGTGCTAGTAATTGATATTGAATGATATCGAGTAATACTCTTTTAATAAGGGAGAAATATCTGATCTGATATTCACTAATAAGGAGCATTTCAGTAGCACCATCATGGGGTTGATTTCAGTCAAGTATTGAAGATGTTTAAGAGTTATTCCCCCTTAAACATTTGTTTTCATCAACCCCTAGTTATTTATTTAGCATCATTTGTTACGTGTGTAAAGTAATAGAAATCAGATTTTTATATAGAAAATATGACTTTGCCCTAAAAAATATATATTAGTAAATTTTCATTTCATAGAAATTATAAATTTTGTTAAATTCTGTTATTGAAGTGATTTCTTAACGAAGGAGGGATTCAAAAATAAATTTCAATGTTTGATAATTTGTTAGATATTTGGGAGTGGGTCAGGCTGGGTACTTTTTTGTATTCACTCATATTCTCAATATAAGTATTTGTAAGTACAATTTTAAAAAAATTTATTTTTCTTTTTAAATTATTATATGAAAAATATATAATAGATTTTGTAACTTGAATGAACTGGTTATATTTTTCTGTGTTTTTCAGTAAATAAGACATTTATTTTAAAAGAAAAATCTAAAATTCTTTTCCAGAAATATTCTATGATGATTTACAGAAAATGATTATTTTCTGAGCACAAATTCCACTAAAGCAGATTTAAGAAATAAAGTAAACTTGATAAATTAGTGTTGAATACGATAACAAATGGCTTCCATTTGAAGGGTGTGAAAAGTTTATTCCATTGATCTTTAATAATATATTGGAAAAGACTGATTGCAACACTTTGAGACTTGAGTTTCAGCAAAATACATTTCCCAAAAATAATCTTCAGTTAATGTTTGAAAGGTAAATCAATTTTTTTAATATAATTGTTTAAAAAAAATAAAAGTTTCCTTCAGCAGTACCTGCTTCTTTATGACCTCTCTCTGTTGTACTTAGTCCTCCATCCATTTACACAAACAGGATTCCTCTGCTTCTCTTGCCTGTGATGTGCTATGAGAGTGTTAAATTCTCTGAGCCTTCTTTCCTTATATGCCCCAACTATTTTAGCTGTCTCTTTCTGATTGTTAGTAACAATTCTTTTGTAGTTACTACTTACTATAAAAACCTTCTCATTTGTATCATGCTCTTTCCGTGGTATTCTCAATATGTGCACATAGAAATATATCTCGGTTGCTTCACATTCTCTATAATATGCTAATTCCTATTCAATCACATTAGCAAGCTGATCCATAACCATATAAACTTCAGCAATTGTCCTTTTCTAATTATCAACTTTAAAAGATTGCCAATATTCATTAAATATCAGGCATAAAGACGGAAACGAGTGAAACAGATCTTTTCTTAATGTCTAATAGTCAAGTGTCGTTAAGATCACTTTAACCCCCCCCCCCAAAAAAAAACCCAGGATAACAAAGTTTGCTCCATTCATTACTGCTTGCGTAATCAACCAACAGTAGTACAGTGATTATAAGCCTTAAGAAAAGTTCATAATCTTGGGAATTGAGTTTCATGGGAAATTAGAGAAAGGATCATTAGTTAATATTTAAATATTTATCTTTCTCTTTTTCAATTAGTCACTGGCAATGGAAATAGATTTCTTATGAGAATCAAAACGGAAGGAAGTCCTGGCTATATTCAGAACAACTTTCAGCATCACAATTTAAATGGAATCTATTTGTAGAAAAAATTCTTCATTTAGTGGAACTTAAAGGAAATTCTTATGATTTGCTAAAACCTGAACAAACTGCAACTGAGAAATGTTAGAAAAGCAATTGACTTATTTTTATCATATGTAGCAGACTGATGATAACTCTTAACCTTCTGAGGTTTGGAGTAGCCAATGAATTAAGTGATAAGTGATATGAGATTATATTTTGTGATGTGGGGCCAGGTGAAAACCAAAAGGCAAAATGGTTGGTTAAATCTGAATGTGGAATGGGATAAATTGCTGAAAAAGCTAATTAAAAACATTAATTAGCTGCAATAATGAAACTGTCTGGAAATAGATGGAAGTCTATAGTCAGGTTTACTAACCAGTGAATAATTTAATAAAATGTATTAAACCATTCATAATTAAGTAAATCTCTGACCTCACCTGCTTTTACTTTTGCTTAAGTAGATTGGCATGCTGGATGTGAATGATATCCTTCAAACTTGTCACGAGAAGTTATGCATAGGCTCAAAACTATATTTGCTTTAAATATTATTCATCCCAAATCCTTCTTTAAAAAAATCTTGGCCTGAAAATTTTACAAAAAAAGTCCTGGCTATCAACAAGTGGACATCTAGTTTTTCAAATAATGGGCATCTGGGTTATTCAAATAATGGGCATCTGGATTATAGTGTAACCATTGCTTAGTCACATGATCAATTCCTGAATGAACAGATATTTTTAACACTACCTGGTGAGTAAACATTAACATATGTAAGATGAATGCAATTTCTCTATACTGCTAGGATTTGGCTTGCTAATATTTTAAGTGCATTTATGACCTTCAATGTAGATATTGATAAATAAATCTGTTGTTGAAATTTAATGTAAAATACTGTAGTTTTCTTGCGTTTCTAAGGAAATTCAAGAACCATTATTTTTCATTCTTGTATGTCTGTCATCCTAGTTCAATTGTAATCTCACTGGAGAATGCTTCAACTGGAATTGGAAGACTTTATTATTTGATAATTTGGAATAATGTTTCCATCTCAAGTTTGAATCCAGCAGTAGTAACTTGGTTCTGTCAAGGGTCAGTGACCAATGTTTTTGTTCGAGCAAAATATTATAACTGTTGCCAATGACCAAGGAAATGATCTTCAACTAATAGCCTAATAGTTGGTGATGGGAGTGAAAGGGTTACATGGCACATTGCAAGAGAAAATACTTTTTTGTAGGCAAGGGAGTCAAATAATGAATTTTTTTTTTTTTTTTTTTTTTTTAGAATGAAAACACCTGTCTTGCAGGAGTTACTCTGACAACCAAACTCATTCTTAGTTGGAACACCATTTTAACATATCTATTTTAAAGACTTTTTCAAATATATTCTATGTATAGGAAGAGAATGCAGCCTTTTGGTTTTTTTTTAGTTGCAATAAAAATAAAATGGTACTAACCCTAAAATTCGAAACATTTATAGCAATGATAGTAATAAAAAGTTACTCTATTTTCAGTGTTTGGTGCAATACAGATTATTGCATAATTTATATTTGAAGATGTTCTCAGATCATTCCATATCATGCAACAAAAAACACACTGTATAAAATAGCCATTGCTATTTTAGCATCCCACTACCACCTTTTTTTATCAACATCAATTTTCGTACAAAAAGTGGACCACAGAGCTTATTCAGCTTAATAAATATTTTCAGAAAATCTTAACTTCTAATTGGTCACTTAATATTTAATAACATCGACCTAGTTTTTGACCTTACTAAAAAAAATAATTCCGCCAAAATCTTTCAAGCCCGTGATCCTAACACATGGCCAATGTTAGCAATAAAATATGAAACGTCTTTCATCTTCGACAGTAAGCCGATCGGAATCCTTTGAACTCGTCACACAGTTCCAGGTTTTACGTTAAAGTTCCTTAACATGATTCCAGCCTGAAAAAACACTCACTCACACAGCAATATTTTATCACGAACAATCAACTCAAGTTTTCCACATTCAACTTGATACAAGAATATTTTTCATACACTATCAAGCTCAACGTTAATTATTGCAATTAACATAAACACAGCTTGTTAAAAACCACTTATTTCAATTACAGAATATTTTCTTCGAACAGGTGAAAATAAATCAAAGAACAACAATTCCGTAAACATTAAAGTAAGTCGTAAACATATTTTTCCAATTTTTAGTAACAAACTTGAACTGTTTATCATTTTCTTAAATTACAATAATACCAAAACACACTTTCTCATTATTGTACAGACCATTCAACAAATTACAGTCTATTAACCCAGAACTTTGACAACATTTCAATGTAAACATAAAAGGACATTTGAACTTTTTTAAAACCACATCTTTACTCCAGTTGTTTGTATCTCTTGTTTATATAAATATTTTATTCATTGTTGTGCAAAAATTGTTGTTTCTCATGTTCTCCTTCTTCTATGTTTGTTGAACACTAAAATTTAATGTGAGAGGAAATTGTTAATTTCATCTGGCAGCCTAATTTACTCAACAATTTTTCATCCATCCATTAACACAACCTCCACACTATGACTGAATATATGCAAATTCTTTTAATTTTCTTACTTTTTTTTTCTACATCTCCTACAATGTTCTTTATCTATTATTTGAAATTCATTGCATATAATTTCTCTTTCCAGATAGTCTGTCATAGTAGATTCTTTCACTTCATCTTTGGATATAGTTTTTCATTGTTCCTTGAGTTTAACTTAAGTGCACTAATAATGCCTCCTTTTATATTCTTTTCTATATATGCATAGGATGTTGTAAATTCAATCTTCTGTTAATTTCTTGTAAGAAATTTGGTAATAAGATTATAAAGAGTGATTGAGCTAATGTAAATGACCCTTTTGTTAGAAGGCCCACAAATCTTTTGTATTCATTCAGCCACACCTCTTGTATATGCTATACTTGCTTTAGCTGCAGTGTCTTTAGATTTCATTTTATCATCCAGTTTCCCATCTAAGAAACAACTTAGGATGGAGATTTATTACGCTGGAAAGTGATCTTTGCTGATGACCTTTCTCTGACGACTTTTCTCTGATGTTGAAGGCAATGAACTAACTCTTGATACTGAAAGGATGGTGGTTTGAAATGAAATTTAAATACAACCATCCCTTTTGAATGTGGGATTTAAAGGTAACCATATACTTCCAAAGGATTTAAGGATGGAGCTTAGGTGATACAGTTTAATCTACCTTTAAAGAATTGTATATATCTCTTTACACATACACAACAAAGAGATAATAAATGTGGTCTTCAGTTACAACAGTGTTTTGTTTTAATGTTGCATATATACTTTTGCTATTGTGGATAATATAAGGTTTTGGTCATCTTTTACTTTGGTGTTTTATCAGATATGTGTAAAGAAAGCCGACTCAATACCGATTTGACCTTTGAACCTAGTTGACCACTAGCAGACATCAACTGTAAGCAAATGTATTTTTCACCATATTTTAAGTAAGAAGTAATATTTTTAAAAATCTAGTTCAGTAGTGATTAATTTTTATTGAATCCTATATTTATATATTGCCCATCTTATTTTTGGAAGATGTTTAATTACAAAGATCAATTACAGACATCAATCATGGTATAATTAAAATTAATTTTTGGTGACAAAAATTGCCATCAAAAACAGCAAACCTGCTTTAAGTGCTGAAAAGTAATTTTTACTTTATGAATTAAAGTGATGCAATTAAAACTTCAAAAATTACAATATGTATTACCATTTTAAAAAAATAGTCCATGATCATTGGTATAATTTGAAATGTTTTTGGTACCTAAATAGTTGATATGAGAAACATAAGTTATACCATTTTATACAGATATATTATGGAGAAAAGATGAAAAGTGTATCTGTCTATATTCTTTGATATGAATGTAAATATATAAACATAGCATGACAATTTTGTGCATTACAAAGCAACAGGCATGCCCCACTTATATATATGTGTGTGTGTGTGTGATAAAAATATAGTTTTAAGGTATGCTATATTTCTGGGTTAAAGTGCTCAATATCAGGGACAGAGTGTATGTAAACATAACAGTAGACATTGAAGTCAAAACCCAGAAGTGACATTCTGTTTCATGCTTAAATGCAATCTTCATGCCGTGTGCATTGTGTTTTGGCTCAACTATTTATATATGCTGATCAGTGGTGCATTATGGGTAGGTTTATTGCATTATTCTAATGGTTATTTGGGTGGGCGGTAATGGCTATTACGATTACAGTTTGCTGGCGACTGTCACTGAGAAGACAAGGAAATTGTCACATTGTTACTACTATGGCATCCTTTTGGAAGTATCTTATTAAAATTGACTTTCCCAGACGCCATAGCTCGAGACTCGGGGTTGGACATTAAAGATCTGGGAACAGCAGTACATGTCTGGACAGAGTGGAAAGGGATTGTAAATGGAGTTCTGGCCAACTTTTGGGAGGTCGAAGAATGATGATGAATGGCCATGTTTCAAATTATTTTAGGGACTATTGAGTGGAAATAATTGTGGATGCAGTTTTGTGGCTATTTTATAGTGTTAATTTTTTTTACTCATCAGTTATTATTAATTATTTTATGTTGTGATTGTCATTATTATGTTTACTTGTGTTCATAGTTTGTTAATTTTACTTAATATATTTATTGATTTGGATCAATTTATTTTACTTATTTATTCTATTATTTATTTTTATAATACAATAAATACAAGTAAACATAATAATAACCACAACAAATAATAAAATAATTAATAAATGAGGAGTAAAAAAAATTAACAGCACTATAAAATAGCCACAAAACTACATTCAGATCCACAATTATTTCCACTCAATAGCCCCTAGAATAATTTGAAACATAACCATTAACGTTCACCCAAATAACTGTTAGAATAATATAATAGACCTACCCATAACGCACTACTGGTCTGCATATATAGTCAAGCCAAAACATAATGTACATGGCGTGACAATTGTGTTTAAGCATGAAATGGACTGCCACCGCTGGGTATTGACTACAATGTGTACACACACACATTGTGTATCTAGGCAGCAAATTCTCTTTTAGGCATGTCTGATTAAATAATGTACAAATATATATATATATATATATATATGTGTGTGTACATACATTGTAGTCAATACCCAGTGGTGGCAGTCCATTTCATGCTTAAACACAATTGTCATATATATATATATATATATATATATATATGTGTGTGTATTTAGGCAGCAATTCTCTTTTAGGCATGTCTGATTAAATAAATTAAAAACATTGTCTCCTTATTTTTAGCATAATCCTTTCAAATATTCATGAATATGAAAGGATTATGCTAAAAATAACCAGACATAATGTTTGTAAATTATTTAATCAGATATATAAAAAAACAGACATTGAAGTTAATACCCAGAGGTGACAGTCTATTTCATGATAAATGCAATTGTCAGCGTTTGTCATGAAACAGTCTGTCGCCTCCAGGTGTTAACTTCAGTGTCCACTTTTATATTTATATATGCTCTATTACTTTAACCCATAAATATAGCATACCTTTTATATATATATATATATATATATATATATAATGTAGTGTGTGTGTGTGTCCCAATAGTTTTAGTTGATTAATTAAAAATAACTTTTTCTTTCCATCATTAACTTTCCTTAACAACATATTTATTTCTTTGCACTATTACTTTGTCTTTCAACTTCATGGTTCCATCCTCCAGGAATTTATTTTTCTCAATAAAGAACTGCACTAGAAGCATTTGCAATCTTTTAGAGATTTAAAAAAAAATATCAGTATAAATGCTAACTTGAACATAATGGTGGATAGGTGAAAGCTATCCAACCAAGTTGTAACAATTTTTACCTTGTTACTAAAGAAACTGACAGTCTAGTATTAAACTGATGGAATATTTTGGATGTTTTTCATTCATTGATTTGATTGGTCTAATTAGTAGCAATAATTGTTTTAATTAATGATTTGGTTCTCTGGATGGAGCTTATATCCTAAGACTCTTTCCAATTCCATCAAATACACAGTTGAATAAAGACCAGCCTTTTGTATAAGGAATAGTTGGGGTCATCTAGTCACTGCTAATGATCCTTTCCTTAGTTGCATAGTATGTGCTTCGTTAGGGCTGCATACAGGTTTGAATTCAGTTTTCCTTCTAGATCAGTTGCCACCCAAAGCTATAGAAAGCAAAGTCTGTCCTACTATTTACCCATAGCTAGGGGGAGAAGAGTTGGATTCATACCTTTTCCAAGGGTATTAGCATGTAAGTGAATGTAATGAACATGACTAGAATGTTTTTGTCTGGTTAGTTGTAATTTATTTCACTTGCCTTATTGTTGTAGAGTATTTGCTTTTTATTCCCTGTCATAATTTATTTAAAAAATGGTACATCTTTTTGTTTAAGTAGAAAAGTTACATATAGATGGAAGAAACTATCATAACCAAGTTGGTACAAATGATTTTCATCCGTTGATTTGAATATTTTGAGTACATGTCATATAATGTTGACTATTCTCAAATGATGTCTTCATTTCTATCCAACTCAATTAGTTTATCTGACTGTGAAACATTTGTTCAGTGAGAAAAATCTAGCATCAAAGTTTGTAAACTACTGTTTCATCATTTATAGTATTTTCTTTATAAACTGATTTTATTTTTTGTATCTGAATTGCATTTTTATATTTAAGATAAAAAAAAATGTACAATATAAATGTTTATTTTCTTACATCTTCATTAAAGTCAATCCAAAAAATATGCCAATTTTGACAAAAGTTTTATGAAAGTGCCTGCTGATATGACAGCAGTTTCAATAAAATGAAATGCATTCTTTTTTAATGAAGTTAGTCAAATGTTTCTAATTCCATCTGATGACAAAAATGGAACTATCTTTTTCGGCTAAAAGTCTACATGACATTTCTTTTTACTCTCAACTCTTCATATACGAGATTCAAATAAGCAAATAATTTTCTGTATTTCAATATCTGGCTATTCCTTTTTTTGTTTTTTTTTTTCTTTGAAAGTCAAAATTGGATCTGCTCAAATTAGCCAACATGTTCCTGAGACATATGTAAAGATAAGATAATCTTACTAGTGAGCTGCAAATTTGTAAATTACTTGGTAAATCAAGAGTAAGTTTGTTTATTTTTTTGTTTTTTTTATATGCAAAATGTTCTTAGCGACATTGTTAGAATCTTGAGATCAGCTGTATGGAGCAGATTTCCTACTTTACTGTGAAAATAATTAAGATTATAATAAAGTGCAAGAATTTCATTTTTCATGCTAATGGAAATACTTACTGAAATACCTGGCTCTGTATTAGTAATATTTTCATCTACATGTGATTACAATTCATGCTGTTGTGTTCAGTGTACCATAATAAAAATATTAGATAAAATCAAAATATCTTCATGGATTACATTTTTTTATCTAAATGCTTAAAATTGTTGGTTTGCTATTAAAATGTAAAATAATAATTATTTTATATATTAACAACAAACCAACAAGTTGCTTGTATTTAGGGTCGGGGTAAAGGTTTTGTTGACATATACGGAAGAGAATGAGACAGACAAAGAAAGAGCCCAGGTGGAAGTAATATATATAATAGCCACTGCTTGACAGTGTGGTGAAGGAAGGTATGTTTATTTTCAATGTAGCAAGGAAATGGTTTAGCCATCTAAAATCAACAGCTGGTTGTACAAATGTCATATTTAATCTCTGGGTATATTATGATGAGCATTGGGGAATGGACAAAATTTATTGACTCTGATTTTTGTTGCTTTTCATCTGTTTATACAAACATCAATCAATTTGCTTTGAAAAGGCTGCTCATTCCTCATTGGTTTGTGGCTTTATATCCTGGTTGTGAAAGCTTTTTGATTGGTTGGTGGAACTATTTTTCTTATTTTTAGAGATGGTGACATTTTGGTCTTGTTATTATTTGTTTATTTCTTTTCTTGCATCCTGGTTGTGAAAGATTTCAGATTGGTTGGTCAAACTATGGCTTTGTTTACCTGATGATTTTTATTATGTTTTTAGAGATGGTGAAATTTTTATCATTTATTTTTATTTATTTATCCATCACCACAGTTATCAGTGATTCTGTATACCATATTTAAATAGTGATTAAGATTTGAATTAGTTCAGTTCAGAACTTTTAATAAAATAAAGATTGTTATTTTAAATTGTTTATTAGCAAGTTGGTAATATTTTTGTGTCAACTTTATTTTTAATTTGAGTTCATACAGTTTCACCATGTTGAGAAATCAATGCATATTGAATCTGTTTTGAATCTAACAATTAATGAAAACAACTTGTGATTTCTATAAAGTTACTGCTTGTGATATGGTTAAGAGTTTTTAAAAAATACTAAAAAATCTGAACAAACTGCTACTGAAGTATTTTTTGTCGTTTTTTTTTTTCCTTTTTATATGAGAAGTTAAAATGGAATCTGTTTTTGATTTCAAGTTTGGTTTAAATCTCAAAGAAACACTCAAAACTGCAATTTAAAACATTTTGGCTTCCAAGTTCTTTCTAAGGTTTTGCAAGGGAAACACAAAGATTATTTTTGCAGCATGATGTTTGAGGCCAATTGTTATATCAAAAAATTAATAAAAAGTTTCAATCACAAATGCTGCCCAAAAATAGATCTATTTTTTTTAACCTTAAAAACCTTGTAAAATAAAGTATAACTGAAAATCAAAAAGAGGTGGGTAGCACTTTTGATTGGTTGAATATTTTTCCATTAAACGAGGTTGAGTTGTTGCCCTGCTAGCATTTGATGAAGAGCTGTGGTAATGGAAAGGAAGCGGGGATTGCAGAGAAATGAATTCTGTACTTTCTCTCTTTCTCTCCTCTAATAATAATAAAAACAGTTTTTATGAAATTACTATGGCAAGGAGTTTGGGTGTTATCTTTTTTAATTTGTTTAATTTTTTTGTTGTTGTTATTTTTGGTAACTTTCATTAAATGACACCTGGTGGTTATTTAACAAGAATCATGTTATCTGTTTGTCCATTTTGAGAGGGTTTTTTGAGACATGCACATCTTTGAGATTAGTGAATTTCAATCAAATCTTAAATTTTAGCTGTTTGTCAGATTTGAAACATAATGGAATGACTTTTCACATATTTTTTAAAATTTTCCAATGTAATTTTTTAATTTAATCTTTTTTAATTTTAGAATTTTTCAATGTAAAATTTTAAGCTTATTTCTGTGAACTTGGTACAAATAAAATTGCTTCTCTAACAATCTAAAAGAAATGACTCTCACTTTAACATGTATGACTGTTGACTTTCCTAAGATATTAAGCACATCTTCTGCATTGTACCAGCTTCTTAAACATGAATTTTAGAAAGATTTAAAAATACATTATCTGAAAGACATACGTATTAAACTAAAACATTATCTGAAAGACCACATTTTAGTTTAATGTCTGTCTTTCAGATAACATTTCACTTTAATGTCTAGATCTGAAACACATAAGCACTAAAGTAAAATATTATCTGAAAGACAGACATTAAACTAAATTTTGCCATTATAGCTTGAATCTATGGCTGAATAATACACTTTGCCAATATGGTGGATAAGTATATTTGGACACAATATTAAAAACAAAATGTCTCTTACAGGCTCTTGGGTTGTATGAAAATTAAGCATCAATGATTTTTATTTTTTTTATTTTTTTATTTTTTAGGAAGAATTTTTTAATTGAGCTGGGCACTTTTCAGCACCTTTCCATACATGTTGATCTCAAAATGACTTCTATCATAGGACTTGTTAAGTGAAGAGGAAAAAATCATTAAATGCTGATTTCTATGTAGTGAGTTTCATGCTTCAGCTACAAACCAGGTTACCTGTGGCAAATTGTTGAAGTTTGTAGGGAGCATTTCTAAAAGTTCATTAAACTCTTCCATACATTTGTATGTGTTGTCTGCTCTTCCTGACATAACTTTTATAATTTATTTTGCTCTTAATCTTCAAATATAGTTGATTCAATGAATTGCAAAAGAAGCTACGGTAATGTTTGCAATAAATGGTTGTCAACATTTAATTTGGATGTATTTCTACCTGTTTTCTTTGACAGGCACAAGAGAGTAAGTTCCAATATTTCTTAAAGTAAATTAATCCCTCAGATTAACCATCTGTTGTTAAATGGGTCAAGGAGTGGCTTGTTAATGTGAACACCTCCAAAACGGATCTGCTCTTTTAATTGTCTGAGAGAATCCTTTTCACATTCCATCAGTATGGCTGATGCTAACTTACAGGGGAGTGACTCCTTGCCCTTTCTCCAGTTAACATTTCCCACTGATATGAAGTGGAAAGTGTATATTGAATCAATTGCTAAGTCTGCAGCTAAGAAACTTGGTTCAATGTGTCAAGCCAGACAATTTTTCTTACCAGAATCTATCTTATTCATAAGTCTTGCTTTGAATATTGCTGCCACATCTGGTTTGGGGCTCCTGCTATATATATTTAGAGATTCTTGATAAAATCCAAAGAAGAATCTGCAATGTCATTGGTCTTAACCTAGCATTTCAGTCACTTTCCCACTGTCGTAATGTAACTTCCATGTACCTTTTCTATAAATACTTTTATGGTAATAGTTCTGATGAATTTTCCACTATGGTATCTAGACTTTAAGCGTTGCACTAGATTGGCAGCTAGGTCTCCTCATTTTACAGTTGAAATGGTTAGATGTAAGTTCTATGCTAACAGTTTCTTCTATCTCACTTCTTGCTTATGGAACTCTTTCAGCTTCTTGCTTCCCTATCAACCTTGATCTTCAAAAATTTAAACGTAATATCAATCATTACTTTGTCTTAATTCTTGTCCTTTTATTGTTTTCTCTCCTTAATAGTATATTTTTCTCATATTCTCTAATGCTCAGTAACCCCTTGCATCTTAGTGGCTTTATTGCCTTGCTTGGGGTGAAATGATTAGAAAAAGATTATAGGATTTCTCTCTTTTTAAAATAAATATAATTAAAATAATCTGATGTTATTTTTTCTCTTGAAAGGTAAATTGGTCGACTTGCATTATTCATTATTATTTTCTTTTCACTAACATTGTATAGACCAATATAAAATGAATTCCTATTTAGTAGCTAGTTCTTATTTGACCTGATGGAAATGGAAAGTTTTGGCAGAAATTGTATTTAGAGAGTCCTAGAAGACCAGACATCATAGTGAGTTGATTCTAAAGAGGACATTGTTGACAAATGTGGCTTTTGGAGAAAGCAGAAGACTGGCACCAGGTGTTTCTTCATTCAGAAGAAACGCATAATATATTAACTCTCTGTTTATGATGGTAAGTAAAAATAGAAAAACTGGATAGCGAAAAGAATTTAATGGCATTAAAAATTACCCTCATCTTCAGTTTGAAAGAAACTTCTCATACATGCTCATAGCAAGGTGAATTCTAACAAAATGGATTTAATTTAAGTGAGGAAAAAAAAGGTAAATTTAAGCATTACTTTCTGCTTTAAAAATAATGTTGCTTATTCAACTCATGATATCCAACAGGTGATGGTATTGTTTTCACAACTTTATGTACATAAAGCTGCATTTGATGTCATTTTTTTATAAAATGTTCCAGCTGGAGAAGATTTAGATGACCAAAATTTTATTTGTAGTGACTTTCATTTAAAATATTTACGAGGCATTTTGTTTAACATTAGAAACTGCTATTCTGATAGCAAAGTAATATGAAATATAATTAAAGGCACCTATTGATGAAATATTTAAATTGACAAGAAATCAGCTTTCAAACAAGGTACAGACTGTACAAATCGCTGGTAGTTTCCATTCTCTGATAAGGATGTGAAACGTGGACACTGTTGGCAGAAACAGAGAGAAGGATCCAAGAGTTTGAGAACAAATGCATGAGAAAACTGCTTGGCATTTCCTGTTGAGAACAAAAAAACAAATGAGTTTGTGCAGAAAAGGGTTGAAAGTTTTGTGGGACACCAACAACCTGTTCTTGCCACTGTTAAATGGAGAAAAATGGTGTGGTTTGGATATATTACAAGGCATGACAGTCTGTGCAAGACCATCATGCAAGGCACCATTGAAGGTGGATGTAGGAGAGGATGCCAACGCAAAAACTGGTTGGATAACATCAAAAAATGGACAGGTATGACTATACCAGAATTACTGATAGCTGCTGTTAATAGACCATTGTGGAAAAGAGTTAGTGTGGCTTCTGCATTCCTATCTGCCCTATGATTACAAAAGTCGAGGGGATGATGGATGAAATGTTTCTTGAATTAGTCAATTGGAAAGTGTTGTCTTCCATCAGACCAATGTCAGACATTGTTTCTTTAAAACCCAGCAGAAATTGGCACAGTTTACCAGAGATGTTTTACTAGACTCGCCAAACTCACCTGACCTTTTACCTTTTGATAACTTATTTCTTAATGGGAAGAACTTCAATTCCCTTCAAGCCTGTAAAAAAAAAAAAAAGAAAAAAAAAAAAACCAACTTAGAAAGATGCCAAATTCTGAGAGGCCGGAATCCTGAAACTGCCTCAAAGATGGCAAAAGGTAATGGAGCAAAATGGTACATATGGGCTTGAATAAATCGGTGTACAAATATCTAAATATTGTAAACATTAAAATCCACTTAAAAAAACCCTATGAACTTTGGTTCCAACCCTATACAGCTGAATGATTTCATTTTAATTCAAATTACAAGAGAAAAACAGGATCAACATTTAAGATAAATTAATGAAACCATGCTATTTAAGATTCTTACCCACTTGTCAAAAATGTTGATATTTGAAATGCTAAGCAAAGAGACCCTCAATTTATGATGATTGACTGATGGAAAAATAATGAAGGATTTGGACAAAGGAAAAGATGTTAATTCTATAACTACTTGATTTTATGTTCCTGCCCCCATTAAGGTAGAATCTGACACCAGGTCTTTTTTCTATGGGGTGCCTATACGTGTACACATTGGCTAAAGACAAAAATTGTCCAGTCTTGTCACACTGGTGTTGATATTACACTGGCCGCCACTTCTCTTAGTGCAATCTCTGGGACCAGGCACATTCTGCCATCTAAAATGAGAACAGATTATTTTGTTTTGATCCCAGCCCAAAGGTTGAGAATTGTTACTTCTTGCTTGTTCATATTTTTAACTTCTTAATTCTCCACAGAAAAGTGATGTGAGCTAATATTCAGAAGCCTAATATGGAACAGATGTTATAATACATTTACACTGTCAGATTTTATATATTTGTATTTTGTATACATTATCATAATTTACTATAAAAGAGAACAAATTCATAAAAAATAAAACAATTGATGTCCTGAAAATTTTCAGGATATATTTATGTAAATTCCAGTTTATAATTTTTGTTCATATTAGAAATATTTACAATAACTTATTTGATCTTACGAAACTGAAGAGCTGTTTATTATATTGGGAATATATATTACATAATAGCATAATTATTGATATTTGTTTATTAATATCAGATCTTACGTTGCAACAAAGATATTGTTTCAAAAGAGAAGCAAAAGATATTGTGAAATTATTAAGTGATGAGAAACCAACTTAGGAAATTGCATAATATCTGAACAGAGATCAGAGAACAATAAAAAAAAATGTGAAAATATTAACAAGATTAGAACTAGAAAAAAATGGTTTTAAGAATGTCAGCCAAAAGATTTGAGGAAATTTCAAAAGCCGAAAATGTTGACTGACCAACAAGAAAATATTTGAAGAAGCTGGTGAGTACATACATTATTTACATTATTCGGACTATTGTCTCATCTTTGTTGCCATATTTATTACAATGCTTCTGCCTTCTTCAGGTGGTTCAAATGTCGAACTGAACCTTTTATTTCGCTCATTGGGGTAGACTGTTCAAGTTCCACGTTTTTAATGGATGTCAGTTATCACCTGTTAATTTCCCTTAACCAGGTATTGAACTCACACTCTTTGGGTCCTGTCACTGGATCTAACACCTTTATCCACTGTGCTATGTGTCCTTGAGGACATCTGTGTATGAATTTCTGGGTATTATAAACCTATTGCCTTCAGCATCCTATTTTTTATCATAGCTCATATTGCAATTTTTCTTATCACTTTTCTCTGGCACTCCTTATTACTGGTTCCCATATTGTATTCATTTCTATGCTTGGTCGGCTCAGGAGATTTATGTGGCCTAGCATATGTGCTGATTCCTTAAGTTTACGAATTTTCCAATAGTGTTCTTTGTCTATGATCTCAACCTGATCCCACAGAGGGCGGTGATCTCCCTTCTCTCTCCATATGTGGTCAGCCATGCCTGATTTTCCACTTCCCCTCGTGTTACAGCTTTCTGATGTTCTTGAAGCCTTGCCTTAATGGGGTGGCCTGTCCCCTTTATATTTCTTTCTGCAGCTGCACGGGATAGCATACACACAGTCTTTAGTCATGTTCTCCCCTATGGGGAAGGTACTCGGGAGAGATATCTGCGAAGTGTCGTCAAGCTTTTGAAGGTTGTCCTGATGTTATATGGCCGAAACGTTGTGATAAATATGGTGACAAAGATGAGGACAATAGTCTGAATAATGTAAATAATGTACATAATACCTCATCTCAGAAATATAGACAGAAGCTGGTGAGTGTTGTGAATGTAAACAAAGTAAAAATGCAGAACATTAGGAACATTGGCTGAAGATATCAAAAGAACTGAAATCACCAACTTTTAAGTAAACATCATAAAGAGAAATATGTCAGTTGGGTGAAGAAGTACATGAAAAGTAACAACTGTAATTCTTAGTGAGGAATATAGAGCTATATTGGATGCACATGATGGATGGACTAAAGGTTGGGTACTTCAAAGAAATAGTAAATCCACACGACCTAGAAGGCAACAGGTGGGGATAAAGTAATGTTTTGGGCTAGTAGGCAGTAAAATTATAGATCCCTTCAAAGTTGATTAAAGTTCTTATATGAATAGAATTATAATTTTTGGAGTAATGCAGGTGACAACCAAGAATTTTAAAGCTAGATTGCAAGACAATGTTCTTTAACATTCTGCAAGTCTGACTATTTCCCACCTTGCTAAAAAAAAAAAACACATTTCAAAGAAACCAAATTAATGGATGGAAAGACTCCTATTTTTACAGATATTAAACAATTATAAAAATTGTGGTTCATCATTAAAATTATATATATATATATATATATATATATATATATAATTAAAAAAAAGATGTACATGAAAATGGAAAACAATATTCAAGCAAAAATAAAATACTGCTGAAAGTAATTTTAAAGTCAAAACAATAGAAAAGTTAAAATCAATTAATAAAAGACTATAGAATGTCAATGAACATTTATTCAGATATCAAATAATAAAGCAAGAATTTATTCAGGTATACAGCATGTTTTGTGAATTGAGGTTTCTATTGCTTTTTGGATTTATTTAAAAAGAAAAATTTACATTGCATTTTGTTTGTTTGTCTAATAAAACCTGACACTCCCAAAGCAAGTTATGAATATTTTTAATAAGGATATATAACCACAAACTCGCACAATATACATAAATATAAATGATTCCTGAAATTTCCCTCATTGGTTACTTAATAACAATTTTATTGTGAAAACATTAATTTATATAACAAAATCTGACATATTGTATTTAAAATCCTGAAGGTCTCTAAAATGTTTTTTTTTTTTACAGAAGCATGTGCTGCAGACAAACTGAAGGCAAAATGATTCTCATGATGCATTCTCTCTATCCAGGTGGATGTCAGATAGAATTGTTTCTTTGTAACTTAAGGGAGGGGGTATTAAATAAAACTGCTCATAACTGCAAATCCTTGCCAGCTGAATGTCCGTAATGTAGAGGGAGACCGTGCATAATCTAATTGGCTCTATCTTCACAACCATATTACTTCTTCGGTATAAGCAGAGGCTAATTCATCTTTTTAGGTGTCGGTATTCTACAAGGATGTTCCAGGCTTGTATGTTGCACAAATCTGTGGCTAGAATAAAAGACAGAAAAGGAAGGAAATGACAGAAAGGAAAATAAATAAAAATCAAAAACTGAAGAAAGCAATAAAAAGAAAATGAAGAAATTTGGAAAGAAGAATGAAAAATAAATAAGAAAATAAAGCTGATAAAAAACCCCAAAAAACAGTAGAATGAAAAATAGTTAATAGCGAGGGAGAGTGCGGAAGTGAAGTTTCTCTGGTTGAATTCCTTTTATACTTTTGTTGTACACCTTCCACTTGCTTGAGCAGGTGGATAAAACTCAGAGCAATGAATAACTTTTGCTGTTTTTAGGTATAATTCCTTTATAGACATTTTCAAGTGAAGGGCTTGTCCAAAATGTCTATAACCACACCCTAGGCTCAAAAATAAACCAATCCTTTCATTAAAAGAAAAATTTCTGCCGAGGTTCTTGTATTAACCTGAAATAATCGCTTCTCTACTCTGTCATTATTTTTTCTTTCTTTCTATAGTTCAGTCAAATGCTTAATTTAAAAAGACAAAAAACTAATAATTTTGGAAGATTTCTGTGCTGTAAATTTTTATTATCTTTTATCTTTTGATAAAATTTGCTGTGTTAATGAGAAAAGTTATTGTTAGGCGTTCTTTTCTTAGCTGTTTTTTTTTTTTTATCTATTCTATCTAATTTTGCATCACATTTACCATATTTAATTAAAGAAGGAACAGTGAAAAGGTGGTTGTAATAAATAGAGCACTAACTATAGCCAGTTGGTCATTAAGTATATGTCTGATTGTGGCTGTGTTCCAGAAATGTATCCTTGTGCACAAGTTGGCCTTATCCAATAAATAGATATGCAAATACAGAAAGAAGCTCTGTTAATATTTTTATTTCTTCATTTGAATAAAAAAAGGATGTTGTAAGGAAAAAAAAAAATGTTTGTGAGATTCTTCTGATTGAGTGTTAAATATCGATACTTTTTTTCTCATCTAGAATTAGGGAATATTCTCTTAAGTAAACTGGGTGGTTGGAACTCCTGATTGGGAATGCAAAATGGCATCAACAATGAAAATCGTAAACTAACATAAGTTGCTGATGTCAGTTTTTCACCAGTATTTTATGTAAAGGCATGAATCCAATCTTCTGTGTCAGGTTTCATTGCCAATCATTTTTACTACAATTATATCAGTGTCACCTCCTACAATGGCAGACAGGGAAATACAAGAAAGTACTATTCTTTCTTGATCTGTCTTATATGCATTGTTACTCATGATGTAATTGTGAAGGTAGCAAATAATACACATTATATTCATTGCAAACCTTACATCTGAGTTTGTGATACAAGTTTTAGTTTTATAACAAAACTTGAATTGTAGACTCCTTTCATGTATAAGTGTGATTGTTGCAACTGTGACAAAACATAAAATGGCAAAGGCTGAGTATTCTTTTGAAGTTTTTATCATGATACTTTATAGTTTTTGATGCTTTTAGACATTTTGTGATTGAAACTAAATTCTTACCATTTTGTCAGTGTGGCTACTTGATGCTTTCTCTTTGCTTGCATATGCTACACTACACTGCTTTAATATACTGGGTATAATATTGATATTTTCTCTCTGCTTTTTATCCACTGGGCCATATGGATAAAAACATTGGTTAGATTCAGTAACTAGACTCAGAGTTGTGAGTTCAATACCAGGCCACAGCAGTGGTGAGTTAAAGGGAAAGTTGAGTTAAAGGGAAATAACTGAGACATTTGGAAGAGGCATGGCACGTGGAACTAGAACAATCTACCCTGGTCAATGAAATAGTTCGGTTTGAAATTCCAATCACCTGAAGAAGGCCAGAGCATACAACGTCCGAAACATTGAACATGGCAATGAAAATGAGGATAAAGTAATGTAAATAATGTAAGCAATCATAATACCTCATCTCAGAGATATAGACAGATGTTAAATAAAATGTGTTTTACAAATAAGGAAAAGAAATTATTTTTTTAAAATGCTTGACACTGATGGTTGGACTCGGCATTCTTTGTCAAATTCTTTTCAGCTTTTATCAACCCTGTTAATGGTCAGATATTTGTATTTTAGGTAAAAATAAACACCAGAAATACTGCGATTAAATATTAAAATGATTAGATTTTATAATGAATATGTAATATACACAGCATCATGCAATTACTATGTCTTAGAAGATATTGCTATTTTTGACGACACCATAAGTCAACTGAGAGCAAATTAAGCTCTCTGTGATATTCAGTTTTTTTTTTTTTATCATCAATTCTATAAAACAGTGACTTTTTTTTTTTTTTTTTTTTTTTTTTTTTTAAATATGTATATATTATTTATGAATGTAATGATATTGAAATCGTTGCAAGAAAATATTTTACATGTATGCAGCTTTTAGTTGAAAATTTATCATAATGTATGCTGAAAATGATATGAGTTAAATGCTGAATTTTTTTTAAAGAAAACACTGAGTAGGTAATGAATCAACTAGCAAAGAAGGCAGGGAACTTTATTCAAGACTGGTTTGAAGGATTGTTTATTGAAAATATTGAGGCAGTTAACCAGATACACGCACGCAAAGCATAGCTGTACATGAAAATATATTTACAGTAAAATTCTCAGTATCAATACAGGAAAGACGGAAGCAATAGAAGGAGGTTTTTATCTATCGTTTCCACATTATATTTATCTATCCTTTCCATATTATATTTTACAAATACATGATATGTAATTTTTAGAAACTTGCTGAAAATGTAATTTGATATTAATTTATAATTTAAGAAATTGGGATGTTTGAAAATTTTTTAAATGTCACTCCTTTTTTATGAAATATTAGCTTCATACTTGATTTTCTGATTTATACTTAGTTAATCAATACAGCAGTATTTTCTAAAGTGTTATTAAAGTTATTAGGATAATATCATATACTAGCTTAAATGTTGCCGATAGAGCAGCTTTTAAGCTAGCTCCTGTGGAGAGCTCTTGATTGGGCCTTCATCACAATAGGTAGGGAGGAGTAGATGTGATAGACAACAATAAACTACAGAACTCAAAATTGATTGCTGCATTTAAGTATTGCATTAATACCTAAGCTTAACTTTTAAAAGTTCAACGATAATTCTTCTACCATTTAAGTTAAAGGGAATTTGATGTATGTAGGTCCTTACTTTCTGTACAAACAATTATTTTTATTTCATGGGTGACTTTTGCTGGATTTTACAATTTTGATTATTCCCAAATTTATTCCCAAGTTATAAAAATTGTTATACAAAAAAATTTGTTGCAAAAAATTGCTGAAAACAATCGCATTAATGAAAACCTGGTAATCCAAAATTTCCGGATTGCAGGTCTGGATCCAGGCCAGAATGTTTTTAATTCACTCACGGAGTTGGCTTAATTCCAAAATGGTAGCTGTTGGGCTACAGCTTCTAGGAGTAAAGTTGAAAACATATGGACAATTTTATTTTGAAACACTGTAATTTGAGAATAGTAATTTTTTTCATTTGAATATGAGCTATTGAAAGTTAGAGTTGCATCCCTTCAAATTGTTTTTTTTTTTTTAGAAGCCAAGATAGTGGAATCCAAAAACAATTGCAGTAATGAAAACTTGGAAATCCCAAATTTCAGGATTGTGAGTTCAGATCCAGACTGGAATGTTTTTAATTTTCTCACAAAGTTGTTGACACATTGATATTTGCATTTATTATATAGATGAGTGTAATCATTTCATTGGAGTTCAGCTGTTGAGTTTTTTATTTTTTTTTTTTTTTTTTATTTTTAATACTACAATTCACCCAATACATGGCACTCAAAGTAGAGGGCATATTTTTTATATGAATGAAAGAGGATCTGGTAGGAAGTGAAGATTATGAGCATAGGGAAGTCAAGTAATGATTAACCCTTGTCATGGGTCAATCATTATTTGACTCTTAACATGAAGAGATTAATATTGTAATAGTCAGGGTAGTGAGAATGTGTTCCACAAAGTAGCAGTTCTTGGGGGCAAAAAGCTGCCTGAGTGCAATTTTCTTCTTATATTAGGAATATGGGGGAAATGGGGGTGTTTTGACTCTGTGGAAGTAGCATAGTGTTCTAGCTATAAGGGTCCGGACTTGTGTAACTAAAGAATGAAACTCTTATCTGAACATGTGCCATTGAAATAGCAATAGACTTAGAATGTACCATCTGTGAGAAAAGATGTTGCAGAGTGGAAAATGTCTTCCTGCGCAAGACCAAAAATAATTTTGAATTCTTATCAAGGCTGAAAAGATAAGGATTGAGCAGCTACAGCCCAGATATGGCAACCATGCTCCATTTTTGGGCTAATCTGACTCTTAGTACTTGGGTGTATAGATTGGTGTACGCTGGATAATAAACAAATGAATTTAATCTAAATACTTGGCACACAAAAGACTTGGCTGCAGTCTTTATAGAAGATAATTTTCATTTCTCTTCACATCACGGCTTCAATTCACTGACCCTTCCATTTCTCTCTTCGACTTTATCTCTTATCTTTTGGACTCTTTCCAAATTTAAGTTTTTCACTTGTCCAAATCTGGCCAATACTTTTTTTTCTTCTATTATAAATTAATGACTCAAGTATATCATCAATCAGTTTTTTTTTGTTTTGTTTTTTTACTTTGTTATATTAAGTATGTAATTGCCATATTTCAAGGTTTAATGACTTCTTAACTATGATTTCTTTGTTTTCCCTTTAGCAAGGACTATTCTATGCAACAGTTGATTTCAGTAGGAATAAAACAACCATTATTGCTTTTTTTCTTCTCTCACTTTATTCTCTGATTATATTTTTTATACTATTTACATTATTCGGACTATTGTCCTCATCTTTGTCACCATATTTATTACAACATTTCGGCCCTTCAATATCTGTGTATATTTCTGAGATGTGGTATTATGTACACTATTTACATTATTCGGACTATTGTCCTCAATTTTGTTGCCATATTACAACATTTCGGCCTTTGCATGCTCCGGCCTTCTTCAGGTGGTTGGAATGTCAAACTGAACCCTTTATTTCATTCACTGGGG
The DNA here is from genome assembly GCA_964036315.1 of Acanthosepion esculentum. NCBI lineage: Eukaryota > Metazoa > Mollusca > Cephalopoda > Sepiida > Sepiidae > Acanthosepion > Acanthosepion esculentum. Next base: position 8,370,665 of record OZ038487.1, on the reverse strand, counting down.
TAGACTGTTCTAGTTCCACGTGCCATGTTTTTAATGGATGTCAGTCATCTGTTAATTCCCCTCTCCAAGTTCTCCACTGCCTTAACTGGGTATTGAACTCACACTGTTTGGGTGCTGTCACTGGATCTAACCAACACCTTTATCCACTGTGCCATATGTCCTTGTAAATAGTGTACATGATACCTCATCTCGGATATATTTTTTATTTTAAACAAAATTAAGAAACATAGAATGCAAAAGGAATGTTACCTAATATTTCTCATTGTCCTTTTATTAAATCTGATATTAATTTATTAAATCTTATATTAACCTTCTTTATTAAATCTGATATTAGCCTATAAAATTCTAATAAAAACTAGCAGTACCTGTGAAAATTTCACAATTTTCCTAATTTTAATATTCTGATCAATCATAATATTCAATGAATAAATAAGCTCCTTGCAAGTTCAACAACTATGAAATAGCTGTGAAAATTCCCTCATTGCATTGTTAAATATTTGAGAATAACTTCAACCAAATATTGTAATGATCATAATCTATGACTGTAGGTTATTTTAAAGAAGTAATAGGGTACAAATGAAAAGATTTAAAATTGACAAGGTTTTCCATTTCACTGAAGCAGATATTAAAAACAAGTGTTATTACCTTCTCGGTTTTCTTTCTTTTTCTCCTCCTTTCCCTAAAATCAATGTGCACCTTTGATATCTTGTCTTTTGTTTATCCTTGCAGCTAAATAAGAATGGCTCATTGTTTATCCGAGGCAATGCTAGGGTGTAATGTACATACTAAGGAATGAAGGAATGAACAGAATTAAAATATAATAATCTGTCAATTTATCTGACGACATTTGCAATTTCATTTAGTGTAATGAATTTTTATTTTAAAGTATAAATGCACTTTCTATACAGTTTCCATATTTTTACTAGTGCACAAATTTTAAAGCAGAATTAATAAATTACTTTATTAAAAATCTTTTAAATGACAAATCATTTTCAGTGTTTTGTAGTATAAATGTATATAAATATTTGTATTCTTTGTTTAATCAGTTTATACAACATCGGTGCCTTACTCAGTAAATTCAGAATATTATAAAAAGTAAATAGCTTTATGATGAATTAATATTTACACTTAATATTTTGCAGAATTTTTAAATTTGGGTTTATTTACCTTGGCTCTTATTGTGAATATTTTTCCATTGAACATTTTGAGTAAAACAATTTATAAAAATACATTTAATAATGAAGTTTTATAGGAACAAAAAATAAGTCTCTTTACAGTAGGCATGTCATTTGTACACTTTTGAAGATCTTTGCTTGATGCTAGGTAAATAGTATGGTCATATGACAACTTTACTGTAAAAGTCTATGAAAATAGGCTTTTTAGGTAATTGTCATTGGTTTAAATTTTTTTTTTTTTAAGGCATTAGGAGCCTTTTTCAAATTGTAGAAAAGCATATATTCTTTTATGTGCCATCTCCCTTCAGGATGTAAATGATCATGGCTCTCCACTCCTTCCTATCCCTTTTAGCTCTCAATAAGTTTTGTCCCTTTGCTACTTCCCCCAGGCCATGTTCTGTCATGAACTTGCTTAAGCCCGCCAGGTATGTCATGTATTGCTTTCACTTGTCTCTCTTTCCCTCTATTCAACCTGTGAATATCAGATTCTCCAAGCCCTTCTTTCTCAGAAATTTCAGCTACCCCTTCCTGATGTTAAGTATAAGCTTTCTCCTTGTTTGCATCCTCTCCAAAACCTCATCATTGCTCTCACACTCGGTTCATGATGTCTTTAGCATCCTTCTGTAAAACCATACCTCCGCCGCCTCAAGTCTTTGCTTCATCTTTTGAGGAGACCTGTCCAACATTTGCTGCCGTAAAGAAGTACAGATGTCACATAACAGCTCGGTACTCTTTTCTTTGTTACCAAAGAAATCATCCTGTCTTTTAATACTCTGCCTAACTTTTGGAATGCATCTTTGGCTATCCCAATAAATATTCAGATCTCAGCGTTGCACTTGACGTTCTCTGTCAAAACACTTCCCTGATATTTAAATTTCCGCATCTGCTTGATTTTAGTGTCCCCAATCTGTAAATCGCATTTCAGGCTCATCCTTTTACTGATGACTATGCATTCTGTCTTCTTTTAGTTCATGCTTAGTACCTTCTTTTCACTCCTTCGCTGAACTTATATTAAGGTTAAAAATGACTTTGTCAGTAATATATTTAGTGCAGTAGCAGATAAATTTTACTTTTAACTGCTCATGGAAGAAATATTCAACAACAAATTTTCAAAAGTAATTTTTTTTTTTTTTGTTATATAATTTTTTCCATAACCTCTGGTAAACCTGTTCTGAAGAATTTAAAATGAGACACATATATTCTAGGATAGGTAATAAAATAAGTAAATGAAAAAACCTTAAAGCATTTTACTTACAGAGGAAATGTAAATGAACATAATTTTGATTTTCATAAAAAGAAATTTCCCAATTTTCATTTTTGAGAATGGACAAATTCATTAAATTCTTTCCGAATGAAATTAAAAAGCTAATAATTAATCCAGTTTGTGATTAATAAGTTGGAGCAGCTATTGCATTTTTATTTTGCTTCTGTTAATTCATTACTTGAAACAGCATCATTATCAGTTTAGAAAATGACGCATTTTGCAGTTGTTAGCCATCTAGAGGAAATTTCAAAATCCTTCAGTATTAATTTTTGATTGAGTAACAGTAATGAATATTTAATGTAACTTTTCTAGAACAATATTTGAAGGCAGTTTAATGAACTTGAATATATCTGCTATGATACTAGTGAAATATTTATTCACTAACTTAGTTTAACTAAGTTATCCAAACTATTAAGAACTGAACAGAAAAGTTTGACATAAAAATAAAGGCTTTTATTCAGTGTCAAAAATGTCATTGTTTTTTGTTGACTCTGTACCTACATTAAAGGAAAATTAAATTGTAACATGATAACCAATTTTGAACTGGATTTATTATGTACATGCTACCAGATAGTCTAATGGCATTTTCAAAGTCTTTGGCCACACTCATAATAGTACATCGGCTATGTCTAAGCCTTAGATGTTGATACATGCTATAATAAGGTTCTATATGAAAAAAAATCCAGGACTAGCAGGTTTCATGCCACAGGGACATACACGTGCTTCTTTTATTCAAGTCATCTGAGAAGGGCCAGATTGTAGTCCTTTAAAAAGCTGGCTGGTTATTTTCATAGAATTGTTGGCGTGATGTGGCAGTGGTATTTTGATGCTGTCAACAGTGGTCAAATCAATATTCTTACACTATTCAATATTCTTCCTATTCCTTCTAGATGGCCATGCAGTACAGATACTCTCCAAGATCAATTCATTGCAAAGGCACCAGTGGTCTGCAGCATAAATCAGAGGAAGTATTGCTCCAGCAATGTCAACATGAGCTGCAAAGAATTCTTTACTTACTGTCTTTAACTAGACTTCCACTTACTGTACACTGACATGTCTTGAAAGGTTCACTTGATGGATCAAATAGTGCTCTGTAGTGTTCAGTGATGAGAGCAGGATTTACTTTATACAAATGATGGTTGTCTCTTCTCTTTTTTTTTCTCTCTCTCTCTCTGTGGTAGATCTGTGGTATCTTGATGTGAGATGCTGTGTTACCATTCTCATTCACCTTCGGTGCTTTTAGAGGGTATATTGAACAATGTCAAGTATGTCCTGAATATAGTTCAATCCTATCTACTACCATTCCTGCAACAGAAAGGTGAAATGCTGTTCCAGCAGAATAATGCCTGCCCACATGATGTCTATGCTACTCAGCATGCTCTGATATCTTACCTAGCTAGCACAATTGCCAGGTCTTCTATTAAACATGTATAGTATCTTTATAATGATATATTTGTAAGGGTACCAACTTCTTTTAATGTCAAAGCAGGATATATTGTGTATTACTAGGTTGTCTATTTCAGTCAATTATGTTCCATCTGTAATACACGTTTAGCAATAATATATCTTTCGATACATGACTGACGAGGGAGATTTTTTTCCTGCAGTAGGTTGCCATGTTTTTCTGTGGTAGACCAGTTGCCATCCAAGGCTATCGAACCCAGTCTGTCCTGCTATTTATCCATAGCTGGGGTGGGATTCATACCCCTTTTCCCAAGGGTATTAGTATGTAAGTGAATGTAATGGATCTGACTGGGATTCGAACTCGGCTCTCTGATTTCTCAATCTGAGCCACTATCCATTACTCCACCGTGCCTCCTTGTTGTCTATTGACAACATCCTTATTTTGGAACCTGTGTGCAGATTGATTTCTATATTTCATTGTTTACTGTGTTACCTGTACATTTTAATCTTGAACAAATCAAAATGTTGCAATTTTAATTTTCTGTCAGTAAATATACTTTAACAAAAAAACACAAACTTTTGACAGTTACTCATTATATAGATTATATAGATTATAATTGATCAGTTTTGGGAAATAATAACCAAAGGGAATAAAATGACTAAGATTAATGGGTCAAAAGAAAAGACGACCAAAGTTCAGTGATAGTGTGAATGGAAAAGTTCATTTAAAATATCCTCAGTATTTATACATAATTTATTAGAAAAGATTCCAGAACATGATATAAAGAAATCCGAGTTTAAGAAAAATACTATTGTTCCTTTTATTTTTCTGTTATATCTATTTTCCACATTTTATTTTAGTTTCTTTCCCCAAATTTTAATTATAAGTTTGACAAAATTCCATAAATCTTCAGGAACTGTTTCCTACGTACTCTTAAAAAAAAGAAAAAAAATCATCTTCAATAAAAGTCTTTAATTCTTTTTGATAATTTTATTTTGAAATTTTATTTTGAAATTTTATTTTGAAATTTTATTTTGAAATTTTTTTCTCTTGAATTAACTGTTTTATCATGATTAATAACTTTACAGTTTCAATATAAATCTTGAAATAAGTTAAATGATTTTTTTTTTTTTTTTTTTTTTTTTTTTTTTTTAACTATAATGTAGCTGAATAATTCAGTAAGTACAAAAAGAATTTGAATCCTATAACCAGGCAGGTGTTTCACTACATATCACTTTTATAGTTTTGAGAAATATGTCTTCACCAAATACTCATGTGATCTTTTAAAAAGTTCCTAATGTTTCATTTGATTGAAAATAAATGTATATTTCCCTTTACAGAAGTGTTAGTATAAAATTTGAACTTTTTTTTTAATCATTTCATCCCAAGCAAAGCAATAAAGCCACTAAGATGTAAGGGGTTACTTAGAGTGACGGTAACTGAGAAAATGTTACTGTGGAGAAATAACAATAAAATGAACAGGATTCAAGGAGACAGAAGATGATAATTGATGTTGCATTTAAATGTTTGAAGATCAAAGTTGACAGGAAAGCAAAAAGCTGGAAGAGTTCCACAAGCAAGAAGTGCAAGAGAAGAAACTCTTAGCATGGGATTTATGGTTACATCTAGCAATTTCAACTGCAAAATGATGAGACCTAGCTGCCAATCTAGTACTGTGCTTAAATTCATAATGTTGAGGTACCAAAGAAAGTTCACCAGAATAATTACCATCAAAAATTTATAGAAAAGGAACAAGGAAACTTCTCTTTTGGATTTTGTCAATTATTTCTAGATATATGCCAGAAGTACCAGATCAGATGTGGCAGCAATATTCAATGTGTAGATGGATAGTAGACTTATAAAGGTGTAAGACAGATTCTGGCAAGAAAAATTCTCTCACATGAACCAAATTTCCTCACAGCTGACCTAGCAATTAATTCAATATAATTGTTTCATTTCATATCAGTGGAAAATTATAGCCCGAGTAGGTGCAATGAGCTGCCCTCCTGGAGGTTAGCATCAGCCATAGTGATGGAAGGCAAAAATGGTTCTCTAAGATGATTAAAAGAAAGTAGTTTTGTTTTGGAGGCATTAAAATTAACATGCTATTTGTTGTCACAGTTAAAAATGAATTGTACTTCATTTTTTTTTTTTTTTTTTTTTTTAGATCAGCTGCCAATTTAACCCTATCAAATTGATCAGACTTAACATAGACACAAGTAAATAGTTTTCATCAGCATAGAGACAGAATCAAAAACTGATGACACTGGGAAGAGTGTTTATGCAAATTAGGAACAATGTCAGTCCAATGATAGTGCCTTGAGGGTTAATGTTAAAAGAGCAGCTGTTCCTTTTGCAATTTGATAAGATTGAGACAAATCAAATACTTGTCCAGAAATACCATAATCCTTCAACTTGTGAAGAAAAATAGCATGCCAAACCCTGTCAAATGCCTTCAAGATGTCCAAAGCAACCTGAGCTTCACCATTCTTATCTAAAAAGACTCTTTCAGCAATACACATTAACACATCAGCAGTAGACCGAGAGAAGAGCATATTGCTTGTCTGCAAGATGATCCTGCAATGTGTATTGCTTAACCAATTTGAAGTTGATTAGACTCCCTTGTGTCAAATTTCTGAAATTATTATAGAACAATATAGCACTTACAAAGAAATGTAAAAAAAAAAAAAATTCCCTAAAATCAGTTTTGTTGGTTGGCATACAAATAATAATTTCTGAGGTTACCATCTATATTATCAGATCTATAATTAACAGTTCAATAAGAAACAAAACAACATTCTTAATTAATTCCTATTAATTAAGAGCACTATGTAAAAAAGAAAAGAAAAAAAAAGTTTATTTTCTGTGGATATAAATAAAATTAATGTTGTTTCTGTCCTTTTTGTTAAACTTCTCTATTTTGTTGTATATAAAACTGTTTTTATTCTGATTTTGAGACCTTACATAGACCAAAACAACTTGTTTTCAATAATTTAACTCAGTAATTATAAAAATAGAATGAAAAATGGTTTAGTTGTTATTAGTTCTACTCCACCTTATTGTTGATTTTTATTACAGTATCATAATAATGATGAAAATACTTCATCATAGAAAAACTGCCCCCCCCCAAAAAAACTTGGGTTTATTTACTTAGAAAGTATAATTTATAAATAGGTGGAATCTACTTATCTTCTCATGGAAGATGTGGCACAAGGCTTTTTTAGTATGGTGATGATCACTGATAGATATGAAAATTGTCTAGTTCTATCTGTCTAGTGCTAATTTGTACAACAAAACTTTTAAAAAAATAATTAGATTATGTATGGATAAATATTTTTTTTCTCCCTTTTCCATATTTGTCTATAAAATTTCCTATTTATTTGCAATAGTGTTATTATTTTCTCTTGGGCATCACGTAAATTTGTATGATCTTATTACTGAATATGACAATTTGGATGTTACACTTCAAATGACTTATTGACCTTGATAAAAGCATTTTTGACTGTAGCTTTTACTGGTTCAGTGACAAGTGACAGTTTGGATTGGAAATTTGATCAGGTGAAAAGGTATCAACTCTACTTTTCAATTGCTAAGTGTATGCTTCCAACTAAAATATTGAAAGAAAGAAAAAGCTAAAAAGGAGATCCGATTTGTGTTGTTATTGAAAGAGAAGAGTAAATCAAAGCAAAGTGAGGTCATTGTTTTTGATGGAACAGCAAAAATCTCTATACAAAAATTTGTATTTATATACGCATTAATGTGAGAAGAGTTGCAATCTCTTTCTCTTTCTTCTTCAAAGGAATATCGTCGTCTTTTCTTTGGTATTTATATTTTTTGTACTTCATCCACAATCAACATTTTATTGCAGCTAATATGTTTATTGGGTTCATAAATTTTAAAGGTTAATATTGTCTTTAAAAATGCAGTTTTGCCAAAATTAAATTTTAGATCTCGATCTCTATTCTGTTTCTGAGCAAAGTAACTTTTAAGAAACCAGGCTTTTTTTTTTTGCTTTTTTTTTTTTTTAATCAAATGTTTCTATTTTAAAATGAAGATTTATTTAGATTTTATAAAGTTTCTTTCTATTCATCCTTCAAGTGCTTGGAAAAAATCTTGATATATAAACTGACAGAAAAGATGTCTGAAATTCAAGCAAACTTGCTTCAGATAGTCAATTCCTACAGAAAAATTTATAAACACTTTATCAGTCATTTTGAATACTCAAGATAATCTTTATATCAAACATTTACTCTTCATTATAAATTTAAGAAAATATAAGTATCTAATAAACAATGAAATGGAAATTTTATATTGAATCGATTGTTATGTTTGCTGCTAAGAAAGTTAGTTCACTGTGTCATGATAGAAAATTTTTATCTCTAGAATCTGTCTTCCATATTTATAAGTCTATCAACCATTCATGCTTTGAATATTACTGCCATATATGGTTTAGTGTTCCTGCTGTATACCTAGAGATTCTTTGTAAAATTCAAAGAAGAATCAGCAATTGGTCTTGATCTAGTGTCAGGTCTTCAGTCACTTTCCCATGGCCGTAACATAGCTTCCCTGTACTTTTTCTATAAATATTTTCATGGTAATTGTTATGATGAGCTTTCCCCTATGGTACATAGATTTTATGAATTTAAGTGTAGTACTAGATTGGCAGCTAGGTCTCATCAATTAACAGTTGAATTGGCTAGATGCAACCTTAAGTTCTTTGCTAACAGTTTCTTTTCTTGCACTTCTCACTTGTGGAACTCTCTTCCGGCTCCATGCTTTCCAGCCAACTTTGATCTTCAAAAATTTAATTGCAATGTCTTCTTGATTACTCTTTTGTTCTTGCCCCTTAATAATATTTCTCTTTTTTTCTTATTCTTTCATACTCAATAACCCTTTGTGTCTTAGTGGTTTTATTGGATTGCATGGTGTGAATTTGATTTAAAACAAAACAATGCATATATTAATTGCCTTTAAAATGGATTTGCTTTTTTTTTTTTAAAACTCTTAATGTCTTTAAACTTTATTTTTAGTAACACTTTAGTAAAAATTCCCATTTAAATGTAAATTTTTTTTTTATTTTTATTTTATTTTTTTTTTTTTTACAAAATCCTGTATTTCCTTGGTCGTATCAGATTAATATTTATTTTAAACATCTTTCTACGCAGCTTTATACAATAAACTTTTGTCAAGTCTCTCTTGTAATTTTTAATCTATTCAGTGTACAACAAGACTTCCAGTCCAACTCTGGTTCTCTCAATTTTTATAAAGGTCTTTATAGAATCATGCTTATTGGACCTATTAGCCTTCACACGTCTTTTTTTCCCCACTTTTTTATATTGAAATAATCTTTTTTAAAATTGATATGTGATGGATGTGTTTACCATGACGGTTCATGAAGGGGTCAAGAAAACTTGACAGCTTGTAGATATTGTCACTCAGTCCCCAAGTTTCTTATTCCTATTTGACATATCCTTTGTTAAACTATTGTTGAAGACCCATTCTCATGGCATGCCAAAGGCTATTCAAACAAAAGACATAAATAAAATAATTTAAAAAAAAAATCCAGAGAATTTCTAATGGCTATATAAACTAGTAGCTAGAATCCTTGAACAGTTTTCCCTCCTTTATCATTCATAATAGATTTGTAAATTAAACTGTCTTTTCCTCGGTAGTATATTTGGAAGTATCAGTGATTTTTTTTTTTTTTTTTTTTTTTTTTTTTTTTTTTTCCCTAAGTAAAATCAGTTTTGTAGTAACAAAGAAAAGCAAGTCTTATCTCAAAAGAACCCAATGTTCTTTGTGCTGTCAAAAAAAAAAAAAATTGAACTAAGATAGGGTCAACTTTAGTTGGCCACAAAATATGGTAATTGTTTGTACTTTCCTTGACAAATCACAACCTTGTTTACCTCCAATAAGAACTGTACTTTGGATAACAGGATTGTTTTTGTTTTTTGTTTTTTTTATTGGGTGAAGTAGTTATATATTGCAAGATGCGATGTAAATTTTTTTACCATATTGATACAGGGCTCCAGTATTTTCTGATGTTGGACATGCCAAACTGATTTTTGACCATTGGAATTATGACCTTGGTCTTATGATTTTTGGGATCTGAACCTCCTTATTGCTATTAACTCAGTTTTCCTTCTGCCAATCTAATATTAATACGTATCATCAAAGAAGTACATAAAGCCTTATAGGCCTTATTTCAAATCCCCCCCCCCAAAAAAAAAAACAGGGTTTTGAAGTGGATAAAAAAAGGAAAGAATGACTAACAGTAACCAACTGAGACCAACGCAAGAACAATAAAGCTTTTGTGAGGTAGGTCTCGAAATACTTGAAACGCCTTTCACCTGTTTAATTGATATTGTAGAATTTATGCAGCAGGCCAAGTAGTGTGTCCAAATAGTAAAAGATGGGTTTCTGCTTGATTAGCATGAATTGAGTCATTGAGAAAAAAAGTTGTCAATCTTTGTGATTGACAAGAAATCAAACAAGATTATCAAATGCACAAAAGAATGTAATGAAATCATTGACAAGTTTAGGGGGTGAAGATCTTTCAGTCTGTAAATGATTTTTCCTATGTAGGGCATACAATTGACCACTGTTTAAAATTGTATGACTTTAACAAAAACTTGGCTGTATATTTTTTCAAAGTTGAGAAAAGTTGGAAGAAACATTGCCTTGTTGATCCAGATATACTGGGGGAAAAAGATCTCCAGCTTCAATGACTGAAAGGGTTAAAACTCTTTCACAGCTTAAGAACAGTGAAGCTTGAAAACAGAAGTGTGAATCTTCTGGAAACCCAGTGCCTGTTGTCTGTTTCAGTGCCCAGCAAATTTGGGATATAATAGAGGAAGCTAACACAGTTTCTTCAAAATATTGCTTCCACTGGTGAATCACAACAGATGGAAGGCACAACTAAAGAAATTTTGTGTGGTGAAGATCCCGATTCTTTTATAGCACTGAACAACATGAGCAAAACTGAGATTAGTCAAGTGATCAGTGTCCTCACTTTTAGCATCTCTTACTCCACTGTACAACACCAATAAGTAAACCAATTATGACCCTTGTTAGTGACTTTGAATGACCAACAGCAGAATTGTTATTTTCAAGAAACCTATCTCATTACAAATGACTATAAGAATGTTCTGTCAGAGTTTTCACTTCTTGACATATTTTGATTTCTTGGTTGATAAACTGCTCTTTGAGAGCATATCTGACAGGTAGACCTACTGAAAGTTACCATAAAAAAAAAAAGAAAGCATTTTGTTTTATTGAAGTTTATGTGCCCAATGGCAACATGGAGTAGGTTGGCTTTTTTTCTGGCAGATCAATGCCTTTGTGATGCTGAGGCTGATTGTGTTAGCAGATGATTGGAATGCCAACCTTGATCTCAATTTTGACCATGGTGGCAATACAAGGTTTCTAAAATTCCTTTAGATGTAAAAATTATTCAGGTAAAGAGCTGACTCTTTTATAAAATTACTAGCCGGAAGACATATTTAGTTCAAATGTCAAAAGCACAATGATCAAATTAAGAATTGGAGTATCATAGTTGCAAAAGCTCATCAGGCTGATTACAAAAAAACTCACCAAGCCAGAAAAAATGTAGCTTATTTAAACACTCAATGGAAGAGACCATTGATAAAAAAAAAGGAAGGCAGACTTTTATTTTTAGGAAGTTCCTCCATGTAGATAATATTTAACAAATTTTGGCAAATTTATTTGTTAATATAAGTACTTTGTTTGTTGTCTTTATCTGTGTTTTATTTTTATCACATTTTGTCAGTGAGACAATAGGGAAAATTTGTACACTCTGTTAACCAGTTCTTTAATTGGATCAACAACAGATTATGCACACAAATGTAATCCTCATATTTGTAATAATTTTATGGTTTAACTATGAATACTGGACTCTATTAGAACTAGATAGGTAGTTCAGTAAGTTTTTTTTTCTTTTTGAGAACAACAATGATTTTTCTACTGTCATAGATGGGACATTGGGTGGATTTATACAATTATCAAGATTACTTGCACTTAAGTGAATATAATGAACCTGACTTGAATTTGAACTTGGGTCTGATTTCTCATTCCAAGCCACTATCTATTACACCATCTGCACATCCAGTTCATTTGATGAAGGCATTGATTGTATCAAAAGTTATCATTTTAGTTAAAATTATATTAGGCTCTTTAGATGCTATTCATCTCCAATAATGTTTAAAAATGAAAGCTAAATGAAGTACTTTATTAAATTTTATAACCTGACTGAAATTGTGAAAATTTCTTTTCTATGCTTTAATTACTCTGGGTAAAAAGAGTTAACTATCAAGCTTGCTTTTGTCTTAGGCTGTGCCTGTAAACTTTTGTACCTCAGTATCATTTAGATCTAACTCTTAAAGATATGCAAGACATAATACTGAAAAAAATAGTCTGACGTCAAAAGTCTTAATAAAAATCCTAATAAGTGTAGTGAGTTTATGCCACAACAACAGCAGAACACAAACAATTGGCTGTCATGGATATATGTAGCAGCATTAGAAGCTAAGTGGTACATTCATGTTTTCTAAAAAAAACATTCTTCCTTCACCTTTATGTAGTAAGATCTTAACAGGGAAAGATTCTTCTCTAGCCAGTGAGTATGACATTTTGTAGACATTTGGACTTAAAATCTGTTATTAACAAAGGTGTATGCTTTCCACAAGCTGACTTTTATTTCTTATTTTTATTTTATGGAATAAATATTTCATAAAATTTTAACCTGTTTAGTATTTGTTTTTGTTCTATCATTTTGTTGCAAACATTTTATAGATGCCTCCATGTTGGCTATCAAATACCACTTTATAAGTATTGGGGAAGCTGAATAGTATTTTCATATGCATAGATTTCTTTTTTTATTTGATAAAAGTGGATTCCTCAATAGCAATTTCTAAATAGTTTTTCATATCTGCCAATAAGTGACCAAAGCGATTAAATCTAGTAGCTCAAAGACAAGCCAATTTTCATCTATTTTCTTTTGCTCTCTCTCTCTCTCACTAGTCTTCACTCATATTTATTTGGTCATAGCTAGTTCTTCTTTTAGCCTTTCTTTTTAATAACAATAGAATTGCTATGATCCAGGATCCTTGTGGAGTAGATATGCTGATAAAATATTGAATTGTCTATCCTTAAATCACACTGCAACTTATGAGTCATGAGCTAAGTGCTCTGGTCATGTTAGACTTGATAACACAGTCATTTGAAGGTTACTTTATGATTTCTGAGGCACACATATATTCCTTATCATGACTGTATAATAGCCACATAATTTAAAATGCCCTTTACATTGACCATCCATTACCATCATCACTGGCATGAAGATCAATTCAAACAAAAATACACTCATTAAACTTTAATATTTTTTACAGAACTCATTGAACAAATGCCCCGAAAATGTTAAGATCTATTTTATTTAACCTTTTAATGGCTTATCTTGTTTTTGATAAGATAAACTGCATAGAAGAGACATTGAGTTCAAAACTTGTTTGGATTCAGTTCATTGATTTTTATCTATCATTAATAATATCAAATCTAAAATGGTGTTTGCATCTCTTAGACAAACTTCATTTGCAATAAAACATTGTAATTTTGGCATTTCTCTAAAGTTTGAATCTTTGCAATAATATATTCTACATTTGGTCTTGTAAAATAAGCACAAGGTTCTTTGCTTATCAGTTCCATACTTTAAATGTGCTATTTTGTTTATTAGTAGTCCTTGAATGTCTAGTAATTATGACAACCCACTAGCCATAAGTGCCATGGCACTACTCCCTAAAGGTTTCTGCTTCGGCTTGATTTAGGTGCTATTCAAAATGAAGTTGCTTTCAGCTTTTATTTAATTCCTTTCCTTTCAATCACAGACACATTCTCTTCCCTTTTGTGGCAGTCAAATTGTATTTCTGATTCAGAAAACCTGCTTTACTTAATTTTGTCTTTCATTCTATAGGACAGCCATGTGTCTAATCTACAGACCACTTTCTTCTTTTAATATAAATTCATTTCATATTTACAATGGCCTTTCTCTGACAGCTACAATTGCTCTATTAAAAAAAGCCTCAATCACAGCAGACTAAAATTGTTCCTTGTTATCTCTCCAACCCTTCATCTTTTCAGCGGTAATAATTTAACCTTACACCTAGTCTTCTCAAAACCAATTTGTATGTTCATTTCAACAAAGCTATGGAGATGAGCAATGCCCACTAGGTAGCAAATCTATTTAGAATTTGACAGAAAATGATCACTACAATCACAAAAGTGTAAATCTCTTATTGGTAGCCTTTAGCTTTTGGACCTTCTTATTCATCAGATATAAAGAAGGCAGGAGACTTTGAAGAACGTTCTTGAATGTAATCAATTTGATTAACAAACAGTTGGGGTTGATTACTTGTTTTAATAGTTCAATATTTATTTACATCCTCTTCAGATCATTACGAAAGCAAGTGATTTCATTTCACTGTTTTTTTTTTGTTTTTTTTTTTTTTGCGAGAGTAACTGTATGCAAAGTGATAAATTAACAAAAAAGAATCAATTGACATAAAAGCTTCAATGAGAGTGAGTTGAATTAAAAATTGCAGATAAAGGTTTTATTTATTTTTCTAATCATTTCACCCCAAGCAAGGCAATAAATCCATTAAGTTGCAAGGGGTTACTGGCAGTGAAGGAATTTGAGAAACACATTAAGGAAAGACAGTAAAAGAGGGTAATAAAAGGATTCAAGGAGAGAGATGATGATGATTGACATTGCATTTACATTTTTGAAAATCATAGTTGAGAAAAAAGCAAGAAGCTGAAGAGAGTACCACAAGCAAGACATGTGAGAGAAGAAACTTTTAGCATGTAACTTATGGTTACAGCTAGTAATTTAAACAGTAAAATGAGACCTAATTGCTAATCTAGTACCACATTTAAATTCATGAAGTCAAGGTACCAGAGTCAGAACAATTGCCACAAAAATATTTAAAGATGAGGCACAAGGAAGATACATTATATCATTAGAAATGTAACTGAACCCAAGATGCCAAGTCAGGACTAATAACATTGCAGATTCTTCTTTAGATTTTGTCAAGAATCTCTAGATGCATAGTAGGAGCACCAGACCAGATTTGGCAACAGTATTCATCTCTCATATTTATGTACTTCAATGAACAGATAATGAAAATTACTTCTGTTCTGAATACTCTGGATACAAATATTAACAAAATCAAGTAAATCACTTGCGTGTCAGTCAAATATCAACAGACCACATTTTTAACATGATGTTTATGACAAGTTTTGAAGGATAGTTTCAAATTCAACTAGAACACTCATATCTCAGGAGCTTTGCTATGGCCCAGTGGTAAGCAAACTAGCCAAAAAGGTTATTACTACTGTAGTGAGTTTGCTTCTCGTTGGTGTCCCAGATTTATGGCCTTGTGCTATGCAATACTAAGTTTAACTTAGTAAATATTTATATCATTAATATTGCTTGCACATTTATCCCACTTTGAACTGACGTTGTGTGTGTGTGTGTGTGTATATATATATATATATATATATATATATATATATATATTCACTTGTATTTACATGGTGAAAAGCAATCAAACAGGTTGTGGCATATATGATGAGCAAAACTTACTTTTGTCATCCACAAACACAAAAAGTTATGGCTTTAGAGGAGAGGTAGGTGGAGAATGCAATACATGTTTCTTTTTCCCTTCTGTCAGAATTTGACTTAGTATTTCTTTTTCAAAGGCCTGCATCTTTATAAATATTATCCATCAACATTAGCTAAATACAGAGTTCAGTTAGTTTTCTCTTATTTTATTAGTCCCTTTCTTCCAAACACTTTTTTTTTTCTTTCTATTACTGTATATAAAGTTTTCAAATGCATGAATTTTGTCATGATAATTATGATGAGGAGTAATGGTGAGCAACTTCCTCTCTTTAACTCTTTCACTTTTCTTTGTTTATCTTTTCAAACTTCACTTTTCTTTGTTCCTTTTTTTTTTTTTTTTTTTTTTTTTAACTTAGGAACATACCTTTTATCATACATTTAAGAATATTCAATTTTTTTTTTTTTTTACAACTCTTTCACTGCTTAAACATTTTTTTTTAAATGACATTGATTTTTGAAATGGAATTCATACTAAGATAACTGATAATATAAAGAGCAAGAGCATGCCATAACTGCTGCTACTTTTACTTTGTCAATGAACATGGATGACACGGAAAAAATTAAAATAAAAGGCAAAGAAGGGTTGCTACAAGAAGATTGATTATTTTCTTAAAATAAAGTCACATACATTTATACTTGTCTTGCTGCTATGATAAAAGGCATCACATATCAAGAAAAATAACTTTTTTGAATACTAAAGTTCACTCTATATAAGGCTCAAGATCCACACAAGGTAAAATTTTACTGTCAAAATGGATATTAGGAATGAGGTGATGATAGGAAGTGAATATTATGAGGATAAGGAGGATAGATAATGATTGAACCATGACGATTCAGATTGTAGTATTCAGGGAAGTATCCTTGTAGTAGTGGTTCTTGGGCGGGAAAAAACGGAGTGGAACTTTTTCCTTGAATTGAATTATTTGATAGTTTTTCCATCTCATTTGAGTAGGATCCTCAGTTTATTCTTGAAAATAACCACCATTGGTGTTCACAGCACCACAAGGTATAAAGTTTCACTTGTCTATCACCCACAGTGCAAGAAGGTTGAGTCTTGTAACTGTTTCTGAGTGTTGTTTCATCAACTTGTGTGAGTGACCATGCATCTTCCTGTGTGAGATGAAATGAAGGTGATACTAGCAGTAGTATAGTATAACCTAGCAGTAGTATAGTATAACCTAGCAGTAGTATAGTATAACCTAGCAGTAGTATAGTATAACCTAGCAGTAAAGGTCTGAACTGGTGGAACTAAAGCATGGAGCTTTTTTATACATTTGCCATGAAAATAGAGATATTGAAAATATATAGAAATTTTGTAAATGTTAATAGAAAATAATAGAATGATTTTTATACTTTAGAGGAAAATTTTCAGTTTTTTGGTAGACTATTCCTTAATATTGAAATATTTGGGAAGAAGGTTGAAATGACTTGTTACTTTGGATATAAGACCTATAAATCCTATGATTTGTTATGGGAATGAATATTTTGTGTAAACCTCACTTGACAGGAAACATTAATTGGTATGAAAGAAATCTGGTTTGCATTGTTATAGTTGATCAAATCAAATTGTAAGATCATAGAAAATTGGGGTACCTCACTTCATAGCTTTTCTCAGGGCAATGGCTGGGTGGGGGGGGTTCAAGTTGTACCAGGTTATATGGTACCAACAGTAGGGGTATGACAAACTACATTCGCATCCTGGGTAAGATGATAAACTATGTCTAACAGCAAGGCCTCTGATCAGGAGGCTTTGAGGAGTGTGGAATCACCTCTTAATTGCTGGTGACCTGGGGTGGTAGCAACTGTTAGGCTCCCAGCTATGGGCAAATAGTTAACCCCGAAACTGGGATAAAAACACTATTAAAGTGTAAAAACAGGGTTTAATACCAGAAATACTTTGGAAAAAAAATTATTTCCCGCAATAAATTTTTGAAGAAAAAAATCTATTACATTTTTGAGGAAAAAATATTACCAGCAATAGTTTTTTGAAAAAAATTATTACCAGCAACACATTTAAAAAAAAAAAAAAAAAAAAAAAATTATTGCCAGAAATAGATTTTTGACAAAAATAAAATATTACCAGCAATGAAAATTTTATCGGCATTAAATAACCCATTGGGGTTGATATGCCGTAAACCAAACCAACAGTAGGGAGTAATCCTTGAGCCAATCAGCTGGGAAAGGTGGTTTCATGCCTTTTTACAGGTGAAAACAACTTACTATGTTCACTGATTCTATTTTCAGGGACTTTAACTATATAGCTAACTGTGCCCCTCCCTTTAAAGTTGTACAACCCAAAATTCCTCATGTACATTTCTGCTTTCTTCATTTATTTTGCAATGTTGAGATCTTCTCTTTCTCAGTCACAGAATTTATTGCAGATTTCTTTTTTCCCTCCTGGGCTGACTTTGAAGGCAAAGTTAGATGACTTAGAATGAGTGCTATAAAGAATGTAGCTGGACACAAAGACCAAGAACTAATTGAGAATAAAGCGGAATTATATAAGCTAAGAATAAAATATTACGACTAAGAATGCTGGCTTGTAGTTGGGGAACTAATGTTTCTCTTGTCATGATCAAGTGATTTGATGTTCAATAAAAATAGGCTGTGTTTTTTTCCACCCACTGTTTATTGAACTAGTTATAGAAGAAATGTGTTACTAATGATTGCTGATAGATTTTCAGATGACCATGGATTTCTTGGACCTGAATCAAAATAGTCCTGTATCGTTTCTCCTTTATGAATGTTATTAGCTCAAATAAATGTCACCTTATTGTTAGTTGCTCATTAGTGGGCATCTAATTAAAATTTGTCCAACGTTACTTTCTTAATATTGTACAAATTTCTATATGTATTGATTATCAATAAAATTCCAACGAGCTGATAATGGCACTGCATATTCATTATGAAGTGTTTCTTAATGATGACCACATTATCTCGCTGCCTTTTGTGTACCGTTGTGTCATTCCAATGCCTGAAGGGAGTAGTAAACTTAGAGAAGTAATCTCTGGTATCATTAGGTAGAATTCAAGTTTGTGTAGTGGTCACATTTTGAAAATTTAAGATTGACTAATTCATATATCTCCATCCAGCAAATTCTACTATACAATTTTCCTAGTCTTCAGCAGTCATTATATCCTGGTATTTGTATTAGATGCTACCGAAAGAGTACTTCTGTAATGGTCTGACCATAAAATCAACAGGAATTTATTTGACCAAATCATGCATAGATATGAGAACAACAGAGACATATCTGTTCATGTTCATCATGTTGAAATAGTGATTCAGAAGAGTTTATATAGCATTATCAATTTTGACTTGTGGCTGGAGAGGGTGACCAAGAGCTGAAATGTATAACTTAATATATGTATTTTTTGAAGGCCTCTTTTGCATACAGACAAAATCTGTAATAGAAATCTCAAATCCAAATGTCAAATCAAATTATTCTCCTGATTTATGATAATTTTTAAACTGAAAAAGATTTCAATGTTTTAAAAAAAATACATAAGTGTTGATCTGCTCTTTCAGAGCATGTATCTCTACATCTCTACATATGAAATAACTGTAGTTAAATTATGGTAAAGAGTAAATTTAGACTTTTGTACCATTTAATGATGCTGAAAATTATAAAATAAAAAATATTCTTGTAGATTAAAGGATAACATTTTTTTCCAACCCCTTCAAAAATATGGCTATATTTTAAAAAAGGTTATTAACTTATTAACTATTATCATAAAATTAAACAAGATATTACTATGACTATTATTATCTGTCTCTATCCCTGAGATGAGGTATTATGATTACTTGCATTATTTACATTATTTGGACTGTTACCCTCACTTTCATTGCCATATTCACAATGTTTCAGCCATTTTACGCTCTGGCCTTCTTCAGGTGATAGAGGGTTCAGTTCGAAATTCCAATCACCTGAAGAAGGCTGGAGCATACAACGGCTGAAACGTTGTGAATATGGCAATGAAAGTGAGGATAATAGTTTGAATAATGTAAATAATGCAAGTGACTGTTATTATTACTACTGAAAGTGTATTGTTAATAATTTGTGGTATTTCTCTCTTAAAATCCTTAAGATAGTAAGCTTTCTCAAGTTGGTAAGTAGATTATTTATTATTTTTGTATCGCAACATGTTTGATTCTTTTTATTATTATTCTTGGTGTGTACTTATCTGTAGGCATCTATGTAAATATTTTTTTTTATGCGGCTGCTCGGTCTCACGCTGTCTGCTGATCTGAGATGGAACAAATACATCAAGTCAGTTGCATCATCCACCGCAAGGAAAGTTGGTTCCCTGTGCCGAGCCAGGAAATTTTTCTCCCCGGAATCAATCCTCCAAATCTATAAATCGACCATTCGCCCTTGCATGGAGTATTGCTGCCATATATGGTCTGGAGCCCCTGCTGTTTGCCTCAGGGTTCTTGATAAGATCCAGAGACAGATATGCAATGTAATTGGCCCTGATCTGTCATCTCGTCTGCAGTCGCTCTCTCAGACGCGACGTTGCTTCGCTCTGTCTTTTTTACAAATACTTTCACGGTAATTGCTCCGAGGAGCTGCTTTCTCTGGTCCCTAGGCCTCGTGAATTTAAATGTCCTACGAGGCTGGCATCCTGTTCCCACCTCTTCACCATTGAAACTGTTAGATGTAGAAGTCTCTTCTACTCCAATAGCTTCATGTCTCGCACATCTCGCCTGTGGAACTCCCTTCCCTATTCCTGTTTCCCTGACAAATACAATCTCCAACTATTTACGTGTAACGTCAATTGACATCTCCAGTTGCCTTGATCTATCCACATCCTTTCATTCCTATCTGCTCTCGCTCCAAATCTTCTGTAACCCCCTTGCCTTGATCGATCCACTATCTTTCTCCACATCCTCTCCTTTACCACTCCTATCTGCTCTTCCTCCAAACCTTCTGTAACCCCTTGCGTGCTAGTGGCCTCCAGCCTTGCTTGGAGTGATAAGCTTAAAAAAAAACAAGTGGCAATTTCTTGCATTTTCTTCTTCCATTGTGTCATGTCCCTGCAGGACGTATAGGCAATCATAGCTTTACACAATTCTCTCTTATTTATAGTTCTTAATAAATTTTGTCTTTTTCTTATTTTACTCCTAAATCCTGTTCCACCATCCATTTACTCAATCTGACTAAATAGGTTATGCATTGTTTTCCTCTATCACTCTGGTCTTTGATCAGCTCTGTGAGTATCGGGTTTCCAAGCCCTCTTTTCTCATGTGCCCTTCAACTTCCTGATGTTAAGTATAAGTTTCCATTTTCTCTAAAACTTTGTCATTGCTTGCATATTCAGTCCATTGTATCCTCAACATCCTTCTGTAGAACCACATTTCTGTTGCTTGAAGTCTCTTCTTCATCTTTGAGGAGATTCTCCAGCATTCACTGCCATGTAGGAGGACAGATATTGCGTAACAGTTCTGTAATGGAGAATCGGGTCAACTGGACAAGATACACAGAGTTGATGGTGTAGTAAGCACCAGGAGTGACAATTGGCTGTTGAGAGAAGTATTTCTACTTAAAGTAGGTGGCGGTGACAAAATTTGCATATGAACAATACTGGGCTGGTATTAGCCAATAGCGTGGGTCTGGAACCGAGGAAGCTATATAATACCTCATTTTTCTCAGTTGGGGGGAAGTGCTCTTGACATGTGGACTATCAGTTTTGCTTCAAAGTGTTGAGTTGGAACTATTTCAGTGATCAGCAGGCACCAAATTCAACTTAAAATTAATTCCCGAGTTTGACAGATCGGTGTCTGGTTCTCTCGTGGTTGAATTGATGGAGAAGCTGGAACTCATTTATAGGCTATGTGCAGTGAAGTCTCTGGAGAACATGATCCCTTTGAGACTGATGGATGGAGCATCTGCAGTCTACGGAGAATTAGGTCAACCCAACAAGTGACTCAGAGTTGGTTGCGTGTGGTGCAGGAATTACGTCCCCTTCCACATTTGGCTATTAAGAGAGGACACTCTACTTACAGTAGGTGGTGCTGACAAAATTTGTATATGCACAATACTGAACAGGTATTAACCAACATGGGTCTGGAACTGGGAGAGGTATATAATACCAGCTTTTTTTCAGTCCGGGATGGGGGGAGTGTTCTTGCCATGCAGACCTTTGGAGTTTTGTGTTGAAGGGTTGAGTTGGAGTTAGTCTACATTTACTTTACTTAGAAAACCAGACACATGTTCAGTACTCTTTTCCTTGTTTATAATAAAGTTTTTCTATTTCTTAATACTCTACTTAGCTTTTGGATTGCATCTTTGGCATTTCAGTGTTGCACTTTCCATCTTCTGTTTATTGTTAAAAATTAGTAACACTTCCCAGATATTTAAATCTTTGTACTTGTCTGATTTTGGTATCTTCGATTTGGCAGGAACAATTGATTTTTCTGTATTCTTGAGGGGGGGGGGATAAAAAAGTGAGAGAGGAAAAGGGTTCAGTAGGAAAGTTCACACACACACACACACACACACACACACACACACACACACACCTAACCCATCCCAGTGAGGAGGTTTGTTGAATCAGCCAGCCATAAGAGAGAAAAAAAATTACTAATAGACACCAGTCCAAAACACCAAGAAACCTTGCCTAGCTCTGACCATGAAAATGGCAACTTTAAATTTGTGTTCAGTCAGTGAATTTGAAACTTCAACACCTGATTCAGATCTGTGTTCTCATGTGATGCCTTCATTGCAATATTTTTAAAATTTGCATCATCTTAATGGGAATATCAAACAAGAAATATTGTTTCAGTATTGCCTTATTTCATATGAATTTTATATTTGGATGATATAAATTCTAGTTTAAGCAATTTGTGTGTGGCTTCTTTCTTTTTATAACCTTTTATCCAAATTAAAGCTTTTAAATAGCAATTTTATAGGTGTCGTTCATTCTTTTAATGCCTTTGACTGTTATATTTTTGTTTACCAAGTTTCTCTCTCTCTCTCTCTCTCTCTCGCTCACTCACTCACATATATCCTGTTATTTTTTAAAAATCCATGTGAATTAGGTCTACTGGCCTGTGCATTCAAGAAAATGTGCTCTCTGTCAGGGTTCAAAACAGCATCTCCTTTTGTAGGAGAAACCACTGTCTGATTCAGTATACTTTAGACTGGCTTTAAGTTTCTTGAATGTACAGGCCAATAGATATAATTAATTCAATCATGTTTACCCATTTTGAGTTGATTCCACTGAAATTGTTTTGATATATATATAAAAACAAGTCTTAAGATAGTGATCATAATTTAATATTTAATGATTAAAATTGAATAAAATATAACCTTTAATTAAAATAAATATAACCTGAGGCATCTTTTGACCAACACTTCATCAGAAGTCAATTGTCGGTATTAAAATACTACTGAAAGGGGGTGTTTTTTTTTTGTTGGTTTTTTTAAAAATAGGATCTTAAAATAGAAGAGAAGAGGTGGGGAAAAATTATTATCATTATTGTCATTTAGATCAAGCCAATGCACACACCACGCACACACCTATCCACTGTATATTTCCACATTTAAGGCAACCTTTAAATCTTAAAAATGCCCCCCCCCCAAAAAAAAATAGGGGATTGTCTAATACAACAGTTACTAAAAGCTAACCTTAAATCCTGTGGTGTATCATCACTGGTAAGTAGCCTAGTATGCTTGTGGTAAGCTAACAATTGCCTTGGTATGGTAATTACTGATGTAAATATTTCTCGTTGAAACAATTCACATTATAATGCTGTACTACAGTTATAAATGTAATAAAACTACTTTTACTTTTTGTTTCATATTAAAATGCAATATCCAAGAGATGATTACACAACAGTTTGCAAAAGTTCCACTGAGCAACATGCACAAGTAACGAGTAATATAAACAAATATTTCATTCTTGATTTGTAGAGTTATGGGTGCATTCATACCAATCATTATTTCTCATTGTAGTGTTAAATAACAACATTTAGGATAACATACAATCTATATTTCTAATTAAAATTCATTATCATTTTGGTGTTAAATAACATTTAGTATAACATGCAAATTTTATTTTTCAATAACAAACATTATATGGTATTTTTTATGGTGTTAAGCAACAAAACATTAAAAATGCCATAAAATCTTTATTTTCCATTGCAGAATAAAAAACATAAGTTACCTACATGCTTAATTAAAACCCTTCAAAATTACTATGATCATCACCATTTGATGCGTCATTTAGAATTTCATCATATGAGTGTCAGTCATCTTATACTACAGATATCAGGTAAAAATCACCAAGATTTACCTAGATTTTGGGTCTCATCTTATCTGTAGATTGTCTTATACATGGAAATATATATATATATATATATATTTTTATTTTTGTCATCCATAGACAGACTGTTTCGCTGTTTCACAGCTCATCAGTGTGGCTATACGTCCGGTTGCCTCTAGCTAGGATCAAAACCCGACTGAATTTGTGTCAGTCCGAACTTCTCCCACTAAGCCATCAGCTTACGGTACGGGATGAAGGTGAATTTTAGTGTGTTTATTTTTAGATTCGGATAAACACACAGTGACTGAGAGTGACTCAATTCTGTCGAAGAGTCGTGCAGTATTAGCTTAAATAGTCACTGTTTACAAATTCACACCTCAAACCAGAGGGCTCAACCGAAATTAATTTTTCAGGAGCTAATATTTTTGTCATCCACAGACTGTTTCGCTGTTTCACAGCTCATCAGTATGGATAGACGTCCGGTTGCCTCTAGCTAGGATATATATATATATATATATATATATATATTGGACTCTACTGTTGTTTTTGACATTTGAGGGTCAAACAGCTCAATTCTTAGAGCTGCCAGACAACCTGCACATATCATTTGATTATAGTGGTGAAGCCATGTGCAGAACCAACCACACTTTTGCCCTTCTCATAGACTGTTCACCAACCAAGGCTATAGGACCCAGTCTGTTTTGCTATTTACCAATCTCTGCAGGTAGAAGAGATGGATTCATATATTTCCCAAGGATATTTACATGTAAGTGAATGTAATGAGCTTGACTGGTCTTCCAATCCCTCAATATGAGCTGCTATCGATTACTCCACCATGCATATATGCACACTCACACACACACTGTTATGTCCTTATGCAGCCAAAACCCATAAACCACACACATTTTACACTTAGTGGACCATCTCTCTTTCAGCCTCTCTAATAATATATTACATTAACTCTCCCTCTTGCATTCAATCTGTACTTGTATTCACTGACCACAAAAACAATTAGATCAGACAAGCTGGACCCTGCAAAAATCGGAATGGAAGCTAAAAATAGATTCTCACATGTGCAGAATCATGTGACTGCATATGAACATTGAGCAGAAATATTAGAAGAATACCAGATGGGGGCAAAGAAACTCGAGGGAGTGAGACCAACCATAAAACTGTTGTGTGACTGGATTCACCAAACTGAAGAGAAGGACTGCTGGCCCCAACTCTTATAAACTTCCAGCATAAAATAAATTGGGAACTGAGACTTGTGTGAACAACGTCTCTTTTTACTTGTTACCGGCAAACAAAGGAAATCACGCAATGAAGACAAATTCCAGTTCAACACACTATGCTGCTTACATCAAATGCATAGGTGAATTTCTAAGCATGACGGTCACCTAAGACAGGCATGTGTGACACACTCAATTGGATGTAGTATCTGAATAATAAATTCTACATCACTGAATATATGAAGAAGCGAGTAAACAATCAGCTTTTGGTGTCAGTACTCATAACAGTGAATATGCATGACTGATGCTCAACTCCACGTGAGCACCTCACTGCGCCTTCTTGGTCTCACGTTCTCCATCGACCTGAGGTAGAACAACTACATTGAATCAATTGCTGCATCTACCAAAAGGTTTTTCTCATCTGAGTTTATCCTTCACATTTACAAATCTACCATTCATCCATGCATAGAATACTATTGCAATATATGGTCAGGTGTCCCTGCTCTACATCTGCAATGTGATTGATACTGACTTGGGGTCTTGATTCCACTCACTTTCTTATCGACATAATGTGGCTTCCTTCTGTCTTTTCTATAAATATTTTCATGTTATCTGCTCAGACAAGCTATTTTCACTAGTGCCCTGACTGCATGAATTTAAGCATGTTACTTGGTTGGCATCTTGGTCACACCCTTTTACTGTCGAAACAGTTAAATGTAACTGCCACTTCTACTCTAACAGCTTCTTCTCTTGAACTTGCTGACAGTGGAACTCCCTCACTCTTACCTGCTTCCCTGATAACTATAACCCTCAAAAATTTAAATGTAATGTCAATCAACATCTTCTGTTGTCTTGATCGCTGTTATTCTTTTTATCCTTCCCTCAACTACCCTATACCCAGGCTTTTCATTTACTTTCACTTTCTGTAGCCCCTTGCATACTAGTGGAACTCCTGCCTTGCTTGGGATAAATTGCTTTAAAAATACACACACACACACACATCTTAGAAGATAAGAATGCTGACCGGAACACTACCGCAGTTTTGACTGCCAAGGTTTTGTCAGGTGGTTTGTTCAGCAAATCAATCAGAGGCGATGCAAGAATTTAAATGCCTTCATTCAACACCAGAAGTGATGGTGGGGGTGTTGTAGTGAGAAAAAAATAGATTAAATTAAATAAAATATAAAATTAAAGTGAAAGGGGGGGGGGTAAATTTCCAACTTTATCCTGATTTGTATAGCCCGAAAATTAACATCCAGGCATGTCTACATTTGGCCATGGTCTTAGACCTTCCATTCCACCACTCAGTGCCAGCCTTTTCTGTTACAATAGGTAGCTTTTCCTCCTGACACAGACTACACAAATTGCTATTCACTTTGATATCCTTTACATTCCATAAAATACTCCATTTAATATATATATATATATATATATATACATATATACAAACACAATTATATTTCAATGATACATGTCTGATTAAACAATTTGGACATGTGTTTGTTTATTTCCAATAATATTCTCTCGAAATTTTGCATCTGATTACGATATAAGATTGATATATTTAGGGTTATTTGAAGAAGTATTACATTCTATTTGATTCATATTAAAATTTGTAATAGAACACCTTATTCGTTCATCAACAATGTATTTAGGAAAGTTATTATTAATGAGTGTTTGTTTAATGTTTTTTAGTTCAGTGTAGGAAATCTTCTTTGTGCATAAGAGTGAAAGTCTTATTACAAAATAGCAATTATACAAAATTTAATAAACTGTGCTAAAGTTAAACTTCTAACAAGAAGTCAATTCTTAACTAAGTTACCTTCCTTACATTAAAATTTTTACAACATGGAAAAATTTTAAAATGACAGTTTGTGACTGGAATTGTTATCAGTTTAACAAGAAAAGTAAAAATTTACTTCAGACAAAAACAATTATCTTTCTTTAGCCCTCATAACCCTGAAGATGATATATTGGAATATATCGAAAGTACTTGTAAAAATAAAAATGAGTAAATACAACCTTGGTACCTTCCTTGCTCTCTTTCATCATGAAGCAACAAGGCCAATATGTGATTGCAAAAGGATATTATTGAAAATAAGCACATGCCTAAAGTGTTTAATCAGACATCTTTAAATGAAAATATGCTGCCAAAATATACAGAATTTACATTACATGATCCAGCAGCTTACAAGTATAGCAACACAAACACACACGCACACACACACACACATATATATATATATATATATATATATATATATATATATATATATATATATATGAGAGAGAGAAAAATGGAGGCAATAGCTTTTAATCATGTCCTCCCATGACTCATCATATAACATGTACAAATGTTTTATGTTGTCTATTTAAATATATTGTTATGTGCCAGTATTTCTTTTGCAACAAAAGCTATGTAAATCTTTGCTCCTCCTCTTCATCATCAGATCCATATCTGGAATTATTTGCAATTTGAACCTTTTTATATAATGTTTACTGCCTTTGGTATTTTCAGAAATAATCAACAAAATCTTTGTAATCTTTTTAATAGTCAATTCAAAGTGATGATTGGGTTTCTGGTATCATCTGCTTTTCGTCCAGCCTGTCATATTTTCATGGCAACAGCAACTGCAGTTTAGGCTGCCAAATAATTATCTTTTGTGCCCAATGCTAGCCACATTGACAACCACCCTTTTCTTTATCTTTTTTGTTTTGTTTTTTTCTCCATGTGTTATTATTTGATAGATGCCATAGTATGTATTTCATGGAAAGTATAAGGATTCAGAAATTTTTAATTCAACCTGATTTGGTGGGATTCAATAAAATGAATTTTTTGCTGAAATAATTGCAGTTATTCCTGTAAAATCTTTTTCTCTTTTTTTACCCCCCTTAAAGAACAAGCTGTCGATTCCAATGCAATTTTTAACTGATATTTTAAGTGTTAAAATTGTCATTGGTTTCTGAATATATTGGCAGAATTTGTGGAATTTCAATTGACTTCTTCGTTATATATTTTGCTAAGGATTTCTTTATTGTGATATTTTCTTTCTGAAGAAATATTCTGCTAACTCTTAAAAATTTGGATCTCATCTGTGTGTATATATAAAATGTAGAATGGCAGGAGCATATATATATATATATATATATATATATATATATATATATATATTTTGTACATTTGTGTGTGTAAAGATGGATCTTTCTTCCACTCTTGTATATATTTTAAGAGAAAATGCAACAGTGAAAAATATCTTCAATGGACAAAAATTCATTTTAATACTTTAATATTAAATTGTCAAAAGCAAATAAATTTCCATCCATGTCATTTTATGGATGGCCCTGTCTGTTTTGACCTTAACACTGGTAGGTGAAAAACACAGCACTCTGTGCCTTTGCTATCAAGTCAGTAATTTCAGGTCTGTGATAAGAAAGGTTACCAACTTTAATGATCCTAAATCTTGAAAACCATAATAAGGGAACCACATTCTGCAGCTATAACAGTAGTGGATCTATCTAGAGTAGTATAGTCTGATGGAGCTCATCTCTTCAGGCTGATTTTGATTTCAGATTTTTCCTTCTCCTACATTAATTTGCCCTACCAAGACTAAAGAGTCCATTCTACCTTGCTATTTAACTTGGGAAGATGAATTCATGCCATTTAAAGGAACATTAGTGCAAAGTGAACAAAACAAAATCAACCAGAATTTGAACCCTGTTTGGTGTTCTCATTTTCTGTTACGCTATCTACACAGCCTAACCAAATTTAATTAGGGATAGAACATTAGATATTTCAGTGTCGTGTTAACTATGTTGGAGGCTGTTACCCAGAATGAGGTCTCCTCTTTTTATAAAGAAATTACCCAATATCATGAAGTTCTTGTTAGAAAGAAAAATCAGCTGATGCTGGATAGCCCTGACTAGATTGATAGAGATCAAGAGTTTCCAGTCAAATCAGATGCCTGATATCATGTGATCACACTAACAACAAAATGTCACAAGTATTGCCGATGTCATAATCATTATTGCCATCCCACCTGTCTTTTGCACTAAAACTTGATTAAATTGAGAAAATTTAATCTTCATCTACCTTGCATTACATACAATTTTCTGTCCTGCTCTGTTACTGCTGAAATATGTTTTCAATCAATTAAGTAAAAAAAACATTAATTGCCAAAATAAAATGAAATTGTTTGAGGCACAAACCGTAACTACAAAAATATACTCAGCTTGCTTGATATTTTTTAATTCCTAAACCAAAATTCAATCATAACCTCTGAAGATTGTTCATTCTATTTAAGCTAATCTATCAACTTTATATTTTGCAGTTTTATTCTACATTTTCTTCACACTGCTCCTCTTTCCTGACTGCTTTACCAATTCAAAATACAATTTCATATCAGTTTTTTTTTTTTATATATATATATTAGCAAGAAGCTACCCCACCACCAATCCCAATTGACCTGTTATCTATTTTATTGGCATAAAGAAAATAGCTGATTTCCATGTTGGCAAAGATTAGACAAGAGAACAGATGATGTTTGGCACATCTTTCTTGCTATCAAATTAATTTCATTTTGCATGCAATCAATTGTGGCAGACTTCTTGTACAAATTAACGGACATATAGAAAGAAGCAGTTAAGCTGATTTTGTGGCATCAGAATTCCTGGGGAAAATATAAGGAAAATTATATTTGATAGAAGAGAAGCTGTTACAACTATGTGCTGCAGGATATTAAATGGATCCATGATGAGTTGGTATAGAGTTTTTTGTTTATTTATTAATTGTAATTCCAATTTATTTGAGTACCATTTTTGACAGCTAATGCTAAGAATAATCATTCTTCATTTTGAGTTCTTGTAGATTTTGGGAGCGGAGGGAATGAAATGAGAAGAAATCAGATCTGTGAACAAGTTACTTATAGTCACCAAATAATTCGTATATTTTTGATCTCATGACTTTGTCTAAATGCTTTTTTTATGTCTTTTTCTAGACTTCATTTTATTTGAAAACAATTTTTATTCTTTTATGAACACTTTCATTTCTATTTTAATTAAAATTACTGTAGATATTTATAAAACTTGCACGCAGAGTATCAGTCATTTCTTTTTTTTTCTTCTTTGGTATTCCAGATTAGCTTTCAGTCAATCCAATGGAAAATAAACTTAAGCTCTTGATTGGAAATTTAAGTTGCATTGCTCAGAAAATGTTTTTGTGATGGTTTCTTTCATCAAAATAATGCAACTTCCCTAATATCATTGCATGAAACTGTTACCTAAAACACTGAATTAACTTTCAGGTGCTCTATTGGCTTCATACTCACCAGATTTAAACCCCATTGAGCAAGTATGAGACATATTACAACCTCACTAAAATTCCTGTAATTTTTACTTAAACACTTTTGTCTGTATTTTCATTGCCACTTCGTTCATCGTTTATCTTGGTCGTCTCTCGTGAGATAGGGCATCTAGAAAATTGACACTATACTTCCAGAAAAGTAATATCAAATTTTTATTTACTATGAGAATTGTTTTTTGAAGAGTATTCAAGCTTTCTATCGAGAAAGAAAAACAGTTTAAAAACAACAAAAATTACTCTGAATCCTGTACAGAATGTACAGGTATCTATTCAAGGAGGAGAGGAAATATAGTGAGCATTATCTTAACACTGAGATTTTATTTTTTCAGTGTCCAATTAAAATAAAACATTTTTTGTTTTTTATAAATATTTGCAAAACAATTTTATTATAAATAATTTAATATTTTTTGCAATTTTAATATTATATAACAACTGGGATTTAAATATATATATCTGAGGAGAGTATAAATATTAACACTTCTCCCTCTCCAGTTTTTTCATCTTACTTTCTGCACTTTCACTCTTCTCTCTCTCTCTCTCTCTGCACTTTCACTCTTCCTTCTCTCTCTCTCTGCACTTTCACTCTTCCTTCTCTCTCTCTCTGCACTTTCACTCTTCCTTCTCTCTCTCTCTGCACTTTCACTCTTCCTTCTCTCTCTCTCTGCACTTTCACTCTTCCTTCTCTCTCTCTCTGCACTTTCACTCTTCCTTCTCTCTCTCTCTGCACTTTCACTCTTCCTTCTCTCTCTCTCTGCACTTTCACTCTTCCTTCTCTCTCTCTCTGCACTTTCACTCTTCCTTCTCTCTCTCTCTGCACTTTCACTCTTCCTTCTCTCTCTCTGTGCACTTTCACTCTTCCTTCTCTCTCTCTGTGCACTTTCACTCTTCCTTCTCTCTCTCTGTGCACTTTCACTCTTCCCTCTCTCTCTCTCTCTGCACTTTCACTCTTCTCTCTCTCTCTGCACTTTCACTCTTCTCTCTCTCTCTGCACTTTCACTCTTCTCTCTCTCTCTGCACTTTCACTCTTCTCTCTCTCTCTGCACTTTCACTCTTCTCTCTCTCTCTCTCTCTGCACTTTCACTCTTCTCTCTCTCTCTCTCTGCACTTTCACTCTTCTCTCTCTCTCTGCACTTTCACTCTTCTCTCTCTCTCTCTGCACTTTCACTCTTCTCTCTCTCTCTCTGCACTTTCACTCTTCTCTCTCTCTCTCTGCACTTTCACTCTTCTCTCTCTCTCTCTGCACTTTCACTCTTCTCTCTCTCTCTCTGCACTTTCACTCTTCTCTCTCTCTCTCTGCACTTTCACTCTTCTCTCTCTCTCTCTGCACTTTCACTCTTCTCTCTCTCTCTCTGCACTTTCACTCTTCTCTCTCTCTCTCTGCACTTTCACTCTTCTCTCTCTCTCTCTGCACTTTCACTCTTCTCTCTCTCTCTCTGCACTTTCACTCTTCTCTCTCTCTCTCTGCACTTTCACTCTTCTCTCTCTCTCTCTCTCTGCACTTTCACTCTTCTCTCTCTCTCTCTGCACTTTCACTCTTCTCTCTCTCTCTCTCTCTGCACTTTCACTCTTCTCTCTCTCTCTCTCTCTGCACTTTCACTCTTCTCTCTCTCTCTCTCTGTGCACTTTCACTCTTCTCTCTCTCTCTCTGTGCACTTTCACTCTTCTCTCTCTCTCTCTCTGTGCACTTTCACTCTTCTCTCTCTCTCTCTGTGCACTTTCACTCTTCTCTCTCTCTCTGCACTTTCACTCTTCTCTCTCTCTCTGCACTTTCACTCTTCTCTCTCTCTCTGCACTTTCACTCTTCTCTCTCTCTCTGCACTTTCACTCTTCTCTCTCTCTCTGCACCTTCACTCTTCTCTCTCTCTCTGCACCTTCACTCTTCTCTCTCTCTCTGCACCTTCACTCTTCTCTCTCTCTCTGCACCTTCACTCTTCTCTCTCTCTCTGCACCTTCACTCTTCTCTCTCTCTCTGCACCTTCACTCTTCTCTCTCTCTCTGCACCTTCACTCTTCTCTCTCTCTCTGCACCTTCACTCTTCTCTCTCTCTCTGCACCTTCACTCTTCTCTCTCTCTCTGCACCTTCACTCTTCTCTCTCTCTCTGCACCTTCACTCTTCTCTCTCTCTCTGCACCTTCACTCTTCTCTCTCTCTCTGCACCTTCACTCTTCTCTCTCTCTCTGCACCTTCACTCTTCTCTCTCTCTCTGCACCTTCACTCTTCTCTCTCTCTCTCTCTCTCTCTGCACTTTCACTTCTCTCTCTCTCTCTCTCTGCGCTTTCACGATTCTCTCTCTCTCTCTCTGCGCTTTCACGATTCTCTCTCTCTCTCTCTGCGCTTTCACGATTCTCTCTCTCTGCGCTCTTCTCTTCTCTCTTCGTGCACTTCACTCTCTTCTCACCTTCTCTTGGCTCCTTCTCTCCCTTTTTCTGTAGTTTCCCATCTCTCAATATACACACTCTCTGTGCATTTCTCTCTCTGTCTCTCTCATTGACTAATTTTCTATTTAT